>CM024763.1:52677135-52921621 GCA_014218235.1 Colocasia esculenta | reverse complement strand
CCCCAAAATGGCTCTGCCACTGCATATATAGTATTCCCCCGTCTTTGAAACGTTATAAAGGCCATGCAAACTATTTTGACTCTAGGGCTTCCCATACAAACACATGTATATACACATTAAAATGTTTAATGTTTGTTACACGCTTAAGAAGTAATAAGTTGAGGGACACACTTTCATGTGATTACATCGGTCGCCAAAAGTGGCCCTGTGGTTTGATGGCCCAAAGTGAGGCCCATTTGTCCATCATAAGATCATAACTGGGCCACAGAAGCAACAAAAAAAAAAACAGTCGGTGGGCCTCTTACCAATATGGGAGTTGAAAACCAGAGGCGAGAGTAGAAATGGGTAATAGATATTCCCCATCAAAATCTACGTAATGATGATTTTTGAGCTTAGCCATAAGAATTTAACTTAATTTTATCCATTCGACAAAAAAAAACCAGCAAAGATGTCGATTCCTGTGTGTTCTTTAAGGGCGAAAAGTCTCGCAAAATTATGTCTTTAAATATATGATCAGACATAAGCACTTGGATTTTATAACTAAGATATTTTCATAAATAACTTTCTTGTATCTATAATTAAGAATTATAAATGTATATATTGTTAGATTTAATCTAATTATGGTATACATATATATAATTATATATTATCAGCTATCATAAATTTATCCCTATTAATGTGATTATTAAGGATTATACTATTTGAAGATTTAAGCATATTGTTCATATTTAATTATGTGTAAGATTACGATGTCATTTCTATTTTTATGATGGGTTAAAATAGAAAAAGACACCACAACCTCTCTTCTCCGGGACATCTCATTATCTTAGAGTGCTGTTGGAGAACACCATACTGGATTGGAAGATCACTTCTCATGGATCTAGATATGCTTCGGCTGTAGATTTATAGTGTTTCGACATGAAGATCATTGGACAACTCATGTTCTAGAAATTTAATCTCCCACTCGAATGTTCAACAATTGATATCAGAGCCCTAAATCCATGTTAGAACTATAAAAATTAAGTTTTTCCTGTTCTTACCGGAATACCCTAAGGGCTTCGTCCTATTTCTGTGAAAGAAGAGGTGGTATAGTGTATTTCTCATCCTTCTCCAGCATTTAGGGTCGTATCATCTGCTGCCAAATCAGAGACGCAATAAGGTCGCAAGCGTCCACAATGGAACATAATGGAAGATAATCATAGCACTGTGGCATTCTTCATGTTGACACCTGTGGCAGCAGGGCGTTGGGCTGTTGTAGTAGACCCTTGTGTGCTGCAGCGGCGAATGTAGACGAAAAAGTCCGAGTACAGCGGCGGCCCATTGCATATCTAGCCATTGTAGGTCGTTCGCATCTTCGGCGCTGGAAGGATTTTCTGGGTTTGGTGTTACGGAAACAGAAGATAGAAGATAAAAACTTTTCCCTATCGCTACTTAGGAACCCAAAATTGTAACACCCAGATTTTAAATAATAATAAAATATTAAATATTATAAAGATATTGATTACCATAAAAGATACAGAACATGATTACAGTTGAATCTAGAATCCTCTCACATAATTTTATGTGATTCTGGTACTGTTTTCAGATGTGCATACCGCGACATGGCATCATCAAAATTCGGTAACAAAATAAAATCTAACAACATTATAATTATCAGAAAAAAATTGTACTGATCTCAAAAACATAGATATTCTGATTATTGATGCACATATATCCAGATTAAGCCGACAAAATGATTTTTGGGGCAATTTCCACCTGAAAAAAAAATTAAAACAAAATTACCATAATTTGGATTATATCTCAATTAGCTTATGTTTAAAATCTCATCTCAATTGAATATCATTTAAATATAAAACTAGTGGCCCAAAGAACCTAAACGAATTAAGATTGAATTACGTAACCCAATTTACGTAAGTGTGCTTACATATGTGGGGGGAGGCTACGTGTTGGCTGTGGGTCATCCTTATCCTGGGAGGGCATGAGGTGATAAAGCTCACCCTCCTCTTATAACCCCCCCCCCCCCCCCCCCCCAGTTCTTCTCCTCTTCTTCTTCTTCTTATTCTTCCTGCGTTCTCTTCTTCTTCTTCCGGCGGCTTCCTCTGCTACTTATTCTTCTTCATCATCTTCTTCACATTTCTTCTTCTTCTTCACACTTCTTCTTCTTCTTCTTCACCTTCCTCCTACCACCACCACCATGCAATAAAAAGAGAAAAGAGAGAGAGCAACAGGTGCAGAGGAAAGAAGAAGAGAGGGAGTAGGTGCAGAGGCAAGGAAGAGAGAGAAAGAGACTGCAGTGCACTGAAGATAGAGAATGAACAGAGATGAGAAGCTTAGGAAGTTCATCTCCACCCGACGGCCATGCCCAACTAATAAGTAGTTCCTCTCTATCCTTCTTGATTGTTCACTTCTATTCCAAACATATTTGGACCATACGATTGAAGCTTTTATGATTCTAGTTTTTACCGAAATCGGTCGATCGACTTGATCATTTCGGTTGACCGATCCCATATTCCCACCCAGAAACCAGTCCTGCCTAGGTCTGTAACACCCCGAAAAATAAATGATTTAAAATATAGGAAAATAGTATTAAATAAAAATGGTGTATAGAAATAAAATAAATGACATGATTAAACTCCCAAAGTGGGAAATCAACTATTTAAATGATATTGGTCCAATACAACTCTAAATGGCCCAAGATGAAACCCAATAACAATAACCTCAAAATTCATACCCATAATTATGTAGATAATGGGAAGGGCAAATTAGGGCTTAAACTAATGCTACTAGCCAAGCATAGTAACCCAAATCGTGGCCAACCATGCTAAGAGCTTTCCTATGATGTAGCTACTCTAATTGGGAGAAGAATCTCAAAATATGGAAGGTGCCATGCAGAATTCACAGCGCACCTTTCCTAGCCCCATTAGGACTTGAAATAAACCCTAGAACTATAAAGATCCTCACAAACTTTTAGGGGAATTTTGGCATTGTGTTGGGGACGTGAGGAGCAAGCTAGGGCACCAGGAGGACAGGAGAACGCTGGGAAAACTGAGCTTCTTCCTCAACCTTGCTCTGCATCAACCTGGGCATTTGCATCTCTTAGATCCGTTCAAAGGTAGGTGATCTCGGGCTGAAACTAAACGAAACCTATATCATCTAAAAGAGCATCGTGTCTAGTTTAGTTTGTATCTATTTTGCCTAATTTTCAATAAGCATGTTCATCGTATTAAGCATTTTCCCTAAGTCGCATAAGTCTAGGGATTTTTGTGTTCTTCGTGTATTTCATGCAAATCGAGGCCAATTGGGTCAAACCCAAACATAATCTTCTTCTACTAGTTGTCGTCATCGCTTTTAGTGTTCAGAGTTTTGTCTAAATGTCGTTAGATTTCAGGTTATAGGTCAATCATGAAGGGTGTAACATAGTTCTGCGTTTTCGGGTATGATAAAAAAACTGTGACGTATCCAGACGTCGCTATTCTGCATGCATGAACACGACGTATTGGTACGTCGCGATTCAGTAAAAGGCGATCGTGTATTACGTCACGATTTGTTGTCTGATCAGTCAACCCTGACACCTCAAACTGTGTGTCACATGGGTTTCTGGACCCGTCATGAACGCGATGGCATGTGCCGCCGCGATTTGGAAGTTTCCCGCCCATTCGTTTCGTACTGTTTTCATGCACGTAGTTTGAAAACCATGCATGAACGCGACTTAGGAAAGTGTATTGATTCAGGCCTCGTCGCGACAGATCGTTCAGTCGCATTCTGAACGCGACGGAAGAGACCGTCACGATTCTGTGTCTTATTATCAAACTTTATTTATCTGTGTACGGTTCTTTGAAAGGCGACGTCTGAAGCCGTCGGTTTCAAAGACCGACCCAAGACTGTTCTTTCCGGTTAGTCAGTTAGCATGTTTAGTTTCTTAGTCTGTAAGCATGTTGCTTAGTGTGCATTGGCCTAAAAGTGATCAACCCATTTGAAAACTATAATGACATGAATATGATTCTAATGTATATCATGAAGTGAATGATCTTATGTCATTTGATTATCATCTTGTGATCTAGCTTGATATGAAATTGTCATCATAAGAATGTGATATGAATCTGTGGAGAATACAGGTTAGAATGGACTTGCATAGTTTAAGTTTTCCTTTTATGTTATGTGGACGTTCTTTACTTACATACTTTCTGAGGTTTCCATATTGTGCTCATCCATTGCACGCATGATTAGGAAGTTCCGTGTCACGACACTACACGTTTGCACGATTAGGCACACCCCTCTTGGAGAATTGAAAACTCTCTACCGGTCATTCCGTATTGGCAGACTAGCGATATTTTCCCTAAGACCTCTGTAAGTCTTCGTACTCTGTGGATTCCCTCATAGAGACCGAGCTGGTTGTACCATGAAGTACCCTGGAGATAGAGAGCACTTGTACCGTGTACGATATGTTTTTAGTCATCCTCTTGTCAAGACATTAAAGAATTATGTAACATAAGATACGTCGTTATGTTGTCCAATTGATCTCTCGAGCTTTTGTCATACGTTGAACTCTATGAATGATCATGTCCTTATTACTATGAGCTTGTTATTGAAAATCTGTGGCCATAATATGCATATGTTTGATCGACACAATGTGGGACTTGGGTCCATTTGACTAATGCCTGTGCAATAAGGGCCCTGTCTGGTCCTGGGGAGGAGCGCTGTCACGTCCCGATATTTAGCGCGAATAATACTGAGATACGTGAACGATACAAATAGACGTATCACAGTTGCGTAGCGCAGAGTCATAATTAAACGCAACAACACATTTGAGACCATAATGTTGTCCACAAAATTACTCTTCATTCCATTTCAAACCACTAGTTTACAACCTGACATAAAAGAACCAACTAAAGGGTCCCTTATTCAAATATAAATGTAGTACCCCCGAAAATTCATTAAATTGAAAATATAGATAAATTGAAATTTTATCAATTCCAACTAGTTAAAAGGTTCGCATCATTATCGCATGCATAAAAACCCATATAAAAATATCGTAAAAATATAGTTATACTTTAATAATATTCTCTAATGACCCATCAAGAATTTGAGCATAGAAAAATTATTTGGACCAAGTTTAAGAATTTATGCGACTTATTATCGTAATTAAGGAATAAGTCGAAGAACCGATTATTTTATGAGCCAAAGTGGATTATAAATTAAAATAAACATGTTGGTAGACTTTAAATAATATGGGTTGATAGCTATTATTATAATTGAACCAATAGACAATCTTGGCCCATGAATAAATTCTCTAATAAAAGAAATTAAATCTATTAAGTAAAATAAGTATATGGGTTGTACAATTGACCATACATAAGTTATTGGGCCCAACGCAAGAGCCCAAATGATGAAGTTAGAAATATTGGGATAAATAATATTAAATTGAATTAAAATAAGAAATTAGTAAATAAATGTGATAAATTAGAATAAAGGATGAATAAATAGAAGGGCAAATTAATTAGAAGTCCCTGACTGTAACAAGGAGGTCCTTACTGTAACAGAGCTTAACGTATACTGTAACAGGTGATAACACTTACTGTAATGAGTTACAACTCTGTTAGGGACTAACAAATAAGTCAAAAATCTGATAGAGACTCCTAATTAATTTGCCCTAAATAGAATTAGACTAAAACTCATTAAGCTAAATTAAGACATGGGTTATACTAGTGGTCCAAACATAAAAGAATGGGCTCAATTGTGAAGAGCCCATCTTGGGATGAGAATTAGTTAAGTTAAATTTGCACTTAAATTAATAATAAATGGAAAAGGGGTTAAGATAATCATTAATTAACCCATAATTATCCTAGAAGGGAGTCCTCATCCCATCCTAACCCATTAGCCACAAAATTAGATCTCTCCCTAAGCCAATAAGGTGGATAGATGCTAGAAAGGGGGAGATAAATGTAGAAATTCAGAGTTATTATTAAATAAATGAAAATAGTAAGATAATGACTAAAATAGCTTATAATATCTCTACAAGAGTCCTAGACCTACCCAAACCCTTTGCCCACGAAATTAGACTTCTTCTCCAAGCCTATTAGGTAGATAAAGGCAAGAAATATGGGGATAAATATAAAAATTTGGAGTTTGAAGGGAAAGAGGAGATTTAAGAAGGTTGGACTCTTAAACAACCTAAAAGACCTCCAATTCGTGTCTACCAAGCCCCATTTCGTTGCTGGAGCTCTGGAGCACGAGGAGAGGAGGCTGAGGACGAAGGAGCAAGGAAGAGAAGGCTTGGAGCAAGGAAGATTACATCATCTACTTCGTTTTTCAACCCTAGGAATCTTTACAGTGCAAAAAGGTAGGCAATCTCTCAAGCATAAATCACATAACTTTGGCCATAGGTAGCCCATACATCTATCTTTGAAAGCCCCATGATATCCCCAATTTTTGTTGCTCCATGAAGGAGTATCAAATGCCCTAAACTCTGTCATCATCATGTACCCGAACCTTCATGATTGCTTTCAATCCATGCATGTACTTGATCCCAAGCCATGCAAATATTCTCATAAATACTACATGATGTTAGGCTTCAAACGTCCCTATTTCCTTCAATTTTCATCATGCATCCTTTGCTAATTAAATCATTTTCCTTGACTGTGCATGTTTTAGGTCACTGAAATGTAACCTAATTAAAGCATGCCCAAACCTTGTCTATTTTCTAATTACTCTTGCATGTGTAGGATCGAAAAAGGGATGGGCCAGATCTAGAAGGGGGGTTGAATAGATTTAGGCCAAATACTGTGGAAGCTTAGCCAATTTTAAAGATGCTTTGAATCAGAGTCAACTTAGAAAAGCAATTCACAGATCTAATGAGTCATTGTGTGAGTTAAGTGATTAAAGAGAATGATCAAGTTGATTAGAAGAGTAATCAAAAATCCTATGCATACATCTAACGCAAGGTGAAGTTAAATCACAGATCAAACCACTACATAGAGATTTTTAGGTAGTTCGAAATCACACCATGTGATTCCTACATCCACCCCTCACACAGTGAGGCTCCACTATTCAACTTGAATATACCACACACTGGAGCTTGACAACTCCAACACACTGAGTTCAACAACTCACACACAACCTTCTAGAGCAAGACTACTCTAGAAACTTGAGCATAACTGCTCAACCACAACCTGAGTGCGACGACTCAACACAATTGAGCACAAAGGCTCACAACCAACTTGCTAGATCAAAAACAACAAGATCAGATCCTCTAGCAATGATCTGATCCATAAAGAGTTCATTCAAGAAGACTAGTGCAACAAATCATGCACAATCTCAAGAATGACTCAGAAGAACTAAGGGGATTAAGAAGTTGTATGTAGAATCCTTGTTCTTCAGATGAACTCCCTTGTAGAAGACTGAATTGAGAAGATGCTTAAACTCTTGAAGTCACTGGGCGATGCTCTGCAATTTGTGCCTCTGGATCTTCCTTGAACTCTTCTCAATTGGCTGCTTCTACTTGATCTGCTCCCTTGGAAGTGATCTCACTTCATCTTCATGGATCAATCTTCACTTCTTGTGCTTGCAAGGATGGGAATTGGCTTGAAGTAGCACAAGGAGAGCAAGAACGGGAGGAGAGATCTGTCCTGCCGCCAAAGGGCACTTTCTGGGAGGCTCTCTGGAGTTCTTCTTCTTGGGGCCGATTAGATAGGTATTTATACCCCATCATGGCCAAAAGAACCCTTGGGGTACATGGGCACATGATCCAAGGCCGATCCAAGTGATCCCTAGAGTGCCACATGTCCAGGTGGGACTTAAAGTGAAAACGTTGTCGGAGTGTGTCGACACAGTCATTGGGTGTGTCGACACAATGTCCCAATTCCACAAAACTGGTCTTCTGGGAGAGGTCACTAGTGTCGACACTGCCTGGGACTGTGTTGACACACTGTCCCAACCTGTCAACTGGGTTCTCTGGGAGCTGGGTCTAGTGTCGACACTGCCTGGGACTGTGTCGACACATTTGACCATTTCTTCATGACTTTGCCTTAGGGTTTGATACCCTGTGTCGACACCAGTAGTGGGTGTGTCGACACTACCCTTGCAAGAAATATATGTCCTTGAGAAATAAACACATAAATCATTAGTCTAATGTATTATCATGAATATATATGATAAAATGTGTTTGGAAACATGCTTTTTGAATATTGTTATTACATGTGTGATGTATTTAACATGTTCCATTTATTGTGTATTAAAATCACAACTTGTCATCATCAAAATTATGAGGGGAAATGTATTAAATTCACACTCAACCCAACAATCTCCCCCTTTTTGATGATAGCAACATTAAGTCCACATGAAGATTTGAATTTACAATGAAATGTGATTTTAAGCCATTTATTCACACAACATTCAATCACATACACACTGAATGACAATGAACCCATGTTTCAATATTTTCATTAAAGGCCATTGAGCACAATTTAGCAACATTTGACAATTTTGCACAATGAAGTACACAGGGTTTGACATTTACAATCATCCATTCATTGACATGTCATCCATTCATTACAAAGATTTTCAATCACATTCAAATAAGTACTCCTTCTCATTCAACAAAGATATTCATTACATAGATATTCAATTACATTCCAAAACAAGTTCTTTCTCATTCAACAAAAGTATTCATTACAAGTATATTCCTTCTCCCCCTTTGACATCATCAAAAGATAAGATCCATCAAGAGGATGGAGGTGGAGGAGGAATAGGAAGAAGGAGAGACTCTATGGTCTTCAATCTTGACTCCATTGCTTGAAGGTTGGATCTCAACTGACTTTGCATGGTAGAAATTCTTGTATGCAGTAGTTCTTCCAACCGTTGACTATTTTCATACATGTTGGACTGGAATGCAGATAAATCAGCTGAAATGGGTTATGAACCTAAAGAAGAGCTTGCAAATCCATGTCTGTTGATATCTCTGAGCTCCTTCTTAAGGGTAGACATCTCATTGTCTATGTGAGCTGATAGGTTCTTCATGCCTTCCAAATCATCAACCATGTGTGCAAATGAAAGTCTAGTCTTCGAAATTTGATTCACTGCTTCCTGACTGTTGAATAAATTCTTCTGAGAATTTCCTAATATCCCTTCAAGGACCTTTTCCAGCGTGTCCTAATGTTCCTTTAACTGAAGGGATGCATCACCCAAAGTTCCAATTAGTCTATTAAACCTTTTGGTGGCATTATCAGCTGCTTCTTTCTGCTTAATGAACTGAGCATTCACAGAATTCTCCAACCTTTGAATTCTGAGCTCAAAACTCTCTGACATCTGGAGGATGGAAGAGGTGATGGTATCAAACTTGTCGTTCAAAAAAATATAGCTCTGGTGGAACAAAAGGTCCACCAGTGGAAGTAGAGGCAGAGGCTTGGTAATGTGGAGTGAAAGAAGGAATTTCCACATCAGGAGATGTGGTGAAGAGGCTTGAAATGGAGGTGTGTGAGGGACATCCTGAGGAATAGGTTCTCCAATTTCATTGGGAGGTTGGTCCTCTTGATCATGTGGAGGAGAGTGGGCAACCATAGAAGGTGGTTCTACAACCTCAGGAACCACTGGGGCCTCAACAACTATAGGACCTCTTCTTACTTGATCACCTTCAAGTCTGAATCCCATGAACTTTTGCAAATGCTTGAAGCAATAAATATTGGACTTTGGGATTGACTGGGCTTGCTCATTCTCAAATGATACTCCAAAATGCTGAAAAACTGGTGTGAGATGAGCTGCATAAGGAAGGGATCTATGTAGATCTTTCCTTGTAGTTTCACTCATAATCTGGTACATGATCACATGCAAATTGACCTTTATCTCTTTCTTCATGCAATATATAATGAACCTATGTATATCAGTTAACCTATCCCTTCCACCACCTTGAGGAGTGATTATAGTGGTCAGGATGTGATGGATCAGTCTCAAAATAGGTGGGAAGGTGTTGGTGTTAAACCTGGTGACATAAGTTTGCTTTGAATCTGACTCATCAACTGGGAGTCCAGTCAGCAGAGAATAGGCTTCATGAAGATCAAATTCAAAATCATGATAATCAGCACCTTCATCAGGAATTTTAAACAATGTAGAAGCTAACTCAGTAGGCAACTTCATTGATACACCCTTGACCTCAGACTGGTAGCCCTCAGATGTACATTCCAAATTCAGATAGAACTCTTGAACTAACCTTGGATATATGGTTCTGAACTCAGAAATGAAGGGCAACCAAGATTGAAAATTGAAGAACTGACGCACTTCTGGGAAGGTAGTTGCAAGGTCAGAGTCTTCAAGTTCAACAGCTCTAGGTTTTAGGATGGATTTCCCTTCACTAGCCAGTTTAGAAGGGGTTGCCTCAGATGGATGAGATGAACCAGATGAATTTGAGGAGGATGTCTCAGAGACTTCAGAAGAGGAGACCAATATGTTCCTCCTAGGGTATGCAGATGTCCTCTGAGAAGGACCTCGACTGGAAGAGGGTACCCTACCTCTCTTGGATGGTGTAGGAGAAGCAGATGAAGCACCTGGCTGCGCTGCCGGGTCATGCCGACGCTTGCTTCTCCTATCAGTTGGAGGTACGTCAGCGGCAATGGGCCTGGCAGTTGCCCTAGAACGAGCACCACGGCGAGGCATTTGCTTGTGAGGCATAGTTGCAGGAGAAGAAGGAAGAACAGGGATGGTGGAGATGGTGTGAAGAGGATGGAGACAGAAATTAGTGGGAAGAGGGAAGAAAGATGAAAACTGCTGCCGTTTTCAAGGTAAAGGACGGCCATGGTGTCGACCTGGGAAGAAGAAAAGGGGTTTTGGGGTAGAATAGGCCGCAGGAACAACAAATCCTAAACCAGCGCCCCAATAGATAAACCGCCTGGATTGCCTATGTGTCGACACAAGACAAGGGTGTGTCGACCTGGGCTTGGACTGTGTCGACACAGGAGTGTGGATGTGTCGACCTGGCCTGAAGAATTTTTGAAGATTTGAGCATGAGGAAAATTTGTAAATTTTGGGAAATCTTTAACATGATGAAATATGGATGGAATCAACGTGACAAGGATTTTTAAGAGATAAAAAAAATCATTTGTCATATTTTTACAAAAATCCAACAAACTTCAAGTTTTACACAACAACCTACAGGATATTTTCATTAATTGACTTGAGCCATTAAAATGATAGTTTGAGTGATATAGAACATTCAATAGCCAATGACAAACTACCATATTCTCCAAATCCAAAGAAATAGAAATGTCTTTTAGATTGAAATCACTTGTGATGAAGTTAAACAACTTTAAGCACACTAATGGAAGACAAGGATGTTGATTTTAAGTAATTCTCCTTGGACACATTTTTTTTTAATCAAACTATCAAATGTAGTAAATCTTTTTCACTCAAGAACTAATGCTTTTTACACACCATAGTCCCTGGTTACTAAAGATTTACCCATTATCCAGTTACAAGGGGTAAATGACAACATTTTGACATGAAAATATACGTTTATCAGACGCCAATATTTCCAGTTACTCAGTCATCATCAAAATGTATAGATCATTTGTTTTAATTTTTGAACCCCTTTGAACAGAGATAGCAATAATACCTCATGACATACATGGACACTTCATTCATTGTGAAGGTTTGTAGTTTCTCAGCATTTGTGGCATTGCTCTGTTGAATAATAAATGGAAGGAGAATTTTATAAAATTTAGATCATTTATATCTCACATCAGTTGCAAAGAAGGTGTTTAAATTCAAAGCACACATGATTTTTCAGTCTTGGAAAGAGATTTAAATTTCTGTAGGGTTGAAGAGTATAGTTGAGATTTGACTAAAAGAATGTAGTAAATCAATCAAAAAGTCATTTTGAGGTTCTAGCCAAACTTAATGAGCACATCATGAGAGGAAGTTGATATAACTCAAGAGGAATCTTGAATTTTGTAAAAGAATGAGTAGTGAATTCATTAGCTCCCCCTGAAATGATGATTCCAAAAATTTTCCATCAGGATAAAGATAAGCAAGAATTGGGAAAAATGAAATGTTTCTTTTTGAAGAACAAAAGCTCCCCCTCAACAATTGCATATTTAATTCTTGATACTTGGCGGAGACATATACTCTCGCATAGTGAAAGTGTATAGACAAGCAGAACGTTTCCTTCTTCAAATCATCATTTGATATACCAAGAATTTCAACATAATTTGAGTTGAAGAATTTATTAATAAAAAGAAATGGAAGTTGATTTGAGAGAGATGTGAACAGCATGAATCAAGGAAGCAAAGAGAAATGAAGGAACAGTGACTCCTCCTCAGAACATGCCTAAACACTCAACCCAATGAGAGTTATCAAGAAGATGGACATTTGCAAAGACCAAGCTCTCTTCTCAAGGATGAAAATCTGCTGTCAGGAAGAGGTTTAGTGAAGATATCAGCAATTTGTTTTTCAGTTTCAATAAAGAGGAGTTCAAAAGATTTCTTTGCTACCTCATCTCTCAAGAAATGATGCCTAATTTCAATGTGTTTTGTTCTAGAGTGCTGAATTGGGTTTTTAGACAGATTTATGGCACTTGTGTTATCACAAAGAATGGGAACACAACCTAACTCTTGGTTATAATTAAGAAGCTGATGTTTCACCCAAAGAATTTGAGTGCCACATCGACCAGCTGCAACATTCTCAGCCTCTGCAGTTGATAGAGCAACTGAGTGTTGCTTTTTGGAAGCCCAAGAGATTAGGCAGCCACCTAAGTACAAACACAAGCCACTTGTGCTTTTTCTATCAAGTTTACACCCAGCATAATCAGCATCACAATAGGCAATCAAATCTAATTTACAACCAGCAGGATACCAAATACCAAGATCACATGTTCCAACAAGATATTTAAAATTCTTTTAACAGCTAACATGTGACTTTCTTTAGGATTTGCTTGAAATCTAGCACACAAGCATACACTGAATTGTATATCAGTCTAGAAGTGGTGAGATAGAGTAGAGAACCAATCATACCTCTGTATGTCTTTGGGTCTACTGACTTACCAAGTGAATCTTCTTCTAGTTTCACATTAATTGCAATGGGTGTGCTTGAGTGCTTGAGGTTCTGGAAGTCAAACCTTTTCAGAAGTTCTTTGACATATTTGGTTTGGCTTATGAAGATTCCCTCACTGGTTTGGTTAACCTGCAATCCCAAGAAAAATTGTAAGTCTCCCATCAAGCTCATTTCAAATTCAGTTTTCATTTGATTTGCAAATTCAGTGCACAGGCTCTTATTGGTGGATCCAAAATTATGTCATCAACATAAATTTGGACTGCAATTATTTGTTTATTTACAGTTTTTGTGAACAAAGTTTGATCAACATTACCTCTAGAGTATCCTTTTTCAAGCAGAAAAGAGCTCAAACGGTCATACCAAGCTCTTGGAGCTTGCTTAAGACCATAGAGAGCCTTATGAAGCTTAAAAACATGATTATGATATTTTTCATTTTCAAAGCCTGGAGGTTGTTCAACAAAAATATTTTCTTTTATGTAACCATTCAAAAATGCACTCTTGACATCCATTTGATAAACTTTAAACTTCAATGAAGATGCAAAAGCAAAGAAAATTCTTACAGCTTCTTGTCTTGCTACAGGGGCATATGACTCTTCAAAATCAATTCCAAATTCTTGGTTGTACCCCTTTGCAACTAGTCTAGCTTTATTCATTATGACTTGATCATTTTCATTCAATTTATTTCTGAATACCCATCTAGTGCCAATGACAGATTGATCACTAGGTCTAGGTACTAATTCCCACACTTGATTTCTTTCAAATTGATGAAGTTCATCATGCATTGCATTTATCCAGTCTGAATTCATTAGAGCTTCATCAATTGACTTTGGTTCAATTTGGGAAATTAGTGCTAGTGGGTCTTCATGAATTGCATTCAAGAATGATGATCTAGTTCTTACCCTATCAAGTACATAGCCAACAACATTTTCTATTGGGTGATCTCTCAAAAATCTGTGTTTAGGAATTACCTGTTGAGGTGCATTTAAATTTGGAACAACATTACCTGATCCACTTGGAGTAGGTGAGTGATTGTTCAAATTTTCATCAAGGTCTTCATTCTCCTCAACAGTTGGTGAAGAATCAACAATAAAGTCATCCTCTTCATTATCTGGACAGTCCCTGCAAGATTTAGAATAATGAGTTGAAAAGAATTTTCATCAAAAACTACATGTGGAGATCTTCAACAGTTTTGTTTTTGAGAGAATAAACTCTAAATGCTCTTGAAATTTCAGAATAGCCAAGAAAGATGGCTTCCTGACTTTTAGCATCGAATTTATCAAGATTTTCTTTATTGTTGTTATGCACAAAACATTTACACCCAAAACTTTGAAATAAGACAAGGTTGGCTTTTTGTTTTTCAACAATTCATAAGGGGTTTTTCTGATTTTTGGTCTGACCAATGCTCTATTGAGAATATGATTTGCTGTATTTACAGCTTCAGCCCAGAAGGATTTGGGCAATTTGCTTTCCAAGAGCATGGATCTTGCCATTTCCACAAGTGTTCTATTCTTTCTTTCCACAACCCCATTTTGTTTGGAGTTCTTGGTGAAGAAAACTTGTGAAATGTGAAGTTCAGCACATAAATCAGAGAAAGATTTGTTTTCAAATTCACCCCCATGATCAGTCAAAATATTTTGATTTTATAAGGAAAACTTGTTAAGGCAGAGGTACAGAAATTCCTGAATTCAAGGCAAGCATCACTTTTGTGGGATAAAAAGATAACCCATGTAAATCTAGTAAAATCATCAATAATGACAAAACCATATCTTTTGCCACTCAGACTTAGAATTCTTGTTGGGCCAAAGAGATCCATATGAAGCAATTCTAGTGGCTTAGATGTGAGTACATCATTGAAGGTTTTAAAAGATTTTCTGGTTTGTTTTCCTTGGGCACAAATCCCACAAACTTGATTTTCTACATTTGAAAAAGATTCAGGAAGACCTTTAACCAAGTTCAGCTTAACAGTTTATTTATTGTTCTGAAACTTGCATGACCAAGTCTTTTGTGCCAAGTCCATGCAATTTCATTTTTATTTGCAACAAGACAAATGTTTTCAGAAAAGTTTTTCAAGGTTGATCATGTAAACATTGTTTTCTCTTTTTCCAAAGAATTTTATTTCATCAGTTGAAGAGTCAATTATTCTACAAAATCTGATTCAAACACAACTCTGTGACCTTTGTCACATAGTTGGCTAATGCTCAGCAAATTATAATTCAGACCATCAACTAACAAAACATTATCAACTGAGTTTGAGGAAGATTGACCAACCTTTCCAGATCCAATGATTTTTTCTTTATTTTTAGCTCCAAAAGTGACAGAACCTCCCTCCTTTTCAATCAGGAATGAAAATTTCGCTTTATCTCCTGTCATGTGTCGTGAGCACCCACTATCAAGAAACCACACATTTGAGTTGGGTGCACGACCTTCCTGCAAAATTAATCAGTGGAGAGAAGATTTTGGTACCCAAACATTATTGGGACCATCAGATTGTTTGAACAATGACAGCAAATCTTTTCTAATCCAAATCTGATTTGTTTTTTGCTTTTGTTTTGTTTCAGTGGTGTTTTTTGCCTTTTTCAATTTATCCTTTCCTTTTGGAATAAAAACACGTTATCTTTTTCTCATTAGGATGGGAGTTATGCATTTGGACATGATTGTTCATTTGTGGAGGTCCAAACCAAGGGTTTTGTTGGTACATTGAAAAGTTTGGATAGAAGTATTGAGGATGGTACAAAAAGGATTGTAACACCATTGGTTCCAAGAATTGGTCCAATCAGCTTGATGTGCTGTCTTGGAAGTCCAAGGTTTATCATGATGTTTTCTTTTGTGTTTTTCTTATTTTTCAAGTTTTTATTTGATTTTTTGGTTGACTGGTTGGTGGTTTTTGAGGTTGAGCAGGTCGACCTGTCTTTGATTGGTGTCGACTCAACAGTCACAGATTTCATCTTTTTGTTGACTGGTGTCGACCTGTCAGGTGAGTGTGTCGACCTGTTTGGTTTCTCTTTGTTCTGGTTTTTCAAATTTTTTGTTGTGATACCAATTGTTGTATTGTTTGACACTTGCTTTTTTGTTTTTCTCAGGACTAGGACTTTTGACAAATTTTATTAAGGTGCTTTTTCCCTCATTTCACCAGATTTGTCTTTCTTGGAGTTTTGTGTTGAAAATCCTAGTCCATGTGTTACAGATTTCATTCTTGTTCCTAACAAGGCATACAGATTATCTTTTCCTTTTGTAAAGGTTTCAATGACTTGTTCTTTTTCTTTCAACTGGTTTTCTAAAGTTTTGATTTCATCATCACTTTGTTGTTTTTCTTTTTGTTGCAATTCCAGTTTTTCAGACAATTTCTTAAAGTCATTGTTGGCCTTTTGGGATGCAAGCTTGAGCTCATCAATTTCATTTAGAAGACTTTCCTTTTCTTCATTAAGCTTAGACACTTCATTTTTCAATTCAGAGATTCTTCTGTTTGAGGAATAGTTATTCAAGATGTTTTCAATTTTCTTTTTCAGATGCTTATTTTCTTTTCTTGTTTCAGAATAGTTTTCAACTAATTCAGCATAAGCATCTTGCCAATCATCAATTGTATAATCTTCAAAGATGTACTTACCTTTCCATCAGAACTGTTTGCCATAAAGCAGATTTCCTCACTTTCAGAACTTGAGGACCTTTCTTCTTCATTTTCACTTGGATCTTCATCTGACCAAGTGGCAACCATTGCTTTAGGCTTCTTGAATTTATTGATCTTCTTGTATTTTTCCTTCTTGTTCTCAGGACATTCTCCTTTCATGTGTCCTGGTTTGTTGCACCTGTAACAAATAACAACTTCATCAGTTTTCTGATTTCTATTTGAATTGGCATTTGAAAAGGAAGTATTTCTTTTCCCAGATGAGAATTTCTTTTTTCCAGTGAATTTTCCTTTTCTAGATTTTAGAAATTTTCTGAATTGTCTAGTCATGAGGGCAATCTCATCCTCATTGGACTCAGACTCATCAGAACTGGTTTTCTCTTGATTTTTATCCTTGTTACTAGATGAAGCTTTAAGTGCTACTAGTTTGGTTTTGATTATGTGCCCTTCATTTCTCTTCAAATTTATTTCATAAGTCATCAAAGATCCTATGAGTTCATCCAAAGATTTTGGATAAATCTTTAGAATCTTCAATAACTGTGGCCTTAGTGTGCCAAATTGATGAAAGAGAGCGCAAGATTTTTCTTACCAAATCAGCATCTGTGTAGTCCTTACCTAGAGCCTTCAGTCCATTCACAATGATCATGAACCTAGCAAACATTTCAGAAATTGTTTCTTCAGATTTCATCATGAATAATTCATACTCAGAAACAAGAATATTTGCTTTGGTTTCTTTTACTTGGGATGTTCCCTCATAGAGTAACTCAAGCTTATCCCACATCTCCTTGGCAGATTTGCACATGGAGATTCTTGAGTACTCCTTTGGGTGGACTGCACATTGAACCATGTTCATGGCACTGTAGTTCAGGGTGGCCCCCCTAATTTGCTCCCTGGTCCAGGTTTCCTCTTCTCCTTGGTTTTCATAGGGACCTACCTCAACTACCCTCCAAATCTCATAGTTCTGGGCTCTAAGGAAGACTTGCATTCTATTCTTCCAATAGGAATAGTCAGTCTCATTGAAGAATGGTGGCCTATTTATGGAATGGCCTTCAGCAATGAAACCTCTAGAATCCATTGAATCAAAATGAGGTGCAGAGAAGGAAACACTTAACAAACAAGCAAGTGAAACACACAGAACAAACAGAAACACTCAGATCAGATCAGATATGAACCCGCTCTGATACCAATTGTAGGATCGAAAAAGGGATGGGCCAGATCTAGAAGGGGGGTTGAATAGATCTAGGCCAAATACTGTGGAAGCTTAGCCAATTTTAAAGATGCTTTGAATCAGAGTCAACTTAGAAAAGCAATTCACAGATCTGATGAGTGATTGTGTGAGTTAAGTGATTAAAGAGAATGATCAAGTTGATTAGAAGAGTAATCAAAAATCCTATGCATACATCTAACGCAAGGTGAAGTTAAATCACAGATCAAACCACTGCACAGAGATTTTTAGGTGGTTCGGAAATCACACCATGTGATTCCTACATCCACCCCTCACACAGTGAGGCTCCACTATTCAACTTGAATACACCACACACTGGAGCTTGACAACTCCAACACACTGAGTTCAACAACTCACACACAACCTCTAGAGCAAGACTACTCTAGAAACTTGAGCACAACTGCTCAACCACAACCTGAGTGCGACGACTCAACACAATTGAGCACAAAGGCTCACAACCAACTTGCTAGATCAAAAACAACAAGATCCAGATCCTCTAGCAATGATCTGATCCATAAAGAGTTCATTCAAGGAGACTAGTGCAACAAATCATGCACAATCTCAAGAATGACTCAGAAGAACTAAGGGAATTAAGAAGTTGTATGTAGAATCCTTGTTCTTCAGATGAACTCCCTTGTAGAAGACTGAATTGAGAAGATGCTTGAACTCTTGAAGTCACTGGGCGATGCTCTGCAATTTGTGCCTCTGGATCTTCCTTGAACTCTTCTCAATTGGCTGCTTCTACTTGATCTGCTCCCTTGGAAGTGATCTCACTTCATCTTCATGGATCAATCTTCACTTCTTGTGCTTGCAAGGATGGGAATTGGCTTGAAGCAGCACAAGGAGAGCAAGAACGGGAGGAGAGCTCTGTCCTGCCGCCAAAGGGCGCTTTCTGGAAGGCTCTCTGGAGTTCTTCTTCTTGGGGGCCGATTAGATAGGTATTTATACCCCATCATGGCCAAAAGAACCCTTGGGGTACGTGGGCACATGATCCAAGGCCGATCCAAGTGATCCCTAGAGTGCCACGTGTCCAGGTGGGACTTAAAGTGAAAAAGTTGCCGGAGTGTGTCGACACAGTCATTGGGTGTGTCGACACACTGTCCCAATTCCACAAAACTGGTCTTCTGGGAGAGGTCACTAGTGTCGACACTGCCTGGGACTGTGTCGACACACTGTCCCAACCTGTCAACTGGGTTCTCTGGGAGCTGGGTCTAGTGTCGACACTGCCTGGGACTGTGTCGACACACTTGACCATTTCTTCATGACTTTGCCTTAGGTTTGATACCCTGTGTCGACACCAGTAGTGGGTGTGTCGACACTACCCTTGCAAGAAATGTATGTCCCTGAGAAATAAACACATAAATCATTAGTCTAATGTATTATCATGAATATATATGATAAATGTGTTTGGAAACATGCTTTTTGAATATTGTTATTACATGTGTGATGTATTTAACATGTTCCATTTAGTGTGCATTAAAATCACAACTTGTCATCATCAAAATTATGAGGGGAAATGTATTAAATTCACACTCAACCCAACAGCATGTTGATAGATCTACATGTCTACTTTCATTTAAAACTAGTTTCAAAATTTTTGGACTTTCGTGCAATTTTATATTGATTTTAGAAGTGACCTATATCATGCATGGAAGGATGGACCCAACCTAAAAAAGGATTGAACCCCTTTTCTGGTCGGGCCGCCCTTCTGAAATCGCGACGGCCTGACCCGTGCGATCTCAAAAGGGTCACGATCGGCCGATCCGTCGCGTCATAAACGCGACAGCCCGCACCGTCACGGTTCCCTTCCGGTTCACCCGACCGACCCGGTTCAAGCAGAACGCGACCGGCTACTTTGTCGCGACATGAAACGCGACGGGGACCTCCGTCACGATTTCAAAATGTCACTAGAAACACTTATTTGCTCCTATACCCCCTGCTATTTACACCATTTGACCCTTGTTGAACTCAATTAAGCACTGTTATGCATAGTATTGATCTGAATATTAATATTTTGTAATAATTACATAAATTCAATTAATTAAAAGTCAAATGCACTATTATACATGCTCTCACGATTTCTTTACACTTGTACACACTAACATTGATAATTGCCATTTGACCTTATTAAATTACTCAATAATATATCTGGTAATTAAGTGTAATTATTTCACTTAAATTCTCAATTATTTAAATGACACTTATCTTCATTTTATTCACGTGATTTGTACACCGTTATCGCGTCCCTCTGCCTTCGAGCACTCGAGGCAAGACGGACAATATTTTGTTACACACTTTCTCTTGGCATGGACCACCTCTCCGTTGGGATACTCCTGACTAGACTAGGGACTCCTTGTCAAGACCTCCGTAAGTTCTCTTTGGCTTTGGCGCATGTCCATTGTCGACGAGCTGGTTGTACCTTTAAAACCCTATACACCTTTAGGGATCAATACGATCCAAACGGCCTTAGTGTGTTCTCTCTTACCTTGGAATCATGTCGGACCTCTGGTCTATGTCTTGGCAAGGCTAGTGGGCGGATGTGACTTCTACCGGACTGCCGGCACACGACCTAGTGTTGTGCAACTGTTACTATCACGTGTTTACCGTTGTTTTACGAATATGTCCCTGACTCATCTACTATCTCTTTACTCTCATCTGTTCACTTTCTCTCTACACTCTCGTCTATTCTTCTATTACTCTCATCTCTTCATGGTACTATATTTGGCCATACAATTAATTGTCTAAAATAACAAACATAACTATGCCAGTGCAATAGGGCCCAATCTGGTCCTGGGGAGAGCGCCCGAAGAGTGCCATTTCCTCACGAGGGTAACATGATCAGGGTGTGTACGGCATGCAATCAGCGCCATTTAAAAAAATCACAATTTAATCTATGACAGTCAATATATCAATCACTATACTATCGTTCTCTGGGTTGACAAGATGTACGACCAGATGTGTTATCTCTACAAGTGCACTTCTGTGCAATCATATACACTATTTCATTACATGGCCAATCCATTGTCATGCTAGTTTTGCAATATTCTATTAGAAGTTTTATCGTTCTCTTACTATCATGTGCTATTACTCTCTTGACTATACTCGATCGTTCTCTCTAGTATCCTACTTTACAAGACATTAATCACTTAAAGCATATCTGTTTACATGAGATATTAAGTCCTACTGAGTGTTATCGCTCACCCTACGCTATTGTTGTATATGTTTTTAGGTAAGTCGGATGATGATCTTACACACACCAACGGGAATGGACTGGAGTGATGAGAAACCTGGAGTCATAGCGACGGAGTGACTTTAGTATTATAGAATTTAGTTAGATATTTGCTTAGTTCTCTTTTCCAATGTAATGAAGTCTTTGAGCCCTATGTTTTGGCTCTGAATTAGTGGTTGTAATAGTTTAGATGAATTATCAATAAATGAAGAGTTTATTGCCATTATTGATCATTAGTTGCTCTGATATTTGCGATTGTATGCGTAATTTACGTTACCATACACTTTGCTCACGTCTCCCCAATTTATTCCGCTGCTAAATTGGCGGGGCGTGACAATAAACTTCATGAAAATGTTCACTATTATATAAACTACTCAGATATTTATTCCTAAT
Organism: Colocasia esculenta; assembly: GCA_014218235.1. Lineage (NCBI taxonomy): Eukaryota > Viridiplantae > Streptophyta > Magnoliopsida > Alismatales > Araceae > Colocasia > Colocasia esculenta. Next base: position 52,900,117 of record CM024763.1, on the reverse strand, counting down.
ACTTCAACTCCTCGTATGACGGGTGCTCATCACTCTTGCCCTTCCCCATCGGACTTCACGAGATTCTCATCACTACCTGAAAAGGATAGGATGATAAGGTGAGCGAACTAGCTCAGTAGGATTTACATCTCAATGTGCGGGCACTAACATACATGATTAACATTTTAAATGGGCAGGATCTAACTATGAACATGATGATAATGCATGTTTTTCTAACGAATCAAATAGCTGAACAGAACAAATATCATAATGAAATAAATATTGACTTTCATAAACATTGGACAAGAATTTAATGGGTAGAATCGTATCAAAAAGAATGGCCATATTCACAGATATCACATATTCACATGATCACATATGACATATCAGACTTATCATATCAAACGAAGGCACATAACACAAATCTTGCACACGTATCAGTGCCATGTCAAGCACCACAAGTCCATACTCCCGCGGTTATAAGTACGTTGGGGCGCTCCTCCCCAGGATCAGACCGGGCTCCTATTGCACAAGCATTGGTCAAATGGAACGAAGTCCCATATTGTGCCGAACAAACATATGCATATTATGGCCACAGAGTTTCAATGACAAGCTCATAGTAATAGGGACATGATCAATCATAGAGTCAAGGTATGACAAAAGCTCAAGAGATCAAGTGGACAGTATAACGCTAGATCTTAGGTTTCATACTTCATTAATGTCTTAACAAGATGGGGACTAATGACAGATCGTACACGAAACAACTGCGCTCTATCTCCAGGATACTTCATGGTACAACCAGCTCGGTTTCTATGAGGGAATCCATAGAGTACGGAGACTTACAGAGGTCTTAAGGAAAAGATCGCTAGTCTGCCCATACGGAATGACCAGCAGAGAGCTCCCAATTCCCCAAGAAGGGTGTGTCTAATCGTGCAAACGTGTAAGTGACATGTCGCGGATCTTTCCTAAAATGTATGCAATTGATGATTAAATAGTGAAACATCAAAAAGTATATAAATAAAACATATGCACATCATGAAAGAAAACCTAACTAAACAAGTCCATGCTAACATGTATTCATACACACATTCATATTATATCCTTATCATGTCAATTTCACGTCAAGCTAGATCACAAGACAATAGTTCATGAACATAATATCAGTCACTTTAGAATCAAATTCAAGTCATTATAGTTTTCAAGTAGGTTGATTGCTTTTAGGCTAATGCACACTATGTGACATGCTTACAGACTAAGAGATTAAATATGCTAACTGACTAACCAAAAAGTAAAGTCTCGGGTCGGTCTTTGAATCGCATCCTACATAGTAGACGCTTTTCATAGCATGTTGTACAGTTAACCAAGGCTAACTGTGAAGAATGTAAATCACAGAGGTCTACATGGACGCCTTTTACATTGAATCATGACGGGATACCCCGTCACGTTCATGAAAAGTATTAAAATACTAATATAAAAATCGTCGGAAACTTTGAGCAGGAAAACATGTCTAATCGCGTCGGGGTACCCGTCGCGTATCAAACATGCACTGAAGTCCACGCAGCACGAAGTCCCACGCAGACTGTTGACTGGTCAGACGGTTAATCACGTCAGATTTCACAGACACGTTTCACCGAATATCGCTGGAATCACGTCGTCTGGTCTGGCCGCGATTCAAACTTCAAAACTGAAACGTACGCACAGGCAGCGGTCCTCTTACCACGCTTATATCTCTCTATCTATTAACATTTAGACAAAACTCTCAACATGAAAGATGACGAGGACACCTAGTAGAATAACTTTCATGTTTGGGTTGGATCTAATTCGGTCTCAACTCGCGTGAAACCTCTGAAGAACGTAAAAAGTCTTAAACATACGTGACTTCATTGCAACCTTCATCTCAGACCTATAACTTGAAATATGTTGACATTTAGACAAAAGTTTCAACACAAAAGATGACAAGGACAACTAGTAGGAAAACTTTCATGTTTTGGGTTGGATCTAATTCAGTCTCAATTCATGTGCAACACATGAAGAACGTAAAAAGTCCTAACATGCACGACTTAGGGTAAACGACTAATACTCGATGGATACACCATGAAAATTAGGCAAATCAAGTGCATATGAAACTAGACATGCAGCACTACAAGATGGTATAGGATTTTTTTATTCTTGGCCGAGATCACATACCTTTGTGAAGATCTAAGACAAGTTGTCATTCTAGATGCAGCAGAGGATGGACGGGGAAGAAGCTCCAGTTCCAGCCGTTCTCCTCCTCCTCTGATGCCCTAGCCCGCCTCCAAACAACCCCAACTCAATGCCAAACCTTCCCCAAATGTTTTATGATGAACTCTTATAGTTTTAGGGTTAAATTCCATGTCCTAATGATGCTAGGAAAGGTGGTTGCGGGATCAGTTGGGCACTTGCCAAAATCTGGGATTTCTCCTCCCAAATGAAGTAGCCACACCTAAAGAAAGTGTTAAGCATGGTTGGCCACGATTTAGCTTGCTATGCTTGGCTAGTAACATACTTCTAAACCGTAATTTGCTCTTCCTAATTACCCCATATTTACAGGTACGAATTTTGAGTATTTTCTTGCTCCATTTTTATTCTTGGGCCAAAAGTGATCTATTGCCCAATTTTGATAATGGTTCATCAATATATGATGTTGGAAGTCTCTCCAACATATTTATTTAATTTATAGCTTGTGTTATATTTCCGTGTTAACGATTTTCCAACTTTGTTTCCTAATTTAGATATTTAGTCACATTGTGACGTACACTTGGCCAATTGGATTTTTAGTTGCACGAATTCCTTTGTGGGACACTTAGGAATTATATTTGGGGTTGATTTATAATTTTTACAAAATTTTCCCATGTGTTCTCTCACGTACGATAGTGGCACGTAAGTTCTACCATTCCGATAATGCGAAAATTATTTATTTCAATTTAATTTTAAAATTTTAAATTTCTAAATTTCTGAGGTGTTACAAGCGCCCCATCGTACTTAGTAACTGCAGAAGTATAGACTTCTGGTTCTTGGCATGGCACTGGTCTGTGTGCAAGATTTGTGTGAATGTGCCTTCGTTTGATATGATAAGTTTGATGTGACACATTTGATCCTGTGGAAATATGATATCTGTGTGAATATGGCCAAATCCTTGTGTTACGATTCTAGTCTTGAATTACCTGTCTAATACATATGAAAGACATTAATTGTTTCATTATGACATTCGTTCTATTCACCATTTGACCTGTTAGTATGCATGCATGTTTAGTCATCATGTTTCTATTAAGATCCTGCTTATTTAAAAATGCTAATCATGTATATTAGTGCCCGCACATTGAGATGAAAATCCTACTGGGTTAGTTTGCTCACCCTATCATCCTGTCCATTTCAAGTAGTGATGAGGATCTTGTGGACTCCGATGGGGCAGGGCATGAGTGAAGAGCACCCGTCATATGAGGAGTTGACAGATTAGGAATAGATGTTTGAGTAGCATATGTAATAGTGATACATTTTCATGGAGTTTATATTTGAATAATGTGGACCCTTTAGTTGGTTTTGTTGATGTACGGTTTTAATTAGTTGAATGGAATGAATTTAAGAGTATTTAGTTGGCAATATCGTTGTCTCAAGTCTATTGTTATATTTAGTTGTGACTCTGCATTACTTGACTGTGATACTTATACTCGTATGGTTCACGCATCCCGATATTTATTCTACTGCTAAATGTCGGAGCGTGACAATTGGTATCAGAGCCTGAACTCTTCAGGTCCAAGGGAATAGGAATATAGAATCTGTCATACATAATGTGAGCTTCGGTAGAGCAATGGCTATAGGAGTCACATGCATTATACTTAGATGTCTAACTTATATTATCATCTTGAAGGTACATACTACCTCAATGGCTGCTGAACGAGCCCAGGCTAGAAACATGCAACAGACCTTACAGAACTTGACTCAGGCAATACTGCAAGCCACCCAGGGTGGGGGTAACTGCGGAGCCGGTGATCTCCATCGGAACTTCCGAAGTATGGATCCACCTATATTCGAAGGAAGTACTGACCCAGATGTTGCTGAACATTGGGTTAAGGAAATTGAAAGAATTTTTAGGGTTATGCAATGCACGGACCAAAACAAAGTATTGCTGGCAACTTTCCAATTGGAAATGGATGCCAGGGCATGGTGAGAGTCGGTTGAGGCGACTCTGGAAGGACAACAACTAACATGGGCACAGTTCATTGAATGTTTCAACAATAAGTACTTCTCAGTGAGGGTTCAGGAGCGGAAGACAGCCGAGTTTGCGGTTCTGAAACAAAGAGGACTGACTGTGGCCGAATATGAGGCCCAATTCTCTCGTCTATCTCGATATGTCGTGCACTTGGTTGGGACAGAAAGAATGAAGGCAAAACGCTTTCTGAATGGCTTGAGGCCTCAGTATATCACCCAACTGGCGCCAATGGACATTCAAACCTATGCGGATATGATAAAGATGGCTCAATTACTGGAAGATGCCATGGAGACAGCTGAACAAATCAAAGGAGAGTCAGTGAAGAAAGAGCAAGTGTCTCCTATTGGAAAGTGTCAACCGACCATTGGGAGGAAAAGGCCATTGGTGGTTTCATTGAACAAGCCGACAAAAAGCCAAAAATTAGGCAAGCAGTTGGTAGTGGCAAATGAAGAAAGATGCAAGCATTGTGATAAAGCTAGTCACCGGACCGAACAATGCTGGAGGGCACAAGGGAGATGTCTGTGCTGTGGAAGTCGTGACCACAGAATTTTGACTGCCCAGTGCTTAAAGAACAAGCCCCACAGAAGAAGCGTCTGAATGGACAAAGGAGGCAAGGCCGCTTACAAGCTATTCAGGAGCCTAAAGTTGTGGAAGAAGGAGGTGTGGTTGAAGGTACATACTATTCTTTCTCGTTCTGCATTTGTTCTATTTGATACAAGAGCTACTCATTCCTTCATATCTCAAACCTTTGTTAACACCTTGCCTGTAAAACCCATCCCAATGAAATCCAGAATAGTTGTGTCAACCCCTATTGGTCTTGGCACCAACCTTAGAAACCATTTGCCATCTAGTGAAGTGTTGATTGAAACTCAAAATCTACCTACAAATTTAATATGCATGGACATGGAGGGTTATGATGTCATACTAGGAAAAACCGGTTGTCTGAACATGGGGCTAGTGTCAATTGTAAGAAAAGCCAGGTAACATTTAGTCATTACCCAAAGCTAGTGTTCTCAGGAGATAGAAACCGCAGGAGACTGTCCCTCATCTCTACACTACAAGCTAAAAGGATGATGAGGAAAGGTTGTATGGCCTTTCTAGCTGCTGTTATCACCACAAAAAGGAAGTTAGGATTGAGGACATCCATATTGTCAGTGAGTACACTGATGTCTTTCCCGAAGACTTGCCAGGAATCCCTCCTGAGCGTGAGGTCGATTTTACCATTGAGTTGATCCCTGTAGCAGCACCAGTATCTAGGGCACCATATAGAATGTCCCCCGCAGAACTGAAGAAATTAAAAGAGCGACTGATGGAACTGCTGGAGAAAGGACTTATTCGACCAAGCACATCACCATGGGGTGCACATGTCCTCTTTGTCAAAAAGAAAGATGGGTCGATGAGGCTGTGTATAGATTACAAGCAACTGAATCAATTAACAATCAAGAACAATACCCCCTGCCAAGGATTGATGAATTGTTTGATCAACTGTCTAGAACTAAATATTTCTCTAAGATAGATCTTAGATCCGGCTATCATCAATTGAGAATCAAAGGAGAAGATATACACAAAACAGCCTTCCGATACAGGTACGGGCATTATGAATTCATTGTTATGCCTTTTGGACTAACAAATGCCCCTGTAGTTTACATGCAACTGATGAATAACATTTATCGCCCATATCTTGATAAATTTGTGGTGGTATTCATTGATGATATACTGATCTACTCCAAAACAAAAGAAGAGCATGAGGAACATTTGAGGATTGCATTGCAAATTCTGAGGGAGAATCAATTATATGCCAAGCTAAGTAAATGCGAATTCTGGCTTAAGGAGGTATCCTTTTTGGGGCACGTGGTAACCAAGGATGGTATCGCTTTTGATCCATCAAAAGTAGAGGTTGTGTTGAAGTGGGAAAGACTGACAAGCGAAACAGAGATCAGGAGCTTTCTGGGATTAGCAGGATATTACCGAAGATTTATAAAGGATTTCTCAAAGATTGCAGTTCCATTAACCAAGCTGACCCGAAAGGAAAATCCATTTATGTGGACCGATAAATGTGAAGAGAGCTTTAATAGCTTGAAGAAGTGTCTGACTACTGCTCCTGTCCTCGCCCTACCCACTGAAGAGGGAGGATTTGAAATATATTCAGATGCTTCTGGAACAGGTCTAGGTTGCGTCCTAATGCAACAAGGAAGAGTAATAGCATATGCCTCAAGACAATTGAAGACCCACGAAGTAAATTACTCTGTACATGACCTGGAATTAGCAGTCGTAGTGTTCACCCTGAAAATATGGAGGCACTACATTTATGGTGAGCAATTCAAAGTCTTTTCTGAGCACAAGAGTCTAAAACATCTATTCTCACAGAAGGAACTCAATATGAGGCAAAAGAGGTGGTTAGAATATCTCAAGGACTTTGACTTTTCCATTCAATATCACCTAGGAAAAGCTAATGTGGTGGCAGACGCTCTAAGTAGACAACCAGGAGCTATGCTAGCTAATATGATGCTGAGCAAATGGAAGTTACTAGAACAGTTTGCAAGCTTGAATTTAGACATGGGGAAGAAGGAAAAACAGGTGATGATTTCTAATATCCAAATACAGTCCGATCTACTAACTGAAATCAAGGAGAAACAAGGAGAGGATCCCTTCTAAGTTGAGATTAGAGAAAAGCTAGAACAAAGACCGGATTTTTCTCTTACATCTGATGGGAGATTACTATTCCACTACAAGAAAAAGTAGAAATAGAGACCGAAATTTTCGGTCTCTATTCGGTCCCTAAACTCCTCAGAGACCGAATAGTGACCGAATTTGTCGGTGAAAATTTTTTTATCACAAATCTGTGACCGATACAGTACGGTCACTATTCGGTCACTAAATAGTGACTGATATATTTCAGTCGCTAAAAGTCGACTTCAGAAACCGAACAAGACAGTCACTAATTCGGTCACTAAATTGAGACCGATTAGTGGCAGAATGATTCAGTCACTATTCGGTCCCTAAATCAGAGACTGATCTGTGACTGAAAAGATCGGTCACTATTAGTGACCGAATGATTCAGTCACTATTCGGTCCCTGAAACAAGGACCGATTTGAGACCGAAATATTTCGGTCACTAACGGTGACCAATCTATTCAGTCACAAATCAGTCCCTGATTTAGGGACCGAATAGTGACTGAATTTTTCGTCACTAATCGGTCTCTATTTTTTTAATTATTTTTTTAATATATTTAATTTTTAGCAAAATAACCTGTGTAAATACAGCAATGTCCACAACAATAATAAATGTCCATAAGACAACAATAATAAAAATATCCACAAACACAACAATAATAAAATTTCCACAAGATAATAATAATAAATATTCACTCTAATAATAAAAATGTCCACAACACAACAATAATAAAAAGTCCACAACAACAATAAAAATATCCACAACACCACAATAATAAAATGTCCACAACAACAATAAAAATGTCAACAATAATAATAATAATGAAATGACAATCATGAATCCTCGTCCTCGTGCTCGTCTCCTCCCACGCCACCCGATGAAGGAACCTACAATACATATATAACAATAATAAGTTAAAATTGAATACTATTATAAATAATAAATTCTTTAAATTTATAAATTTTCATTCACTCACTTTCGGTCAATATTATGGTCACACTATTTTAGTCACACTTAAGTTGAATTTGAGCGTCGAGCACAAATCGGAAGTCGGAATTGAACTCCGTCAATGTCCACAAGTCACAATCATCACCCTGGCTGTGCTGGAAAAAACTAGAGGCCAATCGGATGAGTATTTCTAGTTTTGGACCCTTAAACCTAAGTTTTTCAATTTTATACTAAACTAACTTGCTTATTGTGAATTTGAGCGTCGAGCTCAAACCGGGAGTCCGAATTGAACCCCATCAGTTTCCACAAGTCACACTCATCACCCCGACCGTGCTGGAACAAATCAAAGGCCGATTGGATTAGTATTTCTACTTTTAGATCCCCAAACCTAGCTAAGTTTTTCATTTCTAAACTAACTAACTTGCTTAATGTAAATTTGAGCGTTGAGCTCAAACCGGGAGTCCGAATTGAACCCCATCAATTTCCACAAGTCACACTCATCGCTCCGACCGTGGCGGAACAAATCGGAGGTCGATCGGATTAGTATTTCAAATTTTGGATCCCCAAACCTAAGTTCTTCATTTTTAAACTAAACTAATTTGCTTAATGTAAATTTGAGTGTCGAGCTCAAACCGAGAGTCGGAATTGAACTCCGTCAATTTCCACAAGTCACAATCATCGCTCTGGCCGTGCTGGAAAAAACCGGAGGCCAATCGGATGAGTATTTCTAATTTTGAGCTCCCAAACCTAAGTTCTTCATTTTTAAACTAAACTAACTTGCTTAATGTAAATTGGAGCGTCCAGCTCAAACTGGGAGTCGGAATTGAACTCCGTCAATTTCCACAACTCACAATCATCGCCCTGGCCATGCTGGAAAAACCGGAGGCCAATCAGATGAGTAATTCTAATTTTGAACTCTCAAACCTAAGTTCTTCATTTTTAAACTAAACTAACTTGCTTAATGTAAATTTGAGCGTCTAGCTCAAACCGGGAGTCGGAATTGAACTCCGTCAATTTTCACAGCTCACAATCATCGCCCTGGCCATGCTGGAAAAAATCGGAGGCCAATCGGATGAGTATTTCTAATTTGAACTCCCAAACCTAACTAAGTTCTTCATTTCTAAACTAACTAACTTGCTTAATGTGAATTTGAGCGTGGAGCTCAAACCGGGAGTCCGAATTGAACCCCGTCAATTTCCACAGTCACACTCATCGCCCCGACCGTGGCGGAACAAACCGGAGGTTGATCAGATTAGTATTTGGAATTTTGGACCCCCAAACCTAACTAAGTTCTCCCTTTTTAACTAACCTAATTTGCTTAAGATGAAATTGTGCGTCGATGAAACCAAATTAAACTTAAACTAACTTAACTGTTAAAATAAAAAAAGTAAAATAAAATAAATTTACTCACGTGAGGGGTGTGTGCTGATGTCGATGGTGCTGCCTGAGGAGGAATGCTGACCTAGGAGAGGGCCTGGGAGATGACCTGGGAGAGGGTCTAGGAGAGCTGGGCCTGGAGTGCGTCGGTCACCTGCGTCTGCATCTGGACCAGACGAGTCTCCATCGTCTGGGCCAGACAAGACTCCAGGCCAGATATCGTATTTGCAATGAAGCCCATCATGTCATTGGGAGAACTACCTGGAGTACCAACTCCCACGTTGAATGCACTAGTCAGTGAGGCTGAACTGGAGGCGCCAGATAACACCCTGCTCGTGTCCATACTATGCCCAAAACCATACACATGGCCTTTCTTTGGGGCACCAGATGCCGCAACCTATACCTCAAGATCTAACTGCGGCTGCTCGTCCTCCCCAGCGTACTTCTCTGTCATTTGTTGGCTATACGACTCCTGCAAAAAAAAAATTGACAATATATTATTCATCTGTAATGAGAAAAATTAAATAGTGAATATCTTGTAAATACTTACCGCAACCTCTCGAGCTCTATCGCTAATGTATTGATTCGTTCCTTTTTTCTTATGTGTTCTATCAAACACCTCCTGAAATGTCGGAAGCCTTTTTAGCTCCTTTTCCTATTTGACAGAAAAATCATGACATAAATGAGTACCTATATAAATAAAAGATATCAGAAATGGACAAATTACTTACCAATCTGGACTGATGGGTCGCAAAGGAGATGGACACACTAGTATGCATGTTGGCCTCTGGATTGGCGGCCCGATTAACTTTCATTATTGTGGATGTTTGTTGCCATCTCTCTGCAGCCCATATGTTGCACAGAGTTTCCCAGTAGTCTCTCCTCATCCAACTCGGTGTCCGCTCCCTTCAAAGAGTCGGGTCTGCACTCTGAGAAACTTTCTCTGCATTTTTTTCTCGCATTATACATCAAATGATTAAAATTTGATCGGGCGGTCATCGTTCATACTAATCGAGACCGCGCCTCGTCCGAATGATTCGTGAATCGATGATTGCTCTATATAGATAAGAGTTAGCTAACTGAATGCAGGAATAAGAAAACAAATTAATTATAATAAGAAATTACATACCATGAACATATGATACAACAACTCCTGGACCTCCATCGGGGAAATCACTATGAATAGGCCCAGGAAAGTGCACTTGTATTGTTCTTGAGATAAATTGAGATGCTTGAGCGGGCTCTATTTTATCACTGAAATTATGTAACTTGTTACTATGAATTTATGAACTAAATTCACCTCATTCATAAAAGATACATACATGTTTATTACGTACCCATTGATCCACACCTCCCGCAAAGCGCTCTCATAAAAATTGCCTCCCCCCTCCTGGAGACTAACAGCATCCTCTGGCACCGAACCTGGACAAAAATGCAGAACGACATAAGTAATGTACAAAAATACTAATAATGACTGTGGTGGTGTAATCATGTTTGGGCCGGAACCAAACGGGCCTCCACTAGAGAGAACTGGGAAGATGGACGCCGGTGCGGACGGGAGCCTGCACGACCAGAAATGGATCAGGGGGCCCGGTGAAGACCGGGGCAACCCTCCGATGCCTAAGTCAGTGGAGAGCTTGCAAGGCAGGGGGTTTCGGAGTATGAGAATGTGTTCGCGTGAGAGAGAACGTACCGGTGCATGGTACTGTACCTGTGTTTTTATAGGCGTTGGTGCCAAGATGAACGTGCGTAATGTTGGTAGATCGTGCCTGAAAAGGTGCCTTGATGGGCGCGCATAACGGGAGGAGTTACGCGCTCAGATGCCCGTTGGGATGCCAGGCAGTTCGTGCCTCTTGATGATGGAGCGCGTGGCCTGGGGCGGTTATAACCGCGGCGTAAGCCAGAGAACCTGCTCGGCACCCTCTGGACACACCTTCCGAGCAGGTGACCCACATGGGGGCTCAAACGTGCTGTTCGGTGATACCCTGGGTTGTTCCACGCAGCAGGGTTAACATCCCTGTGCGGAAGCCGTTCGCGGTTGTTCGGCATGGAAGGGCAGATGACCTGCTCGGGGATATGCTGCTGCGGAGCTTGACAACTTCCGATCACGGGGGTCATACAATGGAGGTCTTCGAACCACCCTGGTGAGGGCGTGGCCTCCGAAGATGGTGCCACGTTTGTTGACAGGACGTGAGCGGGCCGTAACGAGCCATCATGGGCCTAGGTGACCAGATTTGGCCACCACACTTGCCCCCCACGCTCTCGAGTGGCTCGGTGAGACGAGCGCTTCGAGGGCGTCGCTTCAGCATTTAATGCGATGGCCCGTTGCGGGGTGCCGCCGCTTGGGGTCCTGTCAGACGGCTAACCCGTCATGATGGGTGCAAATCCATGTCGATCCAGGAGCGTCGTCGTTGCGTTCGAATGGCCGCCGACGCTGTACCCGAGGGGGAATTTTCGAAACTGGAAGGAGCGGCGTTTCTGGGCCCGCCTCGAATTTCGCTCCCTCCCCTTCCCTTATAAGGAGGGGAGGAGGCGAAGGCGGGAGCCACACCTACGAAAACTCTTCCTGCATTCCAGCCCTTGCGTCTCCTTGCCTGGCTAGCTTTCCACCTTCTTCTTCGTCTCCTCTTGCTGCTGCTGCTTCCTGCGACTCTTCTAGCGATGGCGAGCAGAGGGAAGGCCGTTGCCGGAGCAAGCGGGGTGACCGTCGCGGCAGGCAGTGGACCACGGTACCGCCATTACAGCGGACTCCGTGAGCGTTTCAGGATCGGCGACGAGTATGAAATCATCGACGCGAAGGAGGGGGAGTCGTTCCTGGTGAACAAACCAGGCTGCTTCCTCCTCTCCGTGGATCACTTGGAGGCGGGCTTCCGGCTACCGCTGCCGGAAGTGGCGAAGGCGCTCCTGAACTGCTGGGGCGTTTTGCCGATACAACTGACGCCCAACACCTGGAGATACATCTGCATCTTCGGTGTCAACTGCAAGCTTAAAAAATCCGAGGCTCGGCGGATAATTTCCGAGCTCACTTCAAGTTGTCTGCTTCCCGGGCGTCAGGAGCAGACATTTACTACGCAAAGCACCGAACAGACCGGATGCACATTGGGCTGTCCAACAAATACTCCAACAACAAGGGTTGGATGGACATGCTGCTTTTTGTGTGCCATTGGGGTGGTGCTGAGTGGGGATTCCCCACTGTCATCCGCTCGGCACGGAAGGACAGCTTTCCGAAGTTGATCCAGGACGAGGCAAGGGCATCGGACCAGCTTCTCCGAGCAGGTGTTCGGAATGGAGAAGGCTACATGACCGAGTTCCTGCTCGTTAAATACGGCCTGAGCAAACCGTGGAGTAGGTATACGGACTCTTGGTCATTTACTCGCTGGTTTTAGTGACCTCACTCTAACTCTTCCTCTTCCTCTTTTCTTTATGTGCAACTGTCGCGGAGCTGGAGGCTGGAAGGGATCAGGAGGCGAATGAGGATTTTGCCGAGCAGATCCCTGTTCTGGCACATATGGTGTATGAGGACGACGACATCGCTGCCGTTGTTCGGGTTCCCTCTGCCGTGAGGGTTAGCACCACAGTGACAACGGTGCTCGTTGCTCCTCCTCCTGCCGAGGAGCGTCTAGCCAAGGCGCGGGCCCCTGAAAAGGGGCCTGGAAGCATTCGCCTGAAGAAGAAGGCCACCAAGGAGGTGGTTTCGGCTGGAGCTCGGACTCCTCCGGAGAAGGGTGACGGGGTGAGTTGGCCTTCTGCTTCCGCAAAGAAGAGGCCGGTTTTGTTCGACGAGAGCTCGGAGGAGGCGGAACAACTCCGTGCTCGGAAGAGGAAGAAGATAGTCCAAGCTACTCCTCCATGTGACGAGGAGGGGACTGGAGAAGAAGAGGAGGCGCAGTTGCTGCTGCGCAGAAGAAGTAAGGCCGTACAATCGGCCGATCAGGGAGTGCCACGGGTGGCCTCCGTGACGCGCCCAGAGGTCGCACAGAAGATGGCGACCGAGCTGGAGCTCGTCTTTGTAAGCGAAGGGTCCGAGAGCCCTGCTGGAGGAGAGGCCAGGGGCTCCACCTGCTCGAAGGATAGGGAGCCCTCTGGTGCTTCCAACGTTGGTGGTGCCGAGCACGGTGCTACCAGCAACACTGCGGGGGCTCCTTCCGGAAAGAGTGAAGAAATTGCAATGTCTCCTGTTCGGCGGGAGGAGGACGCTGATGCAGTGGAAGTTTCCACCCCTGCTGGGGTGGCAGCTAGCAGCGCGATGGCTCTGGCGCCAAGCGCAACTCCGTCCGAGGGGCAGGAAGTGGCTCCTGCTGCAAGGGCCACTGAAAAAGCAGCTGCGACGACGGGGACGTCCGAGGAGGTTGCTGCTACCATCGGGGGTATCCTGCCCCCCATGCTCCCCACCGAGGTGGTTGCTAATGTAAATGCAACCTCCTAGGTAGTTGAAAAGGCTGGGGGGGAGGCTACGGGTGTTGGGAGCGGTGCTCGGGCTGAAGAGTCCAAAGACGACAGAAGACCCCTCAGTGAAGCGTTGCTGAAGAAGCTTCCTGCAGACCCTTCGGTAGCGGCGCTAGAGGCGACCCTTCGTCGCATGGAGGACGCGCCGAGGGAGCTGCCCGCGAGCCCCACTGCTTCTCGCCTCGACCTGTTGGCAAGGTGCCTGGACCTTCCTTCCGAGCAGACCCCGGAGAGGTCAGTGGAAGGTTACCACCCAGAGGGCCAAGGGGAAGATGGCTTGAGTGATGTTGATGTGGAGGCGCTTGCGGATGGAATGTCCAAGTCGCTGGGCATTCTGAAGGCTCTGGCTGTTTGGGGCCAGAGACAGAAGTATCTCCATGAGGCGCAGACAGCTTTCTGCGAGGACCTCTCAGCGAGGCATAAAGCTCGCGAAGCAGTGCTGGAGGAGGAGGTGAAGGACCTCAAAGCTGCCCTCCAGGCTGCGAAGCTGGATGCTACCTTGGCGCGGGCCGAAAAGGACGCCCTGGCCAAGGTAGTAGTAGATCGGAGGTCCGTGCGTTGCTGACTACAAGGCCGGGCCAGAATACAAGGAAGACTTGGAGCAGTATGGGGCCCGCTGCTACAGGGTGGGCCTCAATGCTGGGAAGGAGTTCGGGGAGTGACTTTCCTGGTTTGAACGTGCCCGGGAAGCCTTCGAGGCTGCCATTCGGGAATGCCAACGTCGCACTCAAGACGTCCGTTTGGATGGTGTGCGCTTCGCACAATTCCAGTCTGGGCGGATGCCCTCTTTGAGTGAAGATGCTGGTCCTTCCGAACAAGCTCCTTAATTCCCATGCCTCATGTCTTCTTGTACTTCCCTTTTTGTAACCGCGGCCAAGAAAGGCCTGCTTGTAAGCACAAAACCTCTTGTAAATGAAATTCTCTGCTTCATGAGTTTATCTATAGCGTCACTTTCTCTATCTTCTCCCTTTTGTGGTTGTTCCTGCTCGGATCGGAATCCGCTAGCTTCATAAGCATTGCATGTAAGACGCAGATCGTTGGGAACCATAAAGGAGGTTCCGATCAGGTGTATATGCCAAATGCTCGTGAAACAACAGGAGTAGGGAGAAGAGAGGTAGGATGCTAAAAGAAGGCTTTTATAAATGATAAGCCTTAAGATTAGAGACATGTCAAGTCCTGGGTATGGCTTCGCCACTAGGGGTAGTTAGCTTATATGAGCCTTTTCCGAGGACATGGGTGACCTGATAAGGTCCTTCCCATTTGATGGCAAGTTTGCCGACTGCTCTTCGGGGGTCCGAAGCCGAACAGCGGCGCAAGACAAAATCTCCCACGTTGAACCGCCTTTCCTTGACTCGCGCATTATAATACTGTGCGAGTCGTTGCTGGTAAGAAACGAGGCGAATGCTGGCGTCGCTTTGTCGTTCGCCAAGCATGTCCAAGTTTTCCCGAAGAGCACGGTTATTGGCGGCTTCGTCGAAGTGGGTTGTTCGGATGGTTGGAAGGGCTACTTCTAGAGGTACAACTGCTTCCGAGCCGTAGGCCAAGTGGAAAGGTGTTTCCCCTGTAGCTACCCGAGCAGTCGTTCGGTGACACCAAAGGACGTTTGGGAGCTCGTCAATCCATGATCCACCTGCAGCCTCCACTCTTGTGCGGATCCCGTGCAGCAGTGTTCGGTTGGCGTTTTCGACCAAATCGTTAGCCTGGGGATGAGCCACGGAGGTGAAGTGGTTGTAGATCCCGAGATCGGCGCATTTCTGCTTGAAGAAGGTGCTGTCGAACTGCTTCCCGTTGTCAGAGGTGATCACCCTTGGGACGCCAAACCTGCAGAGAAGGTTCTTCCAGACGAACTTCCATGCGGCTTGTTCGGTGATTGTGGCAACAGGTTCGGCCTCGATCCATTTGGTGAAGTAATCGATGGCCACGAACAGAAACTTCTTCCATCCTTGGGCCTCTGGAAAGGGACCCAAGATATCAATGCCCCATCTGGCGAAAGGGCGCGGCTCGAACAGGCTGTGAAGCTGTTCGGCAGGCTGCTTGATGAGCTCCCCGAACTTTTGGCATTCTGGTTATTTCCTGACAAAGGACATGCAATCCTTCTGAAGAGAAGGCCACCAGAACCCTGCTCGGATAATGCTGCGCGCTAGCGTTCTGCCCCCCAGGTGGCTACTGCACAGCCCCTCGTGGACTTCTTCTGTGGCCGCAAGGCCTCCTCAGGATTGAGGCAACGCAGAAGAGGTCTTGAAAGGGACCGTCGGTACAGCTTGCCTTCTACGAGGGTAAAATGCTGAGAACGCATTCTACTCTTCGAGCTTCGCCCTGTTCGGGCGGAAGCTCTCCCGGAGTAAGTACGCCAAGAGAGGGTCCACCCAACTCGGAGTTGGTGGGCCCGTTTCTATGGCTGCTACATCTACCTCCGTGCTCGGTAAGGCGAGCTCTTCAATAAACACGGAGCGGGAAGGGGCGATGTCACCTGAAGATGCCAGTTTGGCCAGTGCATCAGCTCGCGCATTCTGCTCCCGTGGAACATGTATAACTTCGAAGTATATGAGGCCCTCTACTTGGCTCTTGACCTGTTGGAGGTATTGAGCCATGCGGGGTTCCCTTGCTCCGAATTGCCCGCTCACCTGGCTGGCAACCAATTGAGAGTCACTAAAAACTCTAAGCCGAATGGCTCCAAGGTGCCTAGCCATGCGGATACCGGACAGCAAAGCTTCGTACTCAGCTACGTTGTTGGAGGCCGGAAAGCGGAAGCGAAGGGCGTATTGGAACTCTAACCCCTCTGGGGAGGTGAGGACCAAACCAGCTCCACTCCCTGTGACGCAAGAGGATCCGTCGACGTAGAGCTCCCATGGGGGTTCGTCCGCCAACGGTGGATCCTGCTCAGTCGGGAGAGTACACTCTGCCACGAAGTCTGCTAACGCCTACGCCTTGACCGCCGTCCTCGGTCGGAAGCTGATGTCGAACTCACCAAGCTCTATCGCCCACTTAACCAACCTACCGGAAGCCTCCGGCCGTTGGAGAATGGATTTCAGCGGTTGATCGATTAGAACCGTGACGGAATGGGCCTGAAAATAAGGCCTAAGCTTCCGAGCAGCCGTGACGAGAGCGAGGGCGAGTTTTTCTGCTCTGGGGTACCTCCTTTCAGCTTCTTGGAGGACCCTGCTGATGTAGTATACCGGATGCTGCGCCGCTCCCACTTCTCTGATCAAGACTGCACTGATGGAGTGTTCGGTGACCGAAAGGTACACAAACAGAGGCTCCCCGAGCACAGGCTTTGAGAGAACAGGGGGGGCTGCCAAATATGCCTTCAGCTCAGTGAAGGCAGCCTCGCACTCATCAGTCCACCGTACTTGCCCCCCTTGCTTCGAGGCGCTTTTAGGGCCTCAGAGCAACTTGAAGAAGTTAAAACTTCTTTCTGCTGCTCGGGACATGAAGCGGTTCAGTGCCGCAAGACGCCCCGTCAGACGTTGGACGTCGCGCACTGTCTTTGGACTGCTCATCTCAAGCACGGCTTGGATTTTCTCCGGGTTTGCCTCTATTCCTCTGTTTGATACGAGGAACCCGAGGAACTTACCCGACCGAACACCAAACGCGCACTTAGAAGGGTTAAGCTTCATATTGTACTTTCGCAGAGTTGCGAAAGTTTCCTGGAGGTCGGAAATGTGGTCAATGCTTGGAAGCATTTTGACCAGCATGTCATCCACATAGACTTCCATGTTGCGCCCGATCTGCTGCTCGAACATCTTGTTGACCAGCCGCTGGTAAGTTGCGTCCGCGTTCTTTAGACCAAAAGGCATTCTGGTAAAACAATATAAGCCTAGGTCTGTGACGAACGTCGTGGCGTCTTGATCCGGGGGATGCATACTGATCTGGTGGTAACCAGAGTAGGCATCCAAAAAGCTGAGAAGCTCGTGACCGGAAGTAGCATCCACCAGCTGGTCAATGCGCGACAGAGGGAAGTTGTCCTTGGGCGTTGCTTTATTGAGATCTTTGTAATCCACGCACACACGCCATTTACCGTTGGCCTTGCGTACGAGGACCACGTTGGAGATCCATCTTGGGTATTGGGCTTCTCGGAAAAGCCCAACAGTTCGGCTCTTGACTACGTGATCCTGAATCACGGTCTGTCGTTCTCGGTTCACAGGTCGCCTCCTTTGCTGAACTGGTGGGACCCGGGGATCCAAACGGAGGTGATGGACCATTACCTCCGGGGGAATGCCCGGAAGCTCATCATCAGACCAGGCGAACACGTCCAAATTGGCCAGCAGGAAGGCTGTGTAGCGCTGCTGCTCGGCCTCTGTCAGCAAGGCGCCAATATATAGGACGTGTTCGGGGTCTTCGTCTACCTGGACGGGGATTAAATCTTCAGCAGGCGTTCCTCGGATGGAGGAAGGTTGATCGGTCGTTGGAGGGGCTGGATCAGCAAGTGGTTGCTTGTCTCTTAAGGAGAGAACATAGCAACGGCGAGACTCGCGCTGACACCCGAGCACTTCGCCAACTCCGCTCGGAGTAGGGAACTTCATCATCTGATGGAGCGACAAAGGTACTGCTTTTATACGCCCGATCAAACCTCTGCCGAGGATGGCGTTGTATCCAAGCATGTTGTTGATGACCAAGAAGTCAACAATCTTGGTCACAACCCTTGGAGCCGTCCCTAAGGTGATTGGGAGGCGAACCCTTCCCATGGGCTGGATCGAAACTCCCGAAAAGCCGAACAAAGGCGAGTTTACAGGGGTGAGTTGATCGTTCTCAGACCCATGAGGACAAAACAGTCGTAAGCCAAGACATCGGGGGCGCTTCCATTATCCACCAGAATTCGGCGCACATTACAGTGGTTCATGGTGGCCGAAATGACCAACGCATCGGTGTGTGGGGTCTAACCCCTACAAGATCTTCGTCCGAGAAGGTTATAGCCTCCTCGGGCTGTGCGCGTGCAGGGCTGGTGGGATATGGGCCGGCCGAGGTGCAGAGGGCCTGTCTACGACATGCACTCGCCTTGCGTAGTCGCGTCGGCTTCGAGTGCTTTCGTCGCCAGTGCCGAAGCCTCCCGCGATCACGTTGATCTCCTGCCCATTGGGCTCGTTGTTGATCATCTGCTCGGGAGTGCGCTCTCGGCGTCTGGGGCGCTCTTCATTCCGGCGCACGAACTGTCCAAGATAGCCGCGCTTGATAAGGTCTTCGATTTCATCCTTAAGCTGGCGGCACTCGGAGGTGTCGTGGCTGTGGTCGCGATGAAAGCGACAGTACTTGTTCTGATCGCGCTTCCGGGGGTCGGAGCGCATCCTCTGTGGCCACCGAACAAATGCTTCGTTCCTGATCTCTTCCAGTATCTGTTCGGGTGCCACGGTGAGGGGGGTGTAGTTGGTGAAGGGGCGCGGCCGACGCGGAGAATCACCATTGCGTCGTCCCTTCTTCCGATCTCGGTCGGAACCGTTGTCGGAAGGCCGCTTCTTATCTGACTGCTCCCCTGCTCGGCCCTACTCGATGCTAGACTCTCCTCTCAAGCCGCGTGGCGCTGTGCGATGGAGAGCAGCTCGGCGAGGGTAGCGGGTTGCTGGACGCCGAGGGTCCTCTGCAAAAATCCGTCGCGAGTGCCCTGAATAAGGGCACTGGTTTCCAGAGGGACGTCCAGGAGCGAGATGCGAAGTGCCTCTGTTCGGAACCTCTTAACGAAGTCCCAGCGTGCCTCGCCTTTCTTCTGGCGCACGGCCAGGAGAGAAGCCGCCGTTCGCGGCTGCGACCTTCCGCCAAGGAAGTTGTCCCGGAAGGACTTCTTCAGTTGGCGGAAGGAGGTGATGGAGCCCGCAGGGAGGGTTTCGAACCAGGCCCTGGCGGTCTCCTTGAGAGTTGCGGGGAAGGCCCTGCACTTGGCCGCATCTGATGCTCCATGGAACACCGTGTGCGACTCGAATCTGTGGAAGTGGTCGGCCGGGTCGGTAGTGCCGTCGTAGGGTGCGATGGTGGGCAGAGGGAGCTTGAAAGAGACCTGAGCTTCCAGGATCTCCCTGCTGAAAGGGGAGCGGAAGTCCAAGTCATCCTCCACCGGAGCCTTCCCCTCCGCACGCTGAACCATTGCGTCCATGCGGCGCTCGAGGTCGACCACACGCCTTAAGCGCTTGGCCAGCTCCTGTTCGGAGTTGGCGGGGCCCCCCCGTCTGGACGCGTGGGAGTTGCCTCCCACGACTGATCGTGGCGGACGGGGGGAGGCGACAGAGCGACGGGGCGAACGCCCGCGGCGCTCCGATGCCCGCTCTTCCGACGGAGCTCGGTGGGACCGGCGCAGTGAATTTGCCTGCTCTTGAGGCACCGGGGGGACGCGAGAGCGCCGATGCGACGACTCCGCCTGCCGCTCTCGCGACAAAGGAACCACCGGGGCCGGTGGTCTAGCCAACTGGGCCTGCAGGGCAAGGCAGACACCTGTCAACTGCTGCATTTGCCCTCGAAGTTCTGCCACCTCGAGGGCTGTTGCCGGCACGGTGGCAACTGGCACAGGGACGTCGTTGTTAACACCGGGAGGGGCGATGGCGACGTCCACAGGGGGGGATCACCGGAAAGAGTCCCCTCGTGACTGACGGGATCTCGTCGCCCTACTCCCCACATTCTGGTATGAGGATCATCCGCGAGCCATGGCTACGTCGTTCCCATAGACGACGCCAAATGTGGTGGTGTAATCCTGTTGGGCCGAAACCAAACGGGCCTCCACTAGAGAGAACTGGGAAGACGGACGCCGGTGCAGACGGGAGCCTACAAGACCAGAAATGGATCAGGGGGCCGGTGAAGACCGGAGAAACCCTCCGATGCCTAAGTCAGTGGAGAGCTTGCAAGGCAGGGGGTTTCGGAGTATGAGAGTGTGTTCGCGTGAGAGAGAACGTACCAGTGCATGGTACTGTACCTGTGTTTTTATAGGCGTTGGTGCCAAGACGAACGTGCGTAACGTTGGTAGATCGTGCCTGAAAAGGTGCCTTGATGGGCGCGCATAACGGGAGGAGTTATGTGCTCAGGTGCCCGTTGGGATGCCAGGCAGTTCGTGCCTCTTGATGATGGAGCGCGTGGCCTGGGGAGGTTATAACCGCGGCGTAAGCCAGAGAACCTGCTCGGCACCCTCTGGACACACCTTCCGAGCAGGTGACCCACATGGGGGCTCGAACGTGCTGTTCGGTGATACCCTGGGTTGTTCCGCGCAGCAGGGTTAACATCCCTGTGCGGAAGCCGTTCGCAGTTGTTCGGCATGGAAGGGCAGATGACCTGCTCGGGGATATGCCGCTGCGGAGCTTGACAACTTCCGATCACGGGGGTCATACAATGGAGGTCTTCGAACCACCCTGGTGAGGGCGTGGCCTCCGGAGATGGTGCCACGTTTGTTGACAGGACGTGAGCGGGCCGTAACGAGCCATCATGGGCCTAGGTGACCAGATTTGGCCACCACAATGACTATACAAATACCCTAAAATTTAAATATACATACCTACTACTGTATTAGGAGAATGTGTAGACTGACCCGAGCCTGTAACATTTTAATGGCATCAGAATCAACGCAAATGAAAGTATAACTTTAAATATACATACCTGCTGCTAGAGGAGGAGACACAGAGGCTGCACCAACAGCTGTAACAAGAATAGAAGGCATAAGTAATGAGGAAGTGTAAACTCACCCGAACTTGTAAGAATTTTATGGCAGAAAGATCAATGCACAATAAAAGTACATCTTCAAATATACATACCTGCTGCTATAGTAGGAGACACAGAGGAAGGACCAGCAACTGTAACAATTCTAATAACATTAATAATATGTATAAATAATGACTACAAAAATACTTGGAAATTGAAATATACAAACCTGGTCCTCTAGGTTGAGGAGGTGTAAACTCACCCGAAGGAGGGACAGATGGAGAACCAGAAGTTGTAACAATTTTAATGGCATTAATACTATGCATAAATAATACACAAAGAAAACTACACTATAAAAATATGCATACATGATGCCTGGAACAAAACCCTCCCACGGAGGCCCCTCCCAGAACTGGCGCCCGATCGTGCTCCACGCACCATATCTTTATTTAGCGACTGTTTACTTTCAGTTACAATTCGGTCACTAATTAGTGACCGAATTGTGACCGAAATTTTCAGTCTCTATATCGGTCTCTAAAAGCACTTTTCTTGTAGTGTTCCGAGGCAGAACATGTGTCCCTGATCATGGGGAACTCAAGAAGAGGTTGCTAAATGAAGCCCATCAGTCAAAGTACACAATTCATCTTGGATCAACAAAGATGTATCAAGACTTGAAAAGGTCTTATTGGTGGCCGAATATGAAGAGGAATGCGGCCGACCATGTGGCGTATTGTTTAACATGCATGAAAGTCAAGGCTGAACATTTCCGAACGTCCAGTGGATTGCTACCACTAGAATTTCGAAATGGAAGTAGGATAGCATCGGGATGGACTTTATCATGGGATTGCCCAGACTAGAGGTGACATGGATGCGATTTGGGTGATAGTAGATCGATTGACTAAGTCGGCACATTTCTTGTCGATTAAGAGCACATGGTCAGTAGATGTGTAGGTTGCACTTTATGTTAAAGAGGTAGTTAGATTGCATGGGGTTCCATCTACTATAATATCTGATCGGTGCCCTAGATTTACTTCACACTTCTGGAAGGATTTACAAGTAGCAATGGGCACCAAACTAAATTTTAGCACTGCCTTCCATCCGCAGACTGATGGACAAACCGAAAGAACCAATCAAAATGTGGAGGACATGCTTCGTGCTCTTGTGCTAGATTTTAGAGGAAGATGGAATGACCAGTTGTACCTAATAGAGTTTGCATATAACAACAGCTACCAGGCAAGTATCAAAATGGCACCGTTTGAAGCCTTATATGGCAGGAGTTACAAATCACCCTTTATTGGGAGGAGGTTGGAGAGAGCCAATGGGTTGGACCCGACTTAATCGAAGCGACTATCAGGAAGGATCAGATCGTCAGGGAATGTCTGAAGATAGCACAATTAAGTCAAAAGAGTTATGCAGACAAAAGAAGGAGAGAACTGGAATTCCCAGTAGGCGACCATGTTTTCTTGGAGGTCTCACCTTCAAGGGGAATCCAAAGATTTGGGATCAAGGGAAAATTGAGTCCCAGGTTTATCGGCCCTTTTGAAATCCTGGAGAGGGTTGGTCAGGTGGCTTATAGACTTGCACTACCTCCACAACTGGCAAACGTGCACAATGTATTCCACATATCCATGTTGAGGAAGTATCTATTCAATGCCGATCATGTGATTAGTCATGAGGACTTGGAGATTCGGGACGACCTGACCTATGAAGAGAAGCCGATTAAGCTACTGGATCGGAAGCTACAATGACTCAGGAATCGTACCATACCCATGGTGAAGGTCCAATGGAGTCGAGATGGAGTTATGAATGCTACTTGGGAAACGGAGGAAAGAATGAAGAAAAACCACCCAGAACTATTCTCAAGTACGATACTATACCATTATGTATAAATTTGGGGACCAACTTTTCCTAAGTGGGGGAGGATGTAACACCCCGGAAAATTAAATGATTTAAAATATAGGGAAATAGTATTAAATAAAAATGGTGTATAGAAATAAAATAAATGACATGATTAAACTACCAAAGTGGGAAATCAACTATTTAAATCATATTGGTTCAATACAACTCTAAATGGGCCAAAGATGAAAACCCAATAATAATAAACCCCAAAATTCGTACCCATAATTATGCAGAAAATGGGAAGGGCAAATTAGAGCTTAAACTAATGCTAATTGCCAAGCATAGTAACCCAAATTGTGGCCAACCATTCTAAGAGCTTTCCTATGATGCAGCTACTCCAATTGGGAGAAGAAATCCCAAAATATGGAAGGTGCCATGCAGAATTCGCAGCCCACCTTTCCTAGCCCCATTAGGACTTGAAATAAACCCTAAACAATAGATCGTCACAAAACATTTAGGGGAAGTTTGGCATTGTGTTGGGGTCGTGAGGAGCAAGCTAGGGCACCAGGAGGAGAGGAGAACGGCTGGGAAAACCAAGCTTCTTCCTCAACCTTGCTCTGCATCGACCTGGGCGTTTGCATCTCTTGCATCCGTTCAAAGCTAGGTGATCTCGGGCCGAAACTAAACAAAACCTATACCATCCAAAAGAGCATCGTGTCTAGTTTAGTTTGCATCTATTTTGCCTAATTTTCATCAAGCAAGTTCATCGTATTAAGCGTTTTCCCTAAGTCGCGCAAGTTTAGGGATTTTTGTGTTCTTCATGTGTTTCATGCAAACCGAGGCCGAATTGGGTCAAACCCAAAACATGAATCTTCTTCCACGAGTTGTCATCGTCGTTTTTGTGTAAGAGTTTTGTCTAAATGTCGTTAGATTTCAGGTTATAGGTCAATCATGAAGGGCATAACATAGTTCTACGTTTTCGGGTATGATCAAAAACCGCGACGTATCTAGATGTCGCTATTCTGCATGCATAAATGCGACGTACCGGTAAGTCACGATTCAGTAAAAGGCGACCATGTATTACGTCATGATTTGTTGTCTGACCGGTCAACCCTGACACCTCAAACTATGTGTCGCATGGGTTTCTAGACCCGTCATGAACGCAACGGCATGTACCATCGCGATTTGGAAGTTTGCCGCCCATTCGATTCCGTACTGTTTTCATGCATACAGTTTGAAAACCATGCATTAATGTGACGTAGGAAAGCGCCGCGATTCAGGCCTCGTCGCGACATATCGTTCAGTCACGTTCTGAATGCGACAGAAGAGATCATCGCGATTCTGTGTCTTATTACCAAACATTATTTATCTGTGTACGGTTCTTTGAAAGGCGACATCTGAACCTGTCGCGATTCAAAGATCGACCCGAGACTGTTCCTTCCGGCTAGTCAGTTAGCATGTTTAGTCTCTTAGTCTGTAAGCATGTTACTTAATGTGCATTGGCCTAAAAGTGATCAACCCATTTGAAAACTATAATGACATGAATATGATTCTAATGTATATCATGAAGTGAATGATCTTATGTCATTTGATTATCATCTTGTGATCTAGCTTGATATGAAATTGTCATCATAAGAATGTGATATGAATCTGTGGAGAATACAGGTTAGAATGGACTTGCGTAGTTTAAGTTTTCCTATTATGTTACTTACTTGTTGCATGTGGACGTTCTTTATTTACATGCTTTCCGAGGTTTCCATATTGTGCTCATCCATTGCACACATGATTAGGAAGTTTCATGCCACGACACTACATGTTTCCACGATTAGGCACACCCCTCTTGGGGAATTGGGAGCTCTTTGTCGATCCTTTCGTATTGGCAGACTAGTGATCTTTTCCCTAAGACCTCTGTAAGTCTCCGTACTCTGTGGATTCCCTCATAGAGACCGAGCTGGTTGTACCATGAAGTACCCTGGAGATAGAGAGCACTTGTGCCGTGTATGATATGTCATTAGTCATCCTCTTGTCAAGACATTAAAGAATTATGAAACATAAGATACGTCGTTATGCTGTTCAATTGATCTCTCTAGCTTTTTTCATACCTTGAACTCTATGAATGATCATGTCATTATTACTATGAGCTTGTTATTGAAAATCTGTGGCCATAATATGCATATGTTTGATCGGCACAATCTGAGACTTCGGTCCATTTGACTAATGCCTGTGCAATAAGGGTCATGTCTGGTCCTGAGGAGGAGCGCCCATCATACTTAGTAACTGCGGAAGTATGGACTTGTGGTGCTTGGCATGGCACTAATCTGTGTGCAAGATTTGTGTGATTGTGCCTTCGTTTGATATGATAAGTTTGATATAACACATTTGATACTGTGGAAATATGATATCTATATGAATATGGCCAAATCCTTGTGTTACGATTCTAGTCTTGAATTACCTGTCTAATACATGAAAGACATTATTTGTTTTGTTATGACATTCATTCTATTCAGCCATTTGACCTATTAGTATGCATGCATGTTTAGTCATCATGTTTCTGTTAAGATCCTGCTTATTTAAAAATGCTAATCATGTATATTAGTGCCCGCACATTGAGATGTAAATCCTACTGGGCTAGTTTGCTCACCCTATCATCCTGTCCATTTCAGATAGTGATGAGGATCTCGTGGACTCCGATGGGGCAGGGCATGAGTGAAGAGCACCCGTCATATGAGGAGTTGAAAGATTAGGAATAGATGTTTGAGTAGCATATGTAATAGTGATACATTTTCATGGAGTTTATATTTGAATAATGTGGACCCTTTAGTTGGTTCTATTGATGTACAGTTTTAATTAGTTGAATGGAATGAATTTAAGAGTATTTAGTTGACAATATCGTTGTCTCAAGTTTGTTTTTATATTAGTTGTGACTCTACATTAGTTGACTGTGATACTTATACTCGTATGGTTCACCATCCCGTATTTATTCTGCTGCTAAATGTCGGGGCGTGACAATTGGTATCAGAGCCTGAACTCTCCAGTGTTGGGTTTACATGAGTATGTTAAGTTGACATATGGTATGTTTATTTTTGATGATGAGCAATCGATGAGCATTTCATGAACAATACAAATTGATGTGATGTGAATATGTGAAACACAATGAGAATGTCAAGTCAAGCAAATGTTAATCAAGAAAAGCAAATGCTAATCAAGAAGAACATGTTAACTTGTTCATTTATATGTTCATTATATCTCACTAATAATGTTGGGTTTACATGAGTATGTTAAGTTGACATATGGTATGTTGTTTTTGATGATGAGCAATCGATGAGCATTTCATGAACAATACAAATTGATGTGATGTGAATATGTGAAACATAATGAGAATGTCAAGTCAAGCAAATGTTAATCAAGAAAAGCAAATGCCAATCAAGAAGAACATGTCTAACTTGTTCATTTATATGTTCATTATATCTCACTAATAATTGTCTTTTAATGTAGGTGTGAATGTACACAAGACAAGCAACAAAATCCAAGTGCAAAAGAACAAGACAAGCTGCTGGAACAAGTAGCTGTCAATAGATGAATAGTGTGTTGTCAACAGATGAATAGTGCACCTATCGACAGATACACTGTAGCCTGTCGACAGATACACTGTAGCCTGTCGAAAGATACACACAGAAAATGGTTTCCCTGAAGGCCAGTCTTCTGGTTTTTACAAACCTGTCAGCACCTGTCGACAGCAGCAAGTCGGCTGTCGACAGACGGAGTTTTGGGAAGATCTAATGGCCAAGATATGATCTATATTTGGGTGTTTCCTTTAGCACGATTCTCTATGCTTGGACACCACTATATATAGACCATATAGAGGTATTTTCGCAGCAAGGAGCCTCCACACAAAAAACCCTAAGCCAAGAACAAGAAGAAGAAGGTTCCCCTGTTTTCTGCTTCAACTCTCCTTCCAACGCGAGGAAGATCCATCTCACGAGCGGAGTTGAAGTTGGTTGTTCGTCTTTCAAGGTTCTCCATCAACTGATACCTGTCAAGACAAAGCTTGAAGTTCTTCTGGACGACCACCACGAAGAGTTCTTCATTTGGATTTGATCTTCAACTCAAAACTCTTCTTTTATTCTACCTTTCAAATCTTTGTGTGTGTGGTAGTGGTTCAAGCGTTTCTTGTGCTTGATCCACGTGTGGATTGTTGTTCTGATTGCGTGTTTGCATCAGACAACGTGTGTGGTGTGTGGTCAGATCAAGGCTAGAGGATCTGATCTATTGTGGACTTGATCTAGCATGTGTGTGTGTGGTTGAGCCGTTGTGCTCGTGTGTGTGTGTGTGTTGTCCTCACTGTGTGAGGGTGGACGTAGGAGTCACGTGGTATGATCTCCGAACCACCTAAAAAATCCCTTGTGCACTGTGGTTTGACTTGTGGTTTGCATTGTGTTGCGCTAGATGCATGCATAGGGATTTCGTCTACACACTACTTGTTAATTCATTCACACACATTACATCATATCAAAGGGGTTTCGATTGAGTAGATCTTTTAATCCGAAGTAGTTTTTAAATTGCTTAAGTTTCCGCTGCAAATCTATTCAACCCCTTCTAGCTTTGCCATAACTGAATATCTGATCCTAACAATTGGTATTAGAGCCAGGTTTTTCTATTCATCGGTCTGTTTTGGGAGATCTGTCTTTGTGTGCTTAACCGCTCTGAGTCCTATCTTGCTTTGTTGAGCGGGTTTAAATCTGATTCTGATCTGACTTGATTTGATTGAACTGATTGATTGCCTTTTCATCTCACTCAATATTTTGTTGATTGATCTAATCATCTGAAACATATTCAGAAATATGGCTAAGTTCTCAAGCATCATAAATAGAACTATGATAATTGAGTTTGATGACAAGGTTGATAAAATGCAAGTCTAGAAAGGGAACGGAAGAAAAATGCTACATGGCTCATGGCAGCTCAAGAGGCTCTTCCCGTTTAGACGAATCTGAAGGATCACATCTATCAGAGAAGTCAAGAAACTCTCAAAGGTCAGGTAATCCAATTCAGATCCATTTGATGCATCAATATCTAATTTTGATTCAGAGGATGATATATCCTATGATGAATTGATAGAATGCTATGAGCACTTGTCCAACAATTAAGAAGGTAAAAGCTTAAAACAAGAAGCTAAAAGAAAAATTAGAGATGAATGAAATGATAATTGATAATGCTCAAGCATTCTATGAAGAAAATGAAAAAGTGAAAATGGAAAATGAAAATTTGAAAATGAAGTCAAAACTATGAAATCAAGTTTTCTAAGTTGAAAGAAGATCATGATCATGTGGAATCTGAAAATTCTAATTTGAAAAATAAAAATGAAAAATTGATTGATCATAATGAGAATCTAAATTTGATAATGATCAATTGAAGAAACAAATCTCCAACATGGCTCATGATCACCAAATAAAAGAAAAATGCAATCAACTGGTTGAGGAAAATAATCATCTGAAAAAGAAGATTGAAAGCTTGTATCATGACAGACCATTAAATGATGAATGGAACAATTTTAAGAAGAAAATTGTTGACTTGGAAAATCAAGTTGTTCAAAGTGAAATTGAAAGAACAAAATACAAATGGTCTGGATGTCATGAAAAACCAAATTCTAACTTCTGAAAAAGAAATTGTTGATTTGAAAGCTGAAAAGAAAAAATTGAACAAAAGTGCTGCAAAAGGAAGAATCATGTTTCAATTGAAAACCAGAAAAAGAAAATGGAAAAGAAAGCAAGAGTCTACAAGGTCTCCACACCTCCTCCAGCAGCCCAGAATGTTTCAAGGAAATCTCCAACTCCACATCATGCCAAGAGATACCAAAGGGTACCATCTCCTTCTTCTCAACCTAAGGATAATCAAAGGTACTCTAAAGGACCTCAGAGATTACAGCAAATGCAATCACACTATGGTAAGCTCTAGGTAAGTACTCAACCTGTTTGCTTCAAATGCAATAGACTTGGTCATCTTGCTAAATTCTGTTGGAAGAAAAATCAACATTCTCACAAATATGCTAAAACAGTTCAATGCTATGCATGTCATCAACATGGTCATGTCTCTAGGGACTGTTGGCATAGAAATGGTTATCTTGTGCATGCTCCCAAGCCCCATGCTCATAATTCCATTAATGAAAGAAATACATCTATTCAAAAATTAAAGTCACTTTGGATTCAGAAATCATTGTTGAATTCTAACATTGACGTCATTGCAGGACCCAAGCAAGTGTGGGTTCCAAAACCAGCTTAATGAACAAGCTGAGATGTCTTGCAACCATACAGTTTAAATGGATTCATGACATTGGCTGTGCAAGGCAAGAAATGATTGGAGAACAAAGGTAAAAATTTTAGATTTAAATTGATGACTGTTCAGGTAAAATCTCTTTATCACTATAGATTTGAACTGCTAGAATTGAAATGGATTTTTAATTCTATCTGAGCAATGAAAAATGTGTTTTGATGCTATTCCCAAATGACAATACTTCTTAGCCATTGGAGTCATGCTAAAATTTAAAAAAAAAGAAATGGATCTTTTATGTAGTGTTTATTTGGTATATTAAATGGTGAAATGTGGAAGGACAAGTCCGGCTTGTCTAGAAACTATCATTATGCGTGAGAAATATTCTCCGCCAAGTATCAATAGTCTTCTACTACATAAAGATTATCAAAAAATTCATAATCTCAAGAACCTCAATTGATCACGTTTATACTGTCCTTGTACAAATTGCTTGACATGAACATGTGTGAATTGCTTGAATGTTCATTCAATACCATGCATACATTATGGGGGAGTAAGTCAAAAAGAGTTTTTGAGTGAGTTGTTTGAGGAACATTCTTTCACATTAATCTTGCCACATGTCTCTCTTTAAAAGAATGAATGTTGGGGTTTTTATGCTTATGTATGTTCTTTTGTATGCAAATGCTTGGTATGTTTGTGTATCTCATTGATTGATTTGCTTGAATGATGAGTCATCATATGCACACTCTATGGGGGAGTAAGTTAAGGCTAGGTGAGTGAAATTCATAAGGGATACCCTTCATATTCAATGTGTATTTATCCCCCAATCTTATGGTTTAAATCACTCTCAATTCAAACCTTAAAGCTGAAGTTTCAAAGCCCCTGTCGACAGCCCCAAACAGCCTGTCGACAGATATGCGTTCACAGAACCCAGAAATTGCACCCTGTGTGCATCTGTCGACAACCACTTCTTCTGCTGTCGACAGCCATGCACAGTTCCAAACTTCATATTTTCTGTCTGTCTGTATCTGTCGACAGTCAGCACCCTAGCTGTGATAGCCCATACCTTGCCTGAACCCAGAACTTCACAACTGTCTGCATCTGTCGACAGGCTCATGTTTGTTGTCAACAGATACTCACTTCATCCATAAATCTTCATCTTTTCTAATCCTTTCTTTATGAGTATGTTCATATTATTGATGCAAGGGGAGACTAGGGACTTACTATTCATTGCAATCTTTCATACTCACATAGTATCAAAGACATTGACTTAATCACAATGATTTTGATATAATATTTTGTGTTTGAGTCTAGGTTGTGTCATCTAGAAAACATTGATCAAATCTAATGATTCTAACCTAACTCACTTGAATAACTCCTTGCAAATAATCATTTTTCTCAAGTGGATTGATAAGTACGAAGGTTATTGAACTTTATGTTTTACATTGGCTTTTGACCTTAAATAACCTTTTGATCATGATTTAAGAATTAAAAACAAAAGGAGAAAAGCTACCTATTTCTAAACTCAAAGTTCAAACAAAAAGTATTTGAAATGGGATAAAGGTAGAGCAATGATGAGTATTACCAGTAACCGGGGACATGGGCATCACAAATGTCTGTCTTCACGTCAAAAAGTACTTTCATTATCTTTGTACAATGGTATGATGGTCACTTACACTGAGTAACTGAGGGTACGGGCATCCCAAATGTCTACCTTCATGTCAAAAGGTGAAAGTGATCTTAATTACTACTTTTCCCACATTAACTTGACAAAGAAAAAATTCAATGCAAGAAATAGAGTGTAGCCTCCATGTTTTTACATCAAGGGCAATGTGTTGTTTATTGTTAATCGCTTATGTAGACATTACTTTCAAGTACCAACTGAACATCACCCACAAAGGAACATGTTTTTCTACAACGGTTTTATTCAAATGGGTTATCTTATTTTCAATGTTTTTGAACGATGTCTTCTAAATGCTACAACTTGAGATTCCGAAGTATTATTTCTTAACCAATTGTAGAATTTTATGTGTCTAACTACTAGTGTCTATGACATCTTGCAATGGGTATAAACTAGTTCTCCACCTTAAAATTCTAATTGAACACTCATTCCTCACTCACGTTTGTTTTCATTTAGAGTCACAGTGGTCATTACTTCTTTTTTTGTAACTTTTTTGTGTTGTACTTACTGATCAATGACTGGAAACACAGTTCTTTGCTTCATTCTTATCCATATATTGAAATGACTTATCTATTTGGATGTTGCCAAAAGGGGGAGAAACATCAATTGTGTATAAATTGAAATTTTGTCATCATCAAAAAGGGGGAGAATGTTGGGTTTACATGAGTATGTTAAGTTGACATATGGTATGTTTGTTTTTTATGATGAGCAATCGATGAGCATTTCATGAACAATACAAATTGATGTGATGTGAATATGTGAAACATAATGAGAATGTCAAGTCAAGCAAATGTTAATCAAGAAAAGAAATGCTAATCAAGAAGAACATGTCTAATTTGTTCATTTTATGTTCATTATATCTCACTAATAATGTTGGGTTTACATGAGTATGTTAAGTTGACATATGGTATGTTTGTTTTTGATGATGAGCAATCGATGAGCATTCATGAACAATACAAATTGATGTGATGTGAATATGTGAAACATAATGAGAATGTCAGTCAAGCAAATGTTAATCAAGAAAAGAAAATGCCAATCAAGAAGAACATGTCTAACTTGTTCATTTATATGTTCATTATATCTCACTAATAATGTCTTTTAATGTAGGTGTGAATGTACACAAGACAAGCAACAAAATCCAAGTGCAAAAGAACAAGACAAGCGCTGGAACAAGTAGCTGTCAACAGATGAATAGTGTGTTGTCAACAGATGAATAGTGCACCTGTCGATAGATACATTGTAGCCTGTCGACAGATACACTGTAGCATGTCGACAGATACACACAGAAAATGATTTCCCGGAAGGCCAGTCTTCTGGTTTTTGCAAACTTGTCAGCACCTGTCGACAGCAGCAAGTCGGCTGTCGACAGACGGAGTTTTAGGAAGATCAAATGGCCAGGATATATCTATATTTGGGTGTTTCTATTTAGCACGATTCTCTATGCTTGGACACCACTATATATAGACCATATAGAGGTATTTTCGCAGCAAGGAGCCTCCACACAAAAAACCCTAAGCCAAGAACAAGAAGAAGAAGGTTCTCCTATTTTCTGCTTCAACTCTCTGTCCAGCGCGAGGAAGATCCATCTCACGAGCAGAGTTGAAGTTGGTTTGTCCGTCTTTCAAGCTTATCCATCAATTGATACCTATCAAGACAAAGCTTGAAGTTCTTCTGGACGACCACCACGAAGAGTTCTTCATTTGGATTTGATCTTCAACTCAAAACTCTTCTTTTATTCTACCTTTCATATCTTTGTGTGTGTGGTAGTGGTTCAAGCGTTCCTTGTGCTTGATCGTGTGTGGATTGTTGTTCTGATTGCATGTTTGCATCAGACAATGTGTGTGGTGTGTTGGTCAGATCAAGGCTAGAGGATCTGATCTATTATGGACTTGATCTAGGTGTGTGTGTGTGGTTGAGCCGTTGTGCTCGTGTATGTGTGTTGTACTAGTTCTTGAGTAGTGTGTCCTCACTGTGTGAGGGGTGGACGTAGGAGTCACGTGGTGTGATCTTCGAACCACCTAAAAAATCCCTTGTGCACTGTGGTTTGACTTGTGGTTTGCATTGTGTTGCGCTAGATGCATGCCTAGGGATTTCGTCTACACACTACTTGTTAATCATTCACACACATTACATCAGATCAAAGGGTTTCGATTGAGTAGATCTTTAATCGAAGTAGTTTTTAAATTGCTTAAGTTTTTGCTGCAAATCTATTCAACCCCCCTTCTAGCTTTGCAATAACCGAATATTCCAGTTCTTTTGTGCTCAGATTTTGTTTTGTCTTGTGCTTTCATTCTCACCTACATAAAAGACATTCCAAATAAGATATCATGAAAGCATATATGGTCAAGAATTAATTCATTTGATCATGTCTTCTCATGTCTTCTCAACATCGATATGTCATATCAAAAATATTTAGGCATTTAACCATCAAGCCAATATCATACAAAACATTTAGGCATTTAAACATCTAAGTATAATGATGTGACTCATTACCATAGCTCTACCAAGCCACATTAGGTCTCACGGATTTGACTCGTGTGATCTAGTTTCAAGGGAATAGGAATATAGAATGAAACTAGATCACACGAGTCAAAATCCGTGATACCTAATGTGAGCTTGGTAGAGCTATGGGTATATGAGTCACATGCATTATACTTAGATGTTTAAATGCCTAAATGTTTTGTATGATGATTGGCTTGATGGTTAAATGCCTAAATATTTTTGATAATGACATAATCGATGTTGAGAAGACATGAGAAGACATGATCAAATGAATTAATTCTATGACCATATATGCTTTCATGATATCTTATTTGGAATGTCTTTTATGTAGGTGAGAATGAAAGCACAAGACAAGCAACAAAATCTGAGCACAAAAGAACTGGAAAAACACAAGAAGTGCTCAGCTGTCGACAGGTCTGAAGCCCTTGTCGACAGCGAGTGAAGACAGTGAGCAGACATGTTACTAGAAGACAAGTAAATTCAGTAGTTGTCGACAGACAAGATTCATCTGTCGATGGATCAGTTCAGCTTGTCTACAGGCAGAGGTCGCCTATCGACAACCCAGCTTTCCAGCGAGAAACATGGTTCTGGAACCCAGTTTGTAACAGTACCTGTCGACAGCCACAAGGCATCTGTCGACAGCCACAGGTTAAGTCACAACATGTGACAGGAATGTGATCTATGTTAGGGTGTTCTCTTCTGTCACGATTCTCAAGACTTGAACACTACTATATATAGTTCATATGGACCTATTTTCGAAGTAAGAAGCCTCCACACCAAAACCCTAAGAAAAGAATAAGAAGAAGGCTTTCTCTGCTGCTCTACTTCAAGTCTCCAGGCTGTTCAAAGTGAGATATGTCTCGCATGAGGAGTTGAAGCAGATTCGTCCTCAACCTTAAAGCTTTGTCATCATCTGATCTTCATCGACATGGAGCTTGGAGTTCTTCTAGACGAACACCCTGAAGAGTTCATCCTTTGGATTTGTTCTTCAACTCTGAACTCTTCCTTTATCTCATCTTCTATTATCTGTGTGTGTGTTGTTGGTTTGAGCGTTCCTTGTGATCAATCCACGTGTGTGTGGTTGTTCTGAGAGCGTGTTTGCCTCAGACATCGTGGGTGTGTTGTTGGGTTGAACTCTCTTGATAAGCAGTTTTGTGTGTGTGTGTGTGTGTGTGGACGATGGACGTAGGATACACGAGTTGTGTAGTCCGAACCACCTTAAATCCTCGTGTCCTGTGGTTTGCATGATCATACGTTAGATGTATGCTAGGCACAATCGTTTGTTCGCACACTCATCATATTGCTAATCTCCAAAGCACACCCTACACACACAACGAAGTTCATATCAGTTTAAGTGGTCTTAAGGTCAGTCATCATTTTGAAAATAAGGTTAATTTTTTTAATTGGTAGTAATCTATTCAACCCCCCTTCTAGATTACTACTTTAGGTAATTCCACACACCTTTCAATTGATATCAGAGCGAGGTTTCCCTGATTTTATAGCTTTAATAGCTTGATCTAACGATCAAGAGAGATTTTGTTCAATGGAAACTAACAAAGGTTTTATGGCTGAAGGACACTCAGTGTCTAGGCCTCCCTTCTTTGATGGTACTGACTACACGTACTGGAAAAACTGAATGTAGGTGTTTCTGAGAGCTCAAGACTATGAGCTGTGGAAGATCGTACGCAAGGGACCATATGAGCTACCCACTGATGAAGACACCTAGACAAGGGAACAGATACGCAAGGGAACCTTGAACTGGAGCGCGTTGAATATGATGCAATGCGCCATGCATTTGAAGGAATATTCAAGAGTTTCCACATGCAAGTCAGCAAAGGAAATGTGGGACAAATTGAAGCAAATATATGAAGGTACATCAGAGGTAAGGGAAACTAAGGCTAGCATGCTTGTCTTTGAATACGAAATGTTTAAAATGAAAAATGAAGAAACAATTTTAGACATGTTTGCTAGATTTATGATAATAATCAATGGGTTGAAAGGTCTGAAGAAAGAATACAGTGAGAGTGACTTAGTAAGGACGATACTTCAGTCTCTTCCATCCTCTTGGCATACGAAGGCCACTGTCATTGAGGACTCTAAAGACCTATCCATAATGAAATTGGATGAATTGATAGGATCCCTGATGACGTATGAAATAAATCTAAAAGGAAAAGAAATTGAGGTCAATCCCAGAAAATCTATTGCATTGAAAACCTCTAACAAAGCTTCTTCAAGTTCGAAGAAAGAGATTCAACAAGAATATGATGAAAATGAAACATCTAGTGAAAGTGAGAATGATGGGATGGCTATGCTCACCAGACAATTCAAGAAATTCCTCAAGTTCAAAAAGAAGGGGTCAGGTAAATTTAAAACTCTTCCAAAAAGAGATTTTTCAAATAAATTTGATTCAAACAAGAAAACTGACATGATTATTTGCTATGAGTGCAAGAGACAAGGGGCACATGAGAGGTGAATGCCCAGAACTCAAAAAGAAGCTGAAAAATGACAAGTCTACACAAGAAACCCAGGGCCATGATGGCAACCTGGAGTGATGAAGATGAGGATGAAAATGCTCTGGACAGTTCTGATGATGAAGAAACCCAGTGCTTGATGGCAAGGAGTGAAGACTCCAATGAGGTAAACTCTTCCTTTAAAAGTTACACGGTTGAAGAATGGGAAGAAGCTTATACATTGCTATTTGAAAAAAAATTATGAATACAAATCAAAAAACAAAGCACTGAAAAAGAAAATCACCACTCTTGTTCATAGCACAAGTAATGATGAACAAATTGCAATCCTAACCAATGAGATAGAGTCACTAAAAATTGAAAAGGAAGCCACTATGTTGAAATGGATTGCATGAAAGAAAAATTTCAAGAGAACGAAAAAGAAAAGAAAATTTAAACAAATCTGTTGAAACTCTTCAAAATGAAAATCAAGATATTCAAAAAAAGATGGAAGAAGTTCAAAAGGAATTGAAAAGAAAAAATGAAGATCTGTCAAGATTTGTAAAAGATAAAGAAAATCTTGATGCTGTTTTGGGAGTCAAGCCAAACACAACAAGGCATGGGCATGGATTTCAAATTGAAAATTAAAAGAAAATTGGACAAAAGCTGATCACATCATTTGTTCAGTGCAGCCCAAGTACAAGTAAACAAGTTCAAGCTAAAAGCAAAGAATTGAAAAATATAACAAAAGATTATAATTGATCAATCAAAAATGGCACATGTCGATGATAACTACTTAATTTTTCGTGTTAAATTTCATACATTTAGTTAATTTTAGACATCAGTTGTCCATAAATAACGTGCAGTTTGACTTTAATTTTCATTACATTCATGTTTAGGTTTTTGAACATATTAGCTGATAATAGGTTGGACTACATATGTTAGATTTTTATTTAATAAGTCATTTCTTTCAGATTGACTAATTAGGTTCACTTTGAAAAATAAAAAATATTTTTAAATAAATTTGTATAATAAATTTTGTTAAAATACTTTGTAAATATTCTTTTAATAATAGATAGACTTTAGATCGTTAATACATAACCCACTCCATCCCATTAATAAATAATAGTATTTTAATACCCACCTAATCTAACTGCCACAACCCTTTTTCCCACAGGTCGACGCATCCAGAAGGTGTTGCGGTCTGTTGGCCGTGTGAAGGAGGTCCTGTGCAGATGGGGCTGGAAGCGCTGGGAATCTGCTAGAAGCAGCTGGATGCTGGAGCCCTGGTTCGTGCGCAGCGGAGGATAGAGGCGGTGCGAAGCGGCAGAAGCTGTTGCGGCTGCTGGGCGGAGGTGTGTGCAACCGGAGGCCCTGCGTGCGAAGCAGAGGTGTGCGTGGAGACCCCGTGCGAAGCTGCGCGATGGAGCTTGGGCGGATTTGGCACGCGGGTGGCCATGCTGGATGGTCGTGCAGGAGATGTGTGCGACAGAGCGTGGCAGTGTGTACGGCTGGGGCGTATGGAGCAGCTGCGCACGAAGCAGCTGGAGGTGATGGAAGCGGATCTGCTGTGCGCGGCGGATCTGGCATGTGAAGGCGGTGCGGGCCAGAGCTGGACTGCGCGGGAAGAGGAGCTCGGATCCAGGGGCTCTGGCGCATATATAAGGACCCCAAGGTCCTCAGCAAGAGGAGTTGGATTTTTTTGGAGAGTTTAGTTTGTTTCTTTTCTTTCTTCTGGTTCGATTCCAGGGGAGAGGTAGACATTTTTCTTTCTTTTCTGTGAGCGTTGATTTCTTCTGTGTTCCAGAGGGGTTCAGGATTTGAGAAATTTTTCTTCCATTTCTTCTGTATTTTTTCCTTTCTTCTTCACTGTTGTTGCTAAGAGTTGAGTTGTAATTTTCTTTTCTACTGTAGAGGATCCAGTGGCATTTTCCATTTTTGTTGTGTTCCAGAGTTTGATCTATTTCATTTCTTCTAAGTTCTTCCTTCTATGTTTAGTTCGATCCAATGGGTTTTAAGTTCTGTATTTTTGGGTTTCTTCCGGAGATCAGAGCTGGGGAGGGTTTACTGCTGCTGTGAGAATTGGAGTTTGGGATTCCAGAGCTTCGCCAGTTGAGATTTTTGGGGGTTTCTTCTGTTGCTGATTCGAGTGGGGGTTTAGTTTGTATTTTTTTTTCACCTTTTTAGTCCAGATTGTTTAGGGGATTCGACTGTTGAGGTGGGAGTTCTTTCCTCTGTTCTTCTGAAGCTTCGAATTGTTGCTGCCATTTCTTCTATGTTAATTTTCTTTCTTCTGTGCTGAAGAGTTACATCTGGGAGTTTGAATTTTTCCCTTCTTCTGGTTGAGCATTTGTGCTAGTTCGATTGTTGGGAGGGTGATCTAGGGACAACTATTTGTCCACTTCTTCAGTTCAGCATTTAGTTCGATTTCAGCTGCTGGGAGAGATGGTTGCTACTGTGAAGGGGTTTTAGCATCTGAGGGAATCAACTGTTTCTTCTTCCTCTTTTCTATAAGCATCTCTGTTAGAGAGATTGGTGGGTGCTGGCGATCTGAAGAGCTTCGGAGGTGTGTGCTGCAGAAAATCACAGGGCAACCAAGAAGATCTCAATTCTTGGCTTGTTCTACGGTTATCTGGCGTCCAGAGAGCTTTCGGAGAGTTCAGATCTAGAGTTGAAATTGTGAATTCCATGTTCTCGTTGTAGCAGAGGATAGAGTAGACTTATGAAGATTTTGGTGTTTTTCTAGTCTTTTTCGAGTTATTAATTATGTTCCATTTCATGTTCTTCAGTAATAGGATGAGGATTCCAATTAGCACAATTAATTTTTGTTCTTATTTCCTATTCAATCTTTGAGTTGTGAGGACAGGGTTCTGTGTTCTTTCTTTTAGATTTCTATTGCGTTGGTGTTCCTATTTTGTTATTCTGAAAGATCAAGAATTTGATGTTATAGTTTATCTTTCTTTTGTATTTCTTACTTGTGTTTGACCCCTCAATTGAGAGGGTACATGATAATCTCATAATTGTTATGAATAATCATGCCATTTTATTGACAAATACTTGATAAATTCATAAAGCTCTATTATCATGGATTACATGGGCGATAATTGATTAAATATCTGTTGTGTTGTGTTTGCAGGATTAATGGGCTAAGAAATGAAGTGTCAAATGGGCCAATAAATTTAAATGGACCAAGAGAACGAAGAGATATTATTTTCCCTCTCTTTTCAATTTTTAAAATTCCCTCCTTTTTTAAATCACTCCTCTATTTTCTAAAATCTTCTCCCTCTAATCTCTTCTCTTTCCTTTCTCCTCTCAATCTATTTAAAGAGATCTTTTCTCTTCCTCTCTCATTCTTCCTTTCTCTCTCTCTCGTCTCCTCTCTCTCTCCTGTGATCTCCTCCTCCTCCCCTTTTCTCTTCTTCTTCTTGCCCGGTTACTCCCTCTCTTCTCTTCTACCTCTTCTCTCTCTCATGCCCTTCCCCGGGAGCTCTCTCTCTGCTTCTACCACCGATCATCCTCTCTCTCCCCCCCCCTCGGCTGCGAATCCTCTTCCTCTTCTTGTTTCTTCCCACGGTTCCCTTCTTCTCTTCTCTTCTTCCTCTTCTTCTTTCTCTCCCTCTCTTTCTTCTTTCTCTTCCTATCTCTCTCAGCTGCACAGGACCCGCCAGCGCCCGCGCCCACCGTTGTGGGCTATTAGTACAGTGATACAAAGTTTCTTTAATTTTAATTTTGTTGTTATTTCATTAAGTTTGACATGTCGAGTGTGAGGGATTTGATTGGTGTTGTTTATAGAATTGATTCTAATGCAAAGTTATTTTGGTGAAAAGTGTTTGTTAGAATGG
The DNA here is from genome assembly GCA_014218235.1 of Colocasia esculenta. Lineage (NCBI taxonomy): Eukaryota > Viridiplantae > Streptophyta > Magnoliopsida > Alismatales > Araceae > Colocasia > Colocasia esculenta. Next base: position 52,860,279 of record CM024763.1, on the reverse strand, counting down.
TTTTAAGTCAAAGTATTTTAAATCAAGCTTTATTCAGCCTCTCCGTGGATATGACCTGCTCTCACCACTTTATTACTTCATCTTTACTATTTTATGTTTGTGAGACAGTTTAGAGAATGTGAGCATCTTGATATGTGCAAAGAACTCTAGACAACGAAAGTGCACATTCAACAATGCCGCGTTCATCTTGGCGCCGTTGCCGGGGAGGCGTTAGAGTTTGATTTAAATCTACTTTCATTTGATTTTATTTGCATTGAGCTTCTTAGTGACTGGTTGTTGGGTTTTTCATTTCAGATTTGCACAAGAAGTGGAGCATGGAGATTGGACTTGCATTTGAGCACATTAGAGGAGGAGAGCTTACTGATTTGTTTTTTGCATTTTCCTTTCATTCAAAAATTTAGATAGGAGAGTGTGAGTGAATCTTGTAGTGAGGATTTAATGTACTCTCTGTGCATGTACAGAGAGTTTTCTAGTTGGCATGTAATAATGGCATTTTGGTGGTCTGTAGGGTTTGGAATTAGTTTATAGTATCACTTTATATTTTCTTAGTTAAATTTCATTTCATTTAGTTCAAAAACCAAATAAGAAATTAAAAAAATCTAAAATCTAAAAAAAATTCCAAATCTCTCTTTCATCTAAGTCGTTTGTTTTGCACATTAAAAGTTCATCTTCTTAAAAGTAGAATCACTTGTTTTAGGACATTCATCATTTTAATTCCATTTCTTTTTCTGCATTGACCCTAGCCTTAGCCCAGGCTAGGGAGCTAGCTAGGAGGGGGGGTGAATGGGTTGTTAAAATTTCGATCTCTGATTAAAACCTGTTTACTGAAAAGATTACACAACTTAATAACGAGGTTAGAGTTAGAGCAAATAAGACAACAATCACACAAAGCACATCCACAAGACACAAGGATTTTTATCCTGGTTCGGAACTCCTCTCCACAGGAGACCTACGTCCAGTCCCTGAGCAATGCCTCAGGATTTCACTACCAAGGGTACAATCCCCCTTAAGGATCCTTACACCCAGCCTCAACTGGTCTTCCTTCAACCTGAAGGGAAAACAACCACCCTGGATGCCACCAGGTCTTCCTTCGTCCAGAAGGGAACACAACTAAAGAAGAGAAAGTGTAGGAACAGGCTTCAGACTCTAGCTTGACCAGCTACAAGCTGAAGCTACCAAGGCCCGAGAGAGAAAGAGATTTAACAAGGTTTTCTCTCCAAGGACTACACAAGCTCTCACAAATAAAATCTCCTTTGATCACTGAGAGCTAAGAGCTAAGAACAAGGTTGGAGTGGAAGCTTCGCTCTTGTTTCAATCTTCTGAAGACTCGAAGAGATGGTGTTCTTTCTTTTCGAATTGCAAGCGTTGTTCTGCTCTTGTCTTCTCCGTCTTGAGTCTTATTTAAACTTCAGATTCAAATTTGAACGTTGAAGAATCCGTTGTCTCTTATCCTGGTGTACGTTAGACTGGTCACCAAGGAAGCTTCTGATCTTCAGTCTTTTATCCTTTAGTACACGCCAGAGAAATGTTTTAGAATCTTGTATCTTGTATCTAACGTTGTACAGATGAGTCTTGTCAGATATCTGCAAGCATATCAACAATAAATAGTGGACAGCTAGGACTGCCGTCGATTGTTAGTTGCAGATGGAACAGATATTGCAATATATAGCAAAGCTCCTTTCTGTCTAAAAAGTACGTAGACAGAGTAGCATAAAAATGGAAGATATGTCTGCATGCATGGGAGATACGATCAGAGAGCATTTAATGCGTAGCAGTCAACAGACGAGATATGACTTTGACTTTTCAACGCTATTCAAAAGCATTATACTGATACAGCAAGAAATTCGATATAAATAATCCCGATGCCTTCATGACTTATGAAATCGTTATGCGATAACAGACAAATCGTTATGACAGAGCATTATCACATTATAATGATGAAATCGTTATGAGTTATAGCAAGTCGTTATGAACACTTATCAAGTCGTTATGAACTGTAAAGAAATCGTTATGACTATCAAGTCGTTATGAACTGTAAAGAAATCGTTATGAACATCAAGTCGTTGCACAAGCAAATCGTTATGAGAATCAAAGAAATCGTTACGAGAAGTCTTAACAAATCGTTGCACAAAGCAAATCGTTATGAGAATCAAAGAAATCGTTACGAGAAGTCTTAACAAATCGTTGCACAAAGCAAATCGTTATGAGAATCAAAGAAATCGTTACGAGAAGTCTTAACAAATCGTTGCACAAAGCAAATCGTTATGAGAATCAAAGAAATCGTTACGAGAACTAAAGAAATCGTTATGGCTAGAGAGTCGTTGCGAGTTCTAAAGAAATCGTTACGAGGTCTAAAGAAATCGTTACGGCTAGAGAGTCGTTGCGAGTTCTAAAGAAATCGTTACGAGGTCTAAAGAAATCGTTACGGCTAGAGAGTCGTTGCGAGTTCTAAAGAAATCGTTACGAGGTCTAAAGAAATCGTTACGGCTAGAGAGTCGTTGCGAGTTCTAAAGAAATCGTTACGAGGTCTAAAGAAATCGTTACGGCTAGAGAGTCGTTGCGAGTTCTAAAGAAATCGTTACGAGGTCTAAAGAAATCGTTACGACAGTCAAGTCGTTACGGGTTCTAAAGAAATCGTTACGATGTCTAAAGAAATCGTTACGACAGTCAAGTCGTTACGGGTTCTAAAGAAATCGTTGCGATATCGATTTGTTTTGAATTTTCGGTCAGAGAGGAAATCGTTCTGCTTATCAAAGAAGTCGATACAAAGACTTGGACAGAATGTGAGATGAGACTTACCTGATTGTCTTGAACTTTCATTTTTCTTTTATTTCCTGTTCTCAAGGCTCAAGTAATCCATTAGTACTATTTTGTTAATCATCAAAATTAATATATAAATAAATGAATTATTTATTATGGGGACAGTTTGGTCATCAATCTCCCCCTTTTTGATGATGACAAAATATACTAAACATCATACAAAAATTAAACATGTTTTTCAGAATGACTTTAGTTTTCTCCCCCATTTTGTCATTAAGCAAAAAGATAGGCTGTGAGACAAAGAAGAGAGATCATTGTATTAAGTGCGAGAAAGATAGTACAAAGGAGACAATAAAGAGGCATGCTGTGAGATGACAGTCCATGCCTTGATCTCAAGATCTTCAAAAGTTTGTTGGAAAACTCCAGAGGCAACTGAAAAATTAGGACCCATGGAGGGGGTGGCCCTTTGAATGTATAGAGTCCGTTGCTGATCCAAGAACTCTGCATACTGATCTGGATCCAGGATGAATCTGAAGTAAGTGCTTTTTCCAAAACTAGCTCTATGGAGAAATCTATCCAGAGATATGGGATAGAAGATCTGCTTATCAAGGAGGTCCTGCTTCAGAGCATAAAAGGCATTGTATCTAGCGGCCCACTGAACATAGATCTCCTGGATTGGAGTTATGGAGTTGAGATCCAAGAAAACTTCTACTGAAAGAAGTGGCTTGCACTGATGGGCTAGATCACTATTGATTGATTCCAAGTGAAGACGGGGGGCAATGTATAGCTTTTCCCATTCTGAGGGAGAAAGCCTCTCACACTCAGACATGAGTGGAGCCAAAGTTTGAGCAGAAATGCGGCCAGAGTGGTATTCTCTGAAGATGAACCGCAAGAAGGAGGGTAATCTGCCCTGCTTGGCTGACATCCGGCCCATCTGCCTTGCAAACATATCCAGTGCATGAGAACCTGCATCTGAATCAAATACTAAGGAATGCAACTTGGGCAGAAGAACTGGAGTATCCACCTTGAAGGATGCAAATTCTATCTTGAGTGGAAGGTTCACAGGGTGCTCTGTTCTTAGCGAGACAATGGTGGAATTGAACTGGCTAAATTGAACTTCAGGCAGCTTGTTCAAGTAGCAGAAATCACTGTAAAGCTGGAAGTTCTTGGCAATCCGAATCTCTTTCAGAATGAAGGATCCCCAAGCGTTTTTATGCTGAATGACAAACCACTCAGAAAGAGTGAGTGGATGAGGTCTGTGGGTGAGAGATTCTGCCCTGGCAGTCAAAAACTTTGCATACTGCGCCTTATTGCCCTTGACATTTGCCCACTGCTCTTCAGTCTTGAACTCAGTGCCCTCAAGGATTTTGGATTTCTGGATGTGGGTCAACTGGGTAAGAGGAAGAGTAATGTTTAGGTGTTCGGATAGGTTAAGGAAGGGAATGCCATATATGGTGGAGAGAATGCACTTCTGAAGGTATTCTTTATAGATTGGTCTTCTTTGAGGCTCGAGGGTAAGAGAGTACCAAAGGGGAGGAAATAAAGGTACAGAGAGGGTGCGAACAGATGAGGAAGTTTTCCTCTTTTTCTTGGCAGGACTGGGAGGATCAGTCCTGTGAATGTGAGTGGAGGTGGAGAGAATTGAAATAAGGGTGTTTCTCTCAAAATCATCCGGAATATTGGTGTCAAAAACACCAAGAAGTAGAGGTTTTTCCGGAAAGACATAGACAGAAGAAGGAGGAGTAGGAGGATAGAAGAGGTGTTTGGGATTGAAGGATGAAGTGGGTTGAATTGGAGTGGTTTGAGTTTGAGGTGATGAAGGTGAGAAGGATGATGGGGCTGAGGTGTGAGAAGGAGTGGGAGAGAAGGTAGGTTGAGATGAAATGATAGAGGATGATGGTTGGGTGCGAGGTACTGGGTGTTTTATAGTTGGTGGAGCAGGAGGGGTGAGAGGAGAGGTAGGTGAGGACAAAATTGGAGTTGCAAGATTTGAAGTGTCAGGGGCCGAAGTAGCTGTCATGGGCTCTTTCCCTTTGGCTTCTCTGACAACTGAAGAGGGTCCTGATGACCCTGAAGCTTGCCCTGATGGCCCTGGTGGCCCTGATGCTTGAACTGGTGGCCCTGTTGGCCGAGAGACTTCTGCTGGAGGCCCTGGTGGCCTAGGAACTGCAGCTGGACTGCTCTGAGTGGGTGCAGGAGGGACACCACTAGACTTTGAAAGAACTGCTAGCATTTGCTTCATATCAGACATCTCTTTATTGAACCACCTCATTGCATTTCGAATTGAGGATAGGTCAGAGGAGGTTGAAGCTTGATGAGCAATAATGCCCTGAACACTTGTCTGAACTGATGACAAGACTTCTCCCTGAGCTTTCAGCAATGCCATAATAGGCTTCAGATTTACTTTTCTGTGGCCCTTTCTTGGCCTTTGTGAGCACTCTCTTTTGCTTGCTCTGCTGAAGATAGGCTCCTAAGATGATATTGCTAGCACTTGGGCCTTCATTAACAGAACGCTGGCTGGAGGTGGAATTTCCTGAGATGGTGCGCCTGACTCAGGAACATGTTCAATCACTTTCCTCAATGCCAACTTGCTCCCCCTGAATAGGAGCAGGGAGTTCAACACTTTCTTGCTCCCCCTGAGCAGGAGCTTCTTCCAAAACAACTTTTCCAAGTGGCCTTCTGCCACGGATTCAGGCACTTCAGGTTCAAGGATACTTTGCTCCCCTTGGCTAGGAGCTTCTCTCATGACCACATCTTGTTGAGTACCTGCTTGTATCTCAACATTAGCAATTGGTTCAGACTGAATTTCTGTATGGCCTGGTGCCATAACTTCTTCTTCAACACGTCCACCTTCTTTAGAAGTAGCTGAGGTGGAGGGAATAGAATCCAATACCTCTCTTAAAATAGTGGCGACTAAGGTGGTGGGCAAGGAGTCTGCCACACCAGCTGCACCTTCCTCCATCTGAACTTCTGGAGAATGAGAGATAATCTTCACAACAGGTGATTCTGAAACTTCTGCCTGGCTTGCTACAACTATTGCTTTTGCTGCTTGCTGCTGCTGCTGCTGCTGCTTGCTCTTGAACTTCTGGGAAATCTCCAATAATCGCTTCTCCTTCAGCCACAGAAGTCTTTGACCAAACTCCATCTTGCACTGAAAAACCACTCTTCTTCAGGTTTCTGGACCTTATAGACTGGCCCATCTTCTCTACTACTGCTCCAGATAAGTCTACTCCGAAATGCTTGAAAATTTTGGTGAGTAGATGAGCATAGGGTAAGGAAACATTCAACTTGCTCTTGGTTTCCCAGATCTGAGCACTGGCAAATTTCATTCTCTCAATTATTACTGCGGCCAGATTTATCTCCTTGTTCTGGATTACCCAGAACATCAAGTCTGAGTCTGCCCTAGTGCATGAAGAAAAGGTAGCACTCCGAGGAACTATGATTTGGCAGACAATAAAGTGGAGCAACCGATTGAAAGCTGACATCTGATTTATATCCAATTTTCCATCCTTCAGCTTAAACCCTGGACCAATAATGCCAAGACCCTTAGCTTCATCATTTACTGAGTCCACACCACTAAAGCCTGATGTTTTCACTCCAAACAAGGTACTTAGTAACTCACGGTCTATTCTGATTTGGATACCCTTGACAGAGGAGACAAGGGACCCATCTGCTTCTGATTTCAAACAGATGAAGAAAGCTTTCACCAAGTCCGGATAGCTTACCTCGGTGAAAGTAACCACATCCAACCATTGCATCCGTCTCAAAGCTTCAACTAGACTGCTCATTCCACTTTTCTCAAGATTCTGAACATCCACAGCCTTATTTCCACAGATCTTCGTCTTCACAAAGGTAAACCTTTCTTGCTCCTTTGGGGACAGAAACTCAGCACTGTAGCCCCCAACACTTCCGGAGATCATCGGAGCGGCCATGAGTAGAGAGGAGAAAGATTTCTGGAGGAGAAAGATGATGGAAAGGATGGAAGCTCTCGAAGGGATTCTTCGCGGGAAGAGGAGAAAGCTTCGAAAGTTGCAGAGAGTCGATCCCAAAATCGTTAGGGCATCGGCTTTGGGTGACCAGATAGAGGATAAAAGGGTAAAGGTAGAAGACGAGTCGTTCCCGGAATGATTTGACTGATTTAAAATTAATTTCTTGAAAGGCGAAGCGCCAAAAGGCGGTAATAGCAGAAGGCGACAAAAAAGTTTGACGAGTCAAACCGCTTTCAACACAATAGTGGTCAAAGAAATGTAGATAACTGAGTTTTGCTTATCTTTAAAGAGGGAAAATTTCATTTATTCTGAAAATTTTATATGCCAATAAAATTACAGAGATCTTTTCACAAATTGCACATCCCTAATTCCCTTCTAAGAGATGTAAATCTCTCTTCAGGTAGGGCTTTTGTAAAGATATCTGTCAATTGACCAATTGTATCTATAAAAGAAATTTCTAAATTACCACTAGCTACATGGTCTCGAATGAAATGATATCTTACCTCAATGTGTTTAGTCCTTGAGTGTTGTACTGGATTCTTGGTGAGATTGATGGCACTTGTGTTATCACACAATAGCGGAATTTGCTTGATATGAATGCCGAAATCCTCAAGTTGTTGCTTTATCCAAAGAAGTTGTGTACAGCAACTTCCAGCAGCAACATATTCTGCCTCAGCTGTTGATAAGGCTACTGAATTTTGTTTCTTGGATGACCATGATATTAAACATCCTGCAAGAAACTGACAACACCCACTGGTGCTTTTTCTATCTACTTTGCATCCAGCATAATCAGCATCTGAATATCCTACTAATTCTATTTTACAAGATCTAGGATACCAGAGACCTAAATCATGAGTTCTAGCCAGATATCTAAATATTCTTTTTACTGAAATTAAATGAGACTCTCTAGGGTCTGCCTGATATCTAGCACACATGCATACACTAAACAAAATGTCTGGTCTACTTGCAGTTAAGTAAAGTAATGATCCTATCATACCTCGATAATTCTTTTGATCTACCTTTTTACCTTTTTGATCACTGTCCATTCTGGTTGAAGTGCTCATTGGAGTTGATAATGGCTTTGCACCTTCAAATCCAAATTTCTTTAACAGCTCTTTGGTGTACTTGGCTTGACAGATATGAGTGCCATCCTTCCCTTGCTTAATTTGCAATCCAAGGAAGTAGCTTAGCTCCCCCATCAAGCTCATTTCGAATTCTCCCTGCATAAGCTTTTCAAAGTACTTGCAAAGAGATTCATCAGTAGATCCAAAAATAATATCATCTACATATATTTGCACAAGAAGTATATGTTTAACCTTAGATTTTATAAATAATGTACTATCTACTTTACCTCTAGTGAAACCATGATCTAATAAGAAAGTACTGAGCCTTTCATACCAGGCTCTAGGTGCTTGCTTTAAACCATATAAAGCCTTATGTAGTTTAAATACATGATTTGGAAATTCGGGATCATCAAAACCTGGAGGTTGTTCAACATAAACTTCCTCCTTGATAAAACCATTTAAAAAGGCTGACTTGACATCCATTTGAAATAGTTTTAAATCAAATGCAGATGCATAAGCAAGTAAAATCCTAATAGCCTCAAGTCTAGCTACAGGTGCATAGGTTTCATCGAAATCTATGCCTTCCTCTTGGGAGTAGCCTTGAGCTACCAGTCTGGCCTTGTTCCTTAAGATTATTCCAGACTCATCCAGTTTATTTCTGAACACCCACTTGGTGCCAATAACTGAATGATTGGATGGTCTAGGAACAAGTGACCATACTTGGTTTCTCTTGAACTGATTTAGTTCATCTTGCATGGCTAATATCCAAGATTCATCAGATAAAGCTTCATTGACTGTCTTAGGCTCTATTTGAGAAACAAAGGCTAAATAATCACAAGGAATTACATTACCTCTTGTTCTTACCCCTACAGATGGATCACCAATAATGTTTTCAGGAGGGTGATCTTTCTGATGTCTCCACTTTTGGAAGATTTTCATGTTGAATTTCAGTTTGCTGCAGTTCTTCCAGAGGAGGATCTTCCTTGTCCTTAATTGAGGTATTCTTTAATTTTTCAGACAAGTCATCTGCATCATCAATGTCACTAATTTCTTCCTTTTTCAAGGAAGGGTTAGATTCATCAAAAATAACATGTACAGATTGTTCAATTAACAAGGAACGTTTATTGAAAACTCTATAACCTTTGGGTTTAGAAGAGTACCCCATAAAGATGCCTTCATCTGATTTGGCATCCAACTTACCAATGTCCCTTTTTCCATTGTTGTGGATGAAGCAAGGACATCCAAATATTCTGAAATGGCTGATCTTTGGCTTCTTTCCTTTGTAGAGTTCATAAGCAGTCTTCTTCAGAATCGGCCTGATCATCACTCTATTATGATATAACATGCAGTGTTGATGGCTTCGGCCCAGAAGTATCTTGGCAAATCATATTCTGATAACATGGTTCTTGCCATATCCAAAAGAGTTCTGTTTTTCCTCTCAGCAATTCCATTCTGTTGAGGTGTCCTTGGGGCTGAGAAGTTGTGCTCAATTCCTTGATCATCACAGAACTTTGCAAACTTTTCATTCTGAAACTCACCACCATGATCTGATCGGATAGAGACAATTGTGAACTTCTGATCTTTCTGAACTTTCTTGCTGAAGCTGACAAAATTGTCAAATGTGTCATCTTTGTGCTCTAGAAAGGATACCCAAGTGAATCTTGAATAATCATCAACTATTACAAATCCAAAATTCTTTCCTCCCAGACTAGTAGTCCTCATTGGCCCAAATAGATCCATATGAAGTAGTTCTAAGGGCTTTGAGGTGGTTACTACAGTCTTTGATTTGAAAGAGCTCTTGGTGTGCTTTCCTCTTGCACAGGTTTGCAGATACTGTCCAATCTAGAATTGACCTTTGGCAGTCCTTCAACTAGCTTTCTCTTTCTGAGCTTATTCAAACCGTCCAAGCTGCAGTGGCCCAATCTTCTGTGCCACAACTCTGTTGATTGATCTTTACTAGCTGCCAAACACACATCTTGATCCTTGAGTTCTTCTAGATAGAGTACATACAGATTTCTTTCTCTATAAGCTTCAAAAATGACTGCTCCATCCTTTAATATACTGCACTTTGATTCTTGGAACTGAATCTGATGGCCTTTGTCACACAACTGGCTGATGCTGATGAGATTATGCTTTAACCCTTTGACCAGCATCACATCTTCAATTACTGATCTTCCTTTGATGTTTACGGATCCACTTCCTATTACTGTGCCTTTTCCATTATCTCCATATGTGACTGTTCCTTCTTCATCTTGGAGATTAACAAAAAGTTTCTGGTTCCCTGACATGTGCCTTGAGCATCCACTATCCAAATACCATTTGGATGCTTTTGATTTTCCCTGAAAATTAAACACTAAGTTTTAGGTACCCAAGTTCTTTTGGGTCCTGAGAGGTTAGTACCATTGATTTTTCCTTTTATTATCCACTTTTTGTTCTTAGTGGGACATGTTGCTTTGTTATGTCCTAGTTTGTTACAATGAGTACAGCAGGTTATTCTAGTTATTCTTTCAACTGGATTATATTTAAATTTTTTATGTTCTTTATTCTTTTCGGATATAAATTCAGGAGTTGGATAAGTGTTGGGAAAGACTTTTGTTTCTTCATTTTCCGAGGGAGTATAACCAAAACCATGTTTCTTCTTGGTTGATCTTTTAGCTCCACTCATCATTAGAAGAGGTTTATTATTTGTGAACTTGTTTATGGTGCTTGTTAAATGTTCATTTTCTTTATTTAATCTTTCTATTTCTGTTTTAAGTCCACTTAAGTCTTCTTGTTTTTCTAAATGATTTATTTTCTTATTTTTCTCTTTTAAATCTTCACATAATAATTCATTTCTTCTTTTATGTTCAGTTATTTGTTTTTCAAGTTCTTCATTTTCGGTTTTTAGATCTGAGTTTGTATTTTCTAAACAGATTAAATTCTTCTTACTAATTTTAAGTAATTTAGATACCTCTTTATATTTTTCATAAAGTTCATTAAAAGCACTTTCTAAATTATCAGAATCTGAATCATTGCATGAGTCAAAGGAAGAGTCAGAAGTTACCTTGTCTTCGGTGTTGGCCATGAAAGCCAAGTTGACTTCTTCACCTTCACTGCTCGAGCTTGACTCACTGTCTGAGTCACTGCTGTTCTCCCAAGCAGCTGCCATTGCTTTCTTTTTATACTTCTTGAATCTTCTGAAGTTGTCCTTCTTGTGATCATTTTTCTTAAGCGTTGGACAGTCTGCCTTGATGTGTCCAGGCTTCTTGCATTCATAACAGATCACTTCTCCTTTCTTCTGATCCTTTGCTTCTGGTTTTCTGAAGTCTTTGTTTTTCTTGAAAAATCTTCTTCCGGACTGATACTTCTTTTTCTTTGCTAATATTCTCTGAAGTCTTCGAGACAGCATGGCTTCTTCATCATCACTGTCTTTGCTACCTTCACTGTTATCCAAAGATTCTTCTGATATCTCATCATTCGCTTTGAGAGCATTTGATTGTTTCCTTCTGCTGGAGGATTCTCCTAATCTCTCCATGTTTATCTCGTGAGCCATGAGAGATCCTATTAGCTTTTCCAATGACATTAGTTTTAAATCATTGGCTTCTTCAATGGCTGTTACCTTTGGAGTCCATGAAGATGGTAGAGATCTGAGGACTTTTCTAACCATGTCTGGTACATTATAAACTTTTCCCAATCCAGCTAATCCATTTGTAATGTCTGTGAATCTGCTGAACATCTGAGTTATTGATTCACCTGACTGCATCTGGAATCTTTCATATTGAGCTACCAGAATATCTATTCTTGTCTCCTTTACTTTGTCTGTCCCTTCATAGGTAATTCTGAGCTTTTCCCACATCTCCATTGCGGATTTGCAGGCTGAAACTCTATTGAATTCTTTCTTGCTTAGGGCACAGCATAATATGCTCTTGGCTTTGCAGTTTAAGGATATTCTTTTCCTATCATCATCTGTCCACTGAGCCTTAGCGTTTGTGACCAAAAGATCACCTTCTTCTACAATGGACCAAATTGTATAATCATGGCCTTGTAGAAAATATTCCATTCTAGTCTTCCAGTAGGTGTAGTCTTCTCCATCGAACAAGGGAGGCCTGTTGACTGACTGACCTTCGAAGTTGCTTTGGGCTGCCATAGATCTTTGCTCTTCAGATCGTTGGATCTTCTTCTTTGTCGAAGAGACGGGCTCTGATACCACTTGTTGCCCAGCTAGCTAGCCCAGAGGGGGGGTGAATGGGTTGTTAAAATTTCGATCTCTGATTAAAACCTGTTTACTGAAAAGATTACACAACTTAATAACGAGGTTAGAGTTAGAGCAAATAAGACAACAATCACACAAAGCACATCCACAAGACACAAGGATTTTTATCCTGGTTCGGAACTCCTCTCCACAGGAGACCTACGTCCAGTCCCTGAGCAATGCCTCAAGATTTCACTACCAAGGGTACAATCCCCCTTAAGGATCCTTACACCCAGCCTCAACTGGTCTTCCTTCAACCTGAAGGGAAAACAACCACCCTGGATGCCACCAGGTCTTCCTTCGTCCAGAAGGGAACAACTAAAGAAGAGAAAGTGTAGGAACAGGCTTCAGACTCTAGCTTGACCAGCTACAAGCTGAAGCTACCAAGGCCCGAGAGAGAAAGAGATTTAACAAGGTTTTCTCTCCAAGGACTACACAAGCTCTCACAAATAAAATCTCCTTTGATCACTGAGAGCTAAGAGCTAAGAACAAGGTTGGAGTGGAAGCTTCGCTCTTGTTTCAATCTTCTGAAGACTCGAAGAGATGGTGTTCTTTCTTTTCGAATTGCAAGCATTGTTCTGCTCTTGTCTTCTCCGTCTTGAGTCTTATTTAAACTTCAGATTCAAATTTGAACGTTGAAGAATCCGTTGTCTCTTATCCTGGTGTACGTTAGACTGGTCACCAAGGAAGTTTCTGATCTTCAGTCTTTTATCCTTTAGTACACGCCAGAGAAATGTTTTAGAATCTTGTATCTTGTATCTAACGTTGTACAGATGAGTCTTGTCAGATATCTGCAAGCATATCAACAATAAATAGTGGACAGCTAGGACTGCCGTCGATTGTTAGTTGCAGATGGAACAGATATTGCAATATATAGCAAAGCTCCTTTCTGTCTAAAAAGTACGTAGACAGAGTAGCATAAAAATGGAAGATATTGTCTGCATGCATGGGAGATACGATCAGAGAGCATTTAATGCGTAGCAGTCAACAGACGAGATATGACTTTGACTTTTCAACGCTATTCAAAAGCATTATACTGATACAGCAAGAAATTCGATATAAATAATCCGATGCCTTCATGACTTATGAAATCGTTATGCGATAACAGACAAATCGTTATGACAGAGCATTATCACATTATAATGATGAAATCGTTATGAGTTATAGCAAGTCGTTATGAACACTTATCAAGTCGTTATGAACTGTAAAGAAATCGTTATGACTATCAAGTCGTTATGAACTGTAAAGAAATCGTTATGAACATCAAGTCGTTGCACAAAGCAAATCGTTATGAGAATCAAAGAAATCGTTACGAGAAGTCTTAACAAATCGTTGCACAAAGCAAATCGTTATGAGAATCAAAGAAATCGTTACGAGAAGTTTAACAAATCGTTGCACAAAGCAACTCGTTATGAGAATCAAAGAAATCATTACGAGAAGTCTTAACAAATCGTTGCACAAAGCAAATCGTTATGAGAATCAAAGAAATCGTTACGAGAAGTCTTAACAAATCGTTGCACAAAGCAAATCGTTATGAGAATCAAAGAAATCGTTATGAGAACTAAAGAAATCGTTATGGCTAGAGAGTCGTTGCGAGTTCTAAAGAAATCGTTACGAGGTCTAAAGAAATCGTTACGGCTAGAGAGTCGTTGCGAGTTCTAAAGAAATCGTTACGAGGTCTAAAGAAATCGTTACGGCTAGAGAGTCGTTGCGAGTTCTAAAGAAATCGTTACGAGGTCTAAAGAAATCGTTACGGCTAGAGAGTCGTTGCGAGTTCTAAAGAAATCGTTACGAGGTCTAAAAAAATCGTTACGCTAGAGAGTCGTTGCGAGTTCTAAAGAAATCGTTACGAGGTCTAAAGAAATCGTTACGACAGTCAAGTCGTTACGGGTTCTAAAGAAATCGTTACGATGTCTAAAGAAATCGTTACGACAGTCAAGTCGTTACGGGTTCTAAAGAAATTGTTACGATGTCTTAAAGAATCGTTGCGATATCGATTTGTTTTGAATTTTCCGGTCAGAGAGAAATCGTTCTGCTTATCAAAGAAGTCGATACAAAGACTTGGACAGAATGTGGGATGAGACTTACCTGATTGTCTTGAACTTTCATTTTTCTTTTATTTCCTGTTCTCAAGGCTCAAGTAATCCATTAGTACTATTTTGTTAATCATCAAAATTAATATATAAATAAATGAATTATTTATTATGGGGACAGTTTGGTCATCAAAAGGGACTGCTTAAGGGCATCACCCTTTAGAAAAAAAAATAAGGTGAGGGATTTCATCACCCTTTCCTTTGCCCAATAATCACAAAATTTTCACATTCTTGCATTTGCCTAAACTTTTAATAAAAACCAGTAGACTTGGCCCTAGGGTTCATAATTAAACTTATCTTTTCTTAATTCTAAGACTTCTCTTTGAGTCTGGTGTCTAGGATTAGAGGTTAAAAAGCTTATGCTTAAGTGAGTTAGAGGTTATTTAATTAGGTCCTTGCGAAAGCAAGGGGGGCCTCCCTCTACTCCACCTCTTACCTGGCCAGTATAAGAAGAGCTAGGATTGGGTTTAAGCAAGCATAAATCCGATTTTGAGAAAAATAACATAGGTCCAAGGAACACTTAGTGTTTAGGTTAATTTGTTTTGAAAGTGTTTGTTTGTTTGTGTTTGTTCATAAAAATTCAAAAAATAATAAAAATCTAAAAATTCAAAAATCATAAATAGAGGGCTTTTCATCTGTGCATGCTTGGTAGACGCTCCCTGAACATAGATTTGGCTCAACCTATAGACAAGATTGAAAGATTCTTTCATAGGATAGCCAACCAAGACCAGAACCAAGTTGCTAGGAATGTAGAGGAGGTCGCACCTTGACAGATGAAGGAATACTTCATTCCTTCTGACTATCAACCTGCTACTTGCATCAGGCTAGAAATTCCTGCAAATCACTTTGAAATCAAGCCAGGAACCATTCAAATGTTGCCATCCTTCTATGGAAATCCCAATGAAGACCCCTACAAGCATATAGATGAGTTCCTAGAGATTTGTTCCACTGTCAGGATCGAAAATTTCATTGCAAATGTCTTAAGACTGACCCTATTTCTATTCTCTCTAAAAGATAAGGCTAAACATTGGTTAGGAACCATAGGGAGAACCATTAGAACATGGCCAGAAATGCAGCAGGAATTTTTGAAAAAGTTTTACCTCATTGTCCGTACTAACACCATGAGAAGAGCAATAATTGGATTCTCCCAACACCCGGGAGAGTTAATGCATGAATCATGGGAGAGATTAAAAGAATTGCTTAGAAAATGTCCCCACCATGGTCTGTCGAGGTGGCAAATAGTCCAAGCTTTTTATGAAGGTCTGACAGAATCAAATAGGTAGATGGTTGATGCCTCGTGTGGAGGAGCATTCATGACTAAGAGCGAGGATGAGGCATATAATCTATTTGAAACATTGAGTGAGAATTCTATCAATCATGCCTCACTCCACTCTTACGAGAGAGCACTAGGACCTGTAAAGAAGGCAGGGTTGTATGAATTGAGAGGGAGAGGAGAATCAGATTCTAGGGTAGAAGATCTATTAGATAGACTTGATCAGAGATTGGAGCAGAAGTTGGAACAAAAATTCGATCAATTAATGTCTTTAACTGGGCAAGCCACACCCAAATTTTCTCAACCACCTGAAACTTGTTCTATGTGTGCTAGCTCAGCTCACCCTACCAGTGCTTGTCCCACTACTGCCCAATTGCCTCGTTTTATTCAAGAACAAGTCCAAGCTGCCCAAGGTTTTTACAAACCCTCTTACGATCCATATTCTAACACATACAACCCTGGTTGGAGAAATCACTCGAACTTTTCTTGGAAAAGTCAATCTGAACAAGTGTCTCAGCCTTCTTTTAAGCAATCCATGTACGGTCAATCATACCCCAATCAGAATCTGGGATTTGGCCAATCTTCTTATTCCAAACTTCCATAGCTAAAATGTGTACAGATAAGGTCAACAAAGGACCTTGCAGCTGAATGAGCTAGAAGAGCTTAGAAATGAGGCCTATGAAAGTTCCAAGATCTATAAAGCCAAGGCCAAAGCATTCCATGATAAACACATTCATAGAAAAACTTTTCAAGTGCATGATAAGGTCTAGTTGTTTAATTCTAGGCTTCATCTGTTTTCGAGAAAATTGAAGTCTCGATGGGATGGTCCTTACACTATTGTCAAAGCTTGTGACAATGGTACTGTCACTATTCTTAATCCTAAAAATGGACAATCATTCACTGTTAATGGGCAAAGGTTAAAGCATTTCTTTGAAAGCCCATCTTCTTTGAAAATTGATTCTACCAAGTTAGCTGAGCCAAATGGAGCTTAATTGCGTCCGGCTGAAGACGATAAATTTAGCGCTCTTGGGAGGCAACCCATGTGTACAGATTTCCTTTATCAGGTAATTTTTTGTCTTACTTTATTTCTTGTAAATAAATTGGGAAGGATAGAATAAGCATGCATTCATAGTCCTCACCCTAATCAGTGACTCATTTTTGTTAGCTTGTACATATGCAAATAAAAATTTCACAATGTTTCATCTTTGAATAAAAAATTGTCTGGCATTGCGAAACACAGATTATGTGTCTGATCTTTAACCATTAAAATTTTGTAGTTGTCACATTCCCTTGCAAGCATCCATGTTAGGTAGCCTCTAGTAAAGGATTACATGTACTCCCTGTCTACCTTATGTAAGGATTTATTGCAAGAAGTTTTCATACACACACTACACAGCCACTTAGACTAGCTAAACCCGAATGTAGCAAATTTGTTAAAGCTAGTAGGAGAGAGGTGATAGGTTTTCTCCCTTCCCCTTAAGTGAATTACGAAGGAAGTGAAGGCATGTGATCAAGGAACCTGACTGTCTATCCTTCTTTTAAGAGGAAAAGAAAAGAAAAGAAAAGGCAAAAGAAAGGAAAAAATATATATCCATGAAAAATGCCCCGGATCTGAGTAAAGTTGGACTTGCTACTCTTGAAAAGTGATGGGTTGTGCAGCATTATGGATGAAAAAGAAAGAAAAATTCTGAGTGCACAAAGTGCAAATAAAGAGGCAAAGTCCTCAGCTCAGAAAAATAATCCCCAAGGAAGTTGGGTAGAATGGAACTGAGAGAAACAACCCAATCTGACTAAGTAAGGATCTTATTCCACAATTCTTTTCTTCTCTCTCGAATTAATCTAATCTCAATTACTAGCTGAGGCAGAGAAGCTCCAGAAGGGCTGATGCGAACTCTTAAGTGAGCTATCATTTGTGTACTAATTTCTTGCCATAAGTCCTTACAATTAGGAAAGGCATATCTCCACATTAATCTTTTACATGATGGCTATTTAACATGAGACATTGCATCTTCTAGTCCTACATTTGGAATAATTTTTGACAGCCTCAAATTGAACTATCGACAGGTATGGAAATCTGTTGAAAAAGCCAAGCCAACCAAGCAACAAAAAGGTCAAAAGCATTCACAAGTCCAATACAATAGTAAATGAACTACAAAAATTCAAACTCTATCATGCAGCTATTGTAAGAAACTTGGTCATACTGAGATACAATGCTGGAATAAGTTGAACATGCTAAAATGCAAACAAGTGTTGATTCCAAAGCATTTACTTTCTGATATGATTGAAAGAATGGGACCCAAAGTAATTTGGGTACCAAAACCTCTTTTCTGATCCATCTATGTAGGAATGCCTAGCAGCCCAAAATCAAAACAAGTGGTACTTAGGCAGTGGCTGCTCAAGGCACATGACGGGCGATAAAGAAAAATTATGTTTGCTGGTTGAAAAAGATGGAGGTCAAGTCGTGTTTGGAGGTAATAATAAGAGCCAAATAATTGGCACAGGTAAGGTAGGTAAGTATGCCTCTAACTCTATAGATAATGTGTTGTTAGTTGATGGTCTTAATCACAATCTTCTGAGCGTCAGCCAATTGTGTGATAAAGGCCATAAAGTTATCTTTGATTCAGATGCATGCCAAATTATTGATAAAATTTTAGGAGATGTCAAATGTTCTGGAAAAAGAGTCAATAACATCTATCTAGTTGATCTAGATGAACCAGAAAATAAAAATTTGTGTCTTGTTGCAAATAGACAGGATGAACTGTCTTTATGGCATCGTAGGCTAGGACATGCAAGCTACAATGTTCTGCACAAGATCATGAGAATGAAACTGGTAAGTGGACTTCCTGAAATTCATTTCAATAAAAATGTGAGCTTTTGTGATGCATATGCATAGGGAAAACAAACCAGAAAGTCTTTCAAATCTAATGCACCCATAATCACTTCAAAACCATTTGAACTATTGCACATGGACCTTTTTGGACCTATAAGAACACTTAGTCTCAATGGTAAACGTTTTGGGTTTGTCATTGTGGATGATTTCTCTAGGTTCACTTGGGTAAAATTCTTAGCTCATAAAAATGAGGTTCTGAAAATTTTTGAAGAGCTCTTTAACAAAATTGAGCATGGCAACACAAACAAAATATGCTCAAGCCGTACTGATCATGGGGGAGAGTTTGATAATAATTCATTTTCTGACTTCTGCAGGAACCAAAGCATTGATCACAAATTTTCTTCTCCAAGGACTCCAGAACAAAATGGGGTAGTGGAGAGAAAGTACAGAACCTTGGTGGAAATGGCTCGCACACTTCTGGTTGAAAGTCAACTCTCAAGGAGTTTTTGGACAGAAGCTGTGAACACATCATGCTACATCTTGAATAGAGCCATGGTAAGCCCTATGATAAAGAAAACCCCATATGAACTCTTGAAAGGTAAGAAACCCAGTATTTGGTATTTCAGAATCTTTGGGTCCAAAGTCTTTATTCACAATAATGACAAAGTTGATTTAGATAAATTTGAAGCCAAAAGTGACCCAGGTATTTTTCTAGGCTACTCTGAACATTCTAGAGCCTATAGAGTGTTCAATAATAAAAACATGACTGTGGAAGAGACTCCACATGTTGTTTTTAATGAGTCTCATGCAAAAACTAACAATTTAAATGCTTGCAGGTATGATGATGAAGAAGGAAACATACTTGAAGGACAAGCTGAGAAGCACCTGTCGACAGACCAAGAAGAGGTTGTCGACAGACTTGAAGGAGACCAACCAAATGATCAAACTCTTCAAGAACAAATTCCTCAAGAACAACATCCACAAGAACCATGTCCTCAAGAACAAAATCAACAGGACCAGTCCACAATAAGAAATGTTAGGTACTCAAAAGATCACTCACTTGAGAATGTCATTGGGAATGTGAATAATAGAGTTCATACTAGGTCTCACTTTCGAAACATTGTTGAATAGGATCACTTAGCATTCATTTCTCAAGTGGAACCTAAAAACATTGATGAAGCTGTAAAAGAAAATTCTTGGATAGATGCCATGCATGAAGAACTTGGCCAATTTGAAAGGAATCATGTATGGAGCTTAGTTCCTAGAACCCCTGAAATCTCAGTAATTAGAACAAGATGGGTGTTTAGGAATAAGCTAAATGAAAAGGGAAAAGTGGTAAGAAATAAAGCTAGATTGGTTGCAAAAAGGTATAATCAGGAATTTGGGGTAGACTTTGAAGAATCCTTTGCACCAGTAGCTAGGCTTGAGGCAGTTAGAACTTTGTTAGCATATGCATGTTCTAACAAATTCAATTTTTTTCAAATGGATGTCAAAACTGTCTTCTTAAATGGTTACATTAAAGAAGAAGTATATGTATCTCAACCACCTGGAATTGAAGTTCATGACAAACATAACCATGTTTATAAATTGCACAAGGCTCTCTATGGTTTGAAACAGGCACCAAGAGCTTGGTACGACCGTTTGAGCAACTTTTTGGTTAGTAAAAACTACTCCAGAGATAAAGTGGACCAAACTCTCTTTACTAAATGTGTTCACAATCACATAATTGTCGTTCAAGTTTATGTGGATGACATTATTTTTGGTTCCACCAACCCCTCACTGTGTGAAGAGTTTTCAAAACATATGCACAGTGAATTTGAGATGAGTTTGATGGGAGAGCTACAATTCTTTTTTGGCTTGCAGTTCAAGCAACATGAAGATGGCTTCTTTATCAACCAAGAGAAATATGTCAAGGAGTTAGTGAAAAGATTTTAGTTCGAACAAGCCAAACCAACATCTACACCAATGAGCACAAGTGTAAAACTGAAAAGTGATGAAAAAGGTAAAATGGTAGATGCAAAACAATACAGAGATATGATTGGCTCTCTCCTTTATCTTACTGCAAGTAGGCCGGATATACAATTGAGTGTTTGCTTTTGTGCTAGATATCAATCTAGTCCAAGGGAAAGACATTTGATTGCGGTTAAAAGGATCTTTAGATATCTCTCAGGAACATGTGATTTGGGTTTGTGGTATCCAGCTGGTTGTAATTTTGATTTGATCTCATATTCTGATGCTGATTATTCTGGTTGCAAAATTGATAGGAAAAGCACTGGTGGGTATTGCCAATTCCTAGGGGGTTGCATGGTTTCGTAAGCATCCAAGAAGCAACACTCAGTTGCACTCTCTACTGCAGAGGCAGAATATGTTGCTGCAAAGAGTTGTGTAGCTCAAGTGTTGTGGATCAAAAGTCAATTGTATGATTACAACATTGACATTGGATGCACACATATCCTATGTGACAACACTAGTGCTATCAATCTCTCAAAGAACCCAAGTCAACATTCTAGGACCAAACACATTGAGATAAGACATCATTTTCTAAGAGATGAAGTTGCCAATAAAAATTTTGAACTCAATTTTATTCCAACTGAAAAACAATTGGCTGACATATTCACTAAACCCTTGAGTGAAGATAGATTCACATCACTGAGAAGGGAACTTGGTCTATGCAAAATTCATCGAATATCATGTTTGTACTAATTCTGTACAAATTGGTTGCCATGAATATGCTTGAATTGCTTGAATGTTGTTTTACCTCATGCACACATTATGGGGGAGTAAGTCACAGTGTTTTTGAGTGAGATGATTGAGGGACACCTTTTCATAATCATCTTGTCATCATATCCCATTCACAAGATCCTCATGTCCCTCAATCCAAAGCCGTAAATCTACTTTTTCTGCAGCTGTCGACAGCCATGAAGCTAGCTGTCGACAGATCATCTCTTCAAGAACCTAATTCTTGTTGTTTCACAGTAGCTGTCAACAGCCACCTTTCAGTTATCGACAAATGACTCTTGTTCTGTGATTTCTTTTTCATTATCCACATTTTCCATGAGTGTGTTCATCATTCTTTTTAAAGGGGAGAATTGGGCATTTATACTTAATTACAACCTTTCATACTCACATAGTACCATAGACATTGCCTTAATCACAATGATTTTGAAATAATATTCTGTGTATAAGTTTAGGTTGTATCATTTAGAATACATTGAACAAATCTAATGGGCTTAACACAACTCAATTGAATAACTTCCTTGTGAATGCACATATTTCTGAAATGGTCTGGTAAGTAGGAAGATTCTTGGACTTAATGTTCTCCATTGGCTTTTGACCTTAAACAATTTCTTGAACTTGATTCCTCAATTTAAAATAAAAAGGGAGAAAAGCTACCTATTTCTAAATTCTTGAAAATTAAAAAAAAAGGGGGCAAAGGCAGAGCAATGATAGGTCACATACTGAGTAACCGGGGATATAGACATCACAAATGTCTATCTTCGCGTCAAAAAGTTCAACTGTCACCTCTGCAAAATGGTATGATGGTTCCTTACACTGAGTAACTGGGGGTACAGGCATCACAAATGTCTACCTTCACGTCAAAAGGTGGATGTAAACTTGATTACACCTTACCCCACATCAACATGAAAAATGATCCAAAAACTGAAATAGAGAGAAGCCTCCATGATTTTAATCAAGATCAAATCTTTGTTTCTTGTCAAATGCTCCCTTGAATATTACTTTCCATCATCAACTGAACATATCATACCACTAAGAAATAAGTAATTCTTTAATTATTTTATTCAATGGGTTATCTTATCTTCATATATTTTTTTAAGGTGTCTTCTACATGCTACAACTTATGATTCCCGGAGTATTATCTCACAACTATTGTAGAAAATTTGAAATGTCTTCATACTAGTATGTATGACACTTTGTAATGAGTGTATACTAGTTCTCATCCTTAAAATTCCATTTGAACACTAATTCCACACCTTTTTCTCTCAAAATTCTATTCTAGAACAGTTCTTCATAGCATCTGTCGACAGATGCAATGCGCCTGTCGACAGTCAAAATCCGAACCATTCTGAACTCAAACCGATTCACTTTTTGTCTGGTTTTTGTGGGCCCCTTTCATTTCAAATGTTTCCTAAATAGCCCTAAAGGCCATCCCACGACCCTTCACCCCCTCACCTTCCCTCAAGAGGTGCTTCCTTCCTCTTTTAAACTCCAAACCTCTACTCTCCACAACTGTCCTCTCCAACCCTTCCCTCTATTGCTTTCCTATCTTTTTTCTATCTCCTCCCTCTCCTTTGCTCTTCTAATCCCTTAGCCCCTCATCTCTCATGGCTACCAGGAGGAAGCTCAGTGCATCTCGTCAGTGCTACACCTCGCCCAAAGAAGGAAACAGTTCTAGGGCTCCAGCAGAGCGTAGAAGCAAGCATCGGGCTGATCGCATTCTGGAACTCCTCATTCCCCCGGATTTGCAACTCACCGGGGTTAGGGGAGTCTTCAAAAAGTTTGTCCAGCCACGGTATGTGGATTTTGCCTCACTGGAAGACATGTTCGAGGACCTGGAGACCCTCTTCGACACCCAGAGCTGGACCACATTCCTCAAGTCCCAGAAGTAGTACTCCCCGAATGTTGTGATGGAGTTCTTCAACAATATAGGGATGACAGTGGATGAGGAACTCTACACCACTATCAAAGGTACATCTTTTCAAGTCACTGCCAATCTTTTCAGTCGTGCCTTACAGATTCCCAACTTCGGGGCTGATATTCTTGTCACCCATCTTAATGCCTCAAAGTATTTCACGCTCATCACCCTCCACCCCTATGATTCCCCCAAAGAGTTTGTAAAACTCAATGCAAATTCCTTTCTCCCACTCCACCGCATGATTCACCACATCTTCACTACTCTCATCGCTCTGAAGGATGGAAGTCAGGAACTTATGACTAAAGTCCACAAGACCCTGTTCTATTTCTTCCTCAAGCGCCAGCAGATTAACCTGCCTCATCTCATGCTTTACCTCATCAATCAATGTTACCAGAATCCTAAGAGGTCCATGCCATATGCTTGCCCAATTACCTCCGTCCTGTCCTTCCTTGGCATACAACTCACTACGGGTGAGATTGTCTCTCTCAAGACCCGCAATGCCTATGACATCACCACTGCCCATCGGATGGGCTACAAGATGATTGATGGGAGAGTCACACGGACTCTCAAAGATCAAGAGCCGGAAGCAGAGGAAGATTCTGAAGATGATGAGGACAGTGACGCAGATTCACATCCGGAGCCTGTGGATGTTCGAGGTGGTGATGAAGGTCCTCATGCTGAACAACTTCCACCGGCTGCTCTTCAAGACATTTGGGACTTCTTGGTAGATCAGATGGCTCAGTTGACCCAGCACTTTAATGCCATATTTGATCAGCTCAACACCCAGATGGATGCACTTGCAGATTCTCAAGTTCAAATTCAACAGCAGCTCACTCAACTCACCAATGAGTTTCATGGATTCCATCATCCCACTCCTCCTGGGAATGACGATGCTTAGATTGTCTAGGATATCGTTGAGCAATGTGGGCTTAAGCAGTTCCTTTTCCTAGGTTGGGTTATGGGTGGTTGGTCATGTCATCTTTATCTTTCCCTTTTTGCTTTTGCACTGTAATGGATGCTTTTGAACTGTGTGCACTTCAAGAAATATCAATGAAATCACAGTTTCTTTATTCAATCCCTCCGTGCATGACTTATCTTTTTGAATGTTGTCAAAAAGGGGGAGAACATCAATTGTATTTTTCTCATCATCAAAAAGGGGGAGAATGTTAGGTTATGCTTTGTATGATGATTGGCTTGATGGTTAAATGCCTAAATATTTTTGATAATGACAGAATTGATGTTGAGAAGACATAATCAAATTAAATAATTCTATGACCATATATGCTTTCATGATATCTTATTTGGAATGTCTTTTATGTAGGTGAGAATGAAAGTACAAGACAAGCAACAAAATCCGAGCACAAAAGAACTGAAAAAACACAAGAAGTGCTCAGCCGTCGACAGGTCTTAAGCCCTTGTCGACAGCCAGTGAAGACAATAAGCAGACATGTTACTGGAAGACAAGTAAATTCAGTAGCTGTCGACATACAAGATTCATCTGTCGATGGATCAGTTCAGCTTGTCGACAGCTAGAGGTCGCCTGTCGACAGCCCAACTTTCTAGCTAGAAACATGGTTCTGGAACTCAGTTTACAGTAGTACCTGTCGATAGCCACAAGGAATCTATCGACAGCCGCAGGTTAAGTCACATGTGACAAGCATGTGATCTATGTTAGGGTGTTCTCTTCGTCACGATTCTCAAGACTTGAACACTACTATATATAGTTCATATGGACCCATTTTCGAAGTAAGAAACCTCCACACCAAAACCCTAAGAAAAGAACAATAAGAAGGCTTTCTCTGCTGCTCTACTTCAAGTCTCCAGGCTGTTCAAAGTGAGATCTGTCTCGCATGAGGAGTTGAAGCAGATTCGTCCTCAACCTTCAAGCTTTGTCATCATCTGATCTTCATCGACGTGGAGCTTGGAGTTCTTCTGGACGAACACCCTAAAGAGTTCATCCTTTGGATTTGTTCTTCAACTCTGAACTCTTCCTTTATCTCATCTTCTATTATCTGTGTGTGTGTTGTTGGTTTGAGCGTTCCTTGTGCTCAATCCACATGTGTGTGGTTGTTCTGAGAACGTGTTTGCCTCAGACATCGTGTGTGTTGTTGTTGGGTTGAACCCGCTTGATAAGCAGTTTTTGTGTGTGTGTGTGTGTGTGTGTTGACGGTGGACGTAGGATACACGAGTTGTGTAGTCCGAACCACCTTAAATCCCTGTGTCATGTAGTTTGCATGATCTTACGATAGATGTATGCTAGGCACAATCGTTTGTTCGCACACTCATCATATTGCTAATCTCTAAAGCGCCCTACACACACAGCAAAGTTCATATTTAGTTCATATCAGTTTAAGTGGTCTTAAGGTCAGTCATCATTTTGAAAAGAAGGTTAATTTGTTTTAATTGGTAGTAATCTATTCAACCCCCTTCTGATTACTGCTTTAGGTAATTCCGCACACCTTTCAATGACTTTTCCAAGGGAACCCTACTGAAAGAAAAGTCAAACATATTCATCCCTTATTTTACATTAACATAACTTTTACATTGATATGATATTATTCTCAATGTAGAATAAAATTAGTAATTGAATGATTCTATCGGCCACATTGATTTCATGACTATCCTCGTGATGTATTCTTCCGTTGACTTTTTGATAAAAGGTTTGAGACTTAATATGTTAAGTAAGCCTAAGTACAATATCATAGAGCTATTCTCTAAAGCCTAAAAAGGAGTAGAAAATACTACATGATATCTTCAGAACTTGTAAGTTTAGACCATCTTGTAACTACGACTAGTGTTTTGACATGGTAATATCATTTGGAAATTCCGTTTAGCATCTGATTCGTAAATCGACTCGATACATCAACTCCCGATTGACTTCTGAATGTCCAATATCGATTATGAATTACACCTCGAATTTGGTTCACTATCATAAACCCCTCATATTGCATAACTATGTTATCCCTTGAAACCCCAATCATTTCCAACTCTTTTGAGATTCTAATATAGTCTTTTACATGTGCCTTATCATTGAAACTCTAAAGTATTGCATAATTTTTTGGGAACATAACAATAATGAATGTGTACTGACTGTTCGGGTTTTTGGACTCTATTGGATCAAGATGTCCAAGTCCTTGGGAGGAACACTAAACTCGAACACTAAATCGGACATAACTCGAATATACCCGTCGCGAATGGATCTTCCAAACCCGGCCACTGAATCAGTCTAATCGAATATACCCGTCGAGAATGAATCTTCCAAACCCGGCCACTGAATCGGTATATTCGAATATGTCCCGCCGAGAATGGACCTACTGAGTGTCTCAGCATCGGACACTACCTACTACTTGATTGATGAATATTCAATTATATGTTATTGTTTCCCATCTACATGACTTAACTGGGTTGCACTTACTGTCAATACGTGTTCAATGGACTGCTAGATAGTGATTACACGTTTGATATTGATGGCATGTCATTATGTGCATGACACTCGTTGTTTTGATTCAGTTCATTAATGTATCGATTTAATCTTGCATGGTTTAATATTGTACATCTTGATTTGCATTATTCTTCCCTTTCTTGAACACTGTTAATTGTTATCCTCGTGTGCAGCAAATTTTCCTTGATTTCAATATATATTTCTTTGCTATTAGAGGATAAATCCTACTAGGCAAGACTACTCATACCTACTCTTTTTTCATATATACATCAGTTCTAGAAGGCGGGGCAACAGGAATTGTGTGTTGAGTGATCAACACTTATCATGTCTTACCTTTGAATTACGGTTTGAGAATCATGTAAATACCTCAACTTTGATGAACGACTATTAAATCTATATTTTTATGTTAATTCATGACCCCGAGCAATTCTTGCTCGAAAAATTTTAAATTTGTTCTCGATTTCTTGTTCGATTGCGTCTCGACATTTACGGAAATATTAAATGACGGGACGTGACAAAAATATTGCTGCCTTTTTGTTTATAATTCCCCAGCCTTCCTTATTGTATATATACTTTTAACTTCTTCATGTAAAAGATGCCTCGCGTTTCTTCATGTGCATGCTGATACACTCTTCTTTATCCACATGGATCAATGGATATTTGTATTATTTAAATGTCATGCTATGAGATGTGATAAGGAAGGCACTCAACGCAAGCATGTTTTATCATATTCAACTATTCAATGCTTATGTACTGTTGTGTGTGTTTGATTTATCTTAAGATAAATCTGGATAATCTTTTGGCCTCAAATTTTGGTACATTTAGGATCTCTATATTCTGAAATAGATCAATTGAAACAATATGCTACCAAAGTAGCCTCTCTTGTGTAGATTAATTTATTTTGGAATGTCTAGATGGTTGTGTTTATGTAATTCATGTAAATATTTACTAGTGCAAAGAATTATTAATATTTGACCGAATTACATATATGCACATTTGTAACAGTAAATATGTGACAATTATTTGGTATTTCATGTGCACAATAAGTCGGTCCAAAGAAAGGCTTATTGTATGACAAAATTTATTGTCAATATTTGACTGTTATACCAAGAGTATCACTTACAAGTTAATGTTTTTGTCCAAAGACAAAATGTTAATGTTGTGTTAGATATCTTGTGATGGGTTGTGCCATTAATTGAAATTTATTTTCAGTATGATATGAAACTTATGTGAGCTATTGTTTTGTTTTCTTATAGTTACAAGTTCTGCTAATAATATTTCTGCCAGCATTAATTCAATTCTTATGCTTAATGGTACTAACTTCAAGACATGGAAGGAGAGCATGATGACTGTTCTCGATGTTCTGGATCTAGACCTTGCATCAAGACTTGAACGGCCTAATGAGATTACAAAACCTAGCTCTACTGAGGAAAAGAGAGATATGGAAAAGTGGGACCGTTCAAACCGCATGAGTCTATGATCATGAAGCGTGCCATTCCAGAAGCATTCAGGGACACTATGCCTGAAGAGGTTACTACATCTAAAGGTTTCCTTGAGTAAATTAAGAAAAGGTTTGCCAAGAATGATAAGGTTGAAACAAGTATACTCTTAGCAAATATGATTTCCATAAGGTATAAGAGAAAAGAAAATATAAGGGAGTACATCATAAAGATGTCTCATCTTGCTTCAAAACTAAAGGCACTTAAGTTAGAATTATTTGAGGATCTACTTGTGCATTTAATTTTAATTTCTTTTCCAACACAATTCATTCAATTTAAAGTGAGCTATAATTGTCAAAAGGACAAATGGTCCCTTAATGAGCTCATCTCACATTGTGTGCAAAAAGAGAAAAGGCTAAGGCAAGAGAAGACTAAAAGTGCTCATTTAGCGATAAACTCTAAAGACAAGGCTAAACTTAAGAAAAGATAAAAGGGCAATGAAGCTGCATGTGGACCATCACAAAAGAAACAAAATAAGGAATCTGGATGTTTCTTTTGAAAGCTTGATGGACATAAGAAGAAGGATTGCACTAAGTATCATGCTTGGCGTGCAAAGAAAGGTACACTTTTCACTTTGGTTTGTTTAGAGGTTAACTTAACTTCTGTACCCAAATACACTTGGTGGATAGATTCTGGTGCTACTACTCACATAAGTGTGTCGATGCAGGGTTGCCTCCACTGTCAAAGGCCGAATGATGGTGAAAGATACATCTATGTAGGTGATGGCAAAAGTGTGGAAGTTGAGGCTATAGGGACTTTTAGGTTATTATTAAAGACCGGTCATTATTTGGATTTGAGTGAGACATTTATTGTACCATCTTTTAGACAGAATTTGATATCCTATGTCTATGTTGGACAAATCTAATTATTCTTGTTCATGTGAAAATAGTAAGTTTAGTCTTTTTCAAAGTTCAAATCTTGTTGGTACCAGTTCTTTGTCATTTAATGATAACTTATATTTACTTAATATTGTAGTCTCATTTAATGAAACCTTCAATATAAGTTCACGTGATACAAAACGAAAATTAACCAATGAGAATTCCGTTTCACTATAGCACAAGAGATTAGGTCATATCTCTAAACAGAGAATTGAGAGACTTATGTCTAATGGTATTCTTGATTCTCTTGATTTTACGGACTTTGACATGTGTGTCAATTGTATAAAGGGAAAAAAATAAACATAAGGAGAACAGGAGCCAATAGAGCTTCAGACGTCTTAGAATTGATACATACGGATATTTATGGACCATTTTCTATGGCTTCTTGGAATGGTCAACAATATTTTATTACATTCATAAACGATTATTCTCGATATGGCTACTTGTATCTCATTCATGAGAAGTCTTAGTCATTGGATGTGTTCAAAAAATATAAGGTTGAAGTTGAGAACCAACTCAACAAAAGAATAAAGACCATTATATTAGACCGTGGTAGAGAATACTATGGTAGATATGATGGATCAGGTGAACAATGTCTAGGACCTTTTGCTGAATTCCTAGAGGAATGTTATATCATCTCACAATACACCATGTCGCGATCCCCTAAAATGAATGGTGTTGCTGAAAGACGAAATTGGACGCTTAAGGATATGGTAAGGAGTATGATTAGTCAATCTACCTTACCAGAATTTCTTTGGAGAGAAGCATTAAAGACTGCAGCTTATTTGCTAAATAAGGTTCCAACAAAAGCAAATGTGAAAACCCCTTATGAGCTTTGAATAGGTAAGAAGCCTAGTTTGAAGCATTTGCACATTTGGGGTTGTCCAGTTGAGGTAAGACCTTACAAGCCTAATGAAAGAAAACTGGACTCCAAAACAATTAGCAGATATTTTGTTTGATATCCTGAAAGGTCAAGGGGCTACAAGTTTTATGATCCCACAACTAAGTCTATTTTTTGAGACGAGAAATGCACGGCTCTTTGAGGATGTTGAGTTTGCCAGGGGGAATAAGATTAGAGATTTTGTCTTTGAGGATGAGTATGTCACTATTCCTCCAATTGCTATTGATAATGACCAGGATCAAGTTTCTTTGCCTGACATTGTTCAAGAATCAAGTCCAGATCAAGACAATAGTCAAGTATCTCCCATTCAAAATAACGAGATTGTTTCAGAAGAACAAACTCAACACTCTCAAGAACCAATGTCGTTAAGAAGATCCACTAGAGAAAGGAGAAATGCAATTCCAGATGATTATATCATATTTCTCCAAGAACATGAGGTTGACATTGGGGTGGTGGAAGATGATCCAATCAACTTCTATCAAGCCATGCAAAGTTTTAATTCTCAAAAGTGGATTGATGCTATGAATGAGGAAATAAAGTCCATGAAAGACAATAATGTTTGGGATCTTGTCCCATTATCTGAAGGGGCGAAGCCCATTGGTTGTAAATGGATATTTAAAACCAAGAGGGATTCAAAGGGTAATGTGGAGAGATAAAAGGCTCGTCTTGTTGCAAAAGGCTTTACTCAAAAGGAAGGCATCAATTATAAAGAGACTTTCTTGCCGGTTTCATCTAAAGACTCATTTAGAGTAATAATGACATTAGTGGCACATTTTGACCTTGAGTTACATCAGATGGATGTGAAGACTGCGTTTCTCAATGGAGACATTGATGAAACGATATATATGGTGCAACCAGAAAATTTTGTGTCGGGAGACCCAAAGAAAATAGTTTACAAATTAAATAAATCTATTTATGGACTTAAGCAAGCTTCTCATCAATGGTATTACAAATTTTATCTATTTATCATCCCATTTGGTTTTGAGATGAATATAGTGGATGATTGTATATACCATAAGTTCAGTGGGAGGAAACATATTTTTCTAATTTTATATGTTGATGACATACTGCTTGTCAGCAATGATATAGGATTATTATGTGAAACTAAGAAGTTTCTGTCAAGAAAATTTGAGATGGAAGATCTAAGAGATGCCTCTTTTGTATTAGGCATACAGATATACTGAGATCGCTCTCAAAATATCATTGGGTTATCACAAAAGAGCTGTAAACCTAGTGACACCCCAATTGCTAAAGGTGACAAGTTTAGCCTCAATCAATGCTCCAAAAATGACTTTGAAGTTAAAGATATGCATAAGATTCCTTATGCATTAGCCATAGAAAGTCTTATATATGTTCAGGTTTTACACGTCCGAATATTGTGTACATTGTTGGAATGTTGGGCAGATACTTAAGTAATCCAGGAGTGGATTACTGGAAAGCAACCAAAAAAGTCATGAGGTATTTACATAGAACAAAGAACTACATGCTCACATATAAAAAATCAGATCAATTGGAGATCGTTGGATATTCTGATTCTAACTTTGTTAAATGCCAAGATAGTAGGAGATCCATATAAAGCTATATTTATCTATTGGCTGGAGGAGCTATTTCATGGAAGAGTGTTAAGCAGACACTTGTAACTTCTTCCACCATGGCTGTGGAGTTTATAGCATGTTATGAAACATCAAATCATGGGATATGGCTGTGAAACTTTGTCACTGTGTTGCGAATTGTGGATGGAATTGAAGATCACTTAAGATACTTTGTGACAATAAGTCAGCGGTGTTATATTCTAACAATAACAGGAGCTCTACAAAGTCTAAGCACATAGACATCAAGTTCCTAGTTGTTAAAGAGAGAGTGCAAATATTAGTACAAACTCCATGATTGCGGATCCGCTTACTAAGGGACTTTCACTCAAGGTCTTTCATGAGCATGTTGCTAATAAGGGTGTTGTATCATATGATGATATGTTAGTTTAGTGGGAGTTTGTATTTAGATTCTAATTCTCTTTTGGAAACATTTGGTGTTTATGATACTTTCCACAGAAATAAAGAATTCAGTTTGTTTTGCACTCTATTTGTTTTAAAGTTGATCTCATTAAAGAATAAAGTTGGACCAGTTTGAAATAGACATGATTGAATCACATTGTATGTAATTACCATGCTACACATCCATGCTTGATTATATCATTCGTTATATTAACATGTGTGATTATTGATGGGTTGAGTTACGTTACATGTAATGAAGACCTCTTTAGTCTTATGTTGATATGATTGTTGGATGAGATTGATTGGAGACGTTTTTGGTAATGATAGCAAATCTTTTGAGCTCATAAAGTTATGTTATGATATACAATTATAAGGTGATATGTATGTGGCCCAAGTAGGGGTGTTCATAAATCGGTTCAACCCGAAAAATCGAACCGAACCGACCGATTCAGTTCGGTTCGGTTCGGGTTGAAGAACCTCACAGTTCAGTTCGGTTCTCTGGTGAAAAAATCGAATGAACCGAAATATATATTAAATATATTTAATAGTAAATATTTTCATGAAAGGAAGCCTAGCCCAATGGGCTAGCACTTCACTTTCACATAGGACTGCCCATCCGCCCTTTATATGGGGTTTTTTTTTTATTTCGGTTCAAACTGAACCTAATTCGGTTCGGTTTCGGTTCACCCCATTTTTTGGGTGAACCGAACTGAACCGAACCATGTTCACCCCACCCATGTGGGAGATTGTTAGATTTAATCTAATTATGGGCATACATATATATAATTATATATTATTAGCTATCATAAAGTTTATCCCCATTAATGTGATTAATTAAGGATTATATACTATTTGGGGATTTAAGCATCTTAAAAGTATGGGTCATATTTAATTATGTGTAGAGACCAGGATGTCATGTCTATTTTTATGATGGGTTAAAATAGAAAAAGACACCAAAAGATACAACAACCGTCTGTTGGTTGTTTATTAAAAAAAAAAAGGTTGTGGTCCCCAATCCATACGAGACCTCTCTTCTCCAGGACATCTCATCATCTTGGAGTGTTGTTGGAGAATACTGTACTAGATTGGAAGATCACTTCCTATAGATCCAAGTATACTTCCGCTGTAAATTTATAATGTTTCGACATGGAGATCATTAGACACTCGCAGTGGTAGTTTTTGCACTTAAATTTATATAGAAGGGCTACTTAGTTAATATGCATATAATAGCGGTATTTTCTAAAACTATTATGTGACAAGGCTACATTTGTAATTATCCCTAACCTTTTTTAGAAAATTCTTGGTTGCCCAATGCTCACCCTAAACACAAGCAAAGTGAATTCGCAGCCATCAATATACTGTGAGGTCCAACACACCCCCCCCCCCCCCCCCCCCCATACCTAAAACAGGACGTGTGGTAGCACCCTGGGACGAGCAAAAAGTAGAACTAATTTTTTTTTTCTCTCACTTCTTTGCTCTGATTACAAGGCCCCACCATCTTCTTCAGACAACACACATAAAATGGTGAGTCAATAGTCTGTGAGTCTTCACAAAACTTGGATGAAGGAAAGAAATTAACAGTATTATGGAGGCAGCCTTCCTCACACTGGTAAAAACCTAGCTAGGAAAGCAGGGGTGGGGTCTCGACTCTCGAGTGAGATAAATAACCTTGGAGACAAGACAGCCCACTGTTTCTATCATGGGATTCTCAGGTGTATGCCCAAACAACCAAATAAGTAGGCCTTGGATTTGGCCCACTGTCACTGCAAAGATTCCAATAATCCCAAGGCCCACAGACGTGAACGCCCATGAATAGACGGCTGGGGATTTTGTGGGGCTCGAAGGAGGGAAACCCCATACAGTACGTATACCCCTGCTAACCATGCTGATGCGGGAAATTAAGCTGTGAAGGAACAGCATCACGCTTTTGATCCTGACGTTTCACCAAGCACATTGTTGAGCAACAGTAGTGAATTTACAGCACTGTGTTCACCAGGCAGTCTCGTGCACCAGGCTTTTAATATATCTTCGTGGCCCTGCTAAAGCTGCATGAAAGATTTCTCGATCGGTTTCCCTGTTAAATCCAGAAAGGAGGGTGATTGGGTTGAGATCGATCCATGGTGTGTTCTGTTCACTCTCCCACTTGAATAGTTCGTCGTGGTCTGGACATGTATAGAAGGCTCCGCCTGCATACTGCAGACACACTCCAGTGGGGGCCTCTGCGAATAGATATTTGTCTTCCGACTTTTTTATATTTATTTTTTTCATTTTTAATTATTTTTCGTTTTTTATTTCTGTTTTTGGTATTATATAATTTTTATTTTATTTATAAAATATATATTCTTAAATTTTATTTTTTAATATTAAAAAAATTTAGACTAAATTTTTAACTTCTCTTTAATTGTAAGTAAAATCTAATTAACTTGTATCTCTCGTAGTATTTATTTTGTCTATTATTATCAAAGATATTCCTTTTACAACTACTCCTAATGTTACATGTATCTATCACTTGATCGTACCAAATATTTTTGATTACTTTTCGTTTTCAATTCATTTCTAATTTTCTTATAAAAAATGATGTAAAATTTGTCATTTTTGTTTTTGACTCGGATCCTTTGGCAGCCTTAAGTGGAGGCACACAGTACTGATCAAGGGGGTGAGCTTTTGTTGTGTTCAAAGTTTGGGGTGGAGCATGCACAAGCAGCAAGCAGCTTTCCTATCATCCAAACTTAGTTTCTGGCAGGCTAGCTAGCCAGCAACATCTTGTACCGAGATGGGAAAAAAAGTTTTTTTTTTTTAGTTTTTAGTGCATGTAAACCTTTCGTATTTAACTGTCAATATCCCGTACTTGATTACCCAGGACGCAAGATAGTTAATTTTTCTTAAAGCATATCATTTTTACCAAATTACTTTTCTTAAAGCAGGTCATTTTTACCAAATTAAAGAATTATTAGAAGGACTTAATTCTTAGAGAACTCAAAAGTTTCTTAGATCACTAAATAGTCAAGTTCTAGAGAAGTCATTTACAAAAGATTAAAGGGTCTGAAAAACTGAAAAGCTCATAGGGCGGTGGGGAGCCAAGAATCATGCTTGAGACGTCTTTAACTGCAAGACTTTTGCAAAAATATGGCAGTGTGAGATGTTTCATTTAAGAGAAAAAATTATTGTCACTCCGAATACATGAGTGGAAGATAGAGAAATACTTAGTGCAAATACATACTTACACTTTGAGTTGTAAGTAGATTTATAAATTGTTGAATTGAACTCATAAATATTTGAATTGACACTATAAGAAAAAACGGCTATAGCGACCGATTTTGCGACCGATATAATCGGTCGCTATGCAGTCGCAATTAATGACCGAACAGCCACTACAAGAATAATACAGTTTAGTTACAGAATTTAGCTACGGAAATATTTGTAGTTAATCCGTAGCTAATTTCCTACTGCTTAGCGATGGATATATAGTCGTCGCAAAAATTATAATTTAGCTACAGATTTGCGATGAAAATAATCTGTCGCTAATCCGTAGCTAATTAGCTACGGATCCGCTATGCGCTCATTCCATAGCTAAATCCGTAGCTAATTCCCTACGATTCCATAGCTAAATCTGTAACTAATTCGCTACGGATCAGCTACGGGCCCATTTCATAGCTAAATCCGTAGCGAATTAGCTATAGATTAGGAATAAAATAATTCCGTCGCTAATCTATAACTAATGAGCTACGGACTAAGCTATGAAAAGTTTTTGTAGCTAAATAGATATATATAAATATATATAAGCATATATTGTTGTATATACTTATACATACTTATATATTTGTACACTTAAATAAGTATGTACTTTCATGCATATTTAAAATACATATTTATTAATATTTATAAATTGATATTGGATTAATAAACATTAGCCAATAATATAATATTTTTAGCACTAATAAAACTTTCTAAATTGAATATAACTGATAACCAATATAAATAAAAAATACTTTTTAGTAATGTTAAATATATAAATATACATAAGTATATATGGTGTAAAAGTATTGTTTATACTTATATGTATATTTAAATAAGAATGTACTTCTAAACATGTATAAAATAGATATTTACTAATATTTTTATATTGATATTGGCCTAATAAATATTAGCCATTAATGTTTTTTGCATTAATGAAACTTACTAAATTGAATATAATTGGTAACAAATATAAATAATATTTTTAGTAATATTAAATGTATAAATATACATAAGTATGTACTTATATGTACATTTAAATAAATATGTACTTCTATACATTTATAAATTACATATGTAAATGATATATATACATATCTAATAGATATAAAATACACATATATACATATCTCAAATACATAGTATGTATTTCTATACTTTTTTATAAGATTAAATTAATTCGTTTAGACTCATTTCGTACTGCTTAGCGCCCCCCTCCTCCGTTTTCTTTTCCCCCCTCTTTCCGTTCTCTTGCCCTAATTTCACACATCTCTACCGCGACCGTGCCTCTGCAAGCCGAAGCCGGGCCTCGACCGCGACCGCGCCTCTACAGCCAAAGCCGGGCCTCCACCGCGGCCACCACTAGCTGCAGCCGGGCCTCCATCGTGGCCACCAACTGTAGCCGGGTGACAAGGGGGCGGGGGCCGATAGCGAGAGGGGAACAAGCAAAGGGAGGAAGACAGAGAGAGGTAAGTAGCTACGGATTGTTCTATCCTCGCTTTTTACGGAATCAAGCAGTCGGTTCTATCCTCGCTGCGTAGTATTCCCAGTATCGTCGGTTCTTTTTTCTGGTTTTTTTTTTTGCGCATCAAGCAGTCGTCCTCCACGTCCTCCTCCATGTCCTCGTCATCCTCTGCAACAACCTTCATTTTCTTCACGGCCTGGGCGGCGTCGCTCCCGTTGCGCCCGTCGGGAATCTGGATATGTATGTCTGACTTCTTCCCCTTCGACGCGTCCGCCAGGCCCCCGTTCTTCTCCACCCTATATGATAGGTCCTTCTTCCCCGGGGCTGCGTCAATGTACATAGTCGAGTTCTCGTCGATCTCCTCCCTGATGAGCATCCTCGACCGCTGGGTAACCATCGTCTTCTCCAGCCACCTCCTTATGGGTCTCGCTCCATAAACCTGAGAGAGAAATCCCAATAACACACACAAGAGCACAGATCAGGAAATTAACCTGCATTCCAAAAAAAAAAAATCGAAAGAACATAGAAGCCATGAGAGCGGTGCAGCAGAGGCCATAAGAGTCGGTAGAAATACTTACAGGATCATAGGACTCTGCCAGCACAATGTCCAAGGCCGCATCAGTGACGGCCAGGGCCACCCCCCTCTCTGCAAGGCGGGCGACGACATCCTTCATCTGGAGCCCGGCCACCTTCCTGAGCTGTTCATGGGAGAACTGTGCAAAATTTATTGATTTAAATTTGAAGACTTGTATATTTGTTGCAAAATGTCATGATCTTCTAACTTTTTTATTATTGATTTTATAGTGATTTGACTTTTCCAATCAATTTAGGGGAAAAAAAGAAGATTTGAGAGCAAAGAAAAGATTGTTGCCAATCGCTTCACCGATTATCTTAATAAGCATAAGGCAGCAGCAAAGAAAATAACTGGAAACTTTGATGATCCATTGATGTGGAAAGGCCATGGACCACCCAGTATCAGGAGAGATTATTGGGACACTATGTGTGACCAGTGGGCGATAGAGCACTTTCAACATCGCTCCAGGATTGCTGCAGAAAATCGAACTAAAATGCCTGAAGCTACTTTGCACACTAGTGGCTCCATAAGTTTTGGGAGACAGAAGAGAAAAATGGTTAAATCTCATATATTTAATCTTTAGTATATTCATAGTGTTTAAATTCATATTATTGTTGTATTTATTCTTGTAGGAGAAAGAAAAAGGCGGTCATGTGTCTTATAAGGAGTTATTTGAGCATACACATCGAAGAAAAAATATAGGCGATTTTGTTTCACAGAAGGCGAAAGAGGTGATGGTATGTATTTCTTTTCTACAACTTATATATTGAATGTTCTTCAATGTTCATGTATGTTTTAGATTATTAACAAATTAAAATTCTAATATTTTGTAGGAGACATACATAGAACATATGGTAGACAAACATGGCAATGACTCCACGCAGCATCTTGAGTTCGATCCTACGGCTTGGTTGGCTGCAACCGGTCAGCCCAAAAAAGGTCGGGTATTCAGATTTGGGAGTGGTTTAGATGCTGGTGGCATCATCAACTCCTCTCAGGACTCACATGGCTCTAACACTGCGGTAACTCCATCTCACACCCTACCCAGTGACCAAGTTCGTGAGGTCATTTTTGATGCATTAAACAATTGGTTAGCGCAAACTCTGGTCCCTACTTTACGAACTATGGGTGTTGGTCTTAGATCCCCTACTAGCGTGGCTTCTTCTAGTGATAGTCATGTATGTATATATTTAATTATTCTTCATATTATTCTGATTATTTACATATTTATGTGATATATGTTATTTCTCTTTCTTGTTTGTAGGCCCCTCCTGCTCCCGATCATGCTATTGAGACTCGTGAGGCAGAGAGAGATGATGACGAGGATGAGAATCTCAATATTCACGACGATTAGAAGCACGTTATCATTGTCTTTTTATATTTTTAGAAAACAATCTTACGTTTGTTGTGAACATTCTAATGAGATTGTAATTATGAATTTATGTTTGTATTTATGTGATGTGTGATACGTGTATGTGCGTAGTTGTATGTTTTTACTGAATGAATGAGCAGGTTTGCAGATACATGTAAAAAAATGTGTGATGTGTGATATGTGTATGTGCATTGTTGTATGTTTTTACTGAATGAATGAGCAGGTTTGCAGATACATGTAAAAAAATGTGTGATGTGTGATATGTGTATGTGCGTGGTTGAATGTTTTTACTGAATGAAATGAGCAGGTTTGTAGATACATGTAAAAAAAATCACAAGAAATTTATTTTTATTTTTATTTTTTTTGTTTTCAATTTAGCTACGGATTTGCTACGAAACTATTCGTAGCTAATCCGTAGCTAATTGGCTATGGATTGGCTAAGGAAATATCTATAGCTACGCCGTAGCTATATTTAGCTACAGATTAGCTATAGCTATTTTCTGTATCTATTATGTCGCTAAATTTAGCTACAACTTTGTTATAGAAATATCCGTAACTAATTAACTATGGAGTAGTTACGGTATGATTTTTAGCTAATCCGTAGCGAAGTAGCTACGAAATAGCTACTGCAATATTTCTAGCGAATCCGTAGCTAATTAGCTACGGATTAGCTACGAAAATCATCTGCAGCTATTTAGCGGCCAACTTTTAGCTACAACCATAATCCGTAGCTAATCTGTAGCTATATTGTTTAGCTACACAATCCGTAGCTAATCTGTAGCTATATTGTTTAGCTACAAATTAGCTACCGATTAGCTACGGATTGTGTCCGTAGCTAATCTACAGTATTCTTGTAGTGAGCGACTACTATAATCAGTCGCAGATCTGCGACCAATCAACAACCGATTTAATTTCAGTCGCTACATTTGCGATCAATTAGTGACTGACATCATTTCGGTCGCTATATTTGCGACCAAATAGCGACCGATAAATGTCATCCGCTATTTGGTCATTGTGGCCCTAACTTCCGCCTTTTTCTTTCACACCAGATACTCCCATGATAGCTGCTCTCCGTTGATGTCGAGGACCGCGCTTGCTCGTCGCCGAGGACTGCGCCTACTCGCCGTCGCCGCCCCAGCTACTCGCTGTCGACGCCGCGCCTGCTCGCCGTCGACACCGCGCCTGCTCGCCATCGACACCACGCCCGCTCAACGTCGACGCCATGCTCGTCTCCATCGACGCCACGTCTGCTCACCGACGCCGCATCTGTTCTCGTCTCCACTGCGCCTCCCGCCGTCTCCACTGCCCAACCTCCCGTCGACACCATCGGCAGCCCCTAGTCACCAGTAAGCCTCTCTCTCTCTCTCTCTCTCTCTCTCTCTCTCTCTCTCTCTCTCTCTCTCTCTCTCTCTCTCTCTCTCTCTCTAGGCACCCCCCCAATCCCTCTACCGTGTGCCCCCCCCCCTTCCCGGCCCCCCAGCTCCCCAGCCACCCCCCCACCCATCCACCACCTTCCTCCCTCTCCCAACCAGCTTCTGCCACCCCCTCCCCTACCCAGCCACCACCACCCTCCCCCTTCCGACTATGAACTAACCACCCAGCCACCACCGCCCCTCCCCCTGCCCAGCTCCCCAGCCGCCCCCTCTCCCTGGCCCCAGCTCCCTAGCCGCCACCCCCCCCCCACCCATCCACCACCTCCCTCCCTCTCCCAGCCAGCTCCTGCCACCCCCTCACCTGGCCAGCCACCACCCCCCTCCCCTCCCGACCATGAACGGGGCCCACACCCAGCCACCACCGCCCCTCCCCTGCCCAGCTCCCCCGTCGGCCCCCCTCCCCGGCCCCAGCTTCCCAGCCATTCATCTACAACTTGAATAAAAATAAATCTTGAGAGATGGTATCAAAATGCACTGTGTATTTATTTCCAATTATCCAGTTATAATGTTCTCCTTTTCCAATTATCTCTATATTGATTCCTAATACAAGTGCAAAAGAGCTAGTGCAGTAAACATAAATAATTCAATAGAGAGTATGAGGCAAAAGAGAAGGCACCAAAACTAGGGTCAAGTAGAAAATGAAGGAATGTTTTCAACCTGAAATAAAACTTCAACTAATACTACTGGAACTAAAATTTCGATTTGGATGCCCTATTGCAGGCATCTTTAGTTTCAGTCAATTTTCTTTTTTTAACCCGACCTATTCTATGCCCTAATTACTCCTTAGAGGGTTGCTGAAATTCACATGTATTGGAATAAAAACAATTAGGAGTTTAGACAAACTCCTAAAAATCCCGAGACTTGAATCAAAAGCAAATAGGACTTTCAACTATTTTCTAGAATTGCTAACTGCTAAAAACTTTGGTAAATATTTAATCCAAGCACTTGCACATTGTATCAGTCGAATATAGTACATGCAGAATTAAGTGATTTAATTTGTAAATCAGATAGAATGGCAATGTCATTGCTGATGTGCATGAATGATCGTAGATAAACCGAAGAAACCAACCCATCCCACATGACTCTATAGTACCCAATCATCTGGCACTAAAGAACCAAGGTCTACTAGATCAACAAGATAATGTAACTGTGAATGTTAGACTGATCTGACGGGGGTATGCCCCTCAGCGGTTATATTCCTTGCTTTCGTTCTATATATATTTTTTGGCCCAGGTGTTCTTGCTGGTGGAGTGGGAACATTCTCCTCTTTTGAAGGAGGGTACACTCTCCTAGCTTAAAGCCTTGAGGACCATCTTTTATTAAAGAAAAAAGATAATGTAATTGTGTATGAGTAAAAAGAATAGCATCATGCTGTATTTGATTTTTGCTCTTATGAATGTGTTGGATGATTTGTAAATTTGATTTCTAGTTTTGTAAATTTGCTTTCTAACTTTCTTGTTGAATATGCTTTTCTAACTTTCTTA
Organism: Colocasia esculenta; assembly: GCA_014218235.1. Taxonomy (NCBI): domain Eukaryota; kingdom Viridiplantae; phylum Streptophyta; class Magnoliopsida; order Alismatales; family Araceae; genus Colocasia; species Colocasia esculenta. Next base: position 52,819,112 of record CM024763.1, on the reverse strand, counting down.
TTGAACATTCGTCAGCACAAAGTCAATCTTACTTGTTTTATGTGCTTGCTGATATTTTTTATATGTATAGAGTTTTTAGAATACCTATTTTTGTGTTTTTAGAATATGTTATTATCTTGTCAATATTTAATTAGTTGGGTGTTGTATGTGAGCTGAGATGCGTGGATGCAACTTAACATTGCACGCATCTTAGGAGAGTATGTTAAGCCCATGTCAATCAACCTACATGTTCAAGACTTTGGGATTGATGTGCACGTTCTCATTTTGAATGATGAGAATGTGTATATCTAACTCAAAGTCTTGAATTGTCCCGTTTGGATAGTCTGTGAATGTTTGATCGCACTTAGGTGATTAATTATTATATGTGTTTGTGTTGTTTATTAAAAATTTTGGAGGCACTTTCTTTATGTAAAGAGAATGAAGTGGAAGAAGTTGACCCACAACAACATGAAATACAGTTGGGAGACACTGATGAGGAGAAATATACTAGTGATCAAAATGAATCTGATAATAAAGATGCTAATGCTGAATTTGATATATCCCTAACATCTGAAGATGAAATGGAGAATGTTTGATTAATGGTAGACAATTTTACCAGAAATTCTAATATTCTACATCTTTCTTTCTTCCACTATTGATGAATATGTATGTATTTTATTACCACTTGAAGATATGGTTCGAGGACGACGTGCGACTTCTTCAGGTGAGAGGGGAGAGAGTAGTGGGAGGAGATTTACTACCTTTTCTACACCTCCACCACTGGCAGGACCTACGACCTCTGCACCTCTACCAGTGGCAACAGATATATATGTCATGATTAGTATGCATTGCAGTATTTGTTTAATATAATTCTTTATGTCATTGTGGTATCTTATTTCTATCCTTATAGGACCAACGACCTCTGCACCTCTACCACTGGCAGCAAGTATATATGTCATGATTAGTATGTATTGTAGTATTTGTTTAATATAATTCTTTATGTCATTGTGATATAGGACCGACGGCCTCTGCATCTCCATCACACATGGCGAGTGGATCTACACCTCCTCCATCTGAGCCAGGTATGTTCATTCACATTTATAGGTATATTTTTGATAGTTTGTTTTACTTATGCTAATTAATTCGTATAGTACATGCTCATGACGAGACGAGTCATCACGAGGGGGAGGGCAATTATAATGAGACGATGCGGGCTGTGTGGATAAATGAAGGGTATGTAATGCACTATTTTTGTTATCTATTCGTCATTGTGGTATTAATATTTTCAATTTCAGGAATAAAATAGAGCCAGCCCAAGCATCACAATTTATTACAAAGACTCTTCAAGCACATTTTCCTGGCCTTATCCATCGATTTTTTGATTTTCCGATTGATGTTCAGGATTTATTGTATGATATGTTCATGGTATGTATCTTCTTTTATCAAACTAAGTCTTTTTGAATTCTTAGTCTAACACACTAATTCTTATGTTGTATATAATTCATTTTTTTGCTAATATGCAGAGGAATCATCAATTCACAGAGCATTCAGATGAGTTACGTGTTAGATCTGTATGAACAACCACAGCAAGAGTAAATTTCAAACATCTTTTGTACAATGTTTGAAGAAATGCAAAAAGAGTTTGTGCAAGCACAGATAAGAACCAGTGGAAGGAGCATGGACCTTTTTGGATGAGAAAGGAGTATTGGATGGAGTTGTGCATGATATGGGGAGGGGAGAAATGGAATGAAAATTCTATCAAAGCAAAGCAAAAATAGAGTTGTGCATCATGAGGCAAATGTCTCTTTTGCAACGCATAAAACGCGATTGGTAAGTACACTTCTACATTTTTGAACTTTTGTAAATCTAATAATAAATTGTGATTTATTTGAAAAACAGGAAGCACAGCTCAAGCGGCCACCTCAATTTGAAGAACTTTTTTTTAAACTCATAAGAAGAAAGAGACGGATGATTACATTAGTCAGAAAGCTCGGGAGGTAGCGATAAGTGTATACACCAATACTTTTCATTTAAAAGTAAAATGTAGAATTAAGATTTTTTTTTTTTTACAAGAATCGTATAGTAGAGGAATGGATGAGAGGTACGGGGATGACAGTCAGCATCTAGAGTTGGATCCTGACATTTGGGTTGCAGCATTTGGGGCACCCAAAAAAGGCCATGTGTATGGTTTTGAACATAGCTTAGGCACGGCCAGGGTGATATCATCATGCTCGAGCTCCGTCACACATGCGACCTCTCCATTTACCACACCTACAGCCCTAGGTGGTTCTTCCAGTGCTGCCCCGACCATGACTCCGGCTCAGTTTAGGGAGATCGTCAATGAGACCGTCTCTCAGAATATCTCAACTATTGTTTCTCATACTGTCTCCCATACGCTCACACAGTTGGGATTTCTTGGAGATATAGCACCTCCTGCACAGCAACCTCCGGTACGTATTTTATTTGATTAATTTTTTATTTCTCAATTCTAAATATCATCTTATAAAATGCAAGAACTTGGGTTGATGAGGGTCAATTATAAACACTTTCTAAAAGAACTTAGTTTAAAGTCAATAAACACATGTTTAGGAGGGTCAAAAAAATGGTCTGATTAATTTATCAATGATTCCAACATAACTAGGAAGATTAGAGTGACTTATAGAAATTGACGGAATCCAAATTGGACTCCCGAACTAGACTGGGCAATTAATTTTTATTTTCTTAACTAGTTTTGTTTAAAATCTATCAACTTGGGTTTGAGGGTCCAAAATTTAAAATACAGGTCCAATCAGCCTATTGATTGTTCCAACGTGACTTGGGGGGTGAAAGTAATATGTAGAAACTGACGGAGTCTAAATTGGACTCCAGGTTTGAGCTCGATGCTCAAATTTACATCTTCTAAAAGAACTTAGTTTAAAGTCAATAAATACGAGTTTAAGATGGACAAAATTAAAAATATTGGTCTGATTAATTTGTGAATGATTTCAACATGACCGGAAAGGTGAGAGTGACTTGTAGAAACCGACGGAGTCCAAATTAGACTCTCGATCTAGACTGGGCAATTAATTTTTCATTTTCTTAACTAGTTTTGTTTAAAAATCTATGAACTTAGGCTTGAAGGTCCAAAATTTAAAATACAGGTCCAATCAGCCTATTGATTATTCCAACATGACTTGGGGGGGGGGGTGGAAGTAACCCGTAGAAACTGACGGAGTCTAAATTGGACTCCAGGTTTGAGCTCGATGCTCAAATTTACATCTTCTAAAAGAACTTTGTTTAAAGTCAATAAACACGGGTTTAAGAGGGTCAAAATTAAAAGTATAGGTCCGATTAATTTGTCAATGATTCCAACATGACAGGGAAGGTGAGAGTGACTTATAGAAACTGACGGAGTCCAAATTGGACTCCCGATCTAGATTGGGCAATCAATTTTTTATTTTATTAACTAGTTTTGTTTAAAATCTATGAACTTGGGTTTGAGGGTCCAAAATTTAAAATATAGGTCCAATCAGCCTATTGATTGTTCCAACATGACTTAGGGGGTGAAAGTAACCCATAGAAACTAACAGAGTCTAAATTGAACTTTAGATTTGAGCTCGATGCTCAAATTTACATCTTGTAAAAGAACTTAGTTTAAAGTCAATAAACACGGGTTTAAGATGGTAAAAATTAAAAATATCAGTTCGATTAATTTGTCAATGATTCCAACACGACCGAGAAGGTGAGAGTGACTTGTAGAAACTGACGGAGTCTAAATTAGACTCTCGATTTGAGCAAAATGCTCAAAACTGTTATTCGTCAAATTAAGTTAAATGAAAAACATCTTGCTATCAATTTTAAAGTAAAATTAATTTAATTATTAAGTATTTTATTTTTTTTTTATAAATGATATACAGGAGCATCCATCGTGAGGCGTTGGGGTAGACGAGGACCAGGATGACACATACGCAGAGGATTTATGATTTTCTGATGGGTATATTGTGGTTTTCGAATTCATGTTAGTTGTGTGAATGTTGTAATTTTATGATGGATGTATGATTGGTTTGTGTACATATTTGTTGTGTTTTATGTGTTAAGATATTGTGATTTATGTAGTAGATGTACTGTGATTTTATTTTATTATTGTTTATCAGGTGATTTATTACCAATTTTGTTTAATTATTTAAAAAATATTGTAATAGTAGCGACCGATTAGCGACTGACATATTCGGTTGCTAATCAGTCGCCATATTTGGTAGCTATACAGGTTGCGGCTGAAATTAATTCTGTCGCTAATCAGTCGCTGAAACAGCGACCATTATATGTCGGTCGCTATTAGCGACCGCTGTTGCGACCAACCGTAATCGGTCGCTATTTGCAACTGATTAACATCGGTCGCTTAATAGCAACCAGAATATAGCGACCGACTACATCAGTCGCTATTCTGTGGCAATTCGATCGCTGAACGCTACGGAGACCGAATTGAGACCAATTATCGACCGATTTAGTCGGTCGCTATTGGCGCTTTTTCTTATAGTGTGAGTTCATACAAATTCTAATTGGACTTACAACTGCCATGTCAAGATCTATTGATCCATCTTAAGTGGTGCAACGAAAGATCATTCTTACAATTTAGGTGCAAATGTATAGGAGTGTTCAGTATATAGTTCAAATTGAATAATCAAATCGAACTAACTTATTCGAATCAATTCAATTTTCTAGACCTCACAGTTCAGTTCGATTTTAGATTGAGTAATTAAAATAAACCAAATATATATATAATACATAATATACATTGAAACATTTGTAGCGTAGTTGGTTAAGAACCTTTGGCGCTGACCTCCACACAAAGGTTAGAATCACTGTTTTTTACATATTTTAATTTGAACCGAAGAGACTCGGGTTAGTTCAATTCCCCTATTTTTGAATCAAGCCAAATCAACTTTTATGTTCACCCCTAAAAATGTACACTTGCACTAAATATCTTTCCGAAAGATATATGGGTGGATTCCTATCTACTCTGGAGAGAACAATATTGTTCTCATTCATTAAAGAAAGCAGACAGAAGAGAAAATGTTGCAGTAGGATGCGGAGAGTAGGCCCTCAAGGGCAAGTGTGAATGCCAATCATAACTAAAGTCTAAACATCTTTGTAATCTTCCCCTTTATGACATCCCTTGGGAGCACATCATCTGCGGGAGAGCAGGAAGGAAAGGGCTTATCAATGATGAAAACTACTTGAGTTTTCCTTTCCAATTTCCCATCAAATTTGCATATTCACCCACATCTCCCGAAAGAAGGCTTATTGCACTTACATATTACACTTTAAATGCAATATGATTAGGTAACAAATTCATGTGACATCTAACAATTGAATTACTATTTTATCACTCCTTCACTACAAGAAATTCTAGCTCTGCCTACAAAAGTTGCTTACGGTTCAGTATATTCGTAAGTTATTCGTATGGATAGACATATCTATACTTACGGACTGTACGTGTCGTAAGTATATCAGACAAATTTTGTTCTTAAACTTTTAAGATATGTCTATCCCTATGACGTAATATCGTAAGCGTATGACATTATCATATACTTACGGAGTTTGATACAATTGGCTTGGCTTTCTCCCGCTCCAGACTTTTTCTCCAAAATCTCTAAAAACTCCAAAATCTTTTTCTCCCGCTCCAAACTTTCCCCCCGAAACCCACCCCACTTTTTCTCCCCCGTGAAGGTTAGGGCTTGGCTTCATCGCCGATCGTGCAAATGCATTGTCGCCGGCTCCGGGCTTCATCATCCCCGACTCCGACCACCGTCGCTGATTACAGCTTCCATCTCACCGCTTCCTCTACTGGTATTCCCCTCTCTCCCTTGATTTTGACAACAGCACGTAGAGGATGCCCTCCTCGACATCCTACGAGCGGCGGCGAGAGATCTCGAACGAGGGAGAAGATGGGGAGACTGTCGGGAAGTCGCCAGTGGTGAACAAGACACCAGGAGGCCCCGGCCTGTCCGCTGCAGTTGCTGCACCGCAGAGCCAGTGACGGTAACTAGGCAGCCCCCTACCTGTTCCTTGTTCTTCTTCTTCTTAGCAGCAACGACAGCAAACCGCTCTTCCTCGACATCACACCGACTCCTCGGCGGTCATTTAGCGGCCGAGCCTTCGAATCCAGACCGCCACCTCCATCTCCACCACTCTTCCTCTCTCTCTCTCTCTGGTCAGTGATCGGTGAGCACTATGTACTCTCTCTCCCCCCAATCTCTTTCTCTCTCTACTTAACCTCTTCCTCTCTCTGCTCAACCTCTTCCTCCCTCTCTCTCTCTCTCTCTCTCTCTCTCTCTCTCTCTCTCTCTCTCTCTCTCTCTCTCTCTCTCTCTCTCTCTCACCCAATGTCTGACTCTCTCTCTAAGTGTGGGTGCTGTCTTGAAGGATACAAGATGGGGAAGAGAGGAAATGTAGAGAGAGAGAGAGGACTGAACAGGGGGGCACCGGACAGTGAAGAGAAGAAAAGAAGGGGGGGAAAGGAAAAGCTGAGAGGTGGGAGGAGGACCAAGTTAATGATTGGAAGAATCACACAAGATACATAATTATGCTCATTTGTCTGCAATGATTCCTTTTTATTCCCTTATAAATGAGCAAGAAATTGATCGCATATGAAATCTGAGTTTTCATGGTGATTATGAGAAGCTGGAAATTTATGCATTCGAGATGGAAGCAAAGATTGCATCTTTAGAAGAAAAGTTGATGGCTTCAGTTGGTGAAAGGGAAGAAGCTTTGACTAGAAATGGCACTGGAGATCTTCCCCGATTATAAATTCCTATCTGGCTGTTGACGTAGGCTGGCTTCTCTGACCTGGCTGTTGACATAGCTTCTCTGACCTTTGGTGGTGGATTTCTCAGGCTCATTTGACACATTGATGAAGGTTGGTAGTTGTTTGACTGCTACATGTAAAAGCGTCAAAATTGCGTGTACATAACATATTTAAGACTTGACTTTGAAAATCAAAGAATAGATGGATTTCCATACTATTTGAAATGGCATGTATGTAATGTGATGCCAGACGTAACGATCACTTATGCTAGAAAATATGAGCTCTGGTTTACATTAGTGTATGTTGGTTTTGTTGGAACTGGGATTCAATGTTTAAGTTGTACTAAATCTGTGTGCTAAGTTTAAGGGAATCTGCATGAGGATATTGATAATACGTAATCAAGGAGAGAACAAAAGGTGTTTTCTTCTCATTTCTTCTATCCTTTCTTTGTGGTTCTATAGACAGCAAAAATTAGCAAGCTGATATTTTGTGCTATAATTATTAGCCACAATGGATGGTGACTTTTTAAAGCCACTTGCAACAAAAAGGGAAATGAGCATGATAATTTGCTAAAGAGAAAGGTCATATGCTAAGCATGATGGCACAGCAAACAATGATGAGGACTCCCACCACATAATGTTTGAAGTGGTCACATTGTCATGGTTACTGAAATGTAAAGAAAAATTAAACAAACTTCAATATCTCAATATATGATGAATGTAAATATATCTTTGGAGGTACTATATTTAAGGTGGAAAACTTGACAAATGTGTCTGATCAGACTTTCTGCCTCGATTTTCAAGCTCAGATCATCTGTCCCTTGGCCTGGTGACTATTTGATGATGCATCTATTTGTCAAAACACCTGGGAGGGATTGGCTTCCTTGGAACCCAATTTCCTTCTACTTAGGCACAAGGAACATCAGGTTTACTGATTTGAGATTAAGCTTATTTTTTCCTTTCTATCCAATAGTGGAGGAAAGCATCTACCCCTTGGGCTCTTTGGCGGCATGATAGGAATGACTATCAGGCTCTTTGGCAGCATTAAGCTTATTTTTTCCTTACATTGTGAAGATTGCCCCTTAATTCCCCTTTCAAAACCTAAAGGTACATTTAGAACTTAGATATTTTCCTCAGGACCTCAACATGTTATTGGCACTTGTGATTCCTCTGGGAGCCCATAAGCAGAATCCAGTTCATCATGGAGGGATCATTAATTTACTTTTTGAGTTGTTGGCCTCTGGTTTGATATTCTCTCTTTTTGGAGCACAGGGGTCTTCTCTGTTTACTGTTGCATTACTCATAAACTACTTCTCTTCTGGAGGTCCTTTGCTTACATCCCCCTCCTTCTTAAATAGATTGTCTGGAAGGTAAGTTTATCCCTTTCCCAGGCTAGATGGTGTGCAATAAGATCCTTGTCAAAAGTGGAGTTTGAAATGTTGCTGCATTACGAACTAGTGTAGCTTCTGTAAATTATTCTTTTGATTAGTTTTTTACAAGCTCATCACTAATGAACATGTTTACATAAATTATTCTTTTGATTAGTCATGCATTGCCTTTTTTATTGATTATGCATCTTCATCAGGAGGATCTCCTTAATCTTACTGTATGATATTGTCTTTCTTACTAGGTGTTACTGGACAAAGAAAAGCAAGTAGTGACAGTCGAAAGGGAGGTGGATGGTGGACTGGAGACTTTATGTCTAGATTTCCCAGTAGTAATCACGTAATGCACTTTTCTTTTCTTTTCTTTTTCTTTTCTTCATTTGCTAAAAGTCTCAATGTTCATGGTTTCCTACTTTTTGAAGGTTCACTTCTGGAGGGAGGAATTCTCATTTTCTTTCATAAGAGTTCTTTGGTGTTGTTTCTTCATACTGAAATGGGTGATATAATTGCAAGGTAAACAAAACTTAAACAATTATTTTCATAAGAGCCAGCAATAAGCTTTGAGGGTTAAAATGTGCTAGACGAACCAAGCAAGAGCTAGTAGTAAGCTTTGTGTTGTCCTGCTTCCCTGATGATCTATATATGTAGCAGATATTATTAATGGTATCCTGGTTTGTAAAGCGAGTAGCCCAATCTCCACCCTGGCTACATATATTCTCTATAGTTCGTAAAGCATAGAGTTGAGTGAGATCATCTTCTCCCTTTCTTAAAATGGATGACACCAATGTCTTTGGTAACCTTAGCATCTTGACAAGCAACAGCATTATTGGTCCACTTGTTATTACATTTGCGGCATCTGCATTCCCACTCAGCATTTCTATGTATTTAATCACATTTTGCTTCTGTTGGTTATGCTGGGATTGTCATAGAAGACAATGCAGATTGTGCACTCCTCCAGTGGAAAGAATTTGAAGTTGATTGTTTTCTGCAGAACTCTCAGAAGCAAAGCTTATTTTTAGTGAGCAAGATGATAAAACTCAATCTTGACTGCTCCATAATCTTTTATCTGTGTCTAACAGTCCGTTCTTCCAATATTTTCTATTTCTTTGTGGGGAAATACCCTCACCTTCCATGCAATTTTTTCTGTCACGAGCTTTCTATTGTTCCCTCACGCACGGTGAGGGCTTATCTCATACTGCTGCCTCCATCAGAATACCGGTAACTCATAGTTTGTCATGCCTCTCAATCAGCCTTTTTTATTTGGCCGGAACATTCTCTGTACTTTCTAGTTTCATCATTTTGTCATTTTTTTTATTTAGTGGTTCCTTTCTGATACCTTGTGCACTGAAGTATTCAATTCAATGTTGCTTCTTTTCTTAAGCAATAAATTCATGAATTTTCTTTGTAGTTCATAGTATTTGAAAATTTTCTTGTGGAAATGCTTTACCCCTACATGAAGAGAAGTAATTGTCTAGCCCAGATCTCAAGCAGAGAGAAAGGAGCTAAAATCTCAAGTAGAAAAGCATCTAGCCACATCATGGTAGACCAATGAGCCTAGGCATGGTGAACCCGAAAAGTGTCTCAGGAAGAAGCTAAAATATCACATAGAAAAGGCTATCTTCATACCAAAAAGGCAAAAACAGAAGTGGAGAAAAATAAAAGTAGCCATATTCTGCAAGAAACTAAGAGCTCCAATAAGGTAGAACATTAACAAGAGCAGCCAACCCCATCTCTAGAAAATCAGATCTAAGACATGCAGGTAGGGACCTTGGGCTGCCTATACTGTCTGATATAAAAGAACTGCCTCTTTTCTTAACTACAAATGTAGAGTTATCCAATAGGGTTAAAACATATATGAACTAGGAATATCACATTTGTATATCATATGCAACACACTTTGTTTTATGAAACTGTAGAAAAATAATGATTATTTAAGTTAAGTCATTAATCTCAAGGTTGGAGCTATCCTATTGGAACAACATATTCTAAAATTTTGGCTATTCAGTTGGAGGTTCTAGTAACTAACCATGCCTTTCATTAACCATATGTACAGGGAAGGAGGCTATGTGTCAACTTCTATCCAGTTTCTCACTGCCTCAGTAGGTATTTTTTTTGTTCTTAATTTATACCAAAAGTATGAAATTTATGTTGTGTTTTAATGATTCATAGTCCCTAACAGTTTAATGTCTATATGTTTTAATATACTTATATATGTTTCTCACTGCCTCTGTATTGATATTCTAAATTCAGCTTTACATTTTTGGTCTGAACTTCACATTCTTGGTCTTAGAACCACAAGGAAATCGACCATGTTATTTTTCCAACAGGTCCTCTCCACCATAAAACAACTTGTTTTTGTATCTAATTATCTGGACAGACTCCATGGAGAGGCTACCCATTGAAATTCACACCCTTATTATACAAGGAGAATGAACAGTAACAAGTTATGAATCTATGAGGATATTTGCTTTGCCTCTTTATATCTAGACTAATTCCCCCATTATAAGTAATGGCAGTAATGAGCCAAGGGAGATATCACAGTCTGAAGGTCCAAATGAGAAATATCACAATCTGAAGTTTCACAAGGTTTACCTTAAACAAAAAAAGAGACATATGCAACCACTTAGTCCATGTCTTCATATTATTCTCTTTGTTCTCTTTTAATTGAGCCAAGCTTTACTGTGATAGAGCTTAATTTGTTTATTAAGCATATTGTTTCTTTTGTTATACATATCCTCACACGGTACTTATTGACCACATAAGGCATATTGTTTCTCAATGTCTCTTAATTCAATTTTCTTACCTCATTTAGTGTAGCTCTTGCAATTCGTCTGTTGCAACCTATCTTGGTCCAAAGAGAAAGAAAGTTGATTTGGACAAATCACAAATCTCCTCCCACCACATGTGAACAATTTCATTTACTAATAATTAACTTCCTCTTCTGAACAGATTTTAGCACTAGTATGTGAATGTGAACAATGATGTTTGATGTAATCTTTCATTAACATTATTGTTTGTTAAACTTTAATGTGTTTTATATTATTAATGTATTGTGCATTGTGAATGAGTGGGTGTGAATGTGTGTGGATCTAAATGTGGATTATGGATCTAAATGTGGATGTGTATGTGTGGAACTAAATGTGGATATATGTGTTGATCCAAATGTGAATGTGTGGATTTAAATGTGGATGTGTACGTGTTGATCCAATTGTTTGTGAATGTGGATCTCTAAATGTAGATGAATGTGGATCCATTTAAATATATTACTATTTTTTTTGCTGAAAAAAAATTACTTATGGTGTATGTGGCCGTAGGGAAACATACTTACTTATGGTGTACGTGACCGTAGGGACACATACTTACAGTTTAAAATGTCATAGGGATATTCAACGTCACTGAGCCTATCCTTACAAAAAATATGACTATGGTTAACACCGTCGTAGCCAAAAATAGATATCCTTATGGTGTTACTTACGGCTACCAACACTGTCACTATAGTTCTATACTTACAGAGTTTAAAATACCGTAGCCTTAGGTCTTTACCGTCGGACCTTAGCCGACGAAACTTTATCATAAGGTAACACCATTAGCAAAGACTATATCTACAATTTTCAGATCTCTACTGACGGTGTTTGGACGTAAACAAAACCTGATTTTCTTGTAGTGCTTATGTAAGGAGTACCACATGAACTATTACCTAGTGTAATATGAAAGTATAATAAACCTTTCTCCTCCCGAAATCCAGGGAAAAAGGCACCGCCACCGGGTCTGCCTGCACGTCTAGCTAGTGAATCCTACTCATCAAGGCGTGTAAAATCCCAAGGGATCGCTCACTGTTAGCAATAGACAGATGTGAAGATTTGACTACTGCATGCTCTAGTGGGATTAGCAGACCCTCCGATGCACCAAAATGCGAACAGTAAAAAGAAGTCATTTCATGGGAACTTCCACTCTCTCTCTCTCTCACTAAAGAAGCCATGAACAAGTGCAGTTGTTTCTGCTGATTAGCTGATTGAGGTAGCTCCAAGAAACGCACAAGCCCCGTTGAAACATCTCTGGAACAGATACAAGAAGCTCGCTGTGAAACATATAATTAATATATTCAGCTCAGACACTGTTCAAGCAACAATACAAACAGGCACCTCGTAAGATAATGCACAACCTCAAAAGAAATAAAGCACACTGCACGCCATCTGCGCATTTAATTAGGTTTTTTTATAATTTCCTTCTTCCTCTCCTACGGCTCCTGCACCGCAGAGTTCATACCCACAAAAGAACAAGACTAGAGGACAAAGAGAACGATGAACAAAACAAGAAGGTTCGATCAGGATACTAAAACGAGCGGGTGATGAGCTTATTAAATCCTCGGGTATTTGTAACAGTGGAGAAATTAGCAAGAGAGGAGAAAGAAGGGAAAGTCGAACAACGAAGGCTTTTGAGACAACCCGCAACACAATGCCCACGCAAGCCTCTAGTTGAATCCAAGGAAATATATAGAACATGTCATTTGATCAGAGGTTTTCATTACACATAGAATCCTGTTTAGGGAATGGAGTGTGGCTGCCTGCCACAAGGAGCTCAGGAGGGATAGGCGGAGAAGAAAATGTGGCGGGGGAGGAAAGGGAGGAAGAGGAGACCTAACAAAAGATTGAGATAACAACTATGGAATAGGTCTTACAAGGTCAAGAAAAGGCCTTACAAGATTAAGAAGGTGAACAAAGATGATACCATGAAAAAAAATTCACAAAAAAATAAAAAAAAAAGCTCAGGTAGGATAGCACCACAGAAGACTAGCAAGATGATGTGGCTGCTGCTGCCGGACGGCATCGCCGGCTCCCCCATCGTGTATAGTTGCAGAGCCCTTCGAAGAACATGGTGCGGCCTTTCCGGGTTTTGGTTCTTGCAGTGGTCAGAAGGAGGGAGTTCCAGCTAACGCTACCGCTGCCGCCTGTGGGCTCTCCCATTGCTGTGCCCCTCGAGCAGTGCCTACCCCTGCAACGAAAGAGCATGATCATAACTGAGAAGGAACGCGGGGGGAGAAAGAGGAGCACGAGAACATGGTTTTTACCCAGTGGGGTACCTGGAAGAAGGCGTGCCCGGCAAAGCTGCTGTGTTCCTCGACCTCCTTTCTTTCAATGGCCCCAACTGCGTAAAGAATGAAAAGGGGCAGAAGTGGAGGGTCAGGGATCGAGAGAGCGTAGAGATTTTGATAAGAAGAATGATCTGATGGAACACACTAAAAACTCCATGCACGAACCCTCTTGTTTGGGCGAGCAGAAACGTGGAGATCTATCTCCCTTTTAAGGGTGACGAACAAATCAAGAGTAGTACAGTAAGAACAAGAGACAGGTCGTCTTCCTCCGTCGAGCCGGGAAACATGGGTGGATGTGCGTGGTCATCAACAGGAACAAGCACCCATGTCTTCAAAAGGAAGAGAAATGAGAGAAAAGAAGAGAAAAGAGAGGTGCCCACAGGCACAGCACTAGTGACTGTCTCAATCCCTCCCCCGCCCCCCTGAAACACTGTTCGACTCGTCGTTCACTTCTTATTTTCCCCCCATCCACCCACAGTACCTGCTTTTGTAACCAGAATCCAAAGGTGATGGTCTGATTTGTGTGTGTGTGTGTGTGAGAGAGAGAGAGGGAGAAAGACAGAAGAGATAGAGAGAGAGAGTGGCGTCTATGACCAGTGTAGGCCTGTAGGGTTTTCTCACATTTAATAAGTTCTTAACAACTATAATTACACACACAATCTCCTTTCTTTATAGATTGTCAAAATACCTTGCATATTCAAATAGATGCATTTGTACACATTCTATTTTTATACCAGAGTTGGGTGTATCGAATGCCAACCCGGATTTCTTTGGATCGGTAAGCCTAGCACTCACCTAATAATACTATACAAAAAATAAATAAATAACTATTCATGTATACTATGTCAATCGTAATAGGAGATCAAAAATCTTCTTGACAAAGTACGATTCGTCTGTGCTACATCAGTACGCGCGATGAACCTTATTTTTATACAATCAAAATATGCTAAAATTTCATAAAGTGTTATATAACTGTAATCTCATCATATTCCTCCCAACACTATCTTGAGGGTGGACTTGTGATTTTAACATCACATGGACATAAATAAGAAATATATATATACATATATATATGTGAGATATATATATATATATATATATATATATATATATATATATATATATATATACTAAGTGTTCAGATGTCCAAATAACAACAAGGGTAAGTCTTGTTGCAAACCGCCACATGGCGGTTTGCAAATCGCCACATGGCGGTTTGCAACAAACTCAGCTCCCCATTGAGCTGAGGTGGGGCCAAACCCACCCTAGAGGGGGTGTGGTTTGCGCGCACCCACGTGGATGCAAACTTTCATGGAGAGTTTGCACCAAGTGTTTCTCTAACAACAAATATCTAAATGTCATGCACACAGCTTGTGGTACACTCAAAGTGGGATTTCTCTATATTTATATATAAGCTCTATTTGATAACCAAGTGAGATAAGTTGAGATAGGATGAATATATATAAAATAAGCCTTAGTAAGTGCAAAAATAGTTTGGTTATCTACCCTGGTAAATGACAAATAAGTTTATGATCACAAGGTTCTTCGTCTGATAGTATCAAGAGTAAATCCCGATAAATCGTAGGTAAGTTACCCCCTGTTTTCAAATTGAAAAGGTGTTTTACCTGACAGCTCTTTACCAAAACTTATTTGGTTATCAAATAGGTTTTTAAGGATCATTTTCACATTGTATAAATAAAAGTATATATATTATTATTATTATTGAAAAGGGCATATATGAAAAAGTCCGATAATTAACAGAGAGAGAGCGAGAGAGGTGTCCTTATCTTTGGGGCATGGGAAGGGAGTAGGGACTAAAAAGTAGTAGAGCGTAGGAGGCTAGAGGGGAGGGCGCAATGATGATATAAAATCTAGTGGCGTGCTGAGCATATGAGGATGTGATTGGTCGTCCTCATTTAGGGTTCGGTTTTCTGCAGCAGCCTTGCCCTTCGCTGACGCCAGCCTGACGGCACTCCCACCACCAGAATGGCATGTACCACACGTCTGTGTATAGTAGTGCAAGCGAATAATCACGGAAGCAAGCAATGGCATGGTGCCACCGTCCCCAATTTGTCATTTTTTTTTCTTATTTCTTTAATGATTAGATAATAAAAACGATAAAACTTAATTAGGTTTGATGAAATAAGACTACCAAATTTTAGTTAGTTCATCTGATTCTTAATTTCAATAGGGAAGTCAGATAATTGACATGAGAATGACAAACTATATATACGCCCAAATTTGTGTAGTTGACTAACTTGACTTGACACCCAATTTTTTAAAATAACATTTACACCCAGCGTTTAACTAATATACATGTATTCCCCTAAAATCTTGAAGAAGAATTCTGTACACCCATAAATCTCAGTTAATAATAAAATATATGTGTAATTTAATCCTTACGATTACTTTGGTGGCAGATTATGTATCTCAAGGTTTGTGGTGTCATTATTATAGGTGTCGTTGTATATCGCAGAGGCACAACTATATCGAACCGAATCTTTAATATAGTCAATGCGGTTCAATTTATTTTCTTTTTTATTTATTTATTATTATTTACAACTATCTATTACTCTGTACTATTTCAAGTCAAATTTGACACAGACGAATAATTTGGCACGGCAACGTTTGACGTATATCTAAATTAAAACAAAATACTTGTTGCACATACGAAAGTATAACAATTCTATTTTCACAATCTCTCTATAACGAGGGCCAATGGCGCATCCAGAATTTTTCATTGATCAGTAGGTGTACTTTTAAACATATTTTTTGATCTAGTGAGATCATTAATAATTAAATTTTACATGTCTAATAAAACAATTTTAATTTAGTGAAATTTTGCGACCCCACTAATCTAAAGATAGATCCGTCACTCAAGAGGGCACATTAGGCCATCAATCCAACGACCAATAAGAGTTTGTGAAAGAGTGCAGTAAATAACCCTCGAAATAGGTTAACTTATTTTTTTATTTGTTTTATTTTTGAAGTAAAA
Organism: Colocasia esculenta; assembly: GCA_014218235.1. Taxonomy (NCBI): domain Eukaryota; kingdom Viridiplantae; phylum Streptophyta; class Magnoliopsida; order Alismatales; family Araceae; genus Colocasia; species Colocasia esculenta. The sequence goes on along the minus strand of CM024763.1, from coordinate 52,802,875 downwards.
AGTTGGGGTACGCCAAGTTATCAAAAGTAAATTTTCCCCGTCTAAAAGGATTGGTTAGAATTACCCCAGCATACCTGTGGTTAACTGTCCATATCTTTGATTAACGTATATCATACTGTCGAGTTCAAATAAAGCAACTAGAAATTTATATCCACGTACTCGGGGGTAAAATGCTTTAATTATAAAACGACCCTTCGGGTATGTTTGAATCTGGTGAGTAGATTTCAACAGTGTCACAGTAGATAAGATAAATCTTGAGGTGTAGGGTTTTTTTTTTTAATAATGAACACAAGGGCATAGAGGTAACTAAACCTAAATTTTAAAAAAATCGGATAAAAACTGAAGCCTACGTCAAATCTTCACGTTGGTCAAGAAAAGGCATCATCGAACACTCCTCCTCCTAAGATTAATTATCTTTTCAAAGCAACAAGTACGAAGCACGACTACACGTTGAGATCATTAACTTAACACTCCTAAACTAGGATTTTATATGTATATATATATATATAATACTTAATTTTAAACCTGGGCACGCCTTGTCTGTTCACGCTGCACCCGATGCCGCGGTCTTCCACAAGACTCGGTCAACATCCTCCCGATGCCGACCGAGTAGTCCAGTCAGACGGCACAAAATGTTGACCCCGCAAACTTGGTCAATACTGACCCCCACACTTAGCTGGTTCCAATATTAATAACACCCAGTATATTAAAAGAGAAATAATTTTATAACATTATTTGGTAACATCATCATTAAAAATATGTCACATCAATAATTAAAGAAAACTATTTTTCTTTATTAATGGGGTGCTTTGATAACTATTACGAATAATCTTGTTCAGAATAAACGTTGGGCAATTTATTCTATATTTTTTTCTGCGAATTCGATTATCTTATTAAATATGCAGTTTGTAGCAAAGTAAACATATATATATATATACATAAAAATATAAAACTATTCCACTTGACTTTATGCTACTCACTTATCAAAGAACCCCGCCCTTATGAGATAAGGATCATCGTAGAGGTATCAGGTACGGCTGTGAGCTACAGAGTTCTTTCAGATTTACAAAAGAAAGGTGCATATATTTCTAGGTTAAAACCTAGATATCACCCAGGTACGTATATGTACCCGGGACGGGCACATGAGCACTTATAATTTTCCTCCTTTTGACCGTATAAGACTCTCTTCACTCGAACTAGCTGGGACCAAGCATCGAGATGAACATCATGTAGGGTTTTGTCTTTATCTCTTTGGAGCCACACCTTGCAAGTCGAGAAAAATGATCAGTATATCAACTAGCCTATAAACCTTAAATCATATCGTTGCACTATTTTAAGAGAAAGATTTACTGCACTTTAGAAAAATGCAGTAAATACAATCCACCTAGGATGACAGTCTATGTGGCGTCACATGGGCTGTCAGGTGATTTTTTTTTTGAATTCTATTTTTTTAACCTAATTCATCTATTTTGGAATTCAATTCATCTATTTTGGGATCTAATTTTTTATTTTGGAGTCTAAAAAATAGTTTGGCTCCAAAATTAAAGGTAAGTTGGGTTCCAAAATAAAAAGTTGGGCTCCAAAATAGATAAGTTAGGCTAAAAAAAACTAGATTTCAAAAAAAAAAACCACCTGACAGCCCATGTGGCTAGGGGTGTCAATTCGGTCGAGTCGGCCCAGAAGCCCGACCCGGTTTTAATCGGGCTTGGTCCGAAAAAATGAACCCGCTACAAATTTTTGGCCCAGCCCGGCCCGGCCCGACTCGGAAAAAATAGGGCCAAGCTTGGGCTTTGTGTGGCTCGGTCCAGAAAAAATAAATAAATATAATTTATATTAAATATAAAATTTATATTTAGAAAGAGAATTATATTTATTTTTTTCTATAATAAATCTACTCAAAAATATAATCTTTTATAAATTAAATGTTAATATAGATATAAGTAAAATGTATATTATTTTTTTATAAATATATTATAGTAGATATATTAAAATTACATATTATATAAATAAAATAATAATTTTCTTATATTTTTCGGGCCGGGCCAGGCCGGGCTTTTTCTGGGCCCGGGCCAAGCCACCCATACTGGGCCTACCCCTGGGCCGGGCCCGGGCCGGCTCTTAGAAAACCGGACCTGGGCCGGGCCTAGCAAGGCCCGACCCATTGACACCCCTACATGTGGCACCACATGGGCTACCATCCTAGGTGGATTGCACTTACTGCACTTTCCTAAAGTGCAGTAAGTCATTCTCCTATCTTAATATCTATGATTATATCATTGTAGTCTATATGTCATCAGAAAAAGTCAAAAATGATCATTAATGTTAAAAGAGAAAATTTTATTGCATTTTACAATATTTACACTTTTTCATATACTTTGACATCTTCGTTAGATGGACAGCTAGCTAACAATATATTCTTAATATATTTATATAAAATCTTGATCGAGGTGTTTACTTCGTGCGTTGCAGAATCTCGTAGGATCGGGAAGAAGTCTACAAGAGTCTTCTTCGTAGTTTCCTCGCTCCAAACGTCCTCGGGATCCGGTGGTGATTTCCCGTGAGAGAAGTCTCGTACAATAGTGTGTGTGTGAGAGAGAGAGAGAGGGGAGACTTGCACAGGTTTCTGTCCTAGAGAGAGAGAGAGAGAGCGCTCTCTCTTTGCATGCGCCTGGGAGGGAGGAAGAGTCCTTCTCTTCCTGGAGACAACCGCACAGCGGTTGTGTCTCCTTCCCAAAGGTTGCCAATGCAACCTTTGGTGCCCACGTGGGCAACCAACAACCGATGGTATCATGCCATCGGTTAACATCTCCCACTTGCGCACAGAGGGCACAATAAAATGTCAGTTGCTCACTAAGAGCAATTCATCTCTCGACACTTGCTTCTCAATCATACATACAACGAATGGAGTGAGAGACCTTACGAGAGTCAGCACAACAAATGAGTAATGATCTATTAAGTTATCACCAAAACTAACAGATCACAATACTCCAAAAGAAATCTCGTAGTACCCTAGATATCTTCAATATTCACCAGCTTTGACATCCTGGATCTCTTAAAAACTAGCGATGTCAAAACTCGAACGTTTTGTACTCACGACTTTATCGCCACTAAGTCGACATAGTCCCTTGAGGTATGAGCTACAAAACATGGTGCAATATTTAGATGTCTTTCTTAAGTTCTCACGTCAATTCAATTAGTCTTGACCGCTTTCCTAGTCATGTCCCGCTGGACTGTATCAGCCATATCCCTAAGGAGCATGCTAAAGTAGCGACATCAAGCTTCCTTTTCATGACATAGATCTCAAGTCCTAAGGGTACAGATGGATCAACAATTTATGATCTAAGAGCTCACACAATGATGAAATAGAGATCTCATTCATCATTCTCTTCAACGATCATTTTACGCACATGTGGTATGCACACATGCTACAGTGTTCTTCCATCATTATGGGCGTGTCACATACAACATAATAAAAACACCATACGGTTGTTAGTCTAGCCACTCCCACTGCGGCTAACCCGAGTCTCATGACATCTTATCATAAAACTCACAACCGACTTAATGAAGGCTTCACGGATTTGATTCTCATATCCTGTGATCGATCCAGAGGGATCTCATCTTAATTCAGTTTAAGGCGACAATAAAAAAAATATATCTTGCTCGCTCTCATAGCGCCATAGATAAAAAGTTGTCTCATCTTGCTCGCTTTCTTAGCGCCAAGACAAATGACCCGTGTGAGGGGGTCCATTCAGAGCCTAGTGACACTTTTTTGATGTGTAAAGTATTCCAACCATAGACACACATAAGGAAGGAAATATAATTACTTAATTGTCAATAAATTGTGCACATTACAATTTACACAATCCCATATTTCTAATATGGGTTACAAAAGCCTCCCTCGGGATTTGTTTAGTTAGTGGATCGGCCAACATATGGCCAGTTGAAATGTGTCAGAGAACCACCAACTCCTTTGCAACTAAATCCCGAATGTAGTGATAACGAATGTCAATGTGTTTGGTTCGTCCATGGTATTTAGGGTCCTTAGCATAGGCCAAGGCCGATGTGCTATCAACATACAACACCACTGCCTCCTTTGACAATTGTGTCATGGCCAATCGCTGTAGGAAACTCTGCAACCAAACAACCTCTTGACATGCAGCAGAACAAGCCACATATTTTGATTCCATGGTGGATAAAGCGATGCACGTTTGTTTCTTTCTACACCAAGAAATGGCCCCTCCACCTAACATAAACACATAGCCTGAGGTGGATTTGCGCTCATATTTATCACCGACCCAATCAACATCGCTAAAACCTCTCAATCTTAAGTCACCTCCTTTGTAACATAAGACAAGGTCCGAAGTACCACGGAGAAATCGAAAAATCCTCTTAACTTCTTTCCAGTGAACGAGACCGGGATTACTTTGATAACGGCTAACAAGACCCACCGCAAAGCTAATGTCTGGCCGCGTACATAACATGGCGTACATTAAGCTCCCAATTGCAGCAGCATATGACACTTTAGACATTTCATTCTTTTCCTTATCAGTTTGTGGACATTGATTGATACTTAAAACACAACTCTTATCAATTGGAGTATCGATGGGTTTGGAATAATGCATCCGAAATCGCTCAAGAATCTTATTTATATAAGTCTCCTGCGACAAACACAGAAGTTTATTCGAGCGATCTCTCGTGATTTTTATTCCTAACACATAATTTGCTTCACCCATGTCTTTTATCTCAAAGACAGAAGACAACCATTTTCGAGTGGCTTCGATAGATTCCATGTCATTTCCAGCCAATAAAATGTCATCAACATATAATGACAAAATAAGAATCTTTTCCTCCGTACGTTTAACATACACACAGTGGTCTTCTTCAATCATCTCAAAACCAAATGAGATAATAGATTTATGAAATCTAAAATACCACTGTCTAGACGATTGTTTGAGACCATAAATGGAACGTTTGAGACGGAAAACTTTGCGCTCTTGTCCCTTTGCCTCAAAACCTTCTAGTTGCACCATATAAATTTCTTCGTCTAGTTCTCCATTAAGAAATGATGTTTTAACGTCCATCTAAAAAAGTTATAAGTCTAAATGTGCAACAATGGCTAGAATAAGGTGAATCAATGTGAATCTCACTAATGGGGAGAATGTCTCATCAAAATATATACCCTCCTTTTGAGTATATCCTTTCGTCACAAGTCGTGCTTTCTATTTGTCGATTGATCCATCTGCCTTGCGTTTGACTTTGAAAACTCATTTATTTCCAATAGTCTTACGCCCTGGAGGAAGGTCGAAAAGTACTCAAACCTGATTCTTACTCATAGAGTCCATCTCATCTTGCATTGCTTCCTTCCACTCTTTACTAGAAGATGAAATTAATATTTCTTTAACAGAAGTAGGCACATCATCATCAGCAAGCTGGCACACAAGGGCTTCCTCTTCAATCTCAAATCGACGACGAGGCATATGTCCACGTTTGCTATGGCGTATCTGATCGTCTTGTTCTTCTATAGGTGTGCTCCCACTGGGCACAAAGCTCCCACTATCATGTTCATCTCTACTATCTCCGGCGGCTTCCTGGTTAGGAACTAATTCCCTCCCTTCGCTGGAAGATGGTAGTATATCATTGGGGTCATCCAACTCATGGAGATCAAGACTCTTTCCAGTGTCGTCGATACTAGGAAATTCTGTTTCTAAGAAAACAACATCTCAGACGTCTTTTTCTGTCATTCCTCCACTCGGATGTTGTCCGTACATGACATAACCCTTAGAGCCTTCAGGATATCTTATAAATATAAACTTTCTAGCTTTAGGGTCAAGTTTTCCAAACTTGTGAGAAGTGTCATGGACATATCCCGCTGAACCCCATGGGCGTAGATTATCTAAATTTGGTTTTTCACCACGCCATAACTCATAAGGGGCGGAAGGAACTGACTGTGAAGGTACGCGGTTAAGAATGTCGGTCGCAGTCATTATAGCATCCCCCCAAAAAGATATTGGAAGGTTGGCATGCGTCATCATCGACCTAACCATATCTAACAGTGTTCTATTTCGTCTCTCAGCAACACCATTTTGTTGCGGTGTATATGGAATAGTTAATTGTCTGCGTATTCCTTTTTCTTCACATAATGTTCGGAACTCATCCTGTAACATCGCGCGTTTTTCGGATCCTCGTGGATCATGTGTTTAGCGCTTGTGGTGGCCAATGTGGCTTGTGTGCTGTGTGCGTGTGTGTTTCTGGGGCTTACTGGGCCGACGTTTTGGGCCTGCAGTACCCTAGATCCTTCAGCCTGTCATCACGACAGTAATGTCGGTCGCGTTCTTAATGCAACAGTGGTGGCTGTCGCGTTCATGTGGCCGTCGAGCGTCTGCATGTGCGCCACGTGTAGCGCTCAGGGCAGCGGACGGTGCGAAGGCGACGCTCAGGTCTGTCGCAACCTGATCGCGGCGTCACGATGGGTCGCGTTCCGAACCACTGCAGATTTTTAAATAACCCCAGCCAAGCAGAACGCAGAGGGTTTCTGCTCGGCCAGGGGGAGGTGCTGTGGCGATTTCAACTAGGTTTTGGCATCTTCGGCGTGTCCTCGCTGCAGGGAGTCCGGGAGAAGCAGGGGAAATGCCAAGAGATCGCTGCATAGCGTGTTCTTCGCAAAGGTAGGTGAACCCTTCCTGTTTTCAGGGTGTAAATCGCATGGGATTGGGTTCCAATCAGTTTAATGTGTTTCTAACAGTAGATAGCATGCTTAGGTATTCACAAAAGCATGAAAATGAAGGATTAATGGTGGTTTGTATTGTGGAAATGGGCTGTCATGGAGAGAGCCCGAATTAGGGTTTCCGCCTACTAACGCGATAGGTTCCGGGGCCGCGTCCTGAACGCGACCCAGCGCTGTGCCGCGTTAAGGATCAGGTGGCGACAGTTAAGTAGGCCGCGTTCTGAATATGAAGGCGACAGGTCGTGGCACCGCCTTCTGAAGGTGACCCTATTGGCTGTCGCGACATGGCCCGAGAGGCCCTGTTTGTGCATGGTTTACGCATGTGACTATCCGATTATCGTTATCGATATGCTCAGTGTTAGTGAGCTGTGCATTGGCACTTGTGGCACTCTGAGAAGCGCGTGGTTTACGAGGCTAGCTCACAGGTTGTGTAGCTAGCTAGTAGTTTGCCTGTGGACATAGTGTTCACATGAGGCAGGTGGTGTTCACGTGTTGTGGACCGTCAGTACACGAGGTTTATGTGAAGTTTTACGTGGTTTGTGCGGTGCGCACGTGGTTTCTGTGTGCGTGTCAGGTAGTAGACGCCTACCGTGGTTACCTCTCCAGTTGGGTGCCCCAGGTTCTCTGTGAGCCAGGCTGTAGCTAGGGGCTTTGTCCCGGTACTTGTGCTGTACCGTCGAGGTCTGTGTCGTCTGACCTGGACACCCTCACTCCTTAGTTTGAGTTGTACGTCCGGCTGAGGGAAAGACGACAGTGGGACAGTGACTCTTGAGTTTTTTTTAGTCACTTGTAGCGCGCTCTTAGTTGGGGGTACGGACACCAGTTGTCGACACTGGTCCCCGACTAGTCCTTTTCCAGTGCCTCACTCTAGCGAGCCCAGGCCAGGGTCTCTAGGGGCCACTTTGGAAAAGGGTTAGAGTTAACCCAACTCAACCCCAGGCATAACTTTACACCGGGTTAAAGTACAGTTTACTTTGGTAATGCAAAAGTTAACCCTGGGGTTAAAGTGGGTTAACTCACTTTGCATTTTGTGATTTGGGTAGGCTAAAGTGGGTTAACCTTCTACTTGTGTGTTGTCTTCCTAAAATACCCTTATCCTCTACCCTCCATTGGTTTTCTTTATTATTTTTTATACTATGTGTTACCATCTATCTTGTGCTATGTAATTACTACTATCATATTAAATTATTATGAGATATAATGAGAATATGAAATATAATTTCATCATTAAATTTTCTATACTATATGATACCATAATATTTATTATATTATATTATATTATATTATATGTTATTTTATTTTTCTTACATGTTATGCTACCATACTTCTGTTATAAATTATCATATATATCTATGTTTTCCTATGTACATGCACATGATCATTAAATAAATGATATGATGACTACACTATATACTATCATCATATTAACTTTATTGTGAAATATAATAATTTTATGACTTACAATATAATATTTAACATTAAATTTATTAAAACTATATTCTCACATCATATTCAAGTTATAATACTTTATGCTACTATATTATTATTATATCATTTCTCTTATATTTTTTCTATATTATCATATACTTTATTCATTTTTTTGGATAAATATTTTGTTAATAAGTTAAATAAAACACGTTTAGATAATAAATCCTTCTCGATTTGCACAATTACACATCACTTATTCTACTATCACAAATTTGGAAAAAGCGTCAACCATATGCTCATTTTTTTTCTTCAGAAACTTAACTTTGCTAGTTTTAAATTAAATAAAATAATCATAATTTTCTGGAAAAAAAAACGGACAGCATTTCCTCTGTTTTACGTCATTTAAACCCTGTAAATTTATCACAACTGCGACAATATAAAATCTGACAATCAATCTACATATTTCAAACATACTAACCACAAAATTATCACAAATCATCATATATATAATAGAAATAAATTTGTTTACATCAATTTACATTATCTCGAGTCCGAATGTAGAACAAGAGTCACAATCAGTCCATCATATACAAAACATAATAACATGCAGTCTCTTATAAGCCTTCCATTTAATTTTTGTCTCCCCATTGAACATCAATATAAACCTGCAATTGTAAAAAGAACCATCAATACATGTAACCAACAAGAATAAAATGAAAATTGATGTACAATAACAATAATTGATTACCTGTGTCAACGATTGTTCCTTTAACATAACCATATAGTATGTGAGTTCCTGTACAAAAAATCCTGAAACTGATAGTTTAAGTTTGTTATTTTTGGGCTCAGAATTTCAAACAATCCGCATTTTTAATAAGGTTGCCAATTTGGCCATCCAACTGTTGAATTGGATAAAACAATTCACTCATCATTGCCCAGTGCCCACACATTGTCACAAATGAAGTCACCTGCTACACTACTATCATACATTTGTAAATGCATGCATATATGTGGGGTTGCATCATTCATGTCATCCTACCAAATATAATGCAGGTAAAAACAAACATATTATAGTACGAGGATAACTTATCATTTGTAAAATATGTGGGTTAGAATCGGAACACCTGCATATAATCATCATTTGCATGACATAAGAACAATTGATAAGTGAAAAAATAACCAAATATACAAGTACAACAATTCACTATTACATGTAATTAAGGATTTGATAAACAACACTAATATGATAGCATAAAAGCAGAAATAAAGCACGTGAAAAGATAACTTAACATGGATCCAACCACACCAGATACTAATCATACAAGTAATAATGTTACAATGCTAGCCATTCTCTAAACAAGCGTATGAGATCAGAACGAATGGTGAGTGCTCGCCCTTTGAACCACACAGCCAGAGGGTTTAACTGCAACACAATTATGCAGTTAGAATTATACAAGGAACATCATTAACTAATCGAGTTAAGATAGAGGTGGAAGATTGCAACCTCAAAATATTGCTGCCAAACTAGATCAGATGCAAGTATTTGCATAGTATTCTCATCCCATTGGAATCCGGGAACATTAATTAGGTTCTCAGTAATGAGATAATAAGTTTTGTAGAAAGCAAAACGGTGATCGAAGTAACATAGTGGCCAAGTCAACTCAAATTCTTCATTGAACAAGTATTGGACCATTTCCCATCCATCACTGTTGAGAGTTCCCCCCACTACTTTGTGTAGATTATATTCTTCTCCAATGAGGTATATTAAGAGAAAATCTTTATCGTCATCCCACAATGCACCTGAGTTGAATTATGGATAAAGATATCAGAGTCAAAATAGATAAGTAATAAATGAACATTACGAACGTGTCAAACAAAGCATGCTGACTATAAGTAGACAGAATGACAAACAACTGCGACAGTACATAGCAACGTAGATATTATTTTCACATCCTGGTCGTGTAAGACCTAATTTTTCGCCCATATTTGTGTAGCAATTTGTGTGTGAAGATTCTCCCCAGCTTGCATGTCAGGAGGAGTATATATACCGACATAGTGTCAGGACACAGAATTATGAACACTCACTCAGGCATAGACATTATTCCAGAATACATACACATATTGATATGTGCAATGTCATTGAGTGTTTATCATTATTTATTTTGATCTAACATGGCCCATCTCCCCCGTCAGAAATAATATCATAGGCTAACTTAACTGAGAAGCATCCATTCCTGACCCATCTCCAAAACCAAGAATCCTTCCTATCATGTTGAAGCCTATAATTGTGGATAATGGAGAGAAGCTGCTCCAACTGATCCATTTCATCGCTGGTTAAGTTTCTTTTGTATGTTAGGGCCCAAGTTCCTCTAGAAAGTTTTGAGTCAAACATTTGCTCCACCTTGGGGTGTGGGATAGCAGATAGTGCCATCAAAGATGGAAAATACTCATCGAGCGAAAAGTCCCCACACCACTTATCCTGCCAAAACAATGTGGACTGACCGTCTCCCAATACTACTCTCACACTAATATGGATGAAACCATCAAAGAAGGAACCATTCTGTAGGTGTGTTTATATTTCTTACAGTTAACTTGTCTAACACAGGTCCAAGCAAAACAGAAGGAAGTTTCTTTGCATATGGACCACCTGGGGATTACTAGAGTGCTTATTTTTTATTTTGTAAAAGAAGCATATTCAGATTGATTCATAATATGAGATAGTTAGCTTGCCCACTGCCCACTGCCTACTATCCTTCATACATTATACTCTGAAAATCAGAGACTCAATATGTGAAAATTCACATTGAACATTCATGGATGGAGCAACCCCATGAAATAATTGCTTGTCATAATTTTGTGTTTTTATCTACACCTACTTAGCCCACCCATTTAAGTACATAACAACAGGACATACATGATTACTAAACAAAGGTAAACATAATCATGAATTATGTTGGGAGCAACAAATTCTTTTATAAAAAACATGATCACTAAACAAAGGTAAACATAAAAAATTATGCTTAATGAAGTACCTGGCTGAGACATCCTTAAAATTTTCACCGCTTAAAGCACCTCACAACCTTAGAACAAGGGTTCACAATTAGATATTTATTATACTGTGTAAAACACATACAAGGCAGTTAAATAAACACTAGGAACCAGGAGGATAAATAACATGAAAGCAAGAAACATGATGTAATCATGTAGATGTAATCATGTAGATGTAGATAAAAACCAGTTCAACAGGATGTACATGATTAGATGTACATAAAAACCAAATCACGGATCTCATCATGTAGATGTACATAAAAACCCCTTCAACAGGATCTACATGATTAATTGTACATAACAGCAGGAAAACAACAAGATTAATCATAGGAGAAGTACATAAAATGAAGTTCATAGCAGGAGGAATTAGGATTTAATCAAGTAGGTGTAGATAAAAATCAGTTCATGGATGTAATCATGTAGATGTAGATAAAAACCAGATCAACAGGATGAACATGATTAAATGTTCATAACAACAGGAGACGGTTCATAGATTTAATCATGTGCATGTACATAAAAACCACTTCAACAGGAAGTACATGATTAGATATAGATGATTAGATGTACAGAACAACAGGAGAAAAGAACAAGATTAATGACAGGAGAAACCAGTACATAAATAGGATATATAGAACTAAATAGGATAGATAGAAGTAAACATGATTATACCAAGCCATATATCCAATCAAGTATACCAAGCCATAAATCTGCGTCGGTAAACACCAATAAAGGTAAACATTATCAAATCTACATTAATAATCACACAATCATGGCAGAAATCACACTAGGTTTAGTCCATTATGCAGACAAACATGAGGAATCCGAAATACACACTATTCAGTCCATTATGCAAACATTTTGTACATGGATGGGCCAAACATTCTTAGACTCACATGGTTGCATCACTTATTTACAGTTTAATCCCAATAAGGTAATTAGTATATGAAAAGAGATAAGAAAAGAGATAGGCTCCTGCTGCTCAAAAAATTAGCACATGACAGATTTACTATTACGGTTGTCTTTTTAAATTAGCACATGACAAATTTACTATTATGGTTGTCTTTTTATATGAGGATGCCAAATCTTTTATAACATTTACGGTTGGTAAGCATTATGAACTTCAACATCTTTTATGCTGGAAAATAGCATCGAAAAATGTTATAAAAGATTTGGCATAGACTAAAATGCGGTATTCAAGCAACCTTAAAATTAACATATTGACTTTTATTTTGGTTACTCTAGCAACACAAAAGCCCTTGAAAATAACATGCATAAACATACAATCTGGAGTCCAGACAAAGCCCTTCACAGAGAATCCTGAGGTCCATAAAAATGCCAGTCCAGGTTCTAGCCTAATGTATGGACCTTTCTTTTGTTGGCCCTTTTCGGTATGGCAGCAAGCTAACCTAGAGGGGGGGGGGGGGGGGGGGTGAATAGGTTTTTCTGAAATCTGAAATAGAAACTTAAACACAGAAATTAACACTTGAAGGTTTGGTTAGTTTAGTGTGATAAAGAGTAGCAGTGCGGAAGCAAATAAATAATCACACAAAGGACACAAGGAATTTATCCTGGTTCGGCCCTTCCCACATGGAAGTCCTACGTCCAGTCCCCAAGCAACCTCTTGGGATTTCACTAACCAAGGGTACAATCCCCTTAAGGACACTACAACACCCAGCACCCCAGCTGGTCTTCTTCTCTTTCCCGGGCAAGAAGGCAACCCACTTCTCTTACAGGTAAAGAAGCCAACCTTCTGATACAAACCCCAGTGCGGTTCTGCTAGACACAAACCCCTAGCTAGGTTCTACACTGTATACAGTCCTACAGCTGGACAGAAGTCTTTCTTAGAAAAGAAAGAACAAAGCTGAGAGTTGGAACAAATAAAACCAACTAAAAGAACTCTCAGCAAAAGACTCTCTCCCCAGATTACAAAGATGCACACAGAGAGAGTGAAGAGAGGAGAAGGAGCTTGAAGCTTGAGGGCTTCAGATGCTTGAACACTTCTTCTTGGGCTCAGGCTCTTTCTCTCTTTTCCTTTGAGTGTATATGGAGTTGAGGTTCTTCCCGGATGTACACTCTTGAAAAATCTTCAGGAAAGCTCTTGGTTCTTCTTCAGCCTTGCTTCATCTTTTATATGAGCAATTTGAATAAATCCGTTGGAGTTCTAGCCGTTGCTCATCTTCTCTTTCTTATGATAATTTGTGGTCTACGAGGTCTGCAAGCATAGAAAAAAGTGTTTAGATAAAAGAATGTTTCTGTCAAAAAGGCTCATACCTTTATGTTTCCTGATGCCACCCAGAAGTAGTAAGTAATCTCTCTTTTGTTGGCAGGAGAGAAGAGATCTAGAAAGATAAGCAAAAAGATCTCCTGTCAGAAAGATAAAGGATTACGCAAATCAAGAATATTGACTTTTTCACTAGATGCCAAAAACATTTTAAAATATAAAGGAAATCTATGTTTTTACAAACGAATTCACGTGAGAGCAAATCCTTATGAGAGTTACAAAGGAATTCTTATGAGAGTTCCATGTGAGAGTTACAAAGGAATCCTTATGAGAGTTACAAAGGAATCCATGTGAGAGTTACAAAGGAATCCTTATGAGAGTTACAAAGGAATCCATGTGAGAGTTACAAAGGAATCCTTATGAGAGTTACAAAGGAATCCATGTGAGAGTTACAAAGGAATCCTTATGAGAGTTACAAAGGAATCCATGTGAGAGTTACAAAGGAATCCTTATGAGAGTTACAAAGGAATCCATGTGAGAGTTACAAAGGAATCCATGTGAGAGTTACAAAGGAATCCATGAGAGCGAATCCTTATGAGATCGATTCCTTTAGAGAGCGAATCCTTATGAGATCGATTCCTTTAGAGAGCGAATCCTTATGAGAGCGAATCCTTATGAGATCGATTCCTTTAGAGAGCGAATCCTTATGAGATCGATTCCTTTAGAGAGCGAATCCTTATGAGATCGATTCCTTTAGGGAGCGAATCCTTATGAGAAGTCTGTGTAAGTTACAAAGGAATCCTTATGAGTTACAAATGAGTCTGTGTGAGTACAAAGGAATCCTTATGAGTTACAAAGGAGTCTGTGTGAGTATAAAGGAATCCTTATGAGTTACAAAGGAGTCTGTGTGAGTATAAAGGAATCCTTATGAGTTACAAAGGAGTTGTGTGAGTATAAAGGAATCCTTATGAGTTACAAAGGAGTCTATGTGAGTATAAAGGAATCCTTATGAGTGTCACTTATCAAATCGTTATGGGACCAAATCGATGTGGCACTTTGAACTGAAATCCATATATATATTGAATGGAATCCATTTATCTGTTTAGTGCAAATCATTACAGAATAATGTCATAAAATTATATTTATTAGAAAATCATGATATTTAATTTATTATTAGAAAAATCATGGTATTAAATATATTTAATATTCAATTAATCATGTAAATTTATATTTATTAAGAAAAACATGATATTAAATATTTTTAATAATAATTAATTAAACATAAATTTTATTATCACCAAAATAATAGGGTAAAATATAGGAGTGGTTCAACATCTTTGACCATTCAAATGCAAGAAAAACCAAAAAAATTTGATTGTCACCCTCATCTAAATTACTCTCACTCTCATCTACTTGAGTTCACCACTGTCATCTTCCATCCCTTGCACAGCTTCCCATCTTCAGGCCCACAAGACATAGAACCTTCTCCTGACAGGTTCCACCATCCTTATTTTCCCTGCCCACCTCCTTCATTACTGATTATTTTCTCCTTGTTCAGCTGCAATTATCACAGTCCCCTCTCAACACAGCCCCCTCCCTAACCTCTTATACTAGTATTCCACTTTTCATCCTTCCACCCTTTTACTTTAACCCACCCTCCCCCAGGACAAAGATAACATGCATAACCATGGGGTTCGAAAGACTCCAATATATTAACAGGCATAACAGGCATAACCATGGGACAAAGATAACAGACAAAGAACTGGAATACTTTATCCAATATATTACAAATATTCCAGGGGTTCGAAAGACTCCCAACATCATCACCTGCTCACAAAAGACATAGGCTCCTGTGTCTCAGACAGAAAAATACAACAGAAAACATTTTTATTTAGCAGTTAGAACAATACAACAGAAAACTTTTCAAGAAAACAAGAGCAAATGGATACATCACACAGTAAAATGAACATATCATGATGCAAAGGACAATACGATAGGAACCGACCATAGAGCAAAGAGGAGGGGGATATACGACACCAAGGAGGAGGGGGTATATGGCACAGTCACAAATACCAGAGTGTCGGCCTTCAAGAACACAAGAGTATCACCGAATGAACACCCACAGAGGAGGGGGATATAGGCCAGAATGAAAAAACCACAGGAACAGAACAGTATCACCCATGGAACACCCACAGAGGCCAACACCCACAGAGGGCAACCTTCAATAGCAGGTCCAGAAGACTTCACAGAAGACCACAAATCCGCTTAAATAGACCCTCATCCATGAAATAAAATTATGTAAAGGAAAAGGAGAACACCCCGTGACCACGGTCATGGCATCGCAGAAGCCTCATGCGTTGTCGATCGACAGAAGACTGTGCAGGGGCCTGAACCCTAGAGCCAGGTAGGGAGCGCGAGGGAGGAAGACCCAGGTAGGAGGACCTGTAGGCGAGGTAGGAAGCCCGTGAGCAGGAGATTCCCTGTCGTCGGTGAGGTAGGAAGCATGTGAGCACAGCAAATTTTACAGTAGAAAAAGGGGCGATGTCGATTCCACGGCAGGAGAATCCCTGTCGTCGCAGGAGGAAGACCAACGCCGGTGGAGGAGAGGGTGTAAGGTACAAGTGAAGCGGGGTGGGTGAAGGGGAGAGACTGTCGATGGAGAGGATTCCCGGCCGTCGCAGGTGAAGGAGGTCGAAGGACGAAGACGAAGACCAGTGGTGAGGCTGTGCTTTGCGTGGAACGGGGTGGGGAGGAGGGGGGTAAAAGGGTTCGTACGCCAGGAAAAGGTGAAAATACGCAGTGGCAGACAGGGGCAAAAGGGGGATAAAAAAAGAGTTAACTTGGGTTAACTCTACTCCACCCTGGGAGGTGGGTTGGGTTAACCTGGATTAACCCAGATTAACTCTAACCCAACTCACTTTAACCCGGGTTAAGATTTATTGCATTCCAAATCACTTTTTGGCCTAACTCTGGGTTAACCCAGATTAACTCTAACCTAACCCGTTTCCAAAGTGGCCCTAGAGGTGCCAGGCATGGGCCTGTGACAGTGTGGTCCGCAGGTGGTGGTGTTTAGTTGGTCTCCACAGTTGCTTATCTTTTTCACGTGGAGCGGCAGCTGGACCTTTCGTCCATGGCTGCGAGACTGAGAGGTAGACCTGTGTTAGTTTGTCCGAGTCTGTTGCTGGTGTCGCGAACCAGTCTACGTGGCTCGAGTGTGGCGGTCTCTACCGTAGCTCGTACACATATTGGAGTTTTACTGTTTATTTATTACAGCTGTTGTACGCAATTGCTAGCGGTGAGTTTGTTTATAGCTTTAATATCCTGTTTAGTTGAGCTATAAATTGCTAGCGTAGTTTACTACTTTCGCACTTGTGTTTGGTTGCTCGGTGTTGGGGGAGTTCCCTACTGAGCCAGTGACTAGCAAGGCTCACCCCTACTCCCCACAGGTGAGGGCGAGGAGGAGGTTTCTCTACCGTCGTCCAGTTCGGAGCCGCGACGTAGCAGTATTGGCCCAGCGCCTCCAGTAGTGTAGCTTTTCTTTCTTCAGTTGTACCTGTCGTACCTCGGGGTATACCCAGGCTTGTGTACTTTCCTTTATTTCTTTTGAAGTTGGCTATGTAAAACCTTATATATTATAAATGCAATGGTGTGTTCCTTTTTGTTTTCACGGACTAGTGTGTGGTATCCCTCGCGAGGCTTCAGCCCATTCACGGGAGACGGACTCGGGTCAAGCACGTTACCGGTTTAACGGGCTTGGACGAGGCGTTCCGTCACAGTTGGTATCAGAGCAAGGTCCGTGTGAAAATAAAGGAATTAAGAAGTTACATAGCCATATCTTCTTGTAGATACACTGCTGGTAGTTGGCCTTGGTTTTGTAATGACTTGTTGTTTTGCCTATGATTGGCTTGTTGTGTGTGTAGGCAGTTGTAATGGCCGATAGAAGAGACTGTGGTGGTGGAGGAGATGACCCTGAGGAGTCGACTCAGCGGATGATAGAAAGGATTTGGGAGAGCCTCACCGATATTCGGACGAGGATGGATCAGCAGGCACTGGTACCACTAGTGACCAGAGAGGGGGTACCTGCGGCCCCAGTTCCACCACAGCCAGGGGTGGAGGTCCCATTTGTGGCACCAGTACCACCATTACCACCTATGATTGCGGCAGAAGAGCCAAGGGTGCAAATTGAAAGGTTTTTGAGTTTGCAGCCGCCCACTGATACAGGAGGGCCGAATCCAGATACAACGGAGCACTGGATTCATGAGATTGAGAGGGTCTTTATGACCATGAGGTGTCCGGCAGCGGACAGAGTTGTGTTGGCTACTTTTCAGCTGAGGGGATTTGCACAGGAATGGTGGCGTCTGAAGATGCAGACCACCTTTGCAGGCAGAATAGAGGGTGCTATTACCTGGCCTGAGTTTCTTGAAGTGTTTAATGATACATTCTTTCCTCTTCAAGTGCAGCAGGCAAAAAGGGAGCAGTTCAGGACCTTGTAGCAGGGTGAGACTTCGGTCCTGGAGTATCAGATGCGGTTCATGGCACTGAGTAGGTATGCACCCTATGTTGTCACAGATAATGCTATGATGGTTGAATATTTTATTCGTGGTTTGAGGCTAGACTTGCAGACTGCAGTGATACCATTAATGTGTAGAACAATTGAAGAAGTAGCCCAGAGAGCAGCTACTCTTGAGAGAGCAGTTCGGACTCATCAGGTGGGCGAGTCAGGTTCGGGTAGTTTCCGGCTACCCCAGCAGTCAGCAGGTTTGAGTAAGGGCAAAGCATCAGCAGGACCTTCCTCATCAGGTTTTGGTAAGTGAGGTCAAAAATTAAAGCAGACATTTAAAGGTAAAGGAAGAGGATGGGGAGGTCGTCAGCAAGTTCAGCAGGGTCGTGGTAAGCCGGAGGTGGAGGAGTCGCAACAAAGTACCGCCAGGCAGCCTACCCTTCCACCAGGCTATAGGTGTTTTAACTGCAATCAGCCGGGGCATTTGATCCGTAATTGTCCCTATCTGAGGGAATATGGTTATGGTAGGGGTGTTTAGCAGCCGCAGCAGTCTCAACAGCCACCGGCAGGTCGTGGCAGAGGAGCACCACAGCAGAGAGGTAGAGGCCGGGTTATGGCTATCACCCGTGCCCAGGCGGAGGCATTGAATATGATAGAAGGTACTATACCTATTTATGAATATTCAGCAAAAGTTTTATTTGATTCAGGTGCCTCGCATTCATTTATTTCTGAAGAATTCCTGGATAGTATGTCTCATCCATTAGAAGAAAAATCATGTGAATTAGTAGTGGAGGTTCCTCTGGTGAGTTTATGCTCACCTCGTGTTATATAGATGAGGCTCCAGTTGTGTTAGAAGGGAACCAGATGCCAGGTCGATTATATGCTTTACAGTTGACTGATTATGATATTATCTTGAGAATGGATTGGCTTGAGGCCTATGGAGCTATGCTAGATTGCAGGAAGAAAAGGATCAGGTTTTGTCACCCCAATGGTTCTGTATTTGAATATCAAGGTATGCCTTTTTATGCTTCTAAGTTTATAATTTCTGTAATTAGAGCTAGAAGGTTGATTAATGCGGGGTGTGTGGCTTACTTAGCTTCTGTAAGTCTGATAGAAACTAGTAAGTCAGTTGAGGCAGTTCTCGTGGTTAGGAAATTTGCGGATGTTTTTCCTGATGAGTTGTCAAGTTTAGCTCCACACAGAGAGGTGGACTTTACTGTTGAGTTGTTGCCGGGTACCATGCCGATTTCTAAAGCACCTTATCGGATGGCACCAGCAGAACTCAAAGAGTTGAAGAAGAAATTAGAAGAATTATTAGAAAAAGGGTTTATTAGGCCGAGTCACTCCCCGTGGGGAGCGCCAGTGTTATTTGTGAAAAAGATGGATGGAAGCTTTCGAATGTGTATTGATTATAGAAGCTTTAAGAATAAGTACCCGTTGCCAAGAATAGATGATTTGTTTGACCAGTTGCAGTCAGCCAAGGTGTTTTCTAAAATTGACTTGAGGTCAGGGTACCATCAATTGAGAATCAGAGAGGAAGATATAGATAAAACAACTTTCAGAACTAGATATGGTCACTATGAGTTTGTGGTTATGCCATTTGGGCTAACCAATGCTCCTGCAGCTTTCTGGATCTGATGAATAGAATTTTTCATCCATATTTGGATCAATTTATTGTGGTCTTTATAGATGATATTCTGATTTATTCAGCTTCTGAAGAGGAGCATGCTGCTCATTTGAGGTTTCTCTTCAGTTATTAAGAGATAATCAGTTGTTTGCTAAATTTAGTAAATGTGAGTTTTGGTTGAAGGAAATTCAATTTTTGGGTCATGTCATCTCGGCAGATGGAGTGGCAGTCGATCCAAGTAAAGTGGAATCTGTAATGAAGTGGGAAGTGCCTAAGACAATTACAGAGATTAGAAGTTTCTTGGGGCTGGTAGGTTATTATAGGCGCTTCATACAAGATTTTTCTAAGATTGCGGCACCCATGACTAGACTGACTAGAAAGGGTGTACCATTTGTGTGGTCCGGAGAGTGTCAGAGAAGTTTTATGGAATTAAAGAAAAGGCTTACTACAGCACCAATATTGACACTACCGGCAGGAAGTGGTGGATATGTTGTGTATACAGATGCATCTAGAAGAGGGCTGGGCGCAGTGTTAATGCAGCATGGCAAAGTGATAGCCTATGCGTCCAGGCAATTGAAGCCAACAGAAGAAAATTATCCCACCCATGATTTAGAATTGGCAGCAGTTGTGTTTGCTTTGAAAATGTGGAGGCATTATTTGTATGGCGAAAGATTTGAAATTTTTACAAATCATAAAAGTTTAAAATATATCTTCTCTCAGAAGGATTTAAATCTTCGCTAGCGTAGATGGGTGGAATATTTAAAGGATTATGATTTTAGTTTGGCTTACCATCTGGGTAAGGCCAATGTTGTTGCTGATGCCTTAAGTAGGAAGGCTTATGTAAGTCAAATGATGATTAAAGAATGGAAGTTGTATGAGGAGATAGTAGAAAAATCCTTGTATGTACCAAGTAGTCAGCGACGGGCAGTACTAGCCCGTAAAACTATAGAGCCATCTTTGTATTGGCAGATTGTTGAAGCTCAGAAAGCAGATGCAAATTTAGCCGAAATTGTGAAAATGGAAGGAGTTACCCTTGATGATAATTGTGTGGTTAGGCTCAGAGGCAGGTTATTTGTACCAGCAGAAAGAGAAGTGAAGCAAAGAGTATTAGAAGAGGCTCATAAATCCCGGTACACTATTCATCCAGGCAGTACTAAGATGTACCAGGATCTGAGAAAGCATTTTTGGTGGCCTCATATGAAAAAGTAAATAGCTGAGTTTGTTTCAAGATGTGCTGTGTGTCAGCAAACTAAGGCAGAGCATCAGAAGCCTAGAGGTCTATTGCAACCGTTACCCATTCCGCAGTGGAAGTGGGATTATATTGCTATGGACTTCGTGGCAGGCTTACCGAGAACAGCATCAAATCATAATGGAATATGGGTGTTTGTGGATAGATTGACTAAAGTATGCAGATTGGTGCCAGTAAGTATGTCTTGGCCAGTGGATAAATTAGCAAAAGTATATGCTGATAGAATTATTCCACTTCATGGTGTTCCGAAATCAATTGTATCTGATAGAGATCCCATATTTACTTCAGGTTTTTGGAGGAGCCTGCAGAGAGTTGTAGGCACTGAGTTGAGATATAGCTCAGCTTACCACCCGCAGACGGATGGTCAAACAGAGAGAACTATCCAGACAATTGAAGATATGTTACGAGCTTGTTGTTTAGTTTGGGGTGGTAACTGGGAGCATCATTTGAGTATGGTGGAATTTGCTTATAATAATAGTTATCATACTAGTCTTGGGATGGCATCGTATGAAGCGTTATATGGAAGACCATGTAGAACACCTTTAAATTGGCATGAAGTGGGAGAGAGGCAATTAGTGGGCCCTGAGTTAGTTCAGCAAACTACTGAGTTAGTAAAGTTTATTAAGGAAAAATTGCAAACAGCT
The DNA here is from genome assembly GCA_014218235.1 of Colocasia esculenta. Classification (NCBI taxonomy): domain Eukaryota; kingdom Viridiplantae; phylum Streptophyta; class Magnoliopsida; order Alismatales; family Araceae; genus Colocasia; species Colocasia esculenta. The sequence goes on along the minus strand of CM024763.1, from coordinate 52,781,433 downwards.
CAGAGTAGGCAGAAAAGTTATGCTGATAATCGGAGAAGGCCACTTCAATTTGAAGTTGAAGATTATGTTTTTCTGAATATTTCTCCTAGCAAAGGTATTGTGAGGTTCAGTAAAAAGGGAAAGCTGAGTCCAAGATATGTGGGACCCTTCCAAGTGTTAGAAAAATTGGGGAGACAGCGTATAGACTGGATTTGCCAGCATATTTTGCAGATGTTCATGATATCTTTCATGTCTCCCTGTTAAAGAAGTGTATTGAGGACCCAGCGCAGATAATCAGTTATCAAGGAAGTGATTTGAGACCGGACATGTCCATGCCTGAATATCCGGTACAAATTACTGATCGCAAGATGAAAAAGTTGCGAAATAAAGAAATTGAGTTAGTTAAAGTCAGATGGGAAAATAGGCTGGGTGGTGAGGATACCTGGGAGTTAGCCGACGAAATGGCTAAAGGATATCCTTATTTGTTCAAGTAATGTTTTAAATCTTTTTAGATGATAGTATTTGTAAATGTATGTGTACATTATGTGTGGAATTGTATTATGAATTTCGAGGTCGAAATTTCTTTTTAGATGATAGTAATGTAACATCGCGCGTTTTTCGGATCCTCGTGGATCATGTGTTTAGCGCTTGTGGTGGCCAATGTGAGGCCAATGTGGCTTGTGTGCCGTGTGCGTGTGTGTTTCTGGGGATTACTGGGCCGACGTTTTGGGCCTGCAGTACCCTAGATCCTTCAGCTTGTCATCGCGACAGTAATGTCGGTCGCATTCTTAACGCGACAGTGGTGGCCGTCGCATTCATGTGGCCGTCGAGCGTCTGCATGTGCGCCACGTGTAGCGCTAAGGGCAGCGGGCGTTGCGAAGGCGACGCTCAGGTCTGTCGCGACCTGATCGCGGCGCCACGATGGGTCGCGTTCCGAACCGCTGCAGGTTTTTAAATAACCCCAGCCAAGCAGAACGCAGAGGGTTTCTCTCGGCCAGGGCAGGTGCTGTGGCGATTTCAACTGGGTTTTGGCATCTTCGGCGTGTCCTCGCTGCAGGGAGTCCGGGAGAAGCAGGGGAAATGCCAGGAGATCTCTGCATAGCGTGTTCTTCGCGAAGGTAGGTGAACTCTTCCTGTTTTCAGGGTGTAAATCGCATGGGATTGGGTTCCAATCAGTTTAATGCGTTTCTAACAGTAGATAGCATGCTTAGGTATTCACAAAAGCATGAAAATGAAGGATTAAGGGTGGTTTGTATTGTGGAAATGGGCTGTCATGGAGAGAGCCCGGATTAGGGTTTCCGCCTGCTAACGCGACAGGTTCCGGGGCCGTGTCCTGAACGCGACCCAGCGCTGTGCCGCGTTAAGGATCAGATGGAGACAGTTAAGTAGGCCGCGTTCTGAATATGAAGGCGACAGGTCGTGGCACCGCCTTCTGAAGGTGACCCTATTGGCTGTCGCGACATGGCCCGAGAGGCCCTGTTTGTGCATGGTTTACGCATGTGACTATCCGATTATCGTTATCGATATGCTCAGTGTTAGTGAGCTGTGCATTAGCACTTGTGGCACTCTGAGAAGTGCATGGTTTACGAGGCTAGCTCACAGGTTGTGTAGCTAGCTAGTAGTTTGCCTGTGGACATAGTGTTCACATGAGGCAGGTGGTGTTCACGTGTTGTGGACCGTCAGTACACGAGGTTTATGTGAAGTTTTACGTGGTTTGTGCGGTGCGCACGTGGTTTCTGTGTGCGTGTCAAGTAGTAGACGCCTACCGTGGTTACCTCTCCAGTTGGGTGCCCCAGGTTCTCTGTGAGCTAGGCTGTAGCTTGGGGCTTTGTCCCGGTACTTGTGCTGTACCGTCGAGATCTGTGTCGTCTGACCTGGACACCCTCACTCCTTAGTTTGAGTTGTACGTCCGGCTGAGGGAAAGACGACAGTGGGACAGTGACTCTTGAGTTTGTTTTTAGTCACTTGTAGCGCGCTCTTAGTTGGGGGTACGGACACCAGTTGTCGACACTGGTCCCCGACTAGTCCTTTTCCAGTGCCTCACTCTAGCGAGCCCAGGCCAAGGTCTCTAGAGGTGCCAAGCATGGGCCTGTGACCGTGTGGTCCGCAGGTGGTGGTGTTTAGTTGGTCTCCACAGTTGCTTATCTTTTTCACGTGGAGTGGCAGCTGGACCTTTCGTCCGTGGCTGCGAGACTGAGAGGTAGACCTGTGTTAGTTTGTCCGAGTCTGTTGCTGGTGTCGCGAACCAGTCTACGTGGCTCGAGTGTGGCGGTCTCTACCGTAGCTCGTACACATATTGGAGTTTTACTGTTTATTTATTACAGCTGTTGTACGCAATTTGCTAGCGGTGAGTTTGTTTATAGCTTTAATATCCTGTTTAGTTGAGCTATAAATTGCTAGCGTAGTTTACTGCTTTCGCACTTGTGTTTGGTTGCTCGGTGTTGGGGGAGTCCCTACTGAGCCAGTGACTAGCAAGGCTCACCCCTACTCCCCACAGGTGAGGGCGAGGAGGAGGTTTCTCTACCGTCGTCCAGTTCGGAGCCGCGACGTAGCGGTATTGGCCCAGCGCCTCCAGCAGTGTAGCTTTTCTTTCTTCAGTTGTACCTGTCGTACCTCGAGGTACCCCAGGCTTGTGTACTTTCCTTTATTTCTTTTGAAGTTGGCTATGTAAAACCTTGTATATTATAAATGCAATGGTGTGTTCCTTTGTGTTTTCAAGGACTAGTGTGTGGTATCCCTCGCGAGGCTTCGGCCCGTTCGCGGGAGACGGACTCGGGTCAAGCACGTTACCGGTTTAACGGGCTTGGACGAGGCGTTCCGTCACACATCCGAAAGATATTCACGTCCTCGATTTGTCCGAAGAACTTTTATGGTTTTGCCTAATTAATTCTCAACCTCTGCCAAGAAGTGTTTGAAACAATCTAACGCTTCATAGCGGTGAGCGATCAAATAGACATATCCATATCGTGAATAATCATCTATAAATGTGGGGAAATTGGAAGCCCCTTGATGGGTCTTCACACTCATGGGTCCGCAAATGTCGGAGTGGATCAATTGTAAGAGTTCAGTGGCTCTCTTAGCCTTTCCAAAAGGCTTGCGACATGCCTTACCGGCTAAACACGATTCACACAAAGGAAGATTGACTTTAGCGAGTGAGCCTAGCAAGCCTTCTCGAGCTAACCTTGTCATTCTATCTTGTCCTATGTGTCATAGCCGAGCATGCCAAATTTTCGAATCAAGGTTATTATCAGTATTCGCCAACCCGCATGGTCGGGTCGCTGCGCCCACCCGCAAGGGCCTGTGCCACGCGCCCGCCTGGGCCGTGGTCGCGGGGCCCGCCTGCGTGGCTGCGGTGCCCGTCTAGGCCGTGGTCGCGGGGCCCGCCCGCGTGGCTGCGGGGCCCGCCCGCGCCCGCGTGGCGGCGGGCGACGACGAGGCCGCCCGCGCCCGCATGACGACGGGCGACGCGGAGTGTGCCCGCGCCCGCGTGGCCGCGTGCGACGCGGCGCTCGCCGCCGTCCTCGCCTTCGCGTTGTCCAGCCTCGCCTGCGATGGCACCCTCGCCCACGTTTCCACGGGCCGCGAGGCCTGCATGGCCGTGCGTGCGGCCTGCATGGCCTTGGACGGCGCACCCATCCGCATGGACGTGAGTCGCGTCCCTCGCAGGCTCGCAAGCAGCGCCTGTAGTGCGCTCACGAGTAGTGCCAGCGTGGGGTTCGCGTGAAGCGCCTTCGCCATGCCCATGAACGTCGACCGAGTGAGTCGAGGGAGAAGCGCGCAGTGCTACAACGTAATCCCGTGCAGTCATCAGTCGCCGAAATCTAATTGGCGCCACGGACTCCTGCGTGGGCGTCGGGTCGCTGCCAACCACGCTATCCCCATCGTCATCTGTGGAGATCTCTGTCGGTTCGAAATCATCTTCTTCCATTGCGGCAAGCTCTTGCGCATGGAGATCATCCGACGACATCGTGGAGAGAGGAACGTGATCGCTCTGATACCAATGTAGAATCTTGATCGAGGTGTTTACCTCGTGCATTGCGGAATGTCGTAGGATCGGGAAGAAGTCTACAAGAGTCTTCTTCGTAGTTTCCTCGCTCCAAACGTCCTCGGGATCTGGTGGTGATTTCCCATGAGAGAAGTCTCGTACAAGAGTGTGTGTGTGTGAGAGAGAGAGAGAGAGAGGGAGACTTGCGTAGGTTTCTGTCCTAGAGAGAGAGAGAGAGAGAGAGAGAGAGAGAGAGAGAGAGAGAGCTCTTTGCATGCGCCTGTGAGGGAGGAAGAGTCCTCCTCTTCCTGGAGACAACCCAATCCTTCCCAACCTTTGGTGCTCACATGGGCAACCAACAACCGATGGTATCATATCATCGGTTAACAATTTAGTTAATAAAAAATAAAATATATGAGAAATCATAATTGTGAAATACGGTAAATTTTTCTTAATGTTAATATTTTGTTTTGATTAGAAGCAGAAAGTACCACTGCGAGCAGTGAAAAGGGAAGCCCCCGTCCCCATGCACATAATAGCCAATAGGCCGCGGTACGTACGTGCCAGGGATAGTTTTACGTACGTAGCATCAAAAGGCTGAAGAGATGATGGTGTTTGCCCACACTCTCCGCCAAGATCTTCTTTCTTTTTTTGCCTTCCACGTCCCCTTCACCTCTCTCTTCCCCTCCCTTCTCTGTACGTAGACTTTCTCTCTCCCTTGTTCTGCCTCTATCTCTCTCCCCCCCGGCTCGTCCCCAGCTTTCCCCCTCTCCCCATGTAGATTTCCATCGCCCTTCTTCTCCTCCTCTCTTCCCGATGCTCTGCTCTTTCCTTCCCGGCCCTCTCTGCACAGTGCAGTGACCCAACGAGAGAGAGAGAGAGAGAGAGGCATCATCATGTTATTGTTAATGCTGTGGGTATTGTTTCCGGCAGCAGCTCGACGGGGACATATCACCATCATTAGGGTTTAGGGTACTCAGGCTCCGGAGCAGGAGCAGGCTTGGGCTCAGGCTCAGCTGTCCATGAAGTAAATGCTCACTTCGTCCCCGCCGGGCCAATGGCAGCCCTCCCCTTCTGGGCCGCATGACCGGCCCATTAATCATACACCCCCATGTTCCCATAAGACATTTGGAGGCTTGTGGCAAAGCACATATCATGTTTCATTGGCCCACAACCAAATGGACACGTGTAGCTTTTTCCCTTGGATGAGGGCATTGCAGGAGAAGCAGAGCCTGGAGATGGTAATTACATGGGTGTGGAGAGAGATTGGATGAGGAGAAAGCAGTTGGAGCAAAAAGTAGGGAAATTGGTTGAAATTTGAGTTTTTCTTTTCTTTTTTAACACCAGTTCATGACACCGAGTTTAAAGGCCAATGGTGTTCTTAACTAGTTTGATGTCAAGAAATGGAGTTAGCAAACCGGTTTCCAAATTAGTTGCAGTCGACTGTTCAGCCAATCGTTATGTATGTTTTTTGAAATGTGGATGGTACCACAAAATATATTAAATATAGAAGAATGCACAAGTGTAGAGGTAAAAGCAACAAAAATCTCTATACAAAAAGCCTCACTCCCAAAAATACCTCACCTCCCCAGGAACAAAAAAGAGAGGTGATTAAGGATCTAACAAACCCCAAAAACTCTAGTGTCAAGGTTGAAGGGCCCAGGATTTTATGCACTCTCCAAAACCCATCTTAACCGATATTGGACTATTCACTTTCCAAAAGAAGACTCTCTAAGTTTCCCAATAATTTAGCCCAAACCAAAACATTACTCTTAATCCCTTGAATCACTGCTTCTTCTGGTCTTGATTCTCTCTTGAAGATTCTGTTGTTCCTTTCGATCCACATGACCCAAATAGTGGCATGCAAAATGATCCACCACACTACCCGGTCAGCCAATCGTTATGTATTTATCCCAAAGGTTCATAAACCTATTGACAAGTATATTTCAAATAAACGGGATCAAGTGGGTGGTCTTCTTTTGGAGGTTGAACTCTTCACATACCAAAGACAATAATTCCTGAAAGTTTGGATTTCAGCCTGTTCATAAGAAGAGCATTTCTAAATTTGTACAGCACAAAGAGTTCAGATTTGTCAAGTGACTTGAAATTCTATCACCTTTGAGTAAACATTTGTACGTGATTCCTCACATGTCGGATGTAGTAGCAGTGAAGGGTATGATCGTTCGGTGTTTCTCACACAACCAATCCAGCCTTGAAGTAGTCTAACCAAAATTTTGAGTTGGGGATTGTGGAGGTCGGCGCTGATCCTTGCACTATGCTGTGCAGCACCGTATCTAAAACCTTGCAGTGCCACGAACTGGACTGGACCGGACCGGACCGAACCAGTGTAATACGCTACGGTTCATACCATGTTTGGAGAATTGATCTACTCCGGTTCACCAATCGAGCCATGTATGACCATCTCAGTCAGTGCTGAATTCAACTGAATGGAGAAGCTTGTTTTCTCCAATATAGCGTATACTGGCAAGATCTTTCTCACGATGTTGCAGAGACCTTTTGCTTTCTAAGGTTGCCCACATGTACTTGAAGCTCAATTAGCTACTGAGCTGTAGCCAAGCTCCTTTCTCATGTTCATCTCTGCCATCCTCTTCCTCACTCCAACAACATCGTCCCAACGCCTAGTTGATGCATAAGCATCAGAGAGAAGTAAGCATCCACTTGTATCATGGGGTAGTATCTTGACAAGCTGTGCACCCACCAGCTCTCCCAGCAATGGATTCCCCTGCGTCCTGGAAGCACCAAACAACGCCCCCCATATCACCACATCTGGTTCCATAGGCATGGCCCGAATGATTTCCAGTGCCTCCTGTATCCGCCCTGCTCTGCCATAAAGATCGACCATACATCCATAATGCTTTAGGTTCGGCACAAACCCGTATTGTCTGGTCATCAGTGAGAAATACTCAACTCCAGCTTCCACCAACCCAGAATGGCTGCAGGAGGTCAGAACACCCAGGAATGTAACTCCATTGGGTTGCACACCTGACCGCTGCATCTCCCTGAAGGTATCGATTGCTGCAGTCCCATCGCCATTCATGGCCAACCCATTGATCATGCAATTCCACGAGCCAACAGTAACAACAGGCATCGTAGAGAATATTTTGGCAGCGGCATCCATGGCCCCACACTTGGAATACATGTCGACGAGGCTGGTCCCCAGTGTAACATTGAGGTCGAAACCTTTTACTGCAACGTACGCATGCACCATCCTGCCCAGCACCAAGTCCCCAAGCTTGGCACATGCACAGAGCGCGCTTACGGCGGCCGAGTTTGTCACCTCGATACAGGCTCTCAGCATTTCTCTGAACAACCTCAGAGCCTCGACTAAGCAGCCACAGGTAGCATATGCTCCGACCATGGCGCTCCATGAGACACCAGTTCTGTGAGGCATTTCGTCGAACAACTGTCGAGCGTGCCTCAAATCGCCACATTCCCCATACATGTGGACAAGGGACGTGCCAGCGTAGGTCTCGAAGTCGAGACCCATCTTGCAGAGGTGCCCATGGACCTGCCTCCCTTCACGCAGAGCCAGCCCGCGGGCACAGCACGCGAGCAGGAAGCAGAGAGAGTACCCATTGGGGCGGAGGCCCCGACAGAGCAAGTCCCTGTAGAAATCCACGGACTGGAGGGGCATGTAGCTCCGGGAGAAGGCCTGGAGCAAGAGGTTGTAGGCGAAGACGTCCGGGTGTTGCACCTGGGAGAGGAGGAGCGCCGCCCGGCGGAGGTCCGGGGTTTCGAGCCTGCAGGTGAGGAACTTGATGAGGCGGCTCGCAGCGAAGGCGTCGTCGCAGAGGCCGGTGGCGACGGCTCGGGCGTGGATTTGGTTGAAGTGGGCGAGGTCCGGGGTGCAAGACTCGAGCTTGGAGAGGATGGGGTGGGTCAGGGTCAGGCGATCAGGAGGAGGAGGGGGGAGGCGAAGGTGGTAGTGACGGGGGATGGCGGCGGCTGTGCGGTTGAGGTGGCCGGGGGGTAGAAGAAGCGATCTGAACAGGAGGGGTGTGCGTGCTGGAATGCTCATGGGCGGCGGTGCTGGTTTTCCCGTGACCGTGCAAGTCCCAGTGCTATGCACGCTCTCTTCTTTCCTTTCATAAGTGCTCCTCACAGACGGCATTGGGTGATCGGTGCTTCTATCTTTGACGTGTCACGATATGATTGGGTACCTCAATTGGAACCTGCGTCTGTCTGTCCTTCCCTACCTACCGCGCGACAGTGATCATCTTGCGGACCAGAGCAGGCCACGAGGAGGAGCCATGGCGGCAACCGGAAACGCCCCACCTAAATCGCAGCAGTAGCAGAAGCAGATCTCTCTCTCTCTCTCACACACACACACAATGGGGTCTGCGGCGGCGGAGGCTGCACCGCCCACGGTGGAGATCAACAACCTGGCCTTCACATACCCGGGGATTGACGGGCACCCGCCGCCGGGGTCGACGCCTCTCATCCAGGACTTCTCCCTCTCCCTCGCCGCTGGTGACCGTTGCCTGCTAGTCGGTTCCAACGGTGCCGGTATGTGCTCAAGCAATGGCTAGATCTCCAAAAAGTTTGGAAGAACCTAGTTCAAAAAACTTCGGTTTCTTCGATTTTTTTTCCTCTTTGATTTGGTTTCTTTTTCGTCTATAATGGAAAATTGTCGCAGGGAAGACGACAATCCTGAAGATAATGGGGGGGAAGCACATGGTGGAGCCCGGCATGGTCCGCGTCCTCGGCCGCTCCGCCTTCCACGACACCTCCCTCACCACCTCCGGCGACCTATCTTACCTTGGGGCGAGGTAGTACTTCACTTGAATGAATACTCTGGAAGAAGAATATGGGAAAAACTGAGTCTTCTCGGCCTGGAGGCTTCAAATCCATGAATTCTTTTCTTTTCTGTTAACTGTGGAATCAGGGCTGGCCACGAATTTCATAGATTTTGGAATGATTTGTGGGAGCCGATGATCCATAGGGCATAGGCAGCTATTCCTCAATCTCCTGATAAAATGTGTTTTCTTTTGGGACCCTTTGAAAGTGGAGGAGGGACGTCGCTTTTGCAGGTTTTGAGGTTTCCATACAGATGGATATCTCCGCCGAGAAGATGATCTTTGGAGTTCTGGGCGTCGATCCCAAGCGAAGAGATGAACTTGTAAAGGTAAGCTTCAGAGCTCATATCCACTACGTGCTAGTTCACTTGAAATTTTGAATTCAAAAGGAGAAGGGGAAGGGGGTAATCCCTTATGTTCAACCGAGTATATGAATGTTGGGTTCTCTTGATGCTTGATGATAGCTCAGGTTCTAGATATTGATCTGCAATGGCGGATGCACAAGGTATCGGATGGCCAGCGGAGACGAGTTCAGATATGTATGGGCCTCCTTCGGTCATTCAAGGTTCTTGTCACATCTCAATTTCTTTGCTTTTGCAAGTGTTGATTTTCATCTACATTAGCTACTAATGTCTGTTCCTCTGCTCCAAAGGTTCTTCTTCTCGACGAGATAACCGTCGATCTGGACGTGTTGGCAAGGGCTAACCTTCTGAACTTTCTGAAGAAGGAATGCCAAGAGCGAGGAGCGACAATCATATATGCTACCCATATTTTTGATGGGCTTGAGAATTGGCCATCACATATTGTAATGTTTACTAAATCCTCTGTGTTTCATTCATGCCCATGTTATTTTTTTCAATACATAAGCTAATTGTGGTGAAAAGCAGGTGTATGTTGCCCATGGTAAGTTGCAATTGGCATTGCCCATGGAGAAGGTGAAGGAAGTGAGCAGTTTGTCGTTGATGGTTAGTATCTGCTAATCTTTATGTTTTTTTTTTCTGAGAAGTGGACGGTACCACAAAAGTATAATCTGCTAATCTTCATGTTATAACTGGTTGACATTCAAAAGCCATAGTTATATGTGATGCTTGCCAATCTTACCAAAAAATTCAAAATTTTGACTGGTTTTATTTTTTGAGACTAAATCAGAGAAGGATAATACACATTTATCAGAAGGAAACAAAGTAAAATATATAATACCTTCATTCAGGTAGATACCTACTTGCATGGCATCAACTATTCAACCATACTTATTCTATCAATATGCATAAAAGAAGGGTTCAAAGAGATGTCTTTTTTGGCCTTAAACTTAATTTCACAAAAGCCAACGAACCTTTGTCGGCTTCTCTTCCTCCATCCATTCCCATCGCCCAGCCCTTGAAGAAAAGAGGAGAAGACTGAAGGTTGCTAAAACATGAATATGAAAGTATATTCCCAAATGCAACCCCAATATCAACGATTTCTTTTCTTGTCAACTCCTTTATTACTTTCCATGGGAATCATCTTAAAGAAAACTCAGGATATTATCTTAATTTCCTAGTGGTTTCAAGACTCAAGGCCATTTTCTTCATGTCTCCTGTGTGCACCTGACCTAGCTGTTTAGTATTTTGCACAATCATCTTTTTGATCCACTTTGTGCTTTGGACCTTCAACGTGTAAGAAGTTTGAATGATCTTCTCTGGCTCCTCTGTGATTTTGTCTCAGTAATTGCAATTCCCTTTTTTGTCTTCCATCTGACAAGAGATCTCTCTGGTGGATTTTAGAGAACTGTGGAGAGTTGGTTGAGGAAAGAGCGCAATGAGGACAGGAAGAGAAGAAAAGAAAGAAAGGCTAGTGGCCTTCCAGAGTTTGACAGCCTGGTCGAGGGGAGTCGGGTGGTGGGAGATCCTGCTCGTGCTGCTGTTCGAATAATGAACAATGGCTGGGCTGGTGGAAGACTTCACTCCACCTTAGCAGGAGAAGAGAATTTCTTCTTCAGCTCAAACAGAGTCTTGAGGCAGTAGGAAGACACCATATTCCACAATTCTGTGATAGTGGCATTTATCTTTTTCCCTTTGTGATTGTGATGAGAATGATGATTTTTTTCTGTGCCCAAAAGGCCTCGTGGATTATTATACGGATGGCTAGCATCAAGAGTAGCCTAATGATAAAAGTGAATCATTGATAGGTAAAGCAGGAGAACTCATTATCTCCCCATTATCCTTGTAATATCTTGTGTTACTTTATACTACAGCGATTGGTATTATTCCTGGGTTAATACAAACTCTAAAGAGTGTTCTCTGAATCCCAGCTTCCTATTTGGTATCCTGTTGATGTGACTGTTATAAATGCATGGATAGCTGTTCTTTCTGTGTGTGGGGCAGTCATCACCAATTTGTATACTCTTCTCAATGTATCTCCATACTTCAGTTGTTTGCTGTCGCTCTGGGCCTCATTTTTTTCTCTCAACGTGGATATCATTGTACAACAACTGGGATTTTTAAGAGCATTCAGGTACAGACAACTACATGACTGCAAAACATACGCAGGTACAACATCTTAACATGGGTTGTTGAATCGAGAATGTCAGGTTTCTGTAAAGCATCCTCTCATGCAAAACATAATTTCTGAATACAGTGAGAATTTTCCCCAGTGTTTGCTTCTCCCCTTACTTTTCCAAGGTTATGAGCAGTAGCAACATGGTTTGTAGGGTATTGTTCAAGTTCTTTCCCTGCCATCTTTCTTCGCTGGTTTTTTTTTTTTTTTGCCATTTTTTGGGATGCTCATCTTTATGCAGCACAATGTCTCACTGGAAAGCAGAGCATGGCCTCCAAAGCTTGGACTCCTTGAGAAAGACTTTGCACCCGCTCTGGGGTGGGTGGTTACTGTCTGTCCTAGACACATATGTGTGAGCATTCGTCTGCCCCAAAACGGGCACTTAGCTTTTCTCGGACTCCAAACACAGTGTTCCTCTCCACATAACTCTTGTAGCATGTCTTACATGAGGCAACTGCTGCAACAGAAGGAAAGAAAAGAAACCTCTCAAAATGCATAGTTGCCTGGGTGTCAAAACAGGGAACAATCCATTTCTAACATCTCACTCTCAGTTTAAAAAACATCTGAAGATTACAATCTTCAGGTCTGGATCATCACCCATAAGTTTCTTATACTATGTTCATACTTAGAATAGCTCGATTTAACTTTGCAGATTAATAAATAATTCCGTTCGTTAATAACTTTTAATGCTCATGATTCTGCTTTAAATTAAGGTCTAAGCAGTTGATGGCTTCAATCTAATTCTAAATTGTTTGCTTATTAAAAACTAAATTGAAATTATGAAAAAATCCATGTTTTTTTTTTTGTAGCAATCCCCTAAATTCAATAACTGTAATTCCTAAAATGTTTTTGATAAAATCGAACCAAGCCAAGCTGTGGTAGAAATCCCTAGCCAGGTAGAAATAGAATGGCCAAACCAACCCGGTTCGCAGCTTCCCAAACCGAACCCATCTCGACCCACCATCATCCACGTGTTATCGTTAATCGACGGTCCAGATGCTCTGGACTTCCCCACGTGCGTAGTTCTCCAAACGAAGCGAACTCCCACTCGTTCGTCTCCGCTCGCCCTGGCTCCACGCGGCCACGCCGGCGAATCCTCCCCCAGCGCCCCCCCCCCCCCCACCGGTTCCTGTCTTCCTCCTCTCCGTCGAGTTCTCCTCCGGTTGTAGTCTTCGATCTATGATTTCAGTAGGGGACCCGGTCTGTAGAGCAAAGAATGATCTCTTCCGAGGGTTCTTGTTCGGGGAACTCTCTATTGGTTCGTAGTTTTTGTTCACTTTGATGTTTCTCTGTTCTGTACTGCACTTACTCTTATTCCCCCTCATCCCCACTCTACCCAGATGATGGCAGATGATGATGGTTCGGCCTACCAATCCTCGTTGTGTCAGTTGCCTCCCCACCACCTTAGGAAGTGCTTTAACCTCGTCTATCATATCCATGGAGGCCCACCGTGGGTCCTCGGCCCTGCCCAGCTTCACAGCTGCCGTCCCACAACCCCAGACGCCAAAACCCTCCGCAGTGACATCCACAAAGCTGATAAAGGCCTATTTTGCCCATGGTTTGTTTGCCTACGCCCGGGAATTGTTTGATAAAATGTCGCACCGGGATGTTGTTGCATGGACGGCCATGATCTCTGGCTATGCATCGTCATGGCAGCACCATGATGCGCTGCTGGTGTTCAGGGAGATGATGGGTGAGGGCGTATCTCCCAATGCCTATACCATCTCCAGTGTGCTCAAGGCGTGCAGAGGTGCAGAGTTGTGGCCTGCCATGGCTGCAGTGCATGGGCTGGCTGTCAGGTGCGGTGTGGACAGCCAGGCATATGTGGAGAATGCGTTGTTGGATGTGTACATGGCAAGCCACGGTGAGGGTGATGGCATGCACGATGCATGCGCCATCTTTAAGGGATTGTGAAGAAGACGGCAGTCTCATGGACAACGATGATTGCCGGCTATGTTCACCATGGTGATGGGCACACCGCTGTTCAAGCTTTCCAGCATATGCTTCAGGTATGAAATCAATTTGGGCTGCATGCCCACTATATTGTTGTCAGTGAAGTCATTGGTAAGCGGACAATCCATGGCTAAGTTATGATTGAAGAAAGATTTGCAATGTCAAGGTGACAGTAAATTGAAGTATGTTCTAATATTCTCTTATTTAACCACTGTGTAAGTGCAGGAGGGTGTAGAGCTAAGTCCATTCAGTTGTTCTGCTGTGATCAGAGCTTGTGCCTTGATTGGATCCTTGACTTTTGGCAAGCAAATTCACACTGCTGCAGTTAAATTTGGGTATCAGACAAACCTTCCTGTTTCAAATTCCTTAATAGACATGTACTGCAGATGTATGAGCCTATCAGAAGCAAGGCAATACGTCAGAGAAATGCCCAAGAGAGATTTAATCACTTGGAACACCATGATATCTGGTCTTGAGAGACTTAATCTACAGAAGCATTGGAGCTACTAATTGAGATGAGTTCACATAATGTTCAGCCCAACTGCTTCACCTTTACAAGCATTGTTGCTGTCTGTGCAAATTTGGCGATTCTGAATTTTGGGCAGCAGGTTCATGGAGCTATAGTCCGACGAGGATATGGAGGAAACATACCATTAGCAAATGCACTTATAGATATGTACGCAAAGTGTGGCAATGTAGTTAAATCATGTAGGATATTTAATGGGATGGATCAGAAGGACTTGGTTTCTTGGACTTCTATGATGATTGGGTATGGAAACCATGGATTTGCAGAGGAAGCCATGAGGCTTTTTGATGAGATGGTCTCTTCTGGTATCTCACCTGATCTTGTTGTCTTCATGGGGCTTCTAAATGCTTGCAGCCATGCTGGTCTTGTAAATGAAGGCTTGAAATACCTCAATTTGATGGTGGATTATAATGTCACTCCAAACCAAGAGCTTTATGGGTGTGCCATTGATTTGCTAGGTCGATCTGGACGATTAAATGATGCCTATGAATTGATGGAGAGAATGCCTTTTGAACCAGATAGATCGGTTTGGGGTGCTCTTCTTGGAGCTTGCAGAATGCATGGAAATTCTTCCATTGGCAAATTTGCTGCACAAAGGATAATGGATCAAAAACTGGAATGTGCAGAGACTTACATCATGCTTTCAAACATTTTTGCTGCTGATGGTGACTGGGTAGAGTTTGCAAGAACGAGGAGGCTGTTGAAAGGAACAGGGAGCAGGAAAGAGGCAGGGAGAAGCTGGATTGAGGTGAGAGGTGTTGTTTCTAGTTTTGTTGCTGGAGATGAGCACCATCCTCAGATGGGCTTGGTATATGAAATGTTGTGTTTCATGCTTGGAAATATGAAGACCAAAGAGCCTGTTTATCCTTTTATTAGCTAGTTATATGTGCTTCTCTGCATCCAAAGGTTCTTCTTCACAACCAGATAGCCTTCAATCTAGATTTCTTTTCCATCACATATCCTATGTTCAGCAAAACCTTTGTATTTCATTCAGGCTATACTGCTTCCTCCATTCCTCTGTTTCATAAGCTAAATGTGTGGCACATAGGTGTATTTGCCCATGGTAAGCTGCAATTGGCGTTGCACATGGAGGAGGTGAAGTAAATGTGCAATTTGTCGCCAATGGTTGGCTCCTGTTAATCTTCATGGTATGTGGTTGATCACGTGGTTCCAAGGCACATTCATATTGAAAGCCATGGATGTATGTGATGCATGTTAGTCTTACAACAGCTTTTTATTGTTTTTTATTCTTTCAGACTTCCTCAGGAGAGGAATGGTGAGGATAGGAGGGAGGAGAAAAGGAAAGAGAGGGAGGTGGCCTTCCAGGACTTGACAGTCTGGTCAAAGGGAGCTGTGTGAGGGATGATCGTGGTCATGCTACTGTTTGAAGGATGAACAATGGCTCGGCAGGTGGAAGATTTCACTCTACCTTAGCAAGTGAAGAAATTTCTTCTTAAAGTCCACACGTCTTGAGGCAATAGGGAGACACCATCTTCCTCACTTGTGATGGTGGCATTCATTTTTTTCCTTAGTGATCGACAGGAATGATCATTCTTTTGTTGCCAAAAGGCATCATAATATATGCAGATGCTAGCATCTTGTAAGAATAGACTGATGTTACCAGTGAATCATTGATTGGTGAAAAATATTTATTGCACTTTTCAAATGCACTTGGAAGTGCACTTCTATCTTTCCCATTGGCCAATGCACTTGTGACACATTGTGCTCACCCAAGGTTTGGCGCATCGCCGATTCGGACCGGATCGGGATTATCCTGATCCGATCCGATTCGGGCGGATCGAACCGATTCGGTTCGATCCGCTTGGATTCGGCCAGAACTTGGTCTTGTTCAGGCAGGGTTCACTGGACTCAAGATCTTGTTCAGGCAGGGTTATCAGGATCTCCCTATTTACCTGAATATCATTTAAGTAAATGTTATAATTTGTTATTTTATTTACTTAAGATATTACATGTAAATAAGGAAGTACTCCCCATTTGAATCCAATAAAAATATCAAAAAAATCATATCTCTTACCAATAAAAAGTCAACTCTCCTATCGAAGAACAAATCGCGATTTTGGTGATTTTAGCGAAATGCTAACTTTTTAATATCTCATAATTTGGTCTATCTAAAAATTTGATAATTCAAATAAACTATATGGAACACTAAAAATTTAAAGTCCGGTAAAAAAGTCAAACATGCATGTGACTTCTCCAAGAGAGCCGCTCTCCTACTGACAGCACTTAGTCTGCTCGAGGCATCTCAGGATTTGGTCAAACTTAAGTTATCATCACTTAAACTCATGAGAATTTTCACTTTCTAAGTGAAAAGAAACTAGAAAGTGACAATTCTTATGAGTTTGAATGATGATAACTTAAGTTTGACCAAATCTTGAGATGCCTCGAGCAGACTAAATGCTGTCAGTAGGAGAGCGGCTCTCTTAGAGAAGTCACATGCACGTTTGACTTTTTTTACCGGACTTTAGATTTTTAGTGTTCCATATGGTTTATTTGAATTATCAAATTTTTAGATAGACCAAATTATGAGAGATTAAAAAGTTAGCATTTCGCTAAAATCACCAAAATCGCGATTTTGTTCTTCGATGGGAGAGTTGACTTTTTATTAGTAAGAGATATGATTTTTTTGATATTTTTATTGGTTTCAAATGGGGGGTACTTCCTTATTTACATGTAATATCTTAAGTAAATGAAACAACAAATTATAACATTTACTTAAATGATATTCAGGTAAATAAGGGGATCCTGACAACCCTGCCTGAACAGGATCCTGAGTCCAAATAACCCTGCCTGAACAGAACTAGGCGGATCGGACCAATCAAGCAAATCGCGAATCGGATTGCCCCTGATTCGCCCGAATCGGCCCGATCCGGTCCGACACGCCAAACCATGTGCTCACCCAATGAAAGATCAAAATGCATTTCCAAATACATTTGAGAAGTGCAATAAGTATTTCTCTTGAGTGGTTATAGCTGACCCTCGCTAGTGTTATACTTGTGTGTGAAACATGATGATAATTTGACAAGCCAACAACGAGAACAATTATACAAATTGCAAAAATAGGTTGTTAAGGGTGTTAACCAAAATATGTTTCTTGGGCATTTTGTTTTTGAGCAACAAAAAATAGGTAAAAAAGTTTCTTGGGCCCCACACCTTGATGGTGTGTGGGGTTTAGGATGTCCGACCAATCATCGCATTTTTTATCTGTTTTCAGGTCCATGCTTTTCACGGATAAAAGGTGTTGCTTTTTCTATCTTGTTAATTTTAAGCATATAGATTGATCTGATGATGAATCAACATCATGGACCTCAAGGTGCAGACAGCATCTGGGAACCAAAGAGCAAAAAAAAAAAAATTTCTTTTTCTTTCTCCCTTTGTTAGCGACATAAAGAAAGGAATGACATCATGTACCATGTTCTGATGCAAAGCTGTCTCAATTCGCCATTAACATGGTTCCATGTGACAAAAAATATGAGTTTGATCTCTACGGTCTTCCCCAATGTTTGAACATATTAATGCATTAACTTACTAATGTGTGGAGAAAATAAGTCTTGAATCTGGTGTAGATGGCTGGAGTCACTCCCTCTTTTTACTTCGTCCTCTGGTTCGCTCTCTATGGCATCTGATGACCTAAGAAGTGAAGAACGAAAGTGTTCGCTAGGGACTTTTACCTCTGCTTGGATATGTGATTGTGTATTATCTTGTACATAGGAGAGAGTGGATATAATATTCACTTCTTCTTCAGTTGGTCAAAAAAGAAGGGCTCCATGGTAAATGTTTCAAGTTTTTTACGAAGAAGACAGTAAGAATTAACCCATTGTTCTTGATGCAGTGTAGCATATGTTCATGTATAAGAAAAGAGACTTATAATTGGAGGGTGCTTACTAGTTGGTGCCTTGAGAGTGAAGACGACCAAACACTATGGTTGCTTCCCTCCCTCTTTTTTTTTTTGTTTTTAAAGAAAACCCCTCTAACGGATGGAGGAATGATCATGGACAGATCTAGATCATATTCAGTGGGGTCACGTGACCCACTGAACTTTTAAATTTTATTAAAAGGTTTAAGAATTTCTATTAAGTTAATTTCGGTTGATTTTTTTTTTAAATAGAGTGACCCCATTGGATTGTAAATAAAATCTGTAAGTGCACCCTAATTTTTAGAGTGACCCCACTAAATAAAATTTGTAGATCCGTCATTGGGAATGATGCTCTACGAGAGTGTGTGTATGTGACTACATGCATGCATGTGATATGACAAAGGGGAGGGAGGAGGTTGCTCCTCTGTATGGAGTAGGACCTTGCATGAAAAAAGAGTTCATGTAACGCTAAGGAGAGTGACAAGGTGAAGAAGAAAACACCTCTGACCTTCTGTCAGGAATTCTCCCTTCACTCAAGTAAGATCTCTCTCTTAGGTGCAGCAACATAACAGACTCTTGAAGACCCTTCTTGTAATGACACGATCTTTTCGGATATGTGTTTAATGGTTTTGGAGTGGTGCTCTTTACCAAGAGGTGGTCATTGGGCCTTGTTTGTGGTTTCCGTGCGTTGTGTGGGCGTTGCGGGCCAGAGGTTCTAGCCCAAACAGCCCGTCGATTCACTGGTTGTGAACTGTCGTTGTGATTTAAACGCGACAGTCTCTCCCGTAGCAATTCAAAAAACCGCCTTTGTGTTTAGCAGTGCTTTGGGTTCCGATTGGCGACGACTAGGGTTGTCGCGTTTAACTCTTAAACGCGATATCTGACTACATCGCGATTTTGAACCGTGGTTTAATTGCCCTGTTTCGTCCAGACAGAGCAGAGGAGCTTTGTCCATGTAACACTCCAAAAATTTTATTTATTTAAAAAAATTAGAAAAATGTGAAGAGTTTGATTTTTAAATATAACTACTATCTGTAGACACGCTTATTTTCCGCTCCCCGCTTTCTGCCCTCCTTTTAGGGAGAGGCCGCGAGAGAGATGAAAAAAACAACGAACCACACCGCTCCGCTCCCTTTTTAGGGGGAGGACGGAGAATCGACGATAAAAAGAGAAACGGGCACAAGCGATCAAAACAAATAACAAGAAAATAAAGACCGTGATCGCCAGACGCACGTGGGGCGCCGAATGGGAAACGAGACGCACGTGGGCGCCGAATGTAACAGGAGAAAAGGAGGGTACCTTTCACCCGTAGATCGCGGGATGTGTGGGCGTGGGTTCTTTCCTCCTCCTTCCACCGGCCAGCCGGCGAAGAAGATTCAGCTCGGGGTACCTGTCACAAGAAGACAACAAAAAGAGACAACGGGATTAGCCCGGGACGTGCAGTAAATGAATCTAGACAAATAAAATAACATAAATGAAAAAAGGGAAGAACACACCTTTTGGGTGGTCTTTAACCCCCTAAATTATGTAGGTGTGTGGGTATGCATGCATAGATGAAAGAAAAAGAAACTTAAAGGACCACGTGGGGTCCGGAGGAAGGATAAAGGGGGGGGGGGTGCTGCCCCGAGGTGGTCGGACGGCGTAACAGCGTAGCCAAAGAGGACAACGAGAGGAGGAGGATGTGGAAGGCGTGGCTCCTGTTGGATGTGCGCGATGGCGAGGAAGACGGCGACGTCGGGCCGAGACGAGGACGGGGAGGGCGAGGAAGCGTACGGCGAAGCAGGGCTGCGCCGTGTGGAGTTTCCCCCTCCCTCTCTCTCTCTAGAATCCTCACTCTCTCTCTCTCTCTAAAACTCTCTCCTCCGAAGCAAATGGCCAAAAACCCCTTTTGAAATGGGGTTCTGCGCGAGCTTTAAGTTCTGGGTAAAAATCACGTCAGGGACAGCCACCGTAATTAAAGCTGTAAATCGCGTCGACTCTGCTGGCCACGCTTTGAATCGCGGCGGGAAGCCCGGACGCGATTAAGATTCGATGTACCGACTCAACAAAGCACTGGCTGCTGACGCGACATTATGATTTTACATCTTTGAATCGCGTCGTCTGACACGGACGCAATTCAGGGATTTTATCATGATTACAGACCTGCGCGCAATGACTTTCTGGGCCGCTGTCAGACTCTGAAGCGCGGCGGGGATCCTAGACGCGATTTGAAAGGCGGTTTATGAATCGCGGCGGGAATGTTGGACGCGTATTAAAAGGCGGTTTATGAATCGCGTCTACTGTAGCGGACGCGAATTAAATTTAGCTTCCGGGGGCAGGGCGCTGCCCCTGGACCCCCGCGACTTGACCGCGCAGGTCGATCCGCGACCAGACCCCCCCTTGGGAAGCACCAAGAAAGAATGGATGAGATCTAAAAAGATGGGAAAAGCTCTTTCAGGACTAAATGAGGGTCACTTGTAGCGTTACAGCGCAACTTGAAAATTTGCCCGCGGTGGGAAAATTCGCGTGTCTACAGCTGCCACGCCTTGACGTCTGCTTAGCAGGGGAATGAAGCAGAGGGATACGAAGTGGACTGAAATGAAGTGAAATGGAGTGTAGTGGAATGAAGTGAAATGAAGCGTAATGAAAAGAAATGTAGCGTAGCGCAGTGAAGTGAAGTGGAGTGGACTGAAAAGTAGACGTCAAGGTGAAAAATAGACACGCGGGCGGCTGCCACCTGATAAGAGTCTTTCTCCAACAACCTTGGAAATCACTGATAACTACTAAATTTTTCGTGTTAAAATTCATACGTGTAGTTGATTGTAGATAGTCTTTGTCCATAAATAATGTGTATTTTGATTTTAATTTTCATTTCATTCATAAATAAGATTTTGAACATTTTAGTTAAATTTTTGGTAGAACACAGTTAGATACTCATGCCTTTTGAATAGTCTTACAAATAAAAGTTATTTCTCTTAGGTATACTTTGATATTTGTAAATAAATATTGTATATAAATAAATTTTGTTACAATAATATTTTTGTAAATTTTTTTTTAGTAAATGTAAATTTTTAAATAAATAAAAAAAAAATTATATACCAACCACACATCATGCCACACACCCTTTTCTCTCATCTCACCACATCATGCCACATACACCACTAAACTCCTCTTTATCTTTTCTTCCTATCAGGTCTTTGGGAGGTGGTGTGGAAGCTGCTGGAAGCAGCCGGATGGTGGAGCTCTGGTGTTGTGCAGGCGATGATGGCTCGGGTGTGCTGGTTGTGCAGATGGAGGCGCCCTGGTGTGTGCGCGACTGTGCTGGGCCGGATCTGCGGCCAAGCTGCTGTGTGCGGCTGTGGCAAGGGGCGGCTAGAACCTGATGAAGGAGGTGTCAAGAAGCTGCTGCGCTCGGGTGATGGAGTCTTGGGCGATTTGGAGCAGAAGCCGGGTGTGCCTATGGCGATGGAGCTGGAGGGAGCCCGTGCACGGCAGCAGCTGTGCAGATCTGGGGCGGTTCCTGCGCAGCGGGTGTGTGAAGCTTGTAGAGGAGCTGAGATGGCCCAGCTGAGCAGCTGATGTGGTGCGAAGGCCGTGTGAAGCAGACCTGGGTGTGGGTGGCAGGGAACTGGTGCTTGATCTGGTGGTGTGAGTGCATGGGGTGTGTGCGGATGTGGCAGATAGGCCAGGGAACTGGTGCAGGGCGCGGTGTGAAGTGGCCAGGGTGCAGGATGGCGTGATGTCTTGGTGTGCGATGGAGGGCCTGGACGGAGGGCTGCTGCTGGTGCTGGGTGATGTGCTGTGAAGAGCCCGGAAGTAGAAGTTGAGGTGGCGGTGTGCGTGGCCTGCTGAGGTGGCCAGGACGAGATGGAGGTACGCAGAGGAGCTCGAGAGGAGGCGCCCGAGCATCTATAAAAGGACCCCAAGGTCCTCACAGTGGGGGAGTCTTCGCTGGTTCGATTTTTTTTTTGGGTTTCCTTTCTTCTGTTTTAGCAGAGCAGTTCGAATTGGAGGGAATTTTTAGTTTATTTTTCTCCTGTATTTCCTGTTCTTCCAGTTCTTAGGAGAGGGCTTGGAGGGTGGAGTTTTTAGAATTTCTTGCTATTTTCTCTATATTTGTTCAAGCAGAGCAGGGGTTAGAGGTTTTGGGGGATTCGCCAGTTCACATTTTGGGAGTTTTGGTAGTTCCTCTTCTTTCCTGTTCTTCGGAGATCAGAGCAGGAGAGGGAGTTTATTTGGCATTTGTCTTTGTACCTTCTTTCCCTTAACATCTGTGGGAGGAAGAGGGTTCGCCAGTGAAATTTTTGGATATTTCTTTTTGCTTTTACATTTCTTCTGTTCGTTGTCCATCAGGCCCGCGTAATTCAGTAACTTTGAGAGTTCGATCCAATAGTTTATTTTGCTTCTTCTGTGTTAAATTGCATATTTCTTCTGATGGTGAGATAGTTTCTAGATGTTTGTTCTTGTCTTTTGTTGCGGTGAGGAGGATCCAGTGGAGTCTAATTTTGCTATTTCGTCTGTGTGGATAATTTTTTTTGTGCGTGCTAAAGAGTTAGATCCAGTGTTCTCCATTTCTTCTGTGTTCTGTGAAGACAGCCGGGAGATCTACAGCAACATGGTGCTTCTTCCTTTATTCTGCATCTGAAGAATCCCGGGGTGTGTACTCCAGGAGATGGCGATTGGGCTGCTGGAAGGGATTCAACATCTAGTTCGACAGCTGCTATGAGAGATCCATTTATTGCATTTAGTTTCTATTTTCTCTGTGTTGAAGAGCTCAATCCAATGACGTTTATTTCAGTTCATCTGAATCTTCTTTCTTCTATGTGAATGTGAGAGTTGTGGGAGCTGTGAGAGATTGAGGGCTGTTAGTTCTATCCATCTAATTTCTCATTTCTTCTGTTTGGAGTTTTCCAATTTCTTCTTCTGTGTGAACTTTGCCATTTCATCTGTGCTAGAGAGTGATACAGTGGAGTTGGACTATTCTATTCCTTCTGTCTTTTGTGAGAATGGACTAGTTGTACTGAGGGAGATCGATCCAATGATTGCTTCTTTCTTGGTACAACGGCTTCTAAAGGGGTTCCAGAAGTTTACATAGTTCCGATTTACAGATGAGTCATGAGTTTAGTTCTTGTTGCAGCAGAGATAGTTCTGAATTCATGAGGGATTTCGGAGCTTCTTTGTATTCTCAATTTTGTTCTCATTTCTATTCTTCGTAGTCTGAGAATTTCAATTTAGCAATAGTAAATTTTTGTTGCATCAGTAAATTCATGTTTCTTAATTTCTGTCTGATCCTTGAGCTGTGAGGTAATGATCTGATGTTTGTGGAGAGCTGATTTTGTTAATTGTTCATCCCCTAAGCTGAGGGGTACATTGATGGGATAATATTCTGTTGAGGATCTTGTTCTGTCATCATTTTATCTTCTTGAGTTCCGAAGTATTTCAGAATTAAACTGGTCTGCATGTTTCTTGCTTAGATTTCTATCTACCATCTTCATCCCTCGAGCTGTGAGGGTACATTGACACCAATTCTCTTTTCATTTCAATTCAACTGGTTCTTTCATTAAACTTGATCTGTCAAGATTGTGCGGGATTTGATCGGTGTTGTTTACACACTCACTTTTAATGCATCGTCGATAGAATGATTTCAAGTTCAAGTAGTTTAAATCAAGTTCTATTCGGCCTCTCCGTGGATATGACCTGTTCTCACCACTGTATGAGTTCATCTTTGCAATATTATTTTTGTGAGACAGTTTAGAGGAAGTGTGCATATTGACTTGTGCGAGGAACTCTGGACAACGAAATGCACAGTCAACTATGCCGCACGCTTCAATCACCACCAGGAAGAAGACCTAAAGAAACACATGCTTGGACAAAGGAAAAAGACAAGAAAGGAAAAGAAAAGGAAAGACCAACTTCCAGCGTCGGGGAAGTACCTAAGGACACAATCCGTTAGGTTGCACCGTCGGGGGAGTCTGCCACTACCTCAGGTGGATCTCTGGGAGAGAAAAAGATAAAAGGGATAAGTCCAAACAAAGGATTCTAAAGGAAATCAGCCCGGAGGCGACAACAAAGGGAGTTGGGTATTCGACTCGGAATGGAATATTTCTGATTGCTTTGGAATTTGAGCATGAATGGCCCTTAGATTGGCTTGGAAGGGTGGATTTCCACAGTGATTTCAATATGCATGTATGTTGGGCTAAAGAGAAAAATAAGACTTAAAAGAGGAGTAGAAAATAACTAAGGATAATATTGTTACGCCGGTGAGTCAGGACCAAGGTGTATGCATGGGTCCGTCGTCCTCACATGCCAAGCGTAACGGCCTATCCGTGTGGCTAAGGATCCACTGGGATAATCATTGTTTTTGGTAGAGGGGAACTCAAATCCCAGATTCCTCAGAGCCACAAGGTCCTTTGTAACGTCGCGCATTTTCCGGATCCCCGTGGATCCAGGTTTAGCGGGATTGGTGGCCAATGTGAGGCCCATTAGTGTTGTGTGTTTCTTATTAGATCCTTACCGGGTTTGGTTATGGGTCTGTGTTGGTGTTCAGTACGCTGGACATCAACAGTGTGTTGGCGTCCAGGTGGGTGACGTCGACTTTGTGTTGGCGGCCATGGTGTGCCGTTAACATGGTTTTAGCGTCCATCGATGTAGACGTCCATTGCTTGAACTTGGCGTCGAGCGATGTGGACGTCTGTGGGGTGGCGGTTTGGTTAGCGGCATATGTGTTGACGTTAACCTGACGCACTTGTGTTTTTATGGCAGACCCGAGCCATGTTCTTTCCCCTCTCTCTCCCTTCCTCTTCCCCCACCTTCACCCTTGAGCTTCTTCGCGAGTTCTGACGGTCGGCGGGAGCTCGTGGGAAGGCTGTGGTGCGCGTGGTAGCTGCAGATCGGGCGGGGAATGGCGGATTGGAGTGCGGTGTTCGTGGGGCGTTTCTCGGGTTTCGGTGTGATTCAAGGTTCTCTGGGAGTTTAATTGCGTTTCTGAGGTAGGGGTCGAGCCCTGTTAGCTTGTTAGAAACATTAAAACACGACTTAACCACTTGAATCAGCATTTTTAATGTATTTTCGGATTTTATTGCACCATGAAGGGATAATGGGTGGTTTGAGTAATTTAATGTATGTAGCATGCTGTGTTGGATTGTTTTGGGTTCATGCATGTTTAAAGAACCGTTCCAGTACATTTTCTGGTAGTTTTAACAGTTGGAAAACCTGTAGAGCTGGATTAGGGTTTCTGCAGGGTTTAAGGCCGGAGAACTTGGCGTCAAGATCGCTTGTCACCAAGCTCATCAGCCGGGATATAAACGGCTAGATCGCTTGCCGTCTATTTCTTATAAGCGGCAGTCGATGTTGCCGCCAACTTGTGCATGTACTCATGCAGTGTGGTTTACGTAGCTTTTCTGGTTATGAGTATCGTGTGTTTGTGTGTGCATGGCAATGATCGGTGTGAGCCAGTGCACTTGATATGCTCTTGGAGCATATTGTTCATGTAACAGGTATGTTTTACGTGAATGATGTGTGATGTACGTAATTGTTTTACGTAGTATGTGTGGTGCGTTGGCACCCGTGGCACTCTTGGAGTGCGTTGTCCATGTGTTGGACATGTGGTTTTCGTGGAAGACGTATGGTACACCATCCAGGGTGTAATATACACTTGTTGTCTACGTGGTTTGAGTGTGTGTTTACTACACACTTTGTTGTAATGTAATTCTTATGATTTGTCGTAATAATTGGGCAGTGAGGTTCCTGTGTGAGCCTAGCCATGACTTTGTGGTGTTTGGGCAGTGAAGGTCCATACCGACCTAGCCCTGGTCCGTTGTTGTCTTTCGAATAATATTATATTGATTTATGAAGTAAGTGGTGAGTGTTACCTCGGTGGTCATGAGACGACCAATGATAGGCAAGTTTGTGGTTCAGTTATGTGTTGGTGTAGGATAGCTTCGGGGTCACACGGTGACCGATGTTAAGCTAATCCTAACACTTGTATATTGTAAATTATAAGTAAAGGCTATATGTGTAAGTATCGTGGTTTGTACTAGCCGAGTGTGGTAGTCCGGCGCCTATTTCGGAATGCCTCTCTAGTCGGGTACCCCAGGTTCTTTGTGAGCCAGGCAGGTGTGTTTGTTGTGCTCGGGGTTTTGTCCTGGTACTTGTGTTGTACCGTTGTGGTCTGTGTCGTCTTCCTGGACACCCTCACTCCTGAGTTTGAGTTGTACGTCCGGCTGAGGGAAAGACGGCAGTGGGGCAGCGACTTCCCAGAGTTTGTTCTTATGTCGCTTGTAGCACACTCGTAGTTGGGGGTACGGACACCAATAGACGTCACTGGTCCCCAGCGAGTCCTATTTTCCAGTGTCTCACTTTAGAGTGCTCCGGCCAGAGACTCTAGAGGTGTCAGGCATGGGCCTGCAGCTGTGTGTCTGCAGGTGTGGTGTTGGTTGGTCTCCACAGTTGTTTGACTTCTTCCTTGTGGAGCGGCAGTTGGACCTTTCGTCCGTGACTGCGAGGCTGAGAGGTTGTTCTTGTGTTGTGTTGTCCGGGTTGGATATTGGCCTGATCAGCCAGTAGTCCGTTCCCGTGTGGTGGCGTCGTTCCCTTCCGACTCGTGCTTTGCTACTTGTTGTGGTTCGTGTGTTTGTGACTCGTGGTCGAGGTTTAACCAGTTCGAGGTGTGCCCTGGTGTTGGCACAATTGTGATTGAGTTGTGGTTTGTGTGACTTGCCGGTTGAGGTTTTACTTGTAATATTGTGCTTAAATAAAGGTACAATATAATTGTGGTCCAGTATGGTGTTTACCACCTTCCTGTACCATTTGTTCGGGTGTTTGTGTTGTGGTACCTCAGAGTAGCAGGTACATGTTCCATTCGTGGGTTACTTTGTAGTTTTGTGGTGGTACATTGTGTACCAACCTTCTTAGGTTCTCGTGTGTGGTGGAGGTCTTGTGGTTTGACCTGCCACTTGTTGTATCCTAACTGTTTTAAGTAGATCTTTGTTTATATTTTATTGTGGATTAGTTTGTGATTATTAAATACGTTACCTTTGTGGGTATTTTGTCGATGAGGCTTGTGGCCTAGGCATATTGTGGTTTAGTAGAGCTATGCTCCGTGGAGGCCGTGTGAGACCTTCCACTTGTTGAGTTTTACTCTTCTTGGGTACGATTCCAATTATAGTTTTAGTGTGTTATGGATTGGCTTTGTGGTAGCCAGTTCTGTTACCTTGTGTGTAGTTTCCGACGTAGTGTGATTTGGAGTATAAAGGACCAGCTCTCTGTTAGCAGTCCTGTTACTCAAATGATTGAGGTTCACCTGTGTACCTTGTAGCCTGGGCAGTGACTTGCCTGTGTGGCTTATAGTTTAGACAACTAGTTGTTGTAGCAGTGTGCCAGTGAGACTGTGGTTTAGGCACTTTAGTAGTTGGGCCGACTATTAATATTACGTTAGTCCTGTAGTCCTACTTTCCTTCTGAGGACTTTGTATTTATTATCATGAGTATGTTTAATTGTTATTTATTGTCATGATGTGAGCATGAAATGGTTTGGCTATTAATGTTGCCAGTAAGACCCATTGGGGTTGAGGAGTTTGTGGTTACGTTGTTGTTTTGGGTAGCCCCTACTGAGCCAGTGATTTATTGAGGCTCACTCCCCTACAGTTCTTTTCAGGGCTTGTCGTGTGTTTAGCTTACAGCAGTGTTGTGACAGACTTGTACCACCAGCAGTTGAGTTATAGTTAGTGTTGTGTGAGCTTGTGCTCCCTCGGGGTATGCCCCAGGTAGTTGTACTCTTTTAAATTGGACATGTATTAATGTAATGGGACAGTTGTACAAATTTGTGAGCAGATATGAGCACATGTACTTTCTTGTGTCTTATATTCTTGTGGTTTGTCTTTTATACTCTTACTGGACACGTGTGTGAGATATCCCTTGCGAGACTTCGGTCCGTTCGCGGGAGGCGGATCTGGATATGGAGCCTTATTGGGCATAAATACCCCGGTCCGTCACATCCTTGGTCTGCTCTAAAAGTATAACGTATAGTAGATGCAGATAACTGATGGTGAAGGCAGTGGCAGCCTGATTGCGCCGGATGAGGTAACTCGAATCCTGCACTCAAAACTCGTTAGCCCAAAAAATAAACATCATGGAAAATAGCATTTAGCACGGAGCATGCAGCATGGATAAAGCGTTCAAACAACAAGCATGGATCATTCAATTGGTTTGTTTTAACCATGAGGATAAGTGGACTTGGCCAAAGATAAAGTGCAAGATGGGAGGAACCCAAGATTGGAAGGATTGCTTCGGCCTTGGCGCAAGAAGAAGGCAATTGCCTTGTGCAATACCATCATAATTTTTTTTTTGGAGAGTATTTTGAATTTTTGTGTTGGTTTTTGAAAATATTTGAAATTTTGTGGAGTTTTTGAAAATATTTGAATTTTTGTGAGATTTTGGAAATATTTGAATTTGTATGGAGTTTTGGAAAGTATTTGATTTTTGTGGTCTTGAGAAGTATTTGATTTTTGTAGGTTTTGAGAAGTATTTGAATTTTTGTAGGTTTTGGAAATATTTGAATTTGTTTGGAGTTTTGGAAATATTTGATTTTTTTGATAATTTAGAAATATTTGAATTTTTATGAGATTTTGAAATATTTTGATTTTTTATGGAATTTTGAAACATTGTCATGCCGTGGCGGCATTGAAATTATGAAGATTGACTGGCGAAGGGGTCCTTGTTGACTCCCGTGTCATTGAAGAATGCCTAGAGTAGGGCGTGCGTTTTAACGTGGCACCCACGGCTGATTGCTTGGCTGACAGTGCCACTGCCAAAGCCACGCCTGAAGAGGCGACTAAGCCTTAAATAGGGAGAAGGGAAGAACATTTGAAGATAAGCTTGGTATGGGTATTCGAGGAGTTGGGTTTGACTTCCTTCCTTGGCACAACCGTCAGAAGGTTCTGTCTCATTAAGCACTTGGGCTTTTCCAATTATTTTGGAATCTTGAGTGGTGACCACTTGATTGTAGGGACATGCGTACGACCGGGTCCATTTGGATCTCTGCGGGGACTTTGCCACTCTTTGCCATGCCCTATTATCATTGATTTAATTTTGACTTTTACATGCATACGACCGGGTCCATTTGGATCTCCGCGGGGACTTTGCCGCTCTTGACATGCATTTTTGACTTGGGTTTTTATTGGTCATTTTGATTTTGCCCATTTTTAAGACATCCCCTTATGACGGAGGTGTTTTGGGTTGGTTGACTTGCCCAGACTGCCTCTACTACCCATACTTTAGGCCGAGCAAGAAGAGAAATAGACTTTGTACCATTCAAGCGTGGTTGTGACGGTGACGGTGTCTACCGGGAGCAATCGGCTTAGGGCGCCGTGAAGTGTGTGCAGGTGCCCATGCCCAGGGCAAACCTTAATGACTCGGCAGAGAGTGCGGGACTCTTGGCGTGGAGTTATCATAACGAAAAAATGCTGGGACAGCATGGTAATGCTAAACAAATATTCATCTTTTTAGGGATTTTTTCGACACTTGGTAGATAAAAAAATTTTCAAAGTAAGAACTTGGAGGATTAAAAGAAGACGAATGCCCATGCCCTGCGCTGGGGCGGATGTGCCCTGCGTTGGGGGCGAGACTCGGGAGGTCTAAGGGAATTGACAAAATTCTTTATTCAAAATTAAAAGGACACATGCGAGAAGGGCCGAAGGACCCGATTGAAAAATGGAGGTGACAATAAAACAAAAGACGAATGCCCTGCTGGGGGCGAGACCTGGGAGGTCTACACGAATTTACACATTTTTTTATTCAAATTTAAAAACATAAGTGGGGACTAAAGCCCCGAAAGTAGTGCGAGAAGGGTCGAAGGACCCGATTAAAATGGAGATGCGAAGACTACAAAAAAAGACGAACGCCCAGCATTGGGGCGAGACTCGAGGGTCTACAAGAATTTACATTTTTTATTCGAAATTAAGAATATACATGGGGACTAAAGCCCCGAAAACAATGAGAGAAGTGTCGAAGGACCCGATTGAAAATGGAGAGGAGAGAAATGTGGAAAGGACGAATGTCCTGCGCTGGGGCGAGACTGAGGGTCTAAAAGAATTTACATTTTTTATTCGGAATTAAAATGACGAGTGGGGGCTAAAGCCCCGAAAGCAATGCGAGAAGGGTCAAAGGACCCGATTAAAGGCGGCAAGGAGAGAACGGCGGAAAGACTTTGGAGACTCCGGCGGGGCTGGAGGGGTTTGGAGAAGAAGGAGGGGAGCGATGCCCTGAGGGAGAAAGAGAATCCGGAGGGGCCGGAGGAGCAGAAAGAAAAAGCGGGCTGCGAGGGGTCGAAAGGAAAGGTGCGCAGCGTAGGGCGCGAGATGGAGATGTGCCACGTGGGACGCAGGAGGGAGATGTGCCACGTGAGGCACGGAATGGAGACGTGCCTCGTGGGGCACGAGATGGAGATGTGCCGCGTGGGGCACGAAAAGGAAAAGTGCCACGAGGGGCACGAAAAGGAAAAGTGCCACGAGGGGCACGAAAAGAGGTGCAAAATGGGGCGCGATGCTCGGTGCAAGAGAATGTATTGTACAAGAGATGGAAATAAAATGCCTCCCGTGGGGAGGGAATGTGGAGAACCCACGGAGAGGTGCTAAGGAGCACAAACGATGATTGGAAAGGAAATGAAAAAGATGGAGGAGATTCCTTGGTCTCTTGCCTTGCCCGACATTTGGGCTTCCGCTTGAGAATCGGCGTTTTGACCCTCAGGTATTTCCTCACAAAACGTGTCCAGCGGGCGGATGGTCGTGCTCTTCTTGACCGGATTGAACGGCTCTCAAGGATTAAAGAATCGTTGACTTCCGTCAGAGTTTCAAATGACTGTGGCAACTCCCTTGGAATATAGCTGAATGAAAGGGTGGGGAGTTCCACCGATCAAGTTGGAAGCAACAAAGGGGGGACCGTGCCCAAATATTGTAAAACGTTTGATATGGAAGGGGGCACGACCCCTTGAACGATAGATTGTGCCAATGATTCAATGTTGGGGTGCGTAAGCACAATCTGATAAGCTGACCCCTTCACTGGAGTGGGAAGGTTCACAACAACGGTGTGAGGGGTCATGAGAGCTTGGAGGGAGAGATTCCCTATGAGTATTTTCAAATAAACCAGGTTGGCAACGGGCATGATTGGCAGATTATTAGAAGGCCTCTTGACGGCCATAATTGGAGGAGAGGGCCTCCGCTCTGAAAATGTGCCCGGTATGGAAACGATGACCAGCATGCGGGGAATGTAATTGTGGATTTTAAAAAGCATGCCCAGTCCTGGGGCTTCCTTCTTCTGCTGACTCTGCTTCTTGCTCCTTAAAAACTTGCGCCTGCTCCGATGGATGGGGGTGGTGGCAGATGGAGTGGAAGGTTGTACGGCCTTTGGAGGCGTAATGGATGGCTGTATGGCTGGTGGCAGTGTAATGGGTGTGATAGCAAGGGGTTGCTCGGGTTCGGCTGCCAAGGGTATTGGCGGTATGGGAGGTGCAATGGTTGGTGTAATGATGGGTGGAGGCTTAATAATGGAAGGTTTAATAGTGGAAGGTTTGGTAAATGTGGATGGCAGTGTGGGAGGGGTAGGTAAATGGCGCACGAACATGACCTCGGAAGGTTCATCATTGTAGCGCCAAGTGGTTTCTTGGAGGGGTTCGATATTGGCAACTTCAGCCCGAGCAACAGGCTATGGTGGAAGTGGAGGTTGTTGTGGTTGTTGTGGTGAAGGCATGGGAATCGGTATGGGAGCCGGAGCAGGCGCAACGTAGGGCGCAGGATCTTCTTCATAAAAAATAGGGGCGTCGTAGGGCCCAGCTGGAGGTTGTTGAGTCCGAAAAGGATGAATCAGTGGACGCTTGGGTGGCGGCATGCCATGGTAAATGGGGGTATGCGGAGGCACATATGATATGGATGTTGTATGTTGGTGAGGTGGATGGTGGATGGCGTCCACTGATTCGTTCTCTCTTGGTTTAATTTGATCAAACAAGTCTACGATCGGGGAGTCCATTAAATGAGCTTGAATGTAACGTCCCCGCTCGTAGAGCTCCTCCATAGAGGTGATCTGGTTCATGGCCAGGATGTGCCTGAACTTCGGAGTAGAGTTTGAAATGATTATTTTGATTTGCTCTAACTCCGAGAGCTCATGTTGCAAGCGAGCGACCATTGACCTCCAACGGTCATCAAATTGTACAAATTCCTCGTCGGCCTCCATCTTCTCAGATGCTAGATCCGTGATAGAGAGATAAGGGCTGACGCGGTCTTTGTACCTCTGAAGGAATTTTTTGTGCAATGAGCGGAAGTCCCCTGCCTCACTTGGTTCTAGAGAATAGAACCATTCGAGCGCAGGGCCGTCAAGAGATTTTCTAAATAAAAATGCCAACGTGAGGGGGTCACGTTGCCAGCGGGAAGACTCATAAAGGAATTCTTTGACGTGAATGTAGGGATTACCCGTGCCATTGTACAGTCGGTACGGCGGCATCTCCGAAGGAGGAACGTAAATTTTTGGGAGAGCCGGCATGGCGGCAATGGGGTTACCCTTGGAATTTGAAAATTCATTGATTTGATTCTCCAGAGTGTTCAATCTCCGGAGAAGAGCATGTTCTGGAGAAGTGAGGGGCTGCTGGGCCTGTGAGGAAATATGTGCGGGTGGCCTGGAATAGGTGGGCCTTCCCAAGGGACGGTCTATATAGACCGGAGCACGGGCGTGCAAATGGCTAGGGTGCCGAGATGATGAAGGATGTACAGGGGTAGGTGGCGAAGTCACCGGGATGTACATAGGCGGGTGCCTAGGGGAAGAAGCTGGAGAAGGAGTCGTGGAAGGAGTCCCACCCTCAAGTAAAGACTGTACCATAAGAAACTCTTGAGGTGTGAGCTGATCAAGTGCATTCAGGACATTCTGCACTGTGGAATCATGGTGGGAGACAGGCTCTTGCCGGGTTTTGATTGGAGGCAAATGTGAGGTGACATCATATTGGTTAGTGCGCGGTGTGCGCACAAAACCATAAGAAGTGGAAGGCTGTCCCTCACGGTGGTAAGATGGACCGACATGGGACTGGAAAGATGGGGATCGGACATTATCCTCATAGTCCTCATGATAAAAATCGACATGATAATATGGGTCCATTTTTAACAAAGCAATAAACAATCAAATAGGTTGAACAAAGATTAGGCAGACAATATGGCTCAAACAAGTTATGATGCTTAACGTTGCTTTTAGGAGTTTGACACTTAATTAATGGATTGAAAAATATTGTGTCACTCCAGATGAGGTCCTAGTTGGAAAAAGTATGGATACTTCGGGATACAACTAGAATCACCTCTCACCACGCAATGGGATGTCTAACCCGGGTCAACGAAAGGGTACCGCCAGCTCGATCCGCCGTGTGGGAATCCACGGGGTACGAAGTCTTACGGGGTTCTGGGAGAAGGTTCACTAGTCCAATGGGACGGAATGCCCAATGGAGAGTTTGCCCTCACCGGAAGGGGTGTGTGGAGCCTAGGAATATGAGGGAAGGAGGTCCCCCGACCGATGCAAAATGTCCACAAATATAAAGAAAGGCAGCTGAATGAGCCTTCTGAAACAGGATGAAAATCGCGTCCAACGCAGTGGGCGCGGATTCAAAAATCGCGTCTGTTCTGTCTGCCGCGGATCTGACAGCTCGCAAAAGCTGTAAGAGCCGAGGCGACTCCCTCCGAACTCTAAAAGGCGTCCAATACAGCCACCGCGATATTAGCATGCATTAAATCGCGTCGACGATGATCGACGCGAATTACAACAAAAATCCTTCCCTGGAAAATATTCAGAAAAATAAAAAGGCTAGACCGAAACGCGTCGACTGTCCCTGACGCAATTCAACCCAGTAACCCGCCCTAGAAAAATTTTCACAAAAACAAACAAATGGCTTCGAATCGCGTCGGCTGTCCCTGCCGCGATTCTAGCCAGTAAACCAGAACGAAAAAAATTTCACAGAATGGAATGAAGCATGCACGCACCAATTGAAGGAAAATTGAAACTTAAGACTATATGCTAATCAACATACATAAACATGAACTTAAATAAATAAAGAAACGATAAAGACAATAAAAGAACGCCACGTGGGGCGAAAACAAAGTGGCACACGTGGGTGCCAAAATAAAGTAACGCCACGTGGGGCGTAAAAAGGAAAGGCACACGTGGGTGCCTAAATGAGGTACCCGAGCTGAAATGTAGAGGGTTCCACCGTGATCGCCAAGTTGTAGACACGTTTATTTTCCGCTCCCCGCTTTCTGCCCTCCTTTTAGGGAGAGGCCGCGAGAGAGACGAAAAAAACAACGAACCACACCGCTCCGCTCCCTTTTTAGGGGGAGGACGGAGAATCGATGATAAAAAGAGAAACAGGCACAAACGATCAAAACAAATAACAAGAAAATAAAGACCGTGATCGCCAGACGCACGTGGGGCGCCGAATGGGAAACGAGACGCGCGTGGGTGCCGAATGTAACGGGAGAAAAGGAGGGTACCTTTCACCCGTAGATCACGGGATGTGTGGGCGTAGGTTCTTTCCTCCTCCTTCCACCGGCCGGCCGGCGAAGAAGATTCAGCTCGGGGTACTTGTCACAGGAAGACAACAAAAAGAGACAACGGGATTAGCCCGGGATGTGCAGTAAATGAATCTAGACAAATAAAATAACATAAATGAAAAAGGGGAAGAACACACATTTTGGGTGGTCTTTAAACCCCTAAATTATGTAGGTGTGTGGGTGTGCATGCATAGATGAAAGAAAAAGAAACTTAAAGGACCACATGGGGTCCGGAGGAAGGAAAAAGGGGGGGGGGGGGGGGGGGGGGCCCCGAGGTGGCCGGACGGCGTAACGGCGTAGCCGGAGAGGACAACGAGAAGAGGAGGACGTGGAAGGCGTGGCTCCCGTTGGATGTGCGTGATGGCGAGGAAGATGGCAACGTCGGGCCGGAGACAAGGACGGGGAGGGCGAGGAAGCATACGGCGAGGCAGGGCTGTGCTGTGTGGAGTTTCCCCCTCCCTCTCTCTCTCTAGAATCCTCACTCTCTCTCTCTCTAAAACTCTCTCCTCCGAAGCAAATGGCCAAAAACCCCTTTTGAATGGGGTTCTGCGCGAGCTTTAAGTTCTGGGTAAAAATCGCGTCAGGGACAGTTGCCCCAATTAAAGCTATAAATCGCGTCGACTCTGCTGGCCGCGCTTTGAATCGCGGCGGGAAGCCCGGACGCGATTAAGATTCGGCGTACCGACTCAACAATGCACTGGCTACTGACGCGACTTTATGATTTGACATCTCTGAATCGCATCGTCTGACATGGATGCGATTCAGGGATTTTATCATGATTACAGACCTGCACGTGACGACTTTCTGGGCCGCTGTCAGACTCTGAAGCGCGGCGGGGATCCTGGACGCGATTTGAAAGACGGTTTTTGAATCGCGGAGGGAATGTTGGACGCGTATTAAAAGGTGGTTTATGAATCGCATCTACTGTGAGGACGCGAATTAAATTTAGCTTCCGGGGGCGGGGCGCTGCCCCTGGACCCCCGCGACCTGACCGCGCAGGTCGATCCGCGACCAGACCCCCACTTGGGAAGTACCAAGAAAGAATGGATGAGATCCAAAAAGATGGGAAAAGCTCTTTCAGGACTAAATGAGGGTCACTTGTGGCGTTACAGCGCAACTTGAAAATTTGCCCGCGGTGGGAAAATTCGCGTGTCTACACTATCATGTGATGTAATTAACTTTAATTTATGATTAAGTTGTACTAATAAATGTTATTCAAGTATCGTACTCAGAGGTGCACGCTCCAACATGATGACACCGAAATTTTGTAACGAAAATGAAATCTGAGAATGCCATAATTTCCAGAAAAATGTGCTGATATCAGAAATATAAATATCCGGAATTGTTGACGTACGGATTTCAAGATTAAGTCGACGCAACTATTTTTTGGGGAATTTTTGCTGGGTGAAAAATAAATTCTAAAAATTAAACTAAAACCACCATAATTTGTAAAACATTTTAATTAGCTTATGGTTAAAGTTTCAACTTGAATGGACACCATTTGAGTATAAAAATATAGGAATGTTTGGGCCAGCTGAATTATGGCTTAATTATGGTAACCATTTTCTGGAATAATTCTTGCATACATAAGGGGGCTACGTAAGGCTTATTTCACCTAGGATAAGATGCCTACACATGTTACCATACGTGTAAGTGGGGGGATCATGCATGGTTAACGTGGCCATGGGTGGGTAAGAAGAGTCTTACGGCTCCACATGTTAGGCCGACGTGTGATGCATGCAAGGGGGTTGAGATCTTATAAAAGCCTCCCTCACCCTTCGTGGGAGTTTTTTCCACTTCTTGCTCTTATTTCTTCCTGCTACTGTTGCTGCTCTTGTCGTTGCTGCACCTGTTGTAGCTCATGCTACTACTCTTACTGTAGCCGCTACTACGACTCCTGCTGCTATCGTTGTTGCTGCTATTGCAACCGCTGCTACGGCTATTGCTATTGTTGTTGTTGCTGCTACTACTTTGGCTGCTGAGCTGTCACTGCAATCATTGCATCCTTTACCTGGCATTGAGGAGGATTTGCATTTCTCTTAGACTAAGTAGGTTCCTCCCTACGATTCTTCTCCACTTTCATAACTTCATGCTTGTAGTCTCTTCATTTGTATAAACATATTTCCTTTTTGTTCCATGTTCTATTGGATTCCTTCTTTCTTCTCATTCTTGTCTCTTATTCATGCTCAAGAGCTTCATGTGACGGCCCTCATTATACCGGTACAGTTATACCAACCCACGTCGGTATAGCGAGAGTCCTCACAGTGGGACATTTACCCAAACGATACATATAGCTGAGATACACGTGAATATACAACAGAGTAGCGGAAGTAAAAGACAACTGTCCCCATTCATTCATCATCCACATTTAACATACATGAAGTTTGTAATTAACAATAAAAACTAAAAGTTCACATAATTTAAATTGCTGAAATAAAAATACATAATGTCCACACTTATACATTCTTTTCATGATACTCTAATACAATGTTCAAATTACATACTATGAAATACACAAGTCACAAAGAACTCCAAAGTCTAATCTCCGCGCTCGGAGTCCGTCTCCACTGTCTCCTCCAACGGTGCCACGTCACCAACTACACCTGTACGCCGAAGCAAGGAGTGAGTCCAAAGACTCAGCAAGCAACACTACTCATAACATACACGTATAAGTCATAGGGGTTTCTACATGCACATTCAAAATTTACAACACATGGCATGCTAATCATTTGAAGGTTTCAACCTATCATGAAAGTTTTACAAATTGATACATGGATCATGCTTTCAGATTCCTAAGAATAAAACTTTACCTATCACATGCTCTCTATTCAATTTACTCATGAAATTTTGTCTTTAAAGGACCAAGACATGAGAGCTACCAACATGAACACTGTGCATATATGAAAGGAAACACAACTAGCATGAGTTTTACGTGTTCTTAAGCATATACATAGACATTTTCACATGCTTTAAGTTGCTGGTTTCACATGGTTTAATGGCTGTAAACCTACACATGAGAGCTACAATATTGCTTAAAACAAATCATGTGAACAACCAATCATGCTACTTGCATACGCGCTCATCAATTATCCCTAACATGGATTCTAGACATTTTTGCACATATAAACATGATGATAACGACATGAATTTACTGATTTCACATAGTTTCAGTTTGTCTCACATGGATTTCAACAACATATTCTCACATTTAGAATTTCACATTTTCTTTACA
This sequence comes from Colocasia esculenta, assembly GCA_014218235.1. Lineage (NCBI taxonomy): Eukaryota > Viridiplantae > Streptophyta > Magnoliopsida > Alismatales > Araceae > Colocasia > Colocasia esculenta. The sequence goes on along the minus strand of CM024763.1, from coordinate 52,743,983 downwards.
CAAGTTTCTCTTTCACATGGTTACACTTTGCACATACACATTCACATTGTTCACTTACACATTTACACATGAACACATACACATTACACATTTCACATTACACATTTTAGGTGCCGTGACACATAGTCCAAACCACCAAAGAAGGACATATACACATCACATTACACATAGACGCCATCTAGGCATTCCAATGGCGACTCTTGGACTGCGCAGACCGGGAGAACAAGTCTCCACCCTAACCAGTGGTACTTGTCCACCTCCAGGATTTCCCCCTAATGCCCTTAGGGTCACTTACACATTGAACTTTCTCAGGGGGATTTCCCTGATACAGTTCCACTGCCCTCTACGAAGCAGTGTCACATTGGCACAGTTACACATTTACACATTTTACCGGTTTGCACATGGTTTTACACATAGCACTTTTCATCTCATTCACTTTCTCACTCATATGCATTTCTCTGTTTTTCCTGACATGGCACTACAGATTTCAGGAGTTTAACACACAGCCAATTTCACCAATCAAGTTGGGTTTAAGCAATATCTAATCACATTACGATAACATACATAGATTACTATATTTCACATAGAAAATACATAACTTCTTATATACGGGTCCAAATGACCTGAAATTTTAACCACATGCTATTTTCGGGTTCTAGATCATACATCCAATTTTTCAGATTTTTCTGAGCTAATTGGGATTTACAGTAAATAAAACACCTTTTCGCATGCCATTCACAATTTAGGTTGACATAGAGTTTAACACATCATGCATTTTTACCACTTACTGTTTGAACAAAGACTACTGTTATATACATGATTTGAGAATACAGAATTATCCTAAATCATACATCTACATGCCGTTTTATTTACCGAACCGAGTTTATTAGCAACTTATACAAGCATGGACAATTTATCAAAAACTGAGTACATGTATACTGATCCACAAATCTTCATGGTCTAATAAAACTGAGGCATTCAGACTAATCCTAATCATAAAGCATAAATTTGGCAAGATCATCAACAAGTCATGCTTACAAATTCATGGAATACACTCTTCTAACATCCATCACCACACATCACACTCATCCACACACCACATTTAACAATATACATAGTGTATAGGGTTACCATATATCCTCATCACGGAAACCATACCGAAAATAGTGTATAGGAAGGGCAGAACAGGTCACTGTTCTGTCCAGAGGAACTTGGCGGCGGTCTCTGGCCGCTGACTCAGGGTCAGCGGCATGGTCGATGGACGCCAAGCATGATCTCAGCGTCCATTGACCTTGCCGTCAATGCAGGTCTGTGCAGAAACACAGACCCGAGCTCTCAAGTTTGGGTGAATGTGAGGGTCTAGGACTCGAGGGAAAATTCATAAAAATAGTAGAAACGACCTAGACACATACGGGGACATTATGGTTAGGTCACTTGCCTTTTAAAAATTGCTCCAAAGGGTCTAGGGTGTTGGTGAAGCCCTCCTTGGGCAGTCCCAAGAAGGTGCAGAAACGCCTCCTAGATCTTCTTCCTCGGGCTCCTGGATGATCTCCACAGCAGGGGATGTCGGGGAAGCCTCCTCCTTTGCTCCAGCTATCCTCTTGTCGTGGAGATGGCCGGATCTAGCTCCAGGAAGTCTGATCTTTGGGTGCAAAAGGGTGGGTTTCTCAGTTTTTCTTCTAGGGTTTTCTTTCTCTCTTTTCTCTCTTGCAAAGGTGAAGAGAGGAGTGGGAAGAGGCAATCCGGGTTCAGACATAAGGGGAGGCCTCTCTCCCACTCACAAGGTGACATGACAGCTCTCAGAGCCGTTGGGGACAGCCCCCCAATGGCTGAGCTTTCTTGTTTCAGAGGTTTCTGGCTCTGCTGCGCATGCAGGCCAGAGAAATAGGCGTCCATATCGCTCGACGCCAGGATTAGTGTTGGCGTCCATGTCTGGACGCTGACACTACCTCAACGGCTAGGGGTTGACGCCAAGGTGGCCTTCGGCCAGAACTCTAAAATATGCAGAAAACTATGCATACCATGCATATATACATGCAATATGTATATGGTAGTGTATCCATACTATCACCATTCAATACATGCATTATTTACATCTAATATAAACATATGCACACGTAATTATACTAATCAATACGTACGTAAATATGTATATACATACACAAGCACAAATATACACACACAAATACAAATAATGCGACGGAAATTCGAGGGCCTTACACCCTCTCCCCCTTAAAGAAACTTCGTCCTCGAAGTTAGAACGACACTACTCAAACAAAAGGGGATACTTCTTCTTCATCGCATCCTCAAGCTCCCAAGTAGCCTCCTCTCGTGAGAAGTTCCGCCATAGAACTTTCACCGACGCAATACTCTTGTTCCGGAGATGCTGAACCTTCCGGTCAAGAATGGCTACTGGTTGCTCGACATACGAAAGATCTGGCTGGATCTCCACTGGCTCATGACTAATCACATGAGACGGATCTCGGACATACTTCCTGAGCATAGATACGTGGAATACAGGGTGAACGCTAGCCAAAGCTGGGGGTAAAGCTAGCTCATACGCCACGCTGCCCAAACGTCTGAGAATCTCATATGGGCCAATGAATCTAGGGCTTAGCTTGCTATGCCTGCCAAATCTGACAACACCTCGAGTAGGCGATATCTTCAAGAAGACATGATCGCCAACCTCGAACTCCAAATCCTTTCTCCTGTTGTCGGCATAACTCTTCTGCCTATCCTGTGCCGCAACAAGCCTTCCTGATAAGCTGAATCTTATCCGAAGTTTCCTGAACTAACTCCGGTCCGATCAACTGCCTATCACCAGTCTCCTCCCAACATAAAGGAGATCTGCAGGGCCTACCATACAACGCCTCGAATGGAGCCATACCAATACTAGCATGAAAGCTGTTGTTGTATGCGAACTCCACAAGAGGTAAATGACGCTCCCAATCATCCTTCCAATCCAGAACACACGCTCTCAACATATCCTCGAGCGTCTGGATAGTCCTCTCGGACTGTCCATCGGTCTGGGGATGAAACGCCGAACTGAGCTTAAGCTCCGAACCTAACGCATCCTGAAGACCCTTCCACAATCTCGAAGTAAATCTCGGATCTCGATCCGAAATGATCGACTTCGGCACACCATGCAATCTAATGATACCGCTAACATACAATCTAGCTAAACTCTCTACTGACTGCTTCTTCTTCATAGGCAAGAAATGAGCAGTCTTCGAGAATCTATCTACAACACCCAAATCGAGTCATTGCCCCTTCTAGATCGAGGCAAACCCGAAACGAAGTCCATAGTGACAGCTTCCCACTTCCACACTGGGATATCCATCCTCTGCATAAGGCCGGATGGTCGCTGCCGCTCGGCTTTCACTTGCTGACATACTAGACATCTAGACACATAATCCGCAACATCCTTCTTCATGCCGGACCACCAAAATGATCTCTTCAGGTCTTGATACATCTTAGTGTTACCCGGATGAATAGAGAATCGCGATCTATGAGCCTCCGCTAACACATGCTCACGGACATCTACTACATCAGGGACACAAACACGGTGCTGAAATCTAATCACACCGTCCTCATCACGAGCAATGCCCGCCTTACCCACTAACTCTAACAATCTAGGGTCGGCTTTCTGCTGCTCAATCACCTCATCCAAGACTGAGGATCTAAGGGATAGCTGAGCTACAAAAGCCTGACACAGCGATGGCTCTAACTCGGTCATAGAGCACGCTGCATCCTCCAACATCTTCCAATCCTGCTGGAGCGAAGACCTCTTTCTACTAAGAGCATCTGCTACGACGTTCGCCTTTCCAGGATGATACTGAAGGTCGAAGTCATAGTCCTTCAAGAACTCAATCCATCTCCTCTGCCTCAGGTTTAATTCCTTTTGGGAGAAAAGATACTTCAAGCTCTTGTGGTCGGTAAACACCTCAAATCTGACACCATAAAGATAGTGCCTCCAGATCTTTAGTGCATGAACCACTGCTGCGAGCTCCAAATCATGAGTCGGATAGTTCCTCTCATGCTCCTTCAACTGACGAGAAGCATAAGCCACTACCCTCTCTCGCTGCATGAGTACACAGCCTAAACCAATCTGAGATGCATCCGTATAAATGGCAAAACCTTCTGGACCACTAGGCAATACCAATACCGGAGCAGAAGTAAGCTTAGCCTTCAATAGCTGAAAGCTACGCTCACATGCCTCAGACCATACGAACTTCTCACCTTTCTGGTCAGCTTTGTCAAAGGGGCGGCGATGGATGAGAAACCCTCAATGAATCGCCGATAATAACCAGCTAACCCAATGAAACTACAAATCTCCGAAGGAGTCTGGGGAATCTCCCAATCCATAACTGCTTGGACCTTTGCTGGATCAACTGCAACACCAGCGCCGGAGATAACATGCCCGAGAAAGTGAACCTCGCGCAACCAGAACTCGCACTTGCTGAACTTCGCATACAGCTTGTGCTCACGGAGAACCTCTAAGACTAACCTCAAATGCTGACGGTGTGGCCTCATCCGGAGAATAGACCAACACGTCATCAATAAACACAACAACAAAGCTATCTAAATACGGACTAAACACCCGGTTCATGAGATCCATGAACGCTGCAGGGGCGTTGGTCAATCCGAAAGGAAGGACCAAAACTCATAATGTCCATAACGGGATCTAAATGCCGTCTTGGACACATCCTCACTCCTAATCCGCAGCTGATGATAACCAGATCGCAAGTCAATCTTAGAAAAGACTGATGCATCCTGCAACTGGTCAAACAGATCATCAATCCGAGGTAAGGGATACCTGTTCTTCACAGTCACTTGGTTCAACTTCCTATAATCAATACACAACCTAAGTGACCCGTCTTTCTTCTTGACGAATAATACAGGTGCGCCCCAAGGGGAAACACTAGGGCGAATGAATCCCTTATCAAGCAATTCTTGCAATTGCTTCCTCAACTCGGCTAACTCTGCAGGGGCCATCCGATATGGGGCCTTCGAGATAGGAGAGGTGCCTGGAAGCAACTCTATAGTGAACTCTATCTCCCTATCCGGTGGCAATCCAGACAAGTCATCGGGAAAGACATCTGGAAATTCCTGCACCACATCGATCTCTGCAAGAGTCAGTGACGAACCAGCATCGGGTACTAGCATAACGCTGGCAAGAAATGCGTCACAACCCTTGTTCACCATGCGCATCGCCTTCATGGCAGAGATAACTAACTTTCCCGCTAAGTTCTTTGGCAAGGGATGAGAGAACTCGTCCTCACCAGGAATGCGGAAAACAATCCTCTTCCGACGACAATCCACTAACGCATAGTGCTCCTCTAGCCAATCCAGACCAAGAATAGCATCATAGTCCTTCATCTTTAGCAAGAAGAAACACCCATCTAGGATTCTATCCTCAATGCACACAGGTAACGACGGAATGCACTTCCTAGTCGATACCGTACCTGCAGGGGTGTGCACAGACAAAGGGACCTCTAACTCCTCAGACTCTACGCCTGACTCTAGGGCTAACTGCCTAGCGAACCGCTCGGAAATGAACGAGTGAGTAGCACCCGTATCAAACAAAACCCGAGCGTGCACACCTAAAAGCAAAACCGTACCTTCGGTGACATGCTCCGCCTGCTCGGCGTCCTCGCGAGCCAAAGCAAACACTCGAGCTGGGGCTCGAGGCCTTCCTGGTCTTCCTGTAGCTGGCACGGCTGCCGCTACTGCTGGTGCTGGCGCTCCACGCTGAGCTCCTTGCTGAAGTCTTGGGCAATCTTTAATCTTGTGGTCGCTACTCCCACACTTCAAGCATCTACCCTACCAACCAACACTCGGAACCACCATGTGTCTTCCCGCAGTGGGGACACTCTTTCTTCACAGTAGGGGAACGTACAGAAGGTACCTGAGAGTTGCTGGCTGCCACTGGTTTCTGCGGTGTCTGGTACACCGTTTTCTTCTTATCCTGCCGCTGGAATGACGCTGTAGGCCTCTTCTGCGAAGCCTTCTTTTCCTCCAGATATTGCTCCATTTCTCCCTCCTGCCTGCAGGCAGCACTGAGGGCCTCGTCCAGCGTGCGGTGGTCAAACGCCACGAGTCTCGTCCGCAGTGATGGCTTGAGTCCCATCACGAACTTCTTGGTCTTCCTGCGCTCATCCTCTACGATATGCGGTGCATACTTAGAAAGTTCAGAAAACCTTGCCTCGTATTCCAGCACGGTCATGGAGCCTTGCGTCAGGGAGAGAAATTCCTGCTCCATTTTGTCCTGGATATGCTCTGGGACGAACTTGGCTCGAAAGAGCCTCACGAACGCGTCCCACGTCACGTCTACTGCTCCGTCCTCAAAGCGTGTACGTAGTAGGGAGGACCACCATACATCCGCTCTCTCCTGCAATACACCTTCATAAGAACCATCTAACAAATCTAAATTAAGCAGAACATACAAACATACAAAATTAAAAGTCTACCTGTAGCATGTAGGTGGCTAATGTCACCTTATCCTCATCAGGGCACCTGATGGCTCGGAAGATTTTCTCCGTCTCCCTCAACCAGCTTTCTGCCATTAATGGATCACTCTCCCCCTTAAAAGAGGGTGGGGTCATCCTCTTGAATCGCTCCATGATGGATGGTCCACCATGGTCCTGAGCTGGTGCCTGAGCCTGCTACATTAAACAATAACAATACACAATAAACACAATATCATGCAATTTAAATAGCAAACTACTAGTTGTTTCATTATTCTACCTGGGCCTCCAACTGTGCCTGGAGTGCTGCCTGGGTATGAGCCTGCGTCTGCATGGCTTGCACCAGACCTTGCATGAATACTCCGTAGTCCACAGGCGGCGGTGGGGGAAGTACAGGGCCTCGCGGTGCCGGGGCCTGTTGCTCCGCCTGCTCATCACGTCGCGGCTCGTCCTCACGGGCCGACGCTCCACCACGCCTACCTCTCGAAGCCATGGCTGTAATAAAATTTCAGCCACCATTAGAGTAGGTTACTAAGTTTTCTAACCATTTTCTTATCTATCTTTCACTTCTTATTAGTGTTTTCTACACATGTGGACATACTTAGCATGCAATGGGGATGATGACTTAGGTATATTCATGTGCAATCTCAACCGGTTGCTCTGATACCAATCTCTGTGACGGCCCTCATTATACCGGTACGGTTATACCAACCCACGTCGGTATAGCGAGAGTCCTCACAGTGGGACATTTACCCAAACGATACATACAGCTGAGATACACGCGAATATACAACAGAGTAGCGGAAGTAAAAGACAACTGTCTTCCATTCATTCATCATCCACATTTAACATACATGAAGTTTGCAATTAACAATAAAGAACTAAAAGTTCACATAATTTAAATTGCTGAAATAAAAATACATAATGTCCACACTTATACATTCTTTTCATGATACTCTAATACAATGTTCAAATTACATACTATGAAATACACAAGTCACAAAGAACTCCAAAGTCTAATCTCCGCGCTCGGAGTCCGTCTCCACTGTCTCCTCCAACGGTGCCACGTCACCAACTACACCTGTACGCCGAAGCAAGGAGTGAGTCCAAAGACTCAGCAAGCAACACTACTCATAACATACACGTATAAGTCATAGGGGTTTCTACATGCACATTCAAAATTTACAACACATGGCATGCTAATCATTTGAAGGTTTCAACCTATCATGAAAGTTTTACAAATTGATACATGGATCATGCTTTCAGATTTCTAAGAATAAAACTTTACCTATCACATGCTCTCTATTCAATTTACTCACGAAATTCTGTCTTTAAAGGACCAAGACATGAGAACTACCAACGTGAACACTGTGCATATATGAAAGGAAACACAACTAGCATGAGTTTTACATGTTCTTAGGCATATACATAGACATTTTCACATGCTTTAAGTTGCTGGTTTCACATGGTTTAATGGCTGTAAACCTACACATGAGAGCTACAATATTGCTTAAAACAAATCATGTGAACAACCAATCATGCTACTTGCATACGTGCTCATCAATTATCCCTAACATGGATTCTAGACATTTTTGCACATATAAACATGATGATAACGACATGAATTTACTGATTTCACATGGTTTCAGGTTTGTCTCACATGGATTTCAACAACATATTCTCACATTTAGAATTTCACATTTTCTTTACACAAGTTTTCTCTTTCACATGGTTACACTTTGCACATACACATTCACATTGTTCACTTACACATTTACACATGAACACATACACATTACACATTTCACATTACACATTTTAGGTGCCGTGACACATAGTCCAAACCACCAAAGAAGGACATATACACATCACATTACACATAGACGCCATCTAGGCATTCCAATGGCGACTCTTGGACTGCGCAGACCGGGAGAACAAGTCTCCACCCTAACCAGTGGTACTTGTCCACCTCCAGGATTTCCCCCTAATGCCCTTAGGGTCACTTACACATTGAACTTTCTCAGGGGGGATTTCCCTGATACAGTTCCACTGCCCTCTACGGAAGCAGTGTCACATTGGCACAGTTACACATTTACACATTTTACCGGTTTGCACATCGTTTTACACATAGCACTTTTCATCTCATTCACTTTCTCACTCATATGCATTTCTCTGTTTTTCCTGACATGGCACTACATATTTCAGGAGTTTAACACACAGTCAATTTCACCAATCAAGTTGGGTTTATGCAATATCTAATCACATTACGATAACATACATAGATTACTATATTTCACATAGAAAATACATAACTTCTTATATACGGGTCCAAATGACCTGAAATTTTAACCACATGCTATTTTCGGGTTCTAGATCATACATCCAATTTTTCAGATTTTTCTGAGCTAATTGGGATTTACAGTAAATAAAACACCTTTTTCGCATGCCATTCACAATTTAGGTTGACATAGAGTTTAACACATCATGCATTTTTACCACTTACTGTTTGAACAGAGACTACTGTTATATACATGATTTGAGAATACAGAATTATCCTAAATCATACATCTATAGATCGATCACCACAAATCATTCTTGCATGCCGTTTTATTACCGAACCGAGTTTATTAGCAATTTATACAAGCATGGACAATTTATCAAAAACTGAGTACATGTATACTGATCCACAAATCTTCATGGTCTAATAAAACTGAGGCATTCAGACTAATCCTAATCATAAAGCATAAATTTGGCAAGATCATCAACAAGTCATGCTTACAAATTCATGGAATACACTCTTCTAACATCCATCACCACACATCACACTCATCCACACACCACACTTAACAATATACATAGTGTATAGGGTTACCATATATCCTCATCACGGAAACCATACCGAAAATAGTGTATAGGAAGGGCAGAACAGGTCACTGTTCTGTCCAGAGGAACTTGGCGTCAGCGGCATGGTCGATGGACGCCAAGCATGATCTCAGCGTCCATTGACCTTGCCGTCAATGCAGGTCTGTGCAGAAACACAGACCCGAGCTCTCAAGTTTGGGTGAATGTGAGGGTCTAGGACTCGAGGGAAAATTCATAAAAATAGTAGAAACGACCTAGACACATACGGGGACATTATGGTTAGGTCACTTGCCTTTTAAAAATTGCTCCAAAGGGTCTAGGGTGTTGGTGAAGCCCTCCTTGGGCAGTCCCAAGAAGGTGCAGAAACGCCTCCTAGATCTTCTTCCTCCGGGCTCCTGGATGATCTCCACAGCAGGGGGATGTCGGGGAAGCCTCCTCCTTTGCTCCAGCTGTCCTCTTGTCGTGGGAGATGGCCGGATCTAGCTCCAGGAAGCCTGATCTTTGGGTGCAAAAGGGTGGGTTTCTCAGTTTTTCTTCTAGGGTTTTCTTTCTCTCTTTTCTCCTCTTGCAAAGGTGAAGAGAGGAGTGGGAAGAGGCAAATCCGGGTTCAGACATAAGGGGAGGCCTCTCTCCCACTCACAAGGTGACATGACAGCTCTCAGAGCCGTTGGGGACAGCCCCCCAATGGCTGAGCTTTCTTGTTTTAGAGGTTTCTGGCTCTACTGCGCATGCAGGCTAGAGAAATAGGCGTCTATATCGTTCGACGCCAGGATTAGTGTTGGCGTCCATGTTTGGACGCTGACACTACCTCAACGGCTAGGAGTTGACGCCAAGGTGGCCTTCGGCCAAAACTCTAAAATATGCAGAAAACTATGCATACCATGCATATATACATGCAATATGTATATGGTAGTGTATCCATACTATCACCATTCAATACATGCATTATTTACATCTAATATAAACATATGCACACGTAATTATACTAATCAATACGTACGTAAATATGTATATACATACACAAGCACAAATATACACACACAAATACAAATAATGCGACGGAAATTCGAGGGCCTTACATTCATGTTTAGGTTTTAACCATGTTCATATTTGCCTATGGATCTGAAAGCATCTATAGGATTCTTTCCTTCTTTTCTCATTCTATCTTCCTCTCAAGTTGAGAACTTCATGTTTAGGTATTTATCATGTTCACACTTGACTCTGATTCTAGAAACACCCTTAGAAATACTTGCTTTATCCATTGTAAGCATGTTTTAGCCAGTAATCATATCAAGAGCAAGTTTAATGTTAGGGAAATCCCTACCCAATACAAGGGAATGTTGTTTGATGAATTGTACTTCCAGTATTTGCTTTCCTAAGTTTCTGGCCACCCATGTGTAAGTTTGTGTTTCCCATGTTCTATTATTATCCTTCATGCAAAGTAGTGTTTAGAAGTGTAAACCAGATCCATTAAGTGTTGTCAAACATGTTTGGAATCATAGGAACACTTAGAAGAGTCTTCTGAGATGTTGTAATACTATTTCTAGAAGTTCAACCCACAACTGTCGATAGATAGAACCCATTTGTCGACAGGTATCATGCTTCCAGAACCCAGATAAAGTAGTTCCACCAGTAGCTGTCGACAAATAGCCTTCATCTATCGACAGATAGCTGTTGGGTTCATATTCTGGAAACTAAGTGAATTCACATTCTAAATGATAAATGATAATCAAACAATGTTTTTAATGATGAATGAGTTGAATTGAGGTTTCATACATGTCAATTAACATGATACAATATTTGGTTATCTACGTTTTCATTATACCTAACTATACATGTTTTATCATGTAGGTACAAGTGCAAATAACCAAGCCTTCACAAATCATGAGAAAATGATCACATGTACATTATATACATGTACCTGTCGACAGACCCAAAGGCATATGTCGACAGATGCCACAGTTGTGATCAGACAGAAAAGTGCTAAGTTCAGAAAAAGAGCACCTGTCGACAGATGCTCAGAGACCTGTCGACAGATGTCACAGACAGAAATGCCAGAGTTCTGTGTTTTGGCAAAACTGACCTTGTCTGTCGACAGATGGATGTCGCCTGTCGACAGATGCCACAGGCTAGAACAACCTGAAGTCTGTCTATTGAAATTTGTTGCAATCTGTCGACAGACACTCAACACCTGTCGACAGACGCAGAGAATCTTCAAATACGGAAACCTTCCTTCATATCCGAGATTGTGTTTTCAAGTCCCACGACTCTCCATATGAAAACACAACTATATAAGCATCCTTTTGAAGAGAATCTCGTACAGAAGCAGCCACAACCAAAAAACCCTAAAGCCAAGTCCAAGAGAAAAGAGTTGTTGCTGCTCTGCTTCAAGTCTGCAGTGCAGAGACCGAAAGATCTGTTGATCCTGCAGTACTGAAGATAGATCGTCGTGGATTCAACCTTCTCCATCAATCCAAAGCAGTCAAGTCGAAGTTTGAACTCCATCCAGACGTTCTCAGAAGAGTTCCACATCAAGATTTACTCCTATACTTTGAACTCTTCCTGTTTCACAATTCTTATCAATCGTGTGTGTGTTTGTATGATTCAAGCGTCTCTTGTGCTTGAGATCACGTGTGTGTGTTGTTCTTATCGTGGGTGCACATCAGAAAACACGTGTGTGTGTGTGAGTTGTAGTCACCGAACTCGCTCATAAGCAGTTTATTTTGTGTGTGTGTGTGTGCCGTGGACGTAGGATACACTGTTGTGTACTCCGAACCACGTAAATCTGCGTGTCTCGTGGTTTGATCGTTTCTACGATAGTTGTTTGATAGGCACGTTGCATATTCACACGCTAGATAGGTTTCTACTTCATCTACACATAGTTTAGATCTTGATACTGTCTTGTTAATCTGTGCTTTAAGAAAAAGAACATGATAATAGTTTTTAAGAGACAGTAATCTATTTAACCCCCCTTCTAGATTACTATATTGGGAAATCCGCAACCCTTTAATTGGTATCAGAGCCGAGTTTCTCCGATTTATTGCTTTATCTATTTGATCTTACGATCAGGAGATTCACGGTCAAATGGAATCTACCAAGGGTATATGGCCGAGGGACACTTAGTGACCAGGCCACCCTTCTTTGATGGCACTGACTATCCCTATTGGAAAACCGCATGCAGGTGTTTCTACGAGTACAAAACTTTGAATTGTGGAAGATAGTCAGAACAGGACCATATGGATTGCCTCAAGACGAAGATACATGGACCAAGGACCAGATTGCCAAAGGGACACTCAATTGGAGCGCCCTCAACATGATGTAGTGCGCGGTCCACCCAAAGGAGTATTCAAGAGTCTCCACATGCACCTCAGCTAAGGAGATGTGGGACAAGCTCGAGTTGATATATGAAGGTACGTCTGAGGTGAGAGAATCCAAGGTAAGCATGCTAGTCTCAGAATATGAAATGTTTAAGATGAACCATGATGAGACAATTTCTGACATGTTTGCTAGATTCATGGTACTTATAAATGGACTAAAAGGTCTTAAAAAGGAATACTCAGAGAGTGATTTGGTGAGGAAGATACTTCGGTCTCTTCCATCCTCTTGGAACACCAAAGTCACTGTCATCGAGGATTCCAAGAATCTTTCAACAATGAAAGTGGATGAATTGATTGGATCTCTCATGACTTATGAACTAAATGTAAAAAGGAAAGAAACTGAAGAGAATCCAAGGAAGTCTATTGCCTTGAAGGCTTCCAACAAAGTATCTTCAGATTCCAAAAAGAGTGCCCAACAGGAAGGTTCTGTATCTGAAACCTCCACTGATAGTGAGAATGACGAAATGGCCATGCTCACTAGACGGTTTAAGAAGTTCCTAAAATTCAAAAGAAGAGGTTTAGGAAACTCCAAACATTTCCAAAAGGGCACCAACATGTTTGATTCGTCCAATAAAAAATCTGATGTTGTGTGCTATGAGTGCAAGAAGCAGGGACACATGAGAGGAGAGTGCCCCGAGCTCAAGAAGAAACTGAAAAAGGACAAGTTCGTCTTCAAGAAAGCCAAAGCAATGCTGGCTACATGGAGTGATGAAGACGATGACGAAAAAAGTCAAGCTACCTCAGGAGATGACGAGATTCACTGTCTTATGGCAAGGAGTGATGATTCCTCTGAGGTAAACTCTTCCTTTGAATCATTTTCTACTACTGAATGGGAAGAAGCTTACACTGTCCTTTTTGAAAAAATCTGTCAATTCAAATCAGAAAAAAAAAGTACTCAAGAAGAGAGTTAATTCCCTTGTTCATGAAACCAATAATAATGATGAAATTGAATCTCTGAATAAGGTAATTGACATGATGAAAATAGATGAACAAACACACAGTGAAGAGATGGATAGCATGAAAATTAAGCTTCAAGAAGTTCAAAAAGAGAAAGATGATCTAATGAACTCTCTTGAAACTCTAAACAGTGAGCATGCTAATCTAAAAGAGAAATTGGAAAAAGCTAAAAGGAGTTAAAAGGCAAATCAAATGATCTATCTAGTTTTGTTAAGAGCAAACAGAATCTAGATGCAATCTTAGGATCTAATGTGTTTGTTGCTAGACATGGGATTGGGTATCAAAATCCTAAGCCAAAGGAAATCGGCAAAAATCTGTTGGCTGATTTCATTGATCCCACCCCAAGTTCTAACAATCAAAATCCCTCAAAGAAAAGGGAAAATCAATCCAAGGGTAAAAACCAGGAACCTAAGGCTACCAAATTTGTTCCAACTAAGCTTAAGGAGTTTGCTACTAACCCCAAACAGGGATGTCCTAAGGAAAAACAACAAGTCCCTAAAGCTAAGTTCACTAGGCAACAAAAGGGTAAGATGTCTATGCATGCTCCTAAAAATCCAAAGCCCACTGTCGTTCATAAGCCATCATCATGTAAACTCTGTAAAAAGATTGGGCACAATGAAAATCAATGCTGGAACAATCCAATAAAACAGAAAATCAAGCAAATTTGGATTCCAAAGCATTTACTGTTTGGCATGAATGATAAAACGGAACCCAAAGTAATTTGGGTACCAAAACCTCTTGTCTAATCCACATGTGCAGGAATGCCTAGCAGCTCACAATCAAAACAAATGGTACTTGGATAGTGGCTGCTCGAGGCATATGACGGGCGATAAAGAAAAATTCAGCTTGCTCGTGGAAAAAGACGGAGGTCACGTTATCTTTGGAGGTAACAATAAAGGCCAGATCATCGGCTCAGGTAAGGTCGGTAAGTTTGCCTCCAACTCAATAGATAATGTACTATTAGTTGATGGTCTTCATCACAATTTGCTTAGCATAAGTCAATTGTGTGATAAGGGCCATAAAATTATTTTTGAATCAGATTCATGTCAAATCTTTGATAAGGAAACAGGAAGTCTCAAATTTTCTGGAAAAAGAATGAATAACATCTACATGGTTGATTTAGATGATCCAGAAAATAATGATTTATGTCTTGTAGCAAATAAACAGGATGAACTTACATTGTGGCATCGTAGGCTTGGTCATGCGAGTTACAATGTTTTGCACAAGATCATGAGGCTCAAACTGGTAAGTGGACTTTGTAACGACCCGAGAACCCGACCCTCGGCCCACGCCGAGGACCCGATTTTCGCGATCGCCGCCCACGGATCCGGGGGACCTGGAAGGGCTATAACACGCGTCTGACAGAATATGTAACGGAAGTAAACGTCAACTGCTGGGCTAGAAGCGTACAAGCGGAAACAGGAAAGTAAAGCGAGACCGCTGCATACCGCTCTAAGTACAGTCCCAACGCACGCACACTAGTACAAGTAAGGAAAGGGGAGAGACAAGTCCCTTAGGGGCATACCCCGAGGGTGACGTACACTGAGAGGGGGAACCACTGCTAGCTACGGGGACCTCGACTACCGCCCCGTCTCCTCCGCCCGATGCGCGCCCTGCCGCTGCTGAGAAGACTCACCTGGAAAACGGAGGGATGAGCTTCACAACAGAAGCTCAGTAGGGACTACCAACCTCCTACTGGCTCTAAACAGGCAGAGGAACACATATAACTATTAATAAGGGAAAGACGGCAGTTTATATACTTCTACCTACAAAAAGAAAGTGCGGAAGCGAAGCTAAAGCTAACTCGGTACGGAAAGTACTCTCGGTCGGAAACTCCGTACGACTGCTCGTCGTGACCACCACACGGCTAGTAAACACAGACGGAGGGGACTCCGCCTGGACAGAGAACACTAGCTACGGAAAGCACCACCACTAGTCAAACGGTCAGGCGCATCCACCGACGTTTTATCCTCGACCTAGGTCCTGGCCCTCGCGTCTCGTCAGAGCGAGGTAGGACACAAGCACCACAACAGTAACCGCCGTAGTCTGGCCGGACTACTGTCCCACGCCTGACTCTCCAAACGGTTCCGGGGCCGTAAGGAGCGAGGCAGTGAGAAGAAGGACTGGCTGGCCTGCACCGGGTAGAACTCCAAACTGTCCTCGGCGTCCCAGACCAACCACGAGAGCTCTGCAAGCGACTCACATGCCACTGTCCTAACCACCGTTTTCCCCTCAGCTCCAGAGTCCGCCTGGTGGCTGCCAACTCGAGCACACTCGTAGCCCGGAGTACTCCCTCAACAGGCTCCCGAGGACGGGGGTCCCAGGTAACGGTAACAACTTCTCGCACGGGACAAGCCCTCAAGTGCCGCGCACCGGGCGAACGACTAGTGTGAGACCATACTAGGGAACTAGCACAGGTGCCACGGGTACAGTAAAGCGAAAACGGAAGCGGCGGAAGCACAACCTGCCTCTGGACTGAGAAGGCGACATAGGGTATGTCTCATTCAGAATGCGACATAGCCTCTGTCGCATTCTGAATGCGACATAGGGCCTGTCACCTTCAAGAAGGCGACATAGGCCCCGTCGCATTACCAGTCAGAAGGCGACACAGGGTATGTCGCATTCAGGCCAGTCGGGGGTTCCGGAGATTCTTCCTCCGGGAACCTCCCCGAAACGGGAGAAACGCTACACGGCGAGGGAGGGGAGCATGCTTATCATGATAGGAAGCTAGTAAAGCATTCAAACCACCCTCAAACACCCAAGAACATGGATTCTACGCTCGGAGGGAAACCTCACTCACACGAGCATGGAAACTCACACTCCCAACCCCCAAACCACAAGGAAAACACGCTTTGCAGGGGAAGGGGAGCATGCTTAGGGCGAGAGGATCAAGAGTCCCTACCTCCACGCGAAGAACGAACCCGTTGGGGCCTTCTCGTAGGTAGAAACGTCTCCTCCTCGCACCGCACGGCACGAACGCGACCCCTGCACGAACGGAGCGACACCCTCCTCAGCACGGCCGCCTCAACACGGGGGAGGCACCCCCAACACCGCCGGAACTCCGAGAGGGCGAGAGGGAAAGAGGGGGAAAGGAAAAATGCGAGAGAGGGGGAAGAGCTCGGGCGCCCGGGTTTTAAGCCCGGATCCTGAGAAGGCGACACACCTTGTGTCGCATTGGGAACCAGAAGGCAACATAGGGTATGTCGCAATGCCACTGACAACGGTCAAATCTCGAAATTCAAAAAAGTGAAGGCGACAGCCATCTTGTCGCGTTCACCCGACACTGCCAGAGCCGTACTGACACAAAGGACGCTTGTCACGTCTGTCAGACTGCGTCTGGGGCGACGCGATGGGAAGGCGACATAGGCCATGTCGCCTTCAAGAAGGCGACATACTCCATGTCGCAATCCCAAACAGAACCAGACACCCACGCGGTCGGAACCACGTCGCGACAGTCGCCCTGCCGCGACCCAGAGGACGGGGCCAAGGGCCCAAGGGGGGCCGGGGTGTTACAGACTTCCTGAAATCCCATTTAACAAAAATGAAAATTTCTGTGATGCATGTGCACAGGGAAAAAAGACCCGAAAAGCCTTCAAATCAAAAGCACCGGTAAGTACTTCCAAAGCTTATGAACTGTTGCACATGGACCTATTTGGACCTACTAAAACACTAAGTCTCAATGGCAAACGGTATGGTTTTGTCATTGTAGATGATTTTTCTAGGTTCACTTGAGTGAAATTTCTGGCTCATAAGAATGATGCAATTAATGTTTTTGAAGAATTCTTTAATAAAATTGAGCATGGAAATGTCCACAAGATATGCTCCATCCGCACTGATCACGGGGGAGAATTTGACAACAACTCCTTCACTGATTTCTGCAGGAACCAAGGAATAGAACACTTGTTCTCCTCCCCAAGAACTCTAGAACAAAACGGGGTTGTGGAGAGGAAGAATAGAACCTTGGTGGAGATGGCTCGTACGCTTCTGGTCGAAAATCAACTTGCAAGAACCTTTTGGGCAAAAGCGGGAAACACGTCATGCTACATTCTTAATCGAGCCATGGTAAGACCGGTATTCAAGAAAACCCCTATGAGCTTCTGAAAGATAAGAAACCATCTCTTGGATACTTCAGAGTTTTTGGTTTAAAGGTATTCATACATAACAATGATAAAACTGATTTGGACAAATTTGAAGCCAAAAGCGACAAAGGTATTTTTCTTGGATACTCAGAACACTCTAGAACTTATAGAGTGTTTAATCTTAAATCCAGAAAAGTGGAAGAAACTCCACATGTTGTATTTGATGAATCTCAAACCAAATCTAACAGTTCTAATCCTTACAGGTTTCAAGATGAAACTGAAGATACAACACATGAAGAACTGCAAAGCAAACCAAATACAATCTCTGAGTCAGTTCCAAAAATAAATAGTGGCTATCTACGCAGGTACAATGATGAAGATGACGGACTTCTGTTCAGAAATGAAGATGAAGTACCTGCACAAGATCCACAACACGAGGATGAACCACAACATGAAAGTCCTCCAGCCACCCCTCCTCCAGAACAGTCTCCTCAAGTGTAAGATCAACCCGGTCCTTCAACAATCACAAATGTGAGGTACTCTAAAGCACATCCACTTGAGAATGTCATAGGTAACATAAATGATTCCGTTCAAACTAGGTCTCAAGTTAATCAAATAGTTGAACAGGATCATTTAGCCTTTGTCTCTCAAGTGGAGCCTAAAAATATTGAAGAAGCCTTGAAAGAAAACTCATGGATTGATGCTATGCATGAGGAGCTAGGCCAATTTCAAAGAAATAATGTCTGGAGTTTAGTTCCTAGAACCCACGAAATTTCTGTAATTGGGACAAGATGGGTCTTTAGGAATAAACTAAATGAAGAGGGAAAGGTGGTGAGAAACAAGGCTAGACTGGTTGCAAAGGGTTATAATCAGGAATTTGGTGTGGATTTTGAAGAATCTTTTGCACCTGTAGCTAGGCTAGAAGTAGTCAGAATCTTGTTAGCTTATGCATGTTCAAATAAGTTCAAACTATATCAAATGGATGTTAAAACTGCTTTCTTAAATGGCTACATTAAAGAGGAAGTTTATGTCTCTTAACCACCTGGCTTTGAACTTCATGACAAACCAAACCATGTATATAAATTGCACAAGGCTCTCTATGGTTTGAAACAGGCACCCCGAGCTTGGTACGACAGGCTAAGCCAATTTCTGGTAAGCAAAAACTACTCACGAGGTAAAGTAGACCAAACTCTCTTTACAAAGAAAGTTCGCACACACATCATTGTTGTTCAAGTGTATGTGGACGACATAATCTTTGGTTCTACTAACCC
This sequence comes from Colocasia esculenta, assembly GCA_014218235.1. Lineage (NCBI taxonomy): Eukaryota > Viridiplantae > Streptophyta > Magnoliopsida > Alismatales > Araceae > Colocasia > Colocasia esculenta. Next base: position 52,724,970 of record CM024763.1, on the reverse strand, counting down.
TTCACTGTGTGAAGAATTCTCACATCACATGCACAGTGAATTTGAGATGAGTTTGATGGGGGAGCTTCAATTTTTCTTGGTCTGCAGGTCAAGCAAATGGAAGATGGCTTCTTCATAAACCAAGAAAAATATGTCAAAGAGCTTCTCAAGAGATTTCAGTTTGAAACTGCAAAACCTGCCTCGACACCGATGAGCACAAGCATTAAGCTAGAAAGTGATGAGAAAGGTAAACCGGTAGATGCTAAACACTTCCGAGGTATGATCGGCTCACTTCTCTATCTTACTGCAAGTAGACCTGACATACAATTCAGTGTTTGCCTCTGTGCTAGATATCAATCTAGTCCAAAGGAAAGCCACCTAATTGCAGTTAAGAGAATATTCAGGTATCTCTCAGGTACACATGACATGGGTCTTTGGTATCCAGCAGGTAGTAGCTTTAACTTAATCTCATATTCTGATGCTGACTATGTTGGATGTAAAATTGACAGGAAGAGCACTAGTGGCTATTGCCAGATGCTTGGTGGTTGCATGGTTTCGTGGGCATCCAAGAAGCAACATTCGGTTGCACTCTCCACTGCAGAGGCAGAATATGTTGCTGCAGGGAGTTGTGCAACACAAGTGCTGTGGATAAAAAGCCAGTTGTGTGACTACGACATTGACCTTGGATGCACACCAATCCTATGTGACAACACTAGTGCAATCAATCTATCAAAAAATCCCATTCAACACTCTAGGACAAAACACATAGAAATCCATCATCACTTCTTGAGAGATGAGGTAGCCAATAGAAATTGGAAATTAGCTTCATACCAACAGAACAACAACTAGCTGATATCTTTACAAAACCATTGGCTGAGGAAAGGTTCACATCCCTTAGAAGAGAATTAGGCTTATGTAAAATTCAGTGACACAAATCCCAAGTCCTTGATGAATGTTCCTTGTAAGCAACAACTATGGGGTATATCAAATGGTGATTTATGGATAAACAAGTTCGGCTTGTTTGGAAACTTTCATTATGCGTGAGAAAATATTCTCCGCCAAGTACCCACAGTTGGAGCCCATTAAGGGACATCCATGTTGGATAAAGGGGTAAGTTTCATTTCATTAGCCAAATTACTCAAAAAAAAAAAATTATAAATCGAAAAATACCAAAAATAGTTTCAATTCCATGAATGGTCTGCTGAATACATGTGTGCATATCTTGCTTGAATTGAGTTGCATTGCTTAAGTTTTGTGTCTTTTCATGAGCACACATCATGGGGGAGCTAGTTTAGATTAGAGGGGAGTTGTTGTGAAGGACATTACTTACGATTGATGTTCATATTCTTCTTCACAAATAATTATCATTTCACATTCCAATCTACCTCTAAACTGGCCTTCAACAAGGATCTGTCGACAACCCTTTCTTCCCTTGTCACAGATAGGCTTCCACAGACCACAGGTTCTGAACTCTGTGTGCATCTGTCGACAGTCGACCATGCATCTGTCGACAGATTGCACAGGTTTTGTCCTCCCCGTACAGCCTACAATCTGTCTGTTTTTAGCTGTCGACAGACTCAACTTGGCTTGTCGACAGATAACACAGTAATCACCACTAGCAAAACATTCATTCATCTGTCTGTGTGTGACTGTCGACAAGCTCTTCTTAGCTGTCGACAGACACACTTCTACTTGGAATTTCAAGCCTATTCAATCAAAAACTCCTTGAGCTGGTTTCTCTAAAAATGTCTAAGGTGTCTATATGGTGTTAATTCATATATGACCACATCATGTGCATGAGATATTAAAGCAATTTTCAACAATCTTGTAATTTTTACATACTACTCATGTTGAGTCTAGGTTCTATCATTCTGGAAACATTTCACTATTTTCAAAAACTTAACACCTAACTCTTCTACATAATTTACAAGTAGGCAAACATGGTTCCTTTTTTTTAAGGTATTATGATCACTGAGTTTAATGTCTACAATTGATGGATAATCAATCACTACATTGATCTTCGGTAATTAAAACAATACTTGGAGAAAAGCTACCTATTTCTAAACAATTTCATTCCATTAGATTAAAATGAATTAAATTTGGAAAAATGCAGAGCAATGATGAGTTTTTGCTAAGTAACCGGGGAGTGGGCATCACAAATGTTTGCCCTCGCGTCAAAAGGTTAATTCATCAACTCGTACAACGGTATGATGGACACTTTCACTGACTAACTGGGGGTACGGGCACGTATAATGTCTACCCTCATGTTCACAAGTGAGAAGTCTTCTTAACTACCACTTTTTCCCATTGCATAAAAGAATGGCAAATATAAAACAAATAATGGAATAGTGTGAAGCCTCCACTGAGTGATAATTCCCATGGGTCATTGATGTTTTTGAATGTCTTGGCATTTAGATATTTCTCTCCTTGATCATTTGAACCTCAACTTTGAGGATTGTGTTGTCCTACACTCTAATTAACAAAGAGAAGAGTAAAAGTGTTTCTTTTTTATATCAGTGAGTGTTTTCTTCATGCTTCAACTTTAGACTAATTAAGTATTATGTTTGAACCATAAAGGATATTGAAGTGGCCTTCTTATCTCCATGTAAATGATTGGTTTCTATTATGTATTCACCTTCTATACACCTTAAGTAATCAGTCAAAAATCATTGCTCAAGAGTTTTTTTTTTTTTAATTCCACATCAAACATCAACAAGCATACATTCTGTAGGGATCTGTCGACAGATCCAAGTTCATCTGTCGACAGACGGCGACTGCCCTGTTTGGAAGTCCAACGGGCACACCGTTTGAGGCTGATTTGGTGGGCCATTGCCTTTTAAACTTCCCCCCACTTCTTTAAATAGGCATCTCCGGCCCTTCCACCTCCAACACACCCCAATCATACCCTCCTTCTCCCACATACATCCCTTTCCCCTTTCTGGACGGGAAACCCTACCTCCATCCCCCTTGCTTCATATCCTTGCTCTTCCCTCTGTCTCCTACCCTTCTTCCCCTTCATACGTCCTTGCCTCATTTCTTCCATGGCCCCCAAGGCGAAGAAGTTGGTCTCACGTCGTCGTCCCGCCTCCTCCTCGCCCGGCGAAGGATCCAGGGCTCACGATGAACGCCGGACCAAACACCGGGATGATCGTCTTCCAGAGTTGGTCGTACCTCCCCGTCTCCACCTCAAACGGGTTCACGGTACATTCACAAAGTTTGTTCCTCCACGTTATGTGGATTTCCATTCATTGGCCGATCTCTTCCCCAACCTCCAACCCCTATTCGATACCCAGGGTTGGACAGTCTTTCTCTACGCTCATACGGCATACTCTCCCACTGCCGTAACTGAGTTCTTCAACAACCTAGCTTCCTCCGATCAGGCGTTCTACACCTCTGTGAAGGGCACTCCCTTTAAACTCACTGCTAACCTTTTTAGCACTGCCCTCCAGATTCTGAACACCGGGGTTGATATTCTTGATCATCACCCTGACGCCTCTGTCTACTATCCCCTTCTTACTCTTCAACCCTATGATAACACCAAGAAGATTGCTAAGCTCAATGCCAACACTTTCCCTCCCCTCAACTGCATGATCCACCAAATCTTCACCACTTGCATTGCGCGAAGCATGGCAGTCGTGAACTCGTCACCAATGTTCACAAATCATTGTTCACCTTCTTCCTTGATTGTGAACCCATCAATCTTCCTCTCCTGATGCTTCACTTGATCATCCAGTGCTTCTACCAACCCAGGAGATCCATGCCCTTCGCTTGCCCAATTACTTCTCTTTTGAAGTTTATTGGCATTCCCATTCCAGACAGTGAGTGTGTCTCACTCAACTCCCACAACAGTTTTGATATCACTGCCGCAACACGCATGGGATACAAGCTAGTGGATGGGGTCGTGACCCGGGAACTCAAGGGCAAGGCACCTGCTGTTGACGAAGATGATGAAGACTCCATCGGGGATGACGATCAGGCTGCTGATGAAGATGATGATGAAGACTCCCAGTCAGAGCCACTAGATGCTCCGGGAGATGCTGGTGTTGATGTAGCTGCTCAGCCCTCCATTCGGGATTTGATAGCACAGCTACAAGTGCAGATGACACATGGCTTCGAGAGGCTAATGAAAGAATGGATACCTTGGACACACGCCTTGACAGACTTGCCACTGAGCGTCATGCCACCCATCAAGCTCCTGAAGATGATGCTGCATAGATAGATTTGATGTTTAGGAGTGGGTCAAGTCATGTATTTTCATTTCAGTCTGAGTCATGTTGTTCCTTTCTTATGTTCTTTCATGTATTTTCTTCTTCACTTCATGTTATTTCAGTCACCCTTTTGTCATGTGAATGCTTCACTTTCCTATGAATGAAATCACATGTTCTGTGCAAATCTCAATGTGTGATTGTTGTCTTTACTTTTGATGTTGTCAAAAGGGGGAGAAGAAACCTCAATTGCATGAGCATTAATTGAATAATTTTGTCATCATCAAAAAGGGGGAGAATGTTGGGTTCATATTCTGGAAACTAAGTGAATTCACATTCTAAATGATAAATGATAATCAAATGTTTTTAATGATGAATGAGTTGAATTGAGGTTTCATACATGTCAATTAACATGATACAATATTTGGTTATCTATGTTTCATTATACCTAACTATACATGTTTTATCATGTAGGTACAAGTGCAAATAACCAAGCCTTCACGAATCATGAGAAAATGATCACATGTACATTATATACATGTACCTGTCGACAGACCCAAAGGCATATGTCGACAGATGCCACAGTTGTGATCAGATAGAAATGTGCTAAGTTCAGAAAAAGAGCATCTGTCGACAGATGCTCAGAGACCTGACGACAGTGTCACAGACAGAAATGCCAGAGTTCTGTGTTTTGGCAAAACTGACCTTGTCTGTCGACAGATGGATGTCGCCTGTCGACAGATGCCACAGGCCAGAACAACCTGAAGTCTGTCTATTGCAAATCTGTTGCAATCTGTCGACAGACACTCAACACCTGTCGACAGACGTAGAGAATCTTCAAATACGGAAACCTTCCTTCATATCCGAGATTGTGTTTTCAAGTCCCACGACTCTCCATATGAAAACACAACTATATAAGCATCCTTTTGAAGAGAATCTCGTACAGAAGCAGCCACAACCAAAAAAGCCTAAAGCCAAGTCCAAGAGAAAAGAGTTGCTGCTGCTCTGCTTCAAGTCTGCAGTGCAGAGACCGAAAGATCTGTTGATCCTGCAGTACTGAAGATAGATCGTCGTGGATTCAACCTTCTCCATCAATCCAAAGCAGTCAAGTCGAAGTTTGAACTCCATCCAGATGTTCTCAGAAGAGTTCCACATCAGGATTTACTCCTATACTCTGAACTCTTCTTGTTTCACAATTCTTATCAATCGTGTGTGTGTTTGTGTGATTCAAGCGTCTCTTGTGCTTGAGATCACGTGTGTGTGTTGTTCTGATCGTGGGTGCACATCAAAAACACGTGTGTGTGTGAGTTGTAGTCACCGAACTCGCTCATAAGCAGTTTATTTGTGTGTGTGTGTGTGTGCCGTGGACGTAGGATACACTGTTGTGTACTCCGAACCACGTAAATATGCGTGTCTCGTGGTTTGATCGTTTCTACGATAGTTGTTTGATAGGCACGTTGCATATTCACACGCTAGATAGGTTTCTACTTCATCTACACATAGTTTAGATCTTGATACTGTCTTGTTAATCTGTGCTTTAAGAAAAAGAACGTGATAATAGTTTTTAAGAGATAGTAATCTATTCAACCCCCCTTCTAGATTACTATATTGGGAATTCTGCAACCCTTCAATAGCTTCCACCTGTCGACAGCCGACCTTGGCCTGTCGACAGGCAGTGTTCAGGCCCCAAAAATTGGTTCTGGGAGGACAGTAGCTGTCGACAACCACTTTCTGGCTATCGGCATACACCTGTCTGAGGTGTTTAACCTGATCTGTTTCATGTCCAACCAAAGGTGTCAGCAGGAACCCTGTGTTGTTTGATGAATTGTACTTCCAGTATTTGCTTTCCTAAGTTTCTGGCCACCCATGTGTAAGTTTGTGTTTCCCATGTTCTATTATTATCCTTCATGCAAAGTAGTGTTTAGAAGTGTAAACCAGATCCATTAAGTGTTGTCAACCATGTTTGGAATCATAGAAACACTTAGAAGAGTCTTCTGAGATGTTGTAATACTATTTCTAGAAGTTCAACCCACAACTGTCGGCAGATAGAACCCATATGTCGACAGGTATCATGCTTCCAGAACCCAGATAAAGCAGTTCCACCAGTAGCTGTCGACAAATAGCCTTCATCTGTTGACAGATAGCTTCCACCTGTCGACAACCGACCTAGGCCTATCAAAAGGCAGTGTTCAGACCCCAGAAATTGGTTCTGGGAGGATAGTAGCTGTCGACAGCCACTTCCTGGCTGTCGACATACACCTGTCTGAGGTGTTTAACCTGATCTGTTTCATGTCCAACCAAAGGTGTCAGTAGGAACCCTGTAAAACTGAAACTCATACCTTATTTACATTCCATATCATTTAAGTAAATGTTTCATTTACTTAAGATATTACATGTAAATAAGGAAGTACCCCTCATTTGAATCCAATAAAAATATCAGAAAAATCATATCTCTTACCAATAAAAAGTCAACTCTCCCACCGAAGAAGAAAAACGTGATTTTGGCGATTCCATCAAAATAGCGTCTTTCTAATCTCTCACAAATTGGCCTACCAGAAAGTCTCATAATTCAAGTAAACCTTGTAGAATCCAAGTTCCAGTGAAACTACCAGTTTATGTTGGCAAATAGAACCACTTCTTCCCCAATCAAAGTTGACACACTCTTGTATTGTCCAGACAAGTTGACTTTCCCATTTTCTTAGATTCTAAACTATTATACCACTGAGATGAATCATTTAATCATCATCTACATCCATCTTTGGATTATTCTTGGACATCCTAAACTATTTTGATTCTTATACCTTCTGGATATCTTTGAGCATTAACTCCTAGGACCCTACTTCCTTTGATATTGTTGTACTCCTGATGAGTGTCCAAGTACCATATATGTATATCAGAATTGGAAATGGGATGACGGACTTTTGGGTTTTTGGAGTCTCTCTTGATTTAATGCCAGTGCAAATGGGGCAGATCCAGTCCCAGGAGAAGCACCCGAATGCGTTTAATCTGCGCAGAGCGGTATGGATCTCCAAGGTGTTTGGCATGACACCACTACAAGCTAGATTGGTCGACATTTCCATGAATTATGTTGAAACATGTTTGTTTATTGCTTGCTTGGGGAGTGGACAGGGCATCTTTACACATACACTTTCTTTATTTCCTTCTAAATTATTGATTATATATACACTCGTGCTTTGCTATTTCATTGATGGACACCTTGTGTCATTTCATTGGCATGTTACTTCCTGCTTGTTATTGTTTGATAATCATGGTTTACTTCATCTATGACTTTATTATAACATTTTTCTATTACTTGTACTCAGTCCTTATTACCTTCTTATACCCCAATTATCCTTGATTCATGTAAACCTTTATATTCCTTGATTTTAGAGGATAAATTCTACTGGACAAGAGTGCTCATACCTACTTTTCTCAGGTAATCTACAGTTTTAGAAGGCCGGACATCGTGATTTGTGTGCTGAGAGATCAACCTTTGCGGCCTCTACCTTTGAGTTGTAAATTGAGAATCATGTAATACTTGTAGAATGACAGTTAATTATTTTTATTTAGTGAAGTCCCGAGTAATTTTCTGCTCGATTAGTTCAAAATTTACTCTTGATTTTTATTCGTTCGTGTTTCGGCATTTATAGATATATTAAATGTCGGGACGTGACATTCCAGGAGAAGGGGGAGATGTTGTGGAGCTCCTGGGGTGATTTCCGGTGGTTAGTGGCTCGTGCGGCGTGGGTTCCACGCAGGGATGGCGTCCGAAGTGTGGGCACGCCGACGGCGAGGTGTTCTTCACGTTCTTCGGGCTCATTTAGTTGGTAGGGAGACTACCCTTTTCTTTTAGTTTGATTTAAATGGTTTAAAGGGTGGAAAGCATGTATGGGTGGTTTGCCATATTGTGGATATCTTGTTTATTGCCTTACCTTGATATGTGTATCGAATATGTGTTGGTTTCCAATGGTAATGGTGGGTTCGGCCTGTAAGATGAACTTACTGTCATGTTTGAAACACGACGTGGTGCACCGTCACATTCATGGTATGAACTCAACGTCATGCATCGTCGCATTTCCGACTTTTGTCTGGTGTGCTGTGGCGGTGGTTTGGACGCGACCACTCGACCTGTCGCATTCTTCTTGAACGTGACGGTGTGGTCCGTCGTGATTTAGTGTAACTTGTAGTGTGGTCCTTATCGCGACGTATTGTGTCGTTGCGATTTGGATGTTGACTGCCGATGTTGACTGGTTGGGCCTGAAGGCGACGTATCGGGTCGTCGCGATATGGTCGTGACACTGAGCCCTGTCGCATTAATGTTTTGTGTAACGTCGCGTGCTTTTCGGATCCATGCGGATCGTGTGTGTTGTGGTTGTAGCGGCCGTTGTGAGGCCAGTGTGAGTCGGTTGCGTGGAATGCATGGTGTGGATGTGTGGTTTGTCCAGGTGCAGCGCAGGGTTGGTCCGGAAATAGAATGGGACATGCTGCTGTTCAGTTGAAGTTAGCGTCCAGATTTATGGCCGTTGACTTCATGAACTTGGCGGCATGCGATGTGGACTGAGTTCATGCTGCTGTTCATGAACTTAGCAGGGCGGTTGCTATTGACGACAAGGGGGTTGACGCCAACCTGAGAATAATGCAGGTTATAGGCTCACCCGAGGGCAGTTCTCTCAGCTCTCACTCATTCCCTCTTGCCCCAGCTTGTTGCCCCCAAGTCTTTGAACCTTCCAACAGGTACCGAGGAGTAGTTGGACGATCGTAGAATGCGCGGCGTCGCCGAATTACGCGAGGAAACATCGCGGCGTGGTGCAATTCGCATGGGAGTTCGCGGAGGGCTCGGCGTGGTGCAATTCGCGTGGGAGTTCGCGGAGGGCTCGGCGTGAACCGGGGGATTGCAGGAGATTCTAACGCATACTGAGGTAGGGGACGAACCCGTTTAACTCTGTAGAAATATTAAAACACATCATACCCACTTGAACCAGCATGATAATCCATGTTTGAATAGAGTTGCACCATGCGGGATAATGGGTGGTTTGAGTTATTTAATGTTCAGAGCATGTTTTAGTGGGTTATATTGGGTATTAGCATGCTAAAGGAATTGCATTTGCATGTTTTTCAGTAGTTAGAACAGTTAGAAAACCCGCAGGGCCAGATTAGGGTTTCTACAGGGTTTATAGCCGGAGAACTTGGCGTCAACATCGCTTGTCGCCAAGCTTCTCAGCCAGGAGATTAACGGCCAATACCCTTGCCGTTTACTCCCTGTAAGCGGCAGTCGATGTGGCCGCCTACTTCTATTTGAGCAGAAATGACTAAGTACAATAATTATCGATAATGCATGTGTGTTGATGCATGAGGTGCACTGAGTGCACTTGGTTTACGTGTTTAGCATACAAGGTATGATGTTAGTTGTTTACTTCGGTGACTGCGCGTTGTGTACGCGAGTCAGTTGGGTTCACATGTAGTGGACCAGTGGTTACTTGTGGTTTACGTAAGGTTTCACGTGGTTTGTGTGTGACGTGCACGTGGTTCTGTGTACGTGGCAAGTAGTACGACGTCTACCGTGGTTACCTCTCCAGTTGGGTGCCCCAGGTTCTTTGTGAGCCAGGCTGTTAGCTCGGGGCTTTGTCCCGGTACTTGTGTTGTACCGTCGAGGTCTGTGTCGTCTGACCTGGACACCCTCACTCTCGTGTTAGAGTTGTACGTCCGGCTGAGGGAAAGACGACAGTGGGACAGTGACACTTGAGTTTGTTTTTAGTCACTTGTAGCGCGCTCGTAGTTGGGGTTACGGACACCAGTAGTCGACACTGGTCCCCAGCTAGTCCTTTTCCAGTGCCTCACTCTAGCGAGCCCAGGCCAGGGTCTCTGGAGGTGTCAGGCATGGGCCTGTGACCGTGTGGTCTACAGGTGGTGGTGTTTAGTTGGTCTCCACAGTTGCTTGACCTTTTTACGTAGAGCGGCAGCTGGACCTTTCGTCCGTGGCTGCGAGACTGAGAGGTAGACCTGTGTTAGTTGTCCAAGTCAGTTTCTGGTGTCGCGAACCAGTTCTCGTGACTCGTGTTGGCTGTCTCTACTTTAGCTTGTACACCTGTACTGGTTTACCGTTTAATTATTACTGTTGTTTCTCGTAGTCGACAGATGGTGAGTACTTTTACAGCTTTACTTACCTGCTTAGCTGTTATATTAATTGTTGGTGCTGTTTACTATTCGTACTCGTGGTGTTTGTTTCGCTCGGTTTTGGGGGAGTTCCCTACTGAGCCAGTGACTAGAGAGGCTCACCCCTACCCCCCACAGGTGAGAGCGAGGAGGACGTCTCTCGTCCAACGTCCAGTTCCGGGCCGCGTCGTAGCGGTGCAGGGTCAGCACCTCCAGCAGAGTAGCTCCAGCAGTGTAGCTTTGTAGTTGTTTACTTTCTTTAGTTGTACCTCGGGATATGCCACAGGTTCTTGTACTTCTTTTTAATTTTTGTGGAAATCTGGCTATGTAAACTTGTGAAATATATATATAAAATGTGGCATGTTCCTTTATGTTTACACGGACTGTGGTTTGGCATCCCTTGCGAGGCTTCGGCCCGTTCGCGGGAGGCGGACTCGGATCAAGTACGTTATCGGTTTAACGGGCTTGGCCGAGGCGTTCCGTCACATTTTGAATTGTGTCTGGACAGGCCGTCACAATTTGAAAGGCGACGCCTGTGTCCATCGTGTTTCAGCTTCTGTGGTTAGCTTGTGGTGGCTGGGCAGTGAGGTTCCAGTGTGAACCTAGCCTTGGTCTTTTGTTGTCTTTTAAATGTTATTTAAGATGGTTAATGTTAGTAAAGTATGTGTAGGGTCATAAGTTAGTGTATGGTTAGTTAGTGGTTTATGTTGATTATGATTATATTAAGTTAAGTGGTTATTGTTCATTGTGTTTAATGTTGCTATGGAGGTCATGAGATGACCAATGACAGGCAAGGTTATTATACGATAATGTGGTTCATGTATAAATAGGTGTATGTTGGCTTGGAGGTCACTTGGTGACCGGTGACAAGCTAACTATAATATTGATGAATCGTGATTTATAATAAAGGTTGTATAAGTACATATTGTGGTTTGTGCGCTTGCCGAGTTTGGTGGTCCGGCGCCTATTCCAGAATACCTCTTCAGTCGGGTACCCCAGGTTCTGTGTGAGCCATGCACGTGTGTTTGTTGTGCTTGGGGCGTGTCCCAGTACGGTGTGTACCACTAAGGTCTGAGTCGTCTTCCTGGACACCCTCACTCCCATGTTTGAGTTGTACGTCTGGCTGAGGGAAAGACGACTGGGGGCAGTGACTTGTGTTTGTGGGTGTACAGTCGCTTGTAGCACGCTCGTGGTTGGGGGACAGACACCAGTAGACGTACTGGTCCCCAGCTAGTCCTGTGTTTCCAGTTCCTCACTTTAGGGAGCTCAGGCCGGAGTCCCTAAAGGTGCCGGGCATGGGCTTGCAGCTGTGTTGTAACGCCCCGACGCGGAATATCGGAGCAATATTACAGTTATTAAATAGTACATAATGATAAATAAACATCAAACCATGGCACAATTGGAATAATACCAAATGAAATTCAACTTCATTAATAATTCATCAACTAGCTATTACATTCTCTAATCAGAGCCAAACTAGGGCCCAAAGTACTTTATTCAAATCTAAACTATTACATAGCGTCTAGCTAGTATCTGACTCATAACTAAACTAACTAACTACTAAGCAGTGGTTGTCGAAACAGGTCACTCTTGAGCATCCTCCTCAAGCCCTTCCTCATGAGTGTGGTATTCTCCATCAGAATCACCTGAAACACATGAAATAATAAAGCAGGATGAGCGATAAAACACCTAGTAGGGCTTAATATCTCGTGTATATAAGCATGCTTTAAATGATTAATGTCTTAAAAAGACAGGATAACTAGAGAGAGGGCAAGCAAGTATAGTCAAGATAGTGATGACAACGTGAAACAATAGTACTTTCATGAGAGTATAACACCACAAGTATAATAACAGATTGGTCATATAATGAGATGGCAAGTAAGGTTGCACAATGGTGCACTAGTCACGATAGCAAGTGTTGGTCGATATTCTTTCAACCACGAGTTCAAGTAAATAATAATTGACTGATTTATTGATTGCCATAGATCAAATCTTGAGAGTCATGCATTAGGTGCATGCCAAACACCCTGATCATTAAACCCCACGAGTTAATAGCCTTTCGGGTGCTCATCCCAAGACCAGATCGGGCCCCTTATAATGTTGCTGAGCATAGTCATGTTGTTATCTTAGACAATCAATTGATGGCCAAATAGAGTACCAAGAATAGATGAGAGTATTAGACGAATAGACAAGAGTATAGAGAGAATGTGAACAGATGAGAGTATAAGGATAGTAGATAAGATAGGGACATAATCATAAAAACACTACAAGAGAAATGAAAATTAGCGACGGAATGTAGCGACGGAAATATTTCGTCGCAAAATCGTCGTTATTTTGCGACACAATTTGCGAGGGAATTAGTTTGACGCCAATCAGCGACATAATAGCGACGAATTACATTTAGTCGCAAAACCGTAACTGTTTCGCGACGAAAATTGGCGGCGAACCAGTCCGTCGCTGATCCATCGACGAACTGCTACGATCTTTTGCGACTCATAGCAACGAATTAGCGACGAATAATTCCGTCGCTGATGATCGACGAATTAGCGACGGAAATTCCGTCGCAGATTAGCGAGTTAATTGTCCGTCCCTAAACCTTCGCTAATCGGCGACGAAATTATTCGTCGCTAATCAACTGCTATTTTTTTAATGAATGCCTTACGTACCTAATTCGTACCTTTGCTGTTACTTCTTAAACATGTCATTAAAACGAATACAAATATTTAGAAAATATAAATGTAGAAGTTACATTTTCAGTTTATTATATATTATATTTTATTTTTACTTAGCTATTAATGAGCTATTGCTAATTAGTAATATTATTTATACTATAGTTGTTTGGTTATATTATATCCTTATTTATATTATTTAATAATATGTAATACATGTTATCCATAGGTAATTTATATAAATATGATATAAAAAACAAATGCAAAATATAGAAATATAAATATATAAATTAAAATTTGAATTTATTAAATATATAATATATTTTATATAGATATACACATTATATTTGTGTGTTTGTGAATATATTATATTTTTTAGTGAATATATACGTAACACAATTTATTTTCAAAAATAATTATTTTTATTAAATTAATTATTAATATTTATATTTTATAATTGATATTATGATAGATTATACTATAATTATTTAATATTATATAGCTAATCAATTTGATTTTATATCATGGGCAAATCCCACTGTCAAATCTTGATAAGACTTAAAATTCAACTTAGGATTTATATTTTTAATAATTAATCCAATGTGTGGGTGTTGATTATGTTGTTATAGATTGACAACGAATCCATGAGTTGATCAGATGTGCATACATCGAGAGTGAATCCAACCGTTGAATTTTAAATCAAGTTGAATCCAATAGTCAAATTCTATTGACAATAGATTGAATTGTCGGATCTTAATCAGTTGCAGATCAATAGTGACATCAAATCTTGATCAAACTTAAAATCCAATGGCTAAGATTAATTTAGATCCATACTAAATCTAATGTTTGAATGTTGATTAAATTGTTATAGACTGACAGCAAACTCAACTGATCAGATATACACAAATTAAGAGTGAATCCAATGATCGAATTTTAGATTGAGATGAAATCCATCATTTAGATTTCAATTGATAATAAATTGAAATGATGGATTTTAATTAGATGTAGATCTATCGAATATTGGTCAAATTTAAATCCAACTATTAGGATATCGATTCAGAGCAAATTCAATGGCTGAACCTTAATCAAATTTAGATCGAGAGCTAATCTAACGTCAGATGTTGATTAAACTTAAATCTAATAGCTAGGATTTAGATCTATTGTAAAACCAATGTGCATAAATTGATCAGGTTATTATAGATTGACAACAAATTAATTAAACTGATCAAATATACGTAGATCGAGAGAGAAGTTGCTAGTTAGATTTTAGATCGAGATAAAATATAATGGGTAGATTCTGATTGTTAGTAAATTGAACTGTCAAATCTTAATCAGATATAGATTGAGAATGAATCCAATCATTAGATGTTGATCAAACTTAAATCTAACAGTTAGGATTTAGATCTAGAGTAAATCCAACAGTCGAATCTTGATTAGATTTATTTGAATTTTAGATTGGAATAAAATCCAATGATCGGATTCCATTAATATATATATTAAAATGTGATTAAATATGTACATGCATTATCTTTATTTAGTACAGGAGCGCTGCAATGAGATGAACATACACACACAACACGTCCAATGATTAATTAGTTGCGGTGTCCAATGATTAATTAGTTGCGGTCTCTAATTCTGTAACTAGCACCACAGCGATCGAGCCTCCACCAAATTGTACACACATTGGATGTTCTCTATATTTAGATATGTTAAACATTTGAGAAATGCTAGGTATCTAGGCGCTCGAGTAATTAGCCGAGTTGGAATGACTGGGCGTCTGACTTGATTGGTCGGACATTGGACCCTATAAAATGTGCTCGGTTGCAGCACTCCATCAATCAGACCAGACGCAAGTACTAGCTCTTGACCATTCCAACTAATTAAGGTAAGCTACTTAGGCGCCCGAGTTGTTAGCATTTCTCCAAACTTTTACATAGGGGTAGCAATGGGCCGGGCTTGGACCGGGCTCGTGCTAGCTCAGGTCCAACCCGGCCTCTAATCATTCGGCCAAGGCCCAGCCCCGCCCGGAATGAGGCCCATTTTTTTGAAGTCTGGTCCGACCTGGAAAGATTAAGGCCCGACCCAAGCCCGGCCCGGCCCGATTTTATATTTTAAAAGATATTCTTACTATTTTTATTTATTTTTACAATAAAATTAATATTCATTGAATCAAAATAGCATAAAATAAATATTATACTAATCTATATAAAATTATTTCTAGTTGTTACAAACATGAAATAAATGTTAAGTTATTAAATATAACTCCACAACACAATGTTCAATCCAAAATTTTAGAATATTAGAATTATCGCCGTGTTACTTATTTAAAAAAAAATATCGGGCCACTGGGCCGCTCGGGCCAGGCCAAGCCAAGTCCGAACCCGGCCCAATCTTACTCCGGGCCGGGGTCAAAATTAAAAAAATATTAAATTATCCGACCCAAATCCATGTAAAATTGGGCCGGGCCACCGGGTCTTCGGGCTGGCCTGATCCAATTGACATCCCTACATTTACATATACATATAGCATTTCTATGTAAGTATTGTTAAATAATTATAATAATGAAATAAACATATATATGTATACATCATACTTAGGTATCTAATATATAATTTAAACAATATATATATGTATATTTATATCAAATGATATATATAATATAATATTTCACTACATATATATCTTATAGTTATTATAATTATTGAAAAAATAGAGGGCTGGAGATTAAAAGTTCCCTCTCTCTCACAACTCCCTCCCTCCACCCCAGTGCCCATTCCCGTGCTTTTCTGAGTTTTCTCCTTCCCCGCTGCAGCTCGCCAGAGTAGCCGTCGCCCCCGCCTCCGTCGATCCTCCAACCACCGGCCACCCTCGCTGCGCCGCCGTTCACCGGCCACACTCGCTGCGCCGCCGCTCACCGGCCATCAAGGTATGCAGCTGCTCTCCCATCTCTCTTTGTCCTTCTCGCTAGCAGCTCTCTCACTCTCTCTTCCCCTCTCTCCCTCGGCCCACCGCCGCACCCTCCGCCCTCTGCTGCTTCCACTTCTTTCCCAAAACAACTCTCTCTTCCATCTCTCTGTCCTTCTAGCCAGTTGCTCTCTCACTCTCTCTCCCCCTCTCTAACTCTCTCTGTCCTTCTGGCCACCTGCTGCCATATTCTTGGCGATTCCCCAAAGCCACTAATCGGGCTTTGTATCTTTCTAACGACCCATCGGACTTCAATTTGACTGTGTAAACCCATTTACAGCCAATGGGTTTAATACTTTGAGGACAAGGCACAAGGTCCCATGTATTGGTTTTGGCCAAAGCATCAACTCCTCTGTCATAGCCATCCGCCAACACTCTTGTTTTACTGCCTGAGAGTACGACTTAGGAATGGGAATGGTGGATAAAGTGGAAAGAAAGGATGTCTGGTTAGAAGGGGAAGAAGAGCGATAGCGGGTAGGGGGGTAAGAGATGCGAGAAGATCTTCGAACAGCAATAGGTATAGAATCAGACACTGAATTAGGTGCAGCAGGAAGGGAGACAGTTTTGGAGTGGCCAGTACCCTTAGAAGCTGGTAAGATCCCATTCATAAGGACTGCTGGTTCTCTAAGTGGAAGTCAGCGCTTGTAGACTTGACCTTCCTTGAATTTTCCTGAAGATTCAACCTGTGAAGTTGTATCAAATAAAGGGACAAGGGCAGATGATACTTTAGGAGACAAAAGAGGATGGTGAGAGTAGAAGAAGTGGTGATCAAAGAAAAAGACCTTACGGGAGACCCGAATGCATTTCTTCTCTGGATCGTAGCAACGAAACCCTTTTTGGTTCACAGCATAACCCAAGAATACACATCGAGCAGCTTGAGCTGAAACTTTATGACGTTCAAGAGGAGGTAAGTGAACAAAACAAATGCAACCAAAGGGATGAAGCATTTTGTAATTTGGTTGCTCACCAAAAAGTTTAAGATGAGGTCGCCTTCTGCATTCAGTCAATATATGTCCTCCCTTCTTACAATATCTACAAAATTTGTCTTTACTGTCACGGGCAAGGTGGCCATACTTTTGGCATGAAAAACATTGCAATTGTTGCACATCTCTGACACTAGGTTTCTCCTTGTCCCTGGACAAAAATGCAAGATCTGTAGTGTTGACAGCTGTCGCCTTGTTTACAGTTTCAAGTGACAAGATTCGCTATTCTTCACGAAGAATTTCTTGAAAACACTCAGCAAGATCAGGGACTGGTTTTCTATTCATCAGATTGCCCCGTATAGTTTCAAATTCCAGTCGTAGCCTCATAAGGAACTGATCCCGCATGTTTTTCTCTTGCAAATCTTGGACTGCCTTCAGAGCTTCTATAGGAACACTTGCATAAGTAATAGAATTGTACTCAATCCACATATTCATGAATTCAGAATAATATTCTTGGACAGTCTTAGTCCCTTGAGTAAACTCAGCAATTTCAAGACCAAGATTATATTTCCTAGATGCATTATCTTGCTGATAAGTCTTTTTAGAAAATTCCATATGTCAGCAGCAGTGGTATGAGACCTCAAATTTATGCCAATATGAGGTTCTACTGTGCCTATAATCCAACTCATCACTTTTGCATTGTTTTTCTTCCATTCCTTTAATGCCTTTTCATTTTCTTTTCCAGGCTCGGGTTGTTTTTCACTACCATCGAGAAAGCCCAGCAGTTCTTGACCCCTAACAAAACATCTTAGAGTGAATTCCCACAAAAAATAATTTTTCCATTGAACACTTCACGAATCACAGCAGTTTTAGTTACGGCCTCCATCAAACACTCCCAAGAAATTAAAGGAGATGCAGTCCAGGTAGAGACAGAATACCTCCAAGATGATGGCATTGGCACCAGATTTCAGATTTGACCAGAAAACCCTTTGAAGCAACTCCAGAAAGACCACAAACAAGGGTCAGACTCCAGATGACCTTGAGGAAAAGCAGCTGCACCAGAACCCATCTTCCAGATGGGGTTCACAATACCCCAGACAGAGAGCAGTGGTCTAACAACCCTTGTGCTCTGATACCATGACAAACAAGAGATGAAGAGATGTGTGTTGGGTGTTATGCCTCTGCCCCCGTGGGATCCCAGAGCCCCCATATATAAATGATTTGGGCCTCTAAAAAGGCTATATACAGTTACAGAAAGAAGGGCAAATGACTATGCTGTACATCCCCAATAATAGAAAATAAATCAGAGACAATCACGTCCCAAAACAAGGAAATACAGTGTACAAAAATATATTGCTGATCTGGTGAGATTCTTTCAAAAACTTTCATAATTTAGAACTCCCGCTAAGATAAAAATTATATGCTGCAGTGTTGAAGTAGGTCTACCATTAACAGACACAAATAGAAGTTGGACACCCTTGCGATGCATGTAATGGGTTTATTGTGAATGGATATAGATTTCACACCAAAGAATATGGACAAAATAAGACCACAATGAACAACAACGTGTGTGTCAAAGGTAGCATTTACAATGACAATGAGCTTGACTATTATGGTATTCTTGAAGAGGTATTAGAATTGGAGTATCTGGGTGAAGACAACCATATTGTTCTATTTAAGTGTCATTGGTTTGATCCTAAATTTATACGAAATGACACAACATTTGGGATCGTCGATGTCAAACATAAGTCCAAATTGAATACTTATGAGCCGTTTATTTTGGCCAAACAAGCCCAACAAGTGTATTACACTGCCCATCCATCGTTGACAAATAAAGAAAGGAATGATTGGTGGGCAGTTTGCAAGGTTAAAGCTAGGCTTCTCCCTGACTATGAGTTGGATCAGATTGAATATTTAAAGGAGGATGTTAATGGTGATTTTTTTCAAACAGACCAAGTTGATGCTCTTGAGTTGGCTTCTACACATTTACAAACTAGCGAATGAGCCACTTTGTTTATATAAGGATAATGAAGGGGAAGAGGTTGATCCACATGAGTTAGAGAAGATTAGTGGAGGCTTAATGGATTATGTTGAAGCAGAGGAGGAGTCTACTGAGGAGGAAGGGTCTTACAGTGACGAAGATGAAGATGAAGATGAAGAGGAAGATGAGACTATGTTAAGCATATCCTCGTCGTCTGAAGACGAAATGAATATTTTTTGAAAATTGGTAGTAAATATTTTAAGAATTTTTTATGCTTGAAATGCTTTGATAACAAATGTTGTTAATTTTCCTTCATCATATTGTAATTAACATATGGAGATCTTTAATGTTGTCAAGGGAGAGATGGTTCGAGGAGGGGGCAGGTCTGGAGCTTCCAGAGGGCGGGGAGGTATGTTTGTTAAAATTTCCTGTTATGTATGTTTTGATAATATGTATGTTTATGTCACTTAAATTTTATAGGAGGCGTTAGAGCCTTGGTCCAACCGGTGACAAGTATGTTTATTAAAATTTCTGGTTATTTATGTTCCTTGAGTGCCTATGTATGTTTATGTCGATTAAATTTTACAAGAGGCGTTGGAGCCTCAGTCCCACCGGTGACTCCGGTGATAGATATGTCTATTAAAATTATTTGCTATGTATGCTTTGACAATATATATGTTTATGTCATTTAAATTTATAGGAGGCGTTGGAGCCTCGGTCCCATCGGTAACTCCGGTGACAAGTATGTTTATTAAAATTTCTTGCTATGTATGCTTTAATAATATGTATGTTTATGTCATTTAAATTTTATAGGAGGTGCTGGAGCCTCGGTCCCATCGGTAACTCCGGTGGCAGGTATGTCTATTAAAATTTCTTGCTATGTATGCTTTAATAATATGTATGTTTATGTCATTTAAATTTTATAGGAGGTGTTGGAGCCTCGGTCCCATCGGTAACTCCGGTGACAGGTATGTCTATTAAAATTTCTTGCTATGTATGCTTTGATAATATGTATGTTTATGTCATTTAAATTTTATAGGAGGTGCTGGAGCCTCGGTCCCACCAGTAACTCCGGTGACACGTATGCCACTTAAAATTTTTGCTGATTTATGTTTCTTGAGTATCTATGTATGTTTATGTCATTTAAATTTTACAGGAGGCGCTGAAGCCTCGGTCTCACCAGTGACAGGTATGCCTATTAAAATTTCCTGCTTATTGATGTTTCTTCAGTACCTGTGTATGTTTTTGTTGTTTAAATTTTATAGGGGGCATTGAAGGTGCTGGAGGAGTGTCACCAGTAGCTTCCCATCGATCGTTGCTCCTTCAGGTATTTACTTATTTAGTTTGATTATAAAATATAAGTACCATAATACTCATATTCATTTCTATTTTGCTTGTAGCACACAACTTGGATGACACCACTAGTGCACTGGGAAATGAGACTCAGAAGTTGATCTACATAGATCATGCTCAGAGGGAGTAAGTATCTTCCTAGAGTCTGTGTTCATTATGTATCCATCATAAATGTAGTTACATTAATCTATATGATTTGTAAATGCAGGCGAAAATTTGGTCCCAATTCGGAGGAGATCACCCGATTTATTTCTGATGTGCTAAAACGGTTTATTCCATCGGGGGCACTCCAGGGGAAAGATATGCCCATGGACATTCAAGATGCAATGTTCCGACGATTCCTGGTATGCAATTGTGTGAATTTTGGACTACTTCATTCTTAACTTTTTATTTTGGTATAATGAGGTCAGTTTAATGAATTAATTATAATGCAGGGGAAGTATCGTTTCAGCCGTCCCATAGATGAGATTGTAGCTCGGCATGTGTGGGAGCACATTGCCAAAACTAGAATGTCCGATCTTTTGTCTAAAGCCCGAGCGCATGCGTGAAGAGCTGCAGGGGGGGCAGATGACGTAATGCTTTGGAAGGAGCATCACCCCACTTGGATGAGGGCAGATGTGTGGGAAAGTTTGTGTGATAAGTGGACCAGTGAACAATGGAGACGTAGGTCACAGTCTGGCAGAGAAAATCATGCAAAAGTGCCGGAGGCGAACCTACATACAAGCGGGTCGGTCACCTTTGCAACCTAAAAACGGAGATTGGTAAGTAATCTTTCTAATTTTTGGATTTGCATTCGTATTCATTCTTAAAGTAATTCTTTTATGCAATTTGTAAAAAATAGGAAATAGAACTTGGTCGTGAAGCCAAATACCGAGAAGTGTTTGAAAGAACACACAAGAAGAAGGGGACTGATCTTTATGTCTCCACGAGATCCCAGGAGGTGGTGGTAAGTTTATTTACAAAACATTGCTATTTCATTTCAGATATGCTTGATTAACTTAAAATTTAAGATTTTCTTACAATTTGCAGGAGGCATACACGAGGCAAATCACAGACAAGTATGGGGAGGACATCGACCAGGAGCCGGTGATAGATTGTGAGGCGTGGATAGTGGCAGCCGGCCCGCCGAAGAAAGGTCGGGTCTACGGCTTTGGGGAGAGCTTGCATAGTAGCCACGTGCTACCTTCTTCCCAGGGTTCGTGCTCAGCCTCCAGTAGAACCTTCGTCGCCACCATTATTGCTGCTGAGTCTGAGTCCCGGGTCGAGCACATGATGGATGACATGGAGGCACGCATCTCGCAGAGACTCCATTCGGAGATCACAGACACGGTGCAGCCGCAGTTGACGCAGTTGACACATACAGTGCAGACTGTCATTGGAATGATGACCTCATACTTCAACCAGCTTCAGATGCCTCCTCGTTGTCCTTCATCCTCGAACCGAGCACCTCATTCTCACGTAAGTACAACAATTCTTACATTTTATAAAACTCTTATTCATAGTTCAAAATTTAACAGTAAAAGGTCTGCTAAATAATGCTTGAGAACACAAAAAGAGAATGTCCAAGTAGAGTAAACCTGTGAGTATCATCCATGTTTTTGTTTCCTGCATGACAAAGGGAAAGGTGAAATGAGAATCTTGAAAATTGAAACAACTAGAATATGGTAATTTAGTTAGTAATCAATATGTTCCACTGACTAATCAGTACTACAGTTAAAAGGAATCCAGAAGGATATGTGGGGCATTGAATTAAGAAACTCTTAATGCTACTTATTATCATAGAAAACATGTCATGCAAGATTATCAGACCAAACATGTAGGATTGTTTCAATTCACTGATTTTCTCAAACTTTCCTATTTCATCTTTGTGTGTGTAGATTCTTTCTGATAGAATAATTAAATATTGCTCTGTAGTTGCATGCACAAAAACTAAGAAGGTAGTTTTCTACTTGAAATTGGCCTTATAGAATCTTTTACATATTTTCTTAGTTTCTTTGGTTCAAAGGTACACCTTACAGATGGCTGACATTAGAATGCATGAGTAGACAAATAATGAGCACTTGAGCATGCTGGGCCAACTTGTCAGCACTGACAGGAGGTTTATTGGGGCCAGATACCTATTTCAATGATTGAAATTCCATCTTTTTCTTTTAAATGCTGGCCTTCTGCAGCTCTGCTCAAGGTCAAAGGATCATGCTGACTGGGCCAATAAACCTACTCATGCAGTTATTTTTTACCTTTTCTTTTGTGTATTTTCTGTGCAAGCTGGAAAGAAGGTTTGACTGGGTGCGCAGGCATCTGATGGAAGATCAGATGTCACCAAATGGCCCCCACTGCAGCTGGATGGCATGCAACAAGATGACTGATATTTTCCTAGAATGATATATCCACCACAATCTGTCCCTTTTTCTGTCTCCATTTTCTCATTTCACCATTCTCCTTCCTATAATCTGCCCTGAAATAAGGACAAAGCGATCAATGCCTTATTCCCACACTTTCCATATTTTTTTTCAAAACAAATAATAGGTTAAATGCCCTACGTATCGCCATATATACTACACATGCACAAGAACAACGATAGGCATAACCTGTACTAGCATGATTTATTATGCTAATTCCTAAGAAAATTTGTCCCAATACCAAACGGGACTACAAAGTACATCTTCACAATCATCTCCTATTAAAGGTTTTTGTATCTATTGATCGCCATTGCCATTTCAGAGACACAACCTTTGAGCAAATTTCCATCATCTGCTACCCTGACAACTCTCCACTAAGTGAGAGACAATAAGAAAATTAGCAGAAACAAACTGCAACAACTAATTACTCACTAATGTCTTGAAGGAACAAAAGGAAATCTACTTTCATGCGTAAATATTGAAATTATTTAACGGTAATCATTCCTTCAGAGAAGCAGCAGAAAATATTAAAAAAGCTCCTACATAGAGAAGTTAACGAGGTAGAATGACAACCAAGATATAGTTTAAGACAAGCATATATAAGTTGGGAAGAGTATTTTTTTTTTCCTTTTTTTGGAAGTGGGTAAGTTGGAAAGAGTTGATGAAAGGAAATCATCAAACAATGGATCTTGTCAAACAATAGTTACCATTAATATTCCACACTCTCATGGTTCCATCTTTGGATGATGTAATGATCTGTTCCGAGTTTGGAGAGAAGCACAACCAAGTTACTGCACTCTGGACATCAAATGAAGTTGCAGTTAGAAAGTTGACAAATGAATGAAATACTAAATCTCAATAAAAAGGATCATGATCACTGTATCAGACCAGCACATGGAGAGTATATATTAGTCAATTCTCAACCTACAACACAGTAAAATTGTGTAATATCTCCAAAACAGAAGCTACAGCTAAATTCGCCCCTCTGTTACTTTTCTCAGCACTGGATTGGTGGTGAGTTCCACTAACTCACCACCAAGCAATGTGTCTCAGTACTGTGCTTTTGGGGAATACCATGTTTGAGTTGCCAGGAATAAGAAAAAGGTACCTAAAGAATTCATGCAGTTCAGCAGCACACCCCACTGAGTTTTCTTTTTAGGATAGTCAATTGCATTTAGCTTTTAGGATTCATAATCATAAACATCAACATTAAAGATAAAATAAAGAACATGCAACACTTCACCTTATGCCCTTTTGAGTTGCATTACTTTCGAAACCTCTTTCACTGACCCATCCTTTGCATAAACAATCTCCCATCCATATCTGAAAAAAAAAAATGATGAACTTAAAGTGGCCACAAGTGATACTTGACAACTGTAAGATGAGTTGCTTTCCAAAAAATAGAAAAATAGACCATTTGTCAAGAGATAAATCAAGACCAAATAGAAAATAGGTTGTACAAAAGAATATGCAAGTTTCAAACTGGTATTGCCTGAAAGCAATTTGATTTAACAGAGTCAACAGCTAATAATACAAGCAATTGCAGAAGATGGGAGGAAAATAGAACTTACATTAGTAATTTAGTATATAAGAACATTTACCATTCTCACTAGATCACCAAAAAAAGTACATATGAATAATCCTTTTCCAGGTTGATAGAAAATAGTATACCACATAGTGATGCACCCAACATACTTTGTCCAATCCACAAAAGAACAAAGTTCAATTGTTCTTGAAACCCAGTTACACATGTGCACCATAGGTTCTTTAAAAGTCTCCAAGCTAATTTCATGATGGCTGCTCCATAAAAGAGCTGAAGGTCTCTGAAACCTAAACCGCCACTAGCTTTAGGTTACTGACTGCCTTCTACCAAGCTACCAAGGGTCTTCTAGGCTTGTCATTCCTCCTTCCCCACCAAAAGGTTCTATGAATTTTCACCCAGTTATGAATGATTAAGGTAGTGTTTATAACATGGACCGGTAGAGCATTCAATATTGATTTGATTAGCACTGACTTACCAGCTGGAGTCAAGGTGTTGGCCTTCCACAAGCTTAATCTAGCCTTAAATATTGGTCTTTCAGGAAGTGAAAGAGCTGCCTGTTTGATTTGCCCATGAAAATGGGGGTACCCAGATATAAGGAGTTCTTGTCAAGTTTCTGGAATCCCGATTTTTTTTGCAAGTGAGCCTGAAGGATTTGGGACGTGTTGGGACTAAATATAAGCCCAAATTTGCACCTCTTAATTTCCTGTCCAGACCAGTTTGTAAATTTTTGTACAACACACATCATTTCCCTCAGTTCATGCTCTTCTGCTCTGCCAAACAAGAAGATGTCATCGGAAAACATGATGTGAGTGACTGAAGGGCATGCACATTGAGCTTATATCCCCTGATTTTGCACTCTTCTATCCCTTATGCACAAAGAGAAGACAGTGCCTCAGCACTTAAAATGAAGATGTAGGGTGAGAGCTACTTTCAGTGCTTCAATTTTTTTTTATCTCACTGACTGCCTAGAATTTCATGCTTCAATTTTTTTTTATCTTACTGACTGCCTTCTACTATTTTAAGTGCATATGTGAAAGGAGCTCTTTCAGTGTCATTTATGGCATAACACCAAGTTGAATTTTTTTTTTAATGATAATTCCATTGGGGTGTGTGTGACATATTTGAATCGTTTAATAATTGTACAGTGGATTTTGTTGGGTTAGGTACTTGTTCTTTTTTATTTTGAATGGATGAAGGAACTGGTAGTACACATTCTTGTGTACTAATTATGAGTATTTAGTTTGTGGAAAAATAAAACATAAATGGTTGTCTCTATATAATTTGGTTTTCGTTTGGGAAATCATGTTTTGTTTGCCTACTGCTATGCCTGGCTTTAGGATGTCATAGCTTAACATTATGTTTTTCAGATCTTGTCTTCATCTATCTACGAAGATATTACCAATGACCTCAGGGATTATTAACTATTACTGCTTCATGTTTAGTAGGTTGGACAAACAAGTACTCTTGGGGATGAAGTTTGGGAATGGGGATAATACTTATTTCTGGGATGATAAATGGTTAGGGATTGAATATTGATTCAAGAAAAAGTTCAGTTTGGCTAATACATAAATGGGCAGGGAGGGTGCAATTACTAAATGGGAGGCAGTTTGGCTAATACCCTATGTGGACACTGTCGCATTTTCTAAAAGAAATGTGCAATTACTAATCAGGTTAGCAGGAGCATCTTTGTGTACATAATGTGAACTTTTGTGTTTGTTGATTAACTGCCCAGATGCTTCCTCATAGCTCTTAAGAAAACCCATCAACCTTCTGAGGTGTCTAGCTGAAGCATTTGAAAAAATCAGGGTGTCATCAGCAAAAAGAATGTGCGAAATAGCTGGGCATCGGGCATTTGTTTGATACCACCCCCCACTGCTGTGATGGAACAGATTGGTGAGGCCAGGGCTCAAGGCTTCTTCCAACAGGATGAAGAGGGCAGGAGCTATCGGATCCCCTTGTCTGACCCCTCTTGACGATTTAAAAAATCCAAGAACCATTCCATTTAGCAGAATTGAAAACCAGCAGTTAGAGATCAAAGGTTCAATGTTGGAGATAGCCTGAGTAGAAAAACCAAATCTTCTAAGACCAGCATACAAAAAATCCCATTCCATTCTATCATATATGCCTTTGCCATGTCAAGCTTGAAAATCAGATTTCCTTCCCTACAAGGCCTTCCAAGGTGTTGTAGCATGTCTTTGGCGAGAAGAACATTTTCTGCAATGTTCCTTCCTTGAGTGAAAGCTCCTTGCTCCTCCGAGATCAAGGTGGGCAGCAATTTACCAATTTTGTCCGACATCACCCTGGAGATGATCTTATAGAAAAAGTTTGATAGACTTGTGGGCCTGAATTCAGAGCATTTCCTGGGTCTGTCAACCTTGGGAATGAGAGAGATTAGAGATGAGGTGAAACCCGTAGGTAGACTGTGCCCACAGAAATAAGCTTGGACAGCATGAGTGACATCCATATAGATAAAATCCCAGCATGCATGGAAAAAATACTTAGAAAAACCATCGGGTCCTGGGGCACTGTCCGGGTTCATACTAAAGACCACTTTTTTAATTTCATCAGCAGTAGGTACAGCACAAAGCATGGCATTATTGCTGTCATGTAGCATGGTTGGAATATGCTCCAAGATTTCTGGTTTTACCTGATGCGGGGCTGAGGTGAAAGCTTCAGAAAAGTGGTCAGTAAACATGGCAGCAAGCTCATCATTTCTGTCCACACGAGAACCATCTTCTTTATATAAGGTAGATATCAAAGAATGTCTTCTTTGGGAAATTGCATATGCATGAAAAAACTTGTTGTTCTTATCTCCATCTTTCAGCAATTTAATTCTAGATTTCTGCCTCCAGAGTTTTTCCTCTTGTGTCAGAACATGTTCCAACCTTTCTTTGGCCTGTAGGTATGCATTGTGGTTGTCATTGGAGGGATCCTCATCATAAACTTGCTGGGCATTGGAAAATGAGGTTTCAGCAGCTTGTATGTTAGTGGAGACTTTGCCAAAAACCTCCTTGTTCCATCTCCTATAGAAGGCCTTCATTAACTTTAATTTCATGGCCATGTTTGTCAAGGGATATGAGGAGGCAGGAGCCATCCTCCAAGCAGCAGAAGAATCAGAAACAAAGTTCTCATGTGAACACCACATGTGCTGGAATGTGAATCTGGATGGGCCCCTGATGTTCTCCTTTATGCTGGAAATGAGAAGAGGACTATGATCACTGTAGGATCTGTCCAGATGTTGAACCCGAATAGCTGGACAAGAGATAGTCCATTCAGCATTGAAAAAAATCCTGTCAATCCGAATCCAAATGCCATTCAGTTGCTGGCCATTGAACCAAGTGTATTTGTTCCCAATGTAGCCAGCATCCTCAAGCCCCGCCACTGACACACAAGCTTGAAAGTCCATGATAGATCTTGAGTAATTCCTCTTCCCCCCTTTCTTTTCATGAAGGGCCAAAAAACTGTTAAGCCACGGCTCAGTGCAGTCTGTAGAGTAGTCCATAATGTAGTCCCATAATGTCCTTCTTTCAATAACAGAGCAGCATGCACCACTGTAAGATAAAAGGTCTTGCAAAACATTGAAGAAACTGAAACAGTAAGGAACTGGTCACTAGAAGCAGTCTTCAAAATCTATACATCCTGCTCCCAGAACATCCATATGCGGGCATGATCATCAACATTAGCTATACAGTTTGCCATATGTAGTTTATTCTTGTACCTTTCAATGCAGGAAGTAGCTTTTTTGGGTTCAATAATAGTTACCTTGTTATTCAGTTCTGAAATTGATTCACACCCCTTCCCTTTAGTCTTTGTCATATTAAAATTTTCATTGTAGAAGTTGAACCGTGTTCTTATAGCAGTTGATTGTTTGGGTTATGCATGTGTCTGTCCTTGAGTTTCAGTGTGTCTCTTCCACGCTATCATGTTTCAGTTTTCTCTTTGTTGATGTCTTTGTGCTTCCTAGACAGACTATCTTTGAGATAATGTTTAGGTAGATAGACTTAGAAGACACCTTAGTATCAACATAAAGCAATTATTTATACACTTTGCTGGCATCCACAACCCAGTTTATGAATTTGTCATCAAATTCAAGGGTTATGTGAATTTGATAGTTGGCTTATTTAGATCTTAATTATTTAGTAATAGTTCTTACAGTGTATCTATAGATTGATTGGATAAGCCTTTCTCACAATGGTGTACCACCATTTTCTGCTATTTTGGACATAGAATGGAGCTAGGGACACATAATTAGTCTTAACCAGCACTATCACCAGATTAATGCAGCAGAAAGAAAAGGTGTTTTACTGAACCAACCAACAGCAGTTGGCACCTAGCATACCTCTGTGTGGTTTAAAGTGCAGCTCTGCTGGTAGCTTTAATTGGTTCATTAACCTCTTTACACTATACTTTCCTTTCTGTTTCTCACAATGTTCAATCAGAGTTTTCCTTTTTCCCCCATGACAGAATCATTTTGATTGATGGATACTAGATATCTTTCCACTGAAGATTTGTTCCTTGATGGAACCTAAGATTGTTAATTTATTATTCACGGGTTGCTTGTTTGCATGAATCACTGTGCTCTGTTCTCATTTTGGATAAACACCGAAGAAACTATAGAAGAGGTAAATAAGTATAGCTTACTCAATGGTAGTTGGTGTAGCAACAAACAACTGCCGACGATGCCAAACAGCACCAGTAGCACAAGGAATTGCCACATCCCCAAGGTACCTGTACTGGGGCCGTAAGGTTGAGATGACAATGTGCTGGTTGTAAGCAAAAGCACAATACTCAACAGTCTGGTCCCATGCAGTCCACTCTGGCTGGGATAGAAGCCCGCTCACAATCTGCTTTATGCTCTCGGCTTTAGCCGGCATTATCTTCACACATTTCCCATGGAACCACCTTTCACATACGTCACAGCAGATCCAGAACTCGTCTGAATTGTAATTTGAACCGCAGATTCCACAAAGGGTTTCACTGTGTTCATCATCCTCAACATCATACTCTTCATCAACAGGTTTTAAATGGTTCTTCACCAGCCCGTCACTTGACCTCTGGGGGTAAAAGAATGGCCATCAAACCAATTATAGAAAGTAAAAATTTCCCTTAAAAAAATGCAGAAGCTGCAGATATCTCTCTCACCTTTGTTGAAAGTTTTGATTTGCTCCCACTGTCTATACCAGATTTCTCTTTGGCTTGCTTCCTGTCTGTTACAACTTCGAATACAGTAGGCAGATCATTGATCATGCTAAATAAATGCTTCCTGTCATCAAGAGAACAGAATATGGCTCACCAAATAGGTGGACAAAGCAGAAAAGGAAGTTGATAGATATACATTAAAGCAAAGTCATGACTTGAACTCTTAGGTGGGAACTCTTGAGGGGCAGATCATGATTTACAGAAAGCATTTTATGATTTGTATGTAATCACAACTAATTTGCATTCAACTTTCTTCAGTAGAGAAATATAACTTACCAGCATCGATGCACTGAAATGAAAAACACGATAAATGAACATGGCAAAGGGATAGTCGAGATGGAAGATAAAGACCTTCATGAGATAGGCCTGGCATATCTTCAGCTGAATGAGTTTAGAAGTGACAGAAGGGCACCTGGCAGAAAGGCTAAAAACAGATGGAGAAAGAGAAACTGATGCATAATGGGATGATTACTGACAACACAGCCATAAATCTTTGGAAAATTGAGTGGCCCAAAACCTAAGCAGAGAACAGAAGATATGTAATGCCAATACCAGGTTGTAGACCTACCTGATCAACAGTTTTATAAATGAGTAACATGAAACCATACATATGTGATGTCACATATCAGTAGTCACTGCATCATGTTCTTTGCTTTTCTTGTAGCAGGTCAAGGTCATTGGTTTATGTCTAACTCTAATGCCATGCTTTCATAATGGGAGAAGAAATACTTTGTGAAATTATCCTATTTTTCACTGTGGCTTACATTATATATAAAGTTAACAATGTCACTGTTTCATCCAAATAGTGACCCACTACTCTTATTAGTTCTTTCCATGTTACTCCAGGTGCTGTGGCCAGATGACGAGGGGGAACATCAAGATCACAACTAGTCAGAAGACATCTAAGAAGATGGTAAATTGAATCAACTGATCAGGTTTATACATATTGGTATTCCTATTCACCTTTTGTAGGGGAATTTAAAAGACATTCAATGCAAGACAACAATCACTGCCTATACTTACATATCGATGAACATGCCCCTGGGAAGTAGAAGCTGAGACCATTGAACCAATGTCCAGTAGGAACTATGTGAATATTTAAACAGATGAGTTCATGAGAACACAACTTCTTGAACATATTTATGTTTACAATAATAAGAAGTGAAACTGCCCAGGGTTTCTTCTACATTATCGAAAGGGACACCTTCCCTAACTTTCCAAGAGATGTGTGAGCAACCCTTTGTGAGGATGTGTTCCATGAGAAAAATCTCACATAAAAGATTATGTTTTGTTGTTTTGGGTTCATTTATCTGTGAGTTACATTCCACTCACAACTTAGATAGTGGGAACTCCAAGGGTTTGGTGTAAACCCTTGAGGAATGTGTGTTTGTGCATTGGATCATGTTGAAGACCATAGATTTGTGTCCACCTCACCCCACCTCTGTTGGTGTTTTTTTTTTTTTGAAAGTGGAAATAAATGAGAATGTGCAAGCATAGATGGGTCAAAAACTCAAAACAAATCCAACCCCCAGCACCTATACATCAAAAACACCAAGGCGGTGTGAAAGACAGTGATCTCCCAAGGCACCAAAAAAAAAGAGACCTCTAAATGGCTACATTTGACAAAATGTTCGCCCACTCCTTGACCCTATCCCAAACAAAATAAGCCAACACCTCCTTGGAACGAGACTCCCTCCTGAAGATGCGGTGGTTCCGTTCCCCCCACACCACCCATAGTGTGGCATGGAGGGTCAGCCACCACATGAGGGGGGTGCCCAAGGTGGGGGAGGAGGGGGAAACGGGGGACGTTAATTTTTTTCTACAAGAGTTACTATTTTTTTTTCTGCAACAATTATTCCATAGATGTACATATTCATGTCTAATAGTGTTCTATTTTACATGTCTAATGCAGGATATTACTATGACACACGATGGAGAGGACAAGGATGAGGATCGAGTGGATTTATCATGATACTTTTTTGATGTTATGAAGATAGGTGGATTTATCATGATACTTCTTTTGATGTTCATGAGAATTGGGTGGATCTTGATAATTTTTTGATGTTCATGAGAATTGGGTGGATCCTGATAGTTTTTTGATGTTTATGAGAATTGGGTGGATCCTGATAGTTTTTTGATGTTTATGAGAATTGGGTGGATTTATCATCATATATTTTTTAATGTAATATATAATTTAAATATTTATTGTACTGAATTTTAATTTAGCACTGTAAATTATTTTGTATGTGTGTGTCAGAAATAGGGTTGTAAGTCTATCAAAGCCTTTTAAAAAATATATATATTTAAGCAAATCGCGACGGATTAGCGACGGTTTTAGCGAAGAAAATGCGCACAGAAATAGGCCATCTTAAAAAAATGGATTAGCGACGGTTTTAGCGACGAAATTGCGCACGGATATAGTCCATCACAAAAATGGATTAGCGACGGATATAATCCATCGCAAATCCGCCGGGAAGGCAGCGAGCATGCGACGTCAAATTAGCGACGGATTTGCGATGCCATGTCCCTCGCTGATTAGCGACAGAAACATGCGTCGGAATTCCATCGCAAAATTAGCGATCAATGTGCGACCACCACGAATCCGTCGCTAATCACCGACGAAAATTTACATCGCCAATCCGTCGCAACATATGATCAGCGACGAACATACTGTATCGCGAATCCGTCGCTAACTCAATGACAATACAAAAGAACGGCTTATCCGTCGCTAATTAGCGACGTATTTATTTCGTCGCTAATCAGCCGCGAATCCGCGACGGCATTGCGGCGGACTGTTTTCGTCGCCAAATTAGCGACGAGTTTTTTGGGACGGATTAGTTCCGTCGCTAATCAGTTGCCAATCCATCGCAAACTCTATTTGGCGACGGATTCTGTCCGTCGCTAATCGCGTAATTTCTTGTAGTGAAACAACGTTAAACACACGATAGTCACAGTTGCACGACACTAGGTCAGGTGCCGGCAGTCAGGTAGAAGTCACATCCGCCCACTAGCTATGCTAAAACACAAACTAGATGGTCCGACATGATCACAAGGTAAGAAGGAAACACACTAAGGCCATTAGATCGTACTGATCCCTAAGGGTGTAACGGGTTTTAAGGGTACAACTAGCTCGTCGGCAATGGACGTGCGCCAAAGCCAAGGAGACTTACGGAGGCCTTGACAAGGAGTCCCGGTCCAGTCAGGAGTATACCCAACAGAGAGGTGGTCCATGCCAAGAGAAAGTGTGTAACGAACGTTGTTCGTCTTGCCTCGAGTGCTCGAAGGCAGAGGGATGCGATATCGGTGTACAAAGTACGCGAATAAAACGAAGACAAGCATCATTTAAATGATAGGGAAATTTAAGTGAAATAATTACACTTGATAATTACTAGATATATTATTGAGTATTTTAATAAGGTCTCATTGTAATTAATAATGTTTAGTGTGTGCAAGTGTAAGAAATCATGAGAGTATGATAAATCGTGAACATGACTTTTAATTAATGAGATTTATTTAAATATTGACAAATAAAAATATTCAGGTTAATACTAATTTTAACAGTGCATGATTTAGCTTAATAAGGGTTAAATGGAATAAATAGTAGGGGCATAAGGGCAAATATCATTTATGGCCAAATTCTTAAAACGCGACGAGGGTACCCCGTCGCGATTCAAGTCGCGACGGGGCGGTCCGGGCGCGACAGGCGAACCGGCCGGCTGGCACGGTTCGGGAGGAGAACGCGACGGTGCGGGCCGACGCGTTCATAACGTGATGGACCAGCCGACCGCGTCCCCTCTGAGATCGCGACGGGTCAGGCCGTCGCGATTTCAGAGGGGCGGCCCGACCCAGAAAAGGGGATTTGCCCTTTTGGGTTTTGGTCCTTCCCTCCTATGCATGATATAGAGCTCTTCTAAAATTGATATAAAATCGCACGATGATCCAAAAATTATGAAACTAGTTTTAAATGAAAGTAGACTCATAGATCTATCAACAGACATGAGTAATTAGGAAATGGACAAGGCTTGTGCATGCTTTAATAAGGTTACATTTCAGTGACCTAAACATGCACAGTCATGGGAAATGATTTAATTAGCAAAGAATACACAATGGAAATTAGGGGAAATAGGGGCATTTGAAAGCTAACATCATGTAGTATTTATGAGAATTATTTCATGGCATGAGATCAAGTACATGCGTGGATTGAAAGCAATCATGTGGGTTCAGGTGCATGGTAAGGATAGAACTTAGAACATTTAATACTCCTTCATAGAGCCACGAAAATTAGGCAAACCATAAGGCTTTGATAGAGGGGATCAAGATCTGCCTAGGGTCGAGTTTAATTAGATTGTGCTTGAGAGATTGCCTACCTTTTCTTGCTGGTAAGAAATCCTAGGGTTGATGACGAAGAAGAGAAGAAATCCTCCTTGCTCCAAGCCTTCTCCTCCTTGCTCCTTCGTCCTCAGCCTTCTCCCTTCGTCTCCTAGAGCTCCAACTGTGTTCTAAGGGTTGATAGAGCCGAATTGGGGGGTGTATAGCTTGTATAAGAGTGCTTTCTAGTGAAAACTCTTCTCTCCTCTTCCAATTCCGAATTTTCACTATTATCTCCCTATTTTCTAGTCATTATCTATCTAAAAGGATAGAGAAGAGGTCTAATTTCATGGCCAAGGGGTTAGGATGGGATGAGGGCTCTTGTTTTGGATAATTATGGGTTAATTTCATACTTATCTTAACCCTTTTAATTTATTAATTAATTAAGTACGAAATTAGCTTAATTATCTCTCATCCCATGATGGGCTCTTCACATTTGGGCCCATGCTTTTATGTTTGGGCCATTAATACAACCCATTCCTAATTTCACTTAATGGGTTTTGATTTAATCCCCTTTTATTCCCTCTTCATTTAATTTAATTCTATTAATCACATTTATTAATTAAAATTTTATTTTATTTGAGATTTAAAAATCAAGGTTGCTATATCCTCCCCCTCTTAAAAAGAATTTGGTCCCCAAATTCATATGATCTTAAGAGGAAGAATGACTTACTGAATAATTCTAGGTAATTCTGTCACATGGTTGCTTCAGGTTCCCACGTGACTTCTTCAACTTCATGATTTCTCCAGAGTATCTTGACCACAGATATGGGTTGGTTCCGGAGCTGTAGTATCTTCTTGTCTAAAATTCTTACCGGCTTCTCTTTATAGGTCATATCCTTGTTTAGAATGATATCGTCGTAGCTGATTACATGCAATGGGTCGTACACATACTTCCTCAGCATAGATATATGAAAGACATTGTGTACTATGGAAAACTGAGGAGGTAATGCCAGACGATACGCCACTTCGCCAACTCTTTCCAGTACCTCGTATGGACCTATGAATCTCAACCTTAACTTACCTTTCATCCCAAACCTTTGAAATCCTCAGGACGGGGATACCTTGAGTAGTACATGATCTCCAGTTTGAAATTCTAAGTCCCTTCTTCTCTTGTATGCATAGCTCTTCTGTCTGGATTGAGCTATCTTGATCCTGTCCCTGATGATCTGTATATCTCTGCTGG
This sequence comes from Colocasia esculenta, assembly GCA_014218235.1. NCBI lineage: Eukaryota > Viridiplantae > Streptophyta > Magnoliopsida > Alismatales > Araceae > Colocasia > Colocasia esculenta. Next base: position 52,690,048 of record CM024763.1, on the reverse strand, counting down.
TATTCTGTACCATGTCTGGTCCCAGCCATTGTTGTTCACCTACCTCATTCCAGCAAACTGGTGATCTACAGCTTCTTCCATATAATGCTTCAAATGGTGCCATCTTAATGCTGGCCTGGTAGCTGTTATTGTAGGCGAATTCAATTAATGACAGTTGTTCATTCCAATACCCCTCAAATCTATAGTGCAGGCTCGTAGCATATCCTCCACGATCTGGTTAGTTCTTTTCGTCTGTCCATCTGTCTATGGGTGGAATGTTGTGCTAAAATTGAGTTTAGTACCTAATGCAGATTGAAGTCCCTTCCAGAATCTAGAGGTGAATCTAGGGTCACGATCTGAGACTATGGACACGGGGACTCCATGTAATCTCACGATCTCGTTTACATACAATCCTGCAAGTACATCTACACTCCAGGTGCTCTTAATTGCTAGAAAATGTGCGGACTTAGTCAATCGGTCTACTATGACCCAAATAGCATCAAGTCCACCACTAGTTCGGGGTAAACCCATGATGAAATCCATGCCAATACTTTCCCACTTCCATTCAGAGATGTCTAGGGGTCCGAGTACACCCGCAGGACGTCAGTGTTCTGCTTTTACCTGCTGACATGTGAGACAGTATGCGGCATGCTCAGCCACCTCACGCTTCATGTTGGGCCACCAAAATGACCTTTTCATGTCTTAGTACATCATGGTTGAGCCTGGGTGAATTGTATACTTAGTCTTGTGGGCTTCATCCATCAGCTTCCTTTTCAACCGTTCATTGTCAGGCACATATGTCCTGACTTGAAATAATAGTCTCCCATCCTCAGTGATCGAGAAATCGGGTCTGTCAGCTATGGTTTCCTTGACTCCGATTAGAAATGGATCATTGTCTTGTTGCTCTCTGATCTCGACAAAGATGTCGGGTTGAGCTCTAAGGTTAGCCACCAACACCTGATCACTTCTCTGCTCAATATTTAGATCCAGACTGGCAAATTGCTCTAATAATTGCATCTCTCCCATGACTAAACAAGACAAGGATGCCACAGGCTTCCTGCTAAGTGCATCAGCTACTGCATTACCTTTACCAGGGTGATATTGAATATTAAAATCAAAGTCCTTCAGATATTCCAACCATCTCCTTTGTCGCATATTGAGTTCCTTCTGGGAAAATAAGTACTTCAGACTCTTATGGCCAGAGTAGACAATGAATTGCTCTCCATATAGGTAATGCCTCCATATCTTGAGTGCAAATACCACTGCAGCTAGTTCTAGGTCATGGATAGGATAATTAACTTCATGAGGCTTCAACTATCTTGATGAATAAGCTATCACTTTCTCATTCTGCATTAACACGCAGCCTAGACCGATTCTAGATGCATCAGTGTAGACTAAGAATCCTTCGCCCTCGACTGGCAACGTGAGGACAAGTGCAGATGTCAAACATTGCTTTAATGTCTGAAAGCTCTTCTCGCACTCCTTGCTCCAGACATAGGGGTTCTCTTTTCGCGTAAGGCGAGTAAGAGGTACAACTATCTTGGAGAAGTCTTTTATGAACCGTCTGTAGTAGCCAGCTAATCCAAGAAAGCTTCTGATCTCAGTGACATTGGTCAGTCTTTCCCAGTTGAGTATAGCTAATCGACAGTGATACCATCCTTGGATATAACATGCCCTAGAAATGACACCTCCTCGAGCCAGAATTCACACTTGCTCAATTTGGCGTAGAGTTTGTTGTCACGCAAAATCTGCAGAGCAATCCTCAGATGCTCCTCATGCTCTTCCTTGGTCTTTGAGTATATAAGAATATCATCAATAAATACCACGATGTTAGTCTAAAAGGCATGACTACAGATTCATAATGACCGTACCTTCTCCTGAAAGCCGTCTTGTAAATATCTGCATCCTTAATTCTCATTTGATGATATCCCGATCTAAGGTCAATCTTAGAGAAGTATTTGGCTCCTGATATTTGATCAAATAGTTCATCAACACGAGGCAGAGGGTATTTGTTCTTGATAGTCAGATGATTCAATTGCCTGTAGTCGATGCATAATCTCATGGATCTGTCCTTCTTGTTGACAAATAACATGGGTGCTCCCCACGGGGAAGTACTTGGCCTGATGAATCGCTTTTCTAGCAGCTCCATCAATTGCTCCTTCAACTCCTTCAATTCAATAGGGGACATTCTGTAGAGTTGGCGTGACACCGGTGCAGCTCCAGGTGTTAGATCAAACGAGAAATTCACATCTCTTTTGGGGGAATGCCTGGCAGCTGATCGGGGGTCGGGGTACTCTTGCACTATATGTATGTCTGATATCTTAGATACTTTCTTTTCAACGACTATTGCGGCGAGAAATGCCACACAACCCTTCCTTATCATGTTCTGAGCCTTAATAGCAGAGACGAGAGACAAGTGCCTCTTGTGTCTACGTCCCGTAAAGGTCAGTTTAGGGAATTCACTAAATGTTATCTTCCCTCTTCTACAGTCAACACAACCCCATAAGTGGATAGCCAATCGGCTCCCAGAATGACATCGTAGCCCTCCATGGGCATACAGATTAAGTCGGCTCTAAGATTTAGTTCACCAATCTCCACATCAGCCAATGAAAAGTATTTGTTCAGTTGGGCTTTCTCATCCAGTGGAGTTGAAACAGGTAATTCAGTTCCCATAGATACAGGTTTAACATTTAATGTGTCAGCAAATGCTTGTGATATGAATAAATGTGTAGCGCCAGTATCAAACAATACAAATGCTGTTTTAGAAAAGACTGGTAGTGTACCTTCTATGACTCCACCCTCCTCAGTGGTCTCCACTTCTGCAAGGCTTGAAGTCGGCCAGGCTTCTTTTGTCCAGTTGGGCGTTTCTCTTTTTCCTGCTCTTTCAGTATAGGGCACTCGGAAATGCGATGATTGCGATTTTCGCAGCGTAGGCAAGCGTCTGCTTTCCTCCAGCATTCAGCGGTAGTGTGACCCAGTTTATCACAATGCTCGTAGTTGGTCTTGTTGGTGTTCGAGGGAGTAGGTATCATGGGCTTCCTATCTTGATTCTGCCCTCTAGTGATGCTAAACGGCCACTTCTTTCCGTTGTTGGGTCGGCTTGATGAGCCAGGTGTTTGTTCTTTCTTGGCGATCCTGCCCTTGATGCGATCAGTCAGATTGGTCGCATCCTCAAGTAGTTGGGCCCTATTGACCATGTCAGCATAGACTTGGATGTCCATTGGAGCAAGCTGGGTGATATAAGAGGGTTTGAGCCCATTGAGAAATCGCCTTGCCTTCATTTTCTCTGTGCTGACCAGATGATTGTCATAGTGTACCAATCGGGAAAATTGCGCTTCATACTCGGCGATGGTCAGATGCCTCTGCTTTAGTGCAGAAAATTTAGAGGCCTTCCTCTCCTGGACTATTTCAGAAAAATATTTGGAGTTAAAGTGCTCCTTGAATTCTTCCCAAGTAAATTGTGCATCCACCCTGGTGGCTTCCACAGACTCTCACCACGCACGAGCATCTCGTTCTAATGGAAATGTTGCAAGTAGTAGCTTGTCTCCATCCGCGTATTGCATGACGCAGAAAATATGTTCAATTTCCTTTAGCCAGTTCTCTGCCTCATCGGGATCGGTAGCCCCGCTGAAACGAGGCGGATTCAAGTTGCGGAAATTCCGGTGCAAATCTTTGACTCCTCGGTTTCCATTGGATCCAGCAGCTGAAGTAGTGCTTGAGTGAGTTGCTGGATAGTCTGCTGCATGTCATGGAGTTGTGCACGCTCTGCTGCCATTGCTAAGGTTTAAGTTCCTTCAAAAGAGAATTTGTAATGTAAGATAATGAGGTTGCACTAAGTTTGTGCATGTGTGAGTTTATTTTATCTTATTATCCTTGGTTCTACCCATATCTCACATAGGTATGGACTTAGGTTCTAAGTCGAGGCAGGTCAAACCTAGATCATCCTATACTTAAGAATAACCTAGGCTCTGATACCACAAAACTGTAATGCCCTGACGTGGAATATCAGAGCGATATTACAGTTATTAAATAGTACAGAGTGATAAATAAACATCAAACCATGGCATAATTGGAATAATACCAAATGAAATCCAACTTCATTAATAATTTATCAACTAGCTATTACATTCTCTAATCAGAGCCAAACTAGGGCCCAGAGTACTTTATTCAAATCTAAACTATTACATAGCGTCTAACTAGTGTCTAACTCATACTAAACTAACTAACTACCAAGCAGTGGTTGCCGAAACAAGTCACTCTTGAGCATCCTTCTCAAGCCCTTCCTCGTGAGTGTGGTATTCCCCATCAGACCCACCTGAAACACATGAAATAATAAAACAGGATAAGCAATAAAACACCCAGTAGGACTTAATATCTCGTGTATACAAGCATACTTTAAATGATTAATGTCTTAAAAAGACAGGATAACTAGAGAGAGAGAGCATGCAAGTATAGTCAAGATAGCGATGACAATGTGAAACAATAGTACTTTCATGAGAGTATAACCCACAAGTATAATAACAGATTGGCCATATAACGAGATATCAAGTAAGGTTGCACAACGGTGCACTAGTCACGATAGCAAGTGTTGGTCGATATTCTTTCAACCACTGATTTATTAATTGCCATAGATCAAATCTTGAGAGTCATGCGTTAGGTGCATGCCAAACACCCTGATCATTCAACCCCCGCGAGTTAACAGCCTTTCGGGTGCTCATCTCAGGACCAGATCGGGCCCCTTATAATGTTGTCTAGCATAGTCATGTTTGTTATCTTAGACAATCAATTGATGGCCAAATAGAGTACTAAGAATAGATGAGAGTAGTAGACGAATAGACGAGAGTACAGAGAGAACGTGAACAGATGAGAGTAGAAGGATAGTAGATGAGACAGGGACGTAATCGTAAAAACAACGTTAAACACACGATAGTCACAGTTGCACGGCACTAGGTCGGGTGCCGACAGTCAGGTAGAAGTCACATCCGCCCACTAGCCATGCTAAAACATAGACTAGATGGTCCGGCGTGATCACAAGGTAAGAAGGAAACACACTAAGGCCATTGGATCGTACTGATCCCACTAAGGCCATTGGATCGTACTGATCCCTAAGGGGTAACGAGTTTTAAGGGTACAACCAGCTCATCGGCAATGGACGTGCGCCAAAGCCAAGGAGACTTATGGAGGCCTTGACAAGGAGTCCCTGGTCCAGTCAGGAGTATTCTCAACGGAGAGGTGGTCCATGCCAAGAGAAAGTGTGTAACGAAACATTGTCCATCTTGCCTCGAGTGCTCGAAGGCAGAGGGACGCGATATCGGTGTACAAAGCACGCAAATAAAACGAAGACAAGCGTCATTTAAATAATAGGGAAATTTAAGTGAAATAATTACACTTAATAATTACCAGATATATTATTGAGTATTTTAATAAGGTCTCATTGTAATTAATAATGTTTAGTGTGTGGAAGTGTAAGAAATCATGAGAGTATGATAAATCGTGCACATGACTTTTAATTCATGAGATTTATTTAAATATTGACAAATAATAATATTCAGGTTAATACTAATCTTAACAGTGCATGATTTAGCTTAAACAAGGGTTAAATGGCATAAATAGTAGGGGCATAAGGGCAAATATCATTTCTGGCCAAAATTCTTAAAACGCGACGAGGCAGTCAGGGCGCGACAGGCGAACCGGCCGGCTGGCGCGGTTCGGGAGGAGAATGCGACGGCATGGGCCGACGTGTTCATAACGCGATGGACTGGCCGGCCGCGTCCCCTCTGAGATCACGATGGGTCGGGCCGTCGTGATTTCAGAGGGGCGGCCCGACCCAGAAAAGGGGATTTGCCCTTTTTGGGTTTTGATCCTTCCCTCCCATGCATGATATAGAGCTCTTCTAAAATTGATATAAAATCGCACGATGATCCAAAAATTATGAAACTAGTTTTAATGAAAGTAGACTCATAGATCTATCAATAGGCATGAGTAATTAGGAAACGGACAAGTTTGTGCATGTTTTAACAAGGTTACATTTCAGTGACTTAAACATGCATAGTCATGGGAAACGATTTAATTAGCAAAGAATACACAATGAAAATTAGGGAAAATATGGGCGTTTGAAAGCTAACATCATGTAGTATTTATGAGAATTATTTCATGGCATGGGATCAAGTACATGCGTGGATTGAAAGCAATCATGTGGGTTCGGGTGCATGGTAAGGATAACTTAGAACATTTAATACTCCTTCATGGAGCCACGAAAATTAGGCAAACCATAAGGTTTTGATAGAGGGGATCAAGATCTGCCTAGGGTCAAGTTTAATTAGATTGTGCTTGAGAGATTGTCTACCTTTTCTTGCTGGTAAGAAATCCTAGGGTTGATGACGAAGAAGAGAAGAAATCCTCATTGCTCCAAGCCTTCTCCTCCTTGCTCCTTCGTCCTCAGCCTTCTCCCTTCGTCTCCCAAAGCTCCAACAGCGTTCTAAGGGTTGATAGGGCCGAATTGGGGGGTGTATAGCTTGTATAAGAGTGCTTCTAGTGAAAACTCTTCTCTCCTCTTCCAACTCCGAATTTTCACTATTATCTCCCTATTTGCTAGTCATTATCTATCTAAAAGGATAGGGAAGAGGTCTAATTTCATGGCTAAGGGGTTAGGATTGGATGAGGGCTCTTGTTTTAGATAATTATGGGTTAATTTCATGCTTATCTTAACCCTTTTAATTTATTAATTAATTAGGTACAAAATTAGCTTAATTATCTCTCATCCCATGATGGACTCTTCACATTTGGGCCCATTCTTTATGTTTGGGCCATTAATACATCCCATTCCTAATTTAGCTTAATGGGTTTTGATTTAATCTCCTTTTATTCACTTTATTCCCTCTTCATTTAATTTAATTCTATTTATCACATTTATTAAATTAAAATTTTATTTTATTTGGGAATTAAAAATCAAGGTTGCTACATGTGTGGTCTGCAAGTGTGGTATTGGTTGGTCTCCACTATGGTTGGCTTACTTTGTGTGTTTGTGGAGCGGTAGTTGGACTAACTAGTTCGCGGCTATGAGACTGAGAGGTGGTTTGTAACAACCCCAAGAACCCGACCCTCGGCCAAGCCGAGGACCTGATTTTCACGGTCGCCGCCCACGAATCCGGGGACCCAGAAGGGCTATAATATAAGTCTAACAGAATATGTAAAGGAAGTAAACGTCAAGTGCTAACTAAGAGCACACACGCGGAAGCAGACAAAAGAGCGAGACTGCTGCATATCGCTCTATGTACAGACCCAACACCCTCAACTAGTACAAGTAAAGATAGGGGAAGAACAAGTCCCTTAGGGGCATACCCCGAGGGTGACGTACACTGAGAGGGGGAACCACTGCTAGCTACGAGGACCATGACTACCACCCCGTCTCCTCTACCCGGCGCTGGCCCTGCCGCTGCTGAGAAGTCTCACCTGGAAAAGGAAGGGATGAGCTTCACAACAGAAGCTCACTAGGGACTACCAATCTCCTACTAGCTCTAACAGGTAGTCAAAACTATGTACTTAATTAAAAGACAACATTATATCTTCTACCTATGAACGGAAGTGCGGAAGTAAAGCTACTAACTACTAACGGTACGGAGAACACCACAGTCGGAAACTCCGTAGAACCTGCACGTCGTGATCACCACATGGCTGGCTACACAGACAGGGAGAACCCCGCCTGGACAAGAGACACTAGCTACGGAAAACATTACCACTAGTCAACTGGTCAAGCCCGTCCACTGATGTCTTATCCTCGACCCAGGTCCAAACCTCCATGTCTCGTCAGAGTGAGGTAGGACACGAAGTACACAACAGTAACTGCCGTAGTTTGGCCAGACTACGGTCCCACACCTAGCCTCTCTAGGTAGGTCCGGGGCCACAAAGAGAGAGGCAGTGAGAAGAAGGATTGACTGGCCTGCGTTGGGAAGGACTCAAAATGACCTTGGTGTCCAGACCAAGCACGAGAGCTTTGCAAACGACTCAACGCCGTTGTCCTAACCACCGTTTCCCCCTCCGCTCCAGAGTCTGTGACTTGAGTACGCCCGCTGCCTGGAGTACTCCCTCAAAAGGCGCACGGAGACGGGGGTCCCAAGCAATGATGACAACCTCTCTCACGGGACAAGTCCTCAAGTGCCGAGCACCGGGCGAATGACTAGTGTAGGACTGTACTAGGGAACTAGCACTGGTGCCACGGGTACAGTAAGAAGCAGAAACGGTGAAGACTCCACAAAACACAGAACTTCGCAAAACCTTAACCTTCCTCTGCTGTAGTCACAACGCATCGGGCCATCGCGATCATGTCGCGACGCCCTACTCTGTCTCAACACTATCGCGGCGGCCCAAGCTATCACGGATGATCAGTCTGTCCCCATGCAATTTTAATTAATTATATATATACATATTTTGATGATTAACAAAACCAAACAACAATTTATCAATTATATCTGCTGAATATTTCATAAGTCTTAAGTACAGGAAAAATCACCAAAGTCAAACAAGCCAATAAAGGTATGCATTACTGCTCTGAAGCTTTAATCTTTTCAACATGAGATTTCTCTAAGTTCATATCGATTTCTGTTGAAGTTATCATAACGATTTCTTTAGAACTCGCAACGACTTGCTTGTTGTAACGACTTCATAAGTTATCATAACGATTTCTTTAGAACTCGCAAAGACTTGCTTGTTGTAACGACTTCATAAGTGATCATAACGATTTCTTTAGAACTCGCAACGACTTGTTTGTTGTAACGACTTCATAAGTGATCATAACGATTTCTTTAGAACTCGCAACGACTTGCTTGTTGTAACGACTTCATAAGTTATCATAACGATTTCTTTAGAACTCGCAAAGACTTGCTTGTTGTAACGACTTCATAAGTGATCATAACGATTTCTTTAGAACTCGCAACGACTTGTTTGTTGTAACGACTTCATAAGTGATCATAACGATTTCTTTAGAACTCGCAACGACTTGCTTGTTGTAACGACTTCATAAGTTATCACAACGATTTCTTTAGAGTTCATAACGACTTCATAAGTGTTCATGATTCACAACGATTTCTTTAGAGTTCATAACGACTTCATAAGTGTTCATGATTCACAACGATTTCTTTAGAGTTCATAACGACTTCATAAGTGTTCATGATTCACAACGATTTCTTTAGAGTTCATAACGACTTCATAAGTATTCATGATTCACAACGATTTCTTTAGAGTTCATAACGACTTCATAAGTGTTCATGATTCACAACGATTTCTGTATCGTCATAACGACTTATATCTTATAACGATTTCATAAGTTATATAGTCTTCAATTTCATATCTTATTCATCTTAAAGCATTGACCAGTCAAACTCCACGTAGACATCTCTCTGACGCTTCTGCATTTATGAGATCTGCACGTATCTCTGCATGCATGCAGACTATATCTTCCTTTATCGTGCTTATTCTGATAACGTCCTTCAGACTCAAGCCAGTTGGCATTACTATTTTCTTGACTATTGCTACTGACGTTGACTGACATCAGAGACAGCCTATCTGTCTGCTGTTTGAGCTTGACATCTGTGCAGACCTTTGATGTAGCTTCATGGTACAACGTTAGACAAATAAAAGCCAACGGATCCCTGTGAAGATCTCATCTCATTACGTGCTCAAGTGATCAAAAGACTGTGACAGGAAGCTTCCAAGACTCCAGATGTCATTCAGTCTAACGGCTACTCAAGAGAGAGACAACGATCTCTTCAACGACTAGTTTTTCAAATTGAAGATATATATATATACAAGACAGAAGAAGAGAAGCAGTGTGGTTTACAGACCATTTTTAAATTCTTCTGAAGAAAATCAAGAGCCAAGATCCTTCACTCCGTTTTTTGCTCTCTTGCTCTCCTCTAGTTCTTGTGAAAATCTTGAGAGAGCATGTACAGTTCTGAGGGTGTGAATAGTTCATAATCTCTTCGCTCTCAGTTCTAGTTGCTTCAGATCCTCTCTTATCAAAAGCTGGATCTAGGGGCGTGAAAGTTTTTTTTTTACTCTTCTCTGTGCTGTTCCCTTCGGGTGTGAAGGAAGACCTGGTGGTATCCAGGGTGTTGCTCCCTTTGGTTGTAAAGGAAGACCTGGTGGTATCCAGGGTGTTGTTCCCTTCGTGTATGAAGGAAGACCAGCTGAGCTGGGTGTTGTAGCGTCCTTAAGGGGACTGTACCTTAGTTAGTGCAATCCTGAGTTGTTGCCCAGGGACTGGACGTAGGACTCCTAAGTCAAGGAAGTCCGAACCAGGATAATCCTTGTGTTGTGTGATTGTCTTCATTGCGTAATTGTTATTTAAACTAACAAGTAACTAACGCTGTTCGAAGATTGTTTGTGTGATTGTTTTTGGTTACAGGTATCTCCTAGATTGAATTTATAAAAACCCATTCACCCCCCTCTGGGCTTGTCAATAGGGCAACAAGTGGTATCAGAGCCTGTCTCTTCGACAAAGAAAGGATCCAACGATCTGAAGAGTAAAGATCCATGGCAGCCCAAGGTAATTTTGAAGGTCAGTCAGTCAACCGACCCCCTCTTTTCGATGGTGAAGATTATCCTTACTGGAAGACCAGAATGGAATACTTCTTACAAGGACACGACTACCAAATTTGGTCCATAGTAGAAGAAGGTGATCTGTTAGTCACAAATGAGAAAGCACAATGGACAGATGATGACAGGAAGAAGATTTCCCTGAATTGCAAAGCAAAGAGTATCCTATGTTGTGCTCTAAGTAAGAAGGAATTCAACAGAGTTTCAGCCTGCAAATCATCAATGGAAATGTGGGAAAAGCTCAGGATTACTTATGAAGGCACAGACAAAGTGAAGGAAACAAGAATTGATATTCTTGTCACTCAATATGAAAGATTTCAGATGCAATCAAGTGAGTCCATAACCCAAATGTTCAGTCGGTTCACTGACATCACAAATGGACTGGCTAGCCTGGGGAAAGTATATGAAATGGGAGATATGGTAAGAAAGATACTTAGATCCTTACCGTCCTCATGGACTCCAAAAGTCACAGCAATAGAAGAAGCTAATGATCTGAAGAGAATGTCTGTAGAAAAACTCATTGGGTCCCTTATGGCCCATGAAATCAATATGGAAAGATTGGGAGAGTCATCTAGCAGAAAGAAGCACTCCAATGCCTAAAAGCTGAAGAAGATTCACCAGAAGCAAGCTCAGCTGAAAGTGAAAGTAATGCAGACAGCGAAAATGAAGAAGCTATGTTATCCAGAAGATTACAGCGAATCTTGGCGAAAAAGAAGAAGTCTCAATCTAGTAGAAAGTATTTCAAAAGGAATAAGGATTTCAAGAAACCAGATGGAAAGAAGTGAAGAAAGGAGAACCCATTTGCTACGAATGTAAGAAGCCAGGACACATTAAGACTGAGTGTCCTAAGTTAAAGAAATCAGAATTCAGAAAGAAGGACAGTTCCAAGAGGTTTAGAAAGTTCAAAAAGAAAGCAATGGCAGCAGCATGGGAAAACAGTAGCGACTCAGATAGTGAGTCGAGCTCCTGCAGTGATGAAGAAAAAGCCCACTTGGCTTTCATGGCAAACACTGAAGAAAAGGTAACTTCTGACTCATCCTTTGATTCATGCAATGGTTCAGACTCCGATAGTTTAGAAGAGGCTTTCAATGAACTTTATGAAAAGTATAAAGAAGTGACTAAACTATTAAAAGTAAGTAAGAAAAACATAGTCTATATAGAAAATACAAACTCAGATCTAAAGTCAGAAAATGAACAATTAGAAAGTCAAATAATTGAACTTAAACGAAGAAATGAACTGTTATGTGAAGACCTAAAGTTAAAAATAAACAAATAACTAAATTAGAAAAACATGAAAGTACTGGTGAATTAAGGAAAGAAATTGAAAACTTAAATGAAGAAAATGATAAACTATCAAGCACACTAGAAAAATTTACAAATGGTAAAAACTCTCTAATATTAAAAGGTGCGAGGAGATCAGGTAAGAAGAAAAATGGATTAGGATATACACCCCCAGATAATGAAGAAACCAAGGTCTATCCTAAAACATATCCAACACCAAAATTTGTACCCGAACAAGATATAGCATACAAAGCTGATTTTAAATACATAGAAAAAGTGACTAAGTTATCCTGCTGTAGTCACTGCAATAAGTTAGGACATATTAAAACTACGTGCCCAACTAGACACAAAAAATGGATATTAAAAGACAAAGTTATGATACTAACCAATCAGGACCCAAAAGAATTTGGGTACCTAAAGCTTGATGTATTTATTTCAGGAAACCCTCGAGCATCCAAATGGTATTTGGATAGTGGGTGCTCAAGACACATGTCAGGAAACCAGAAGTTGTTCTCTAGTCTCCAAGCTGAAGATGGAACAGTTACCTATGGAGATAATGGAAAAGGAATTGTAATAGGCAGTGGCTCTGTGGAAAACAACGGAAAAACAGTCATAGAAACAGTCATAGAAGATGTGCTACTAGTAAAGGGATTAAAGCACAATCTCATCAGCATTAGCCAGCTGTGCGACAGAGGCCATCAGATCAAGTTTCAAGAGTCAAAGTGCAGTATACTGAAGGATGGAACAGTCATCTCGAAGCTAATAGAGAACAGAATTTGTATGTGCTCTATCTGGAAGAACTCAAAGTTCAAATGTTTGCCTGGCAGCAAATAAAAATAAATCCACAATATGGCACAGACATGGCACAGACGACTTGGACACTGCAGCATAGATGGCATGAGGAAATTACTAAAGAAGAATCTTATGCAAGGTCTACCTAAGGTCAGTACAAAGTTGGAAAGTGTATGTAAACCTTGTGCTAAGGGTAAGCACACCAAGGTCTCCTTCAAGTCAAAGACGGTGGTGACCACCTCAAAACCATTGGAGCTCCTTCACATGA
>CM024763.1:52593012-52677035 GCA_014218235.1 Colocasia esculenta | reverse complement strand
TGTGCAATTTGGATAAAATTGGCGTGTCTACAGTGGTAAGCTTCCCTTTAATTCCTGAAAACTGCCTCACATTTCTCATTCCACACAAATGGGGTCTCTTTTCTAGTTAATTGAGTCAAAGGCATAGCTATAGAAGAAAAGCCTTCAATAAATCTCCTATAGTAACCAGCTAATCCCAAGAAACTTCTGATTTCTGATGGATTCTTGGGTCTTTCCCAGTTCAGAACTGCTTCAACTTTACTCGGGTCTATAGCCACACCTTTTCCAGAAATCAAATGACCCAAAAATTTCACTTCCTTGAGCCAAAACTCACATTTACTTAACTTACCATACAATTGATGTTTCCTTAAGGTTTGTAGTACAACTCTCAAATGTTCCTTGTGTTCTTCTTCATTAGATGAATATCAACACATCATCTATAATACTATCACAAAATTATCCAAATAAGGCTGGAATACCCTGTTCATCAAATCCATAAATACCGTAGGGTCATTAGTGAGTCCAAATGGAAGTACTAAAAACTCATAATGTCCATATCTGGTTCTAAATGCTGTCTTAGGAATGTCATCTTCCTTATCTCTCAATTGATGGTATCCAGACCTTAGATCAATCTTAGAGAATATTGTGGCAAACCGAAGTTGATCAATTAAGTCATCAATTCTTGGTAATGGATATTTGTTCTTGATTGTAACTTGATTCAACTTCCTATAATCAATACATAATCTGAGAGATCCATCTTTCTTTCTCACAAATAATACCGGTGCTCCCCATGGTGACACACTTGGTCTAATAAAACCTTTGTCTAATAAGTCTTGCAACTGCTTCTTTAATTCTGTCAACTCAGCTGGTGCCATTCTATAAGGAGCTATGGATGTAGGCAAAGTTCCAGGTAAAAGTTCAATGGTAAAGTCAATTTCTCTAATTGGAGGTAATTCAGATAAATCATTAGGAAAGACATCTGGAAATTCTTTTACAACATCAATATCTTGAACTGATACCTGTTTATGCTCATTTGATATGGCCATCACACTTGCCAGAGAACCTTGACACAATTTCTCAGCCATTTCATGGCTTAAGTGCTGATATAGTCTTCTTGTTTCCATTATTCTTTGGACATGTATAGCTGAAATCTGCTAATCCCGGCCTTTTAAATGTTAAAACTTTCTTATGGCAATCTAGTAATGCATGATTCTCTACTAACCAATCCATTCCCAGTATAATATCAAAATCTTGCATATTATCTAGTTCATATACATATGCAGTATGTTCACATTCTCCTATTTTCAGATTTATTTTAGGAATAACAGAAGTAAGTGTAGCTATTTGACCAGTAGGACAGTCAAGTATCATACTTCCTACTAATTTCTCTGGTTTCCGAGATATAGAATTAACAAATACTCGAGAAATAAAAAAGTGTGTAGCTCCAGGGTCAAATAACACTCTAGCATACATATTTTCGGTTAGGAGAATACCTTCAGCTACAGTGGGAGTGTCTTGGGCTTCCTCCTTTGTCAAAGCAAAGACTCTAGCTGGTTCTTCGGGTGGTTGTCTTGGGGCTTGTTGGAAGTAAGGTTGTGGCTTTTGAGCTTTTGACTGGTCTGCTTTGTGTGGACAGTCCTTAATCATATGCCCTTTTTGACCACATCCATAACATTTTCCTGCTACTTTCCAACACTCATCACCGGGGTGTCTTCCACCACATTGAACACACACGGGCCAACTCTTTTTCTGTTCTCCCTGCTGCTTGGTTGAATCAACCTTTCGCTTTTGACCTTTTGTTTCCTTGGTATACACATTTTTCTTTTAGCCCCATTGGTTTCTTTGTTTTTCATGTATTCCATAAATTCAGATTCCACTGTAAATGCAGTCTTTAGTGCCACTGCCATGCTCTGGGGATCTAGTGGAGCTACCCTACTCCTCACACTGGGTTTTAATCCTCTTACAAACTTCTTTACCCTTCTGAGTTCATTATCACAAATGTGTGGTGCATATTTTTCCAGCTCAGTGAATTTTGTTTCATATTTCGCCACCGTCATGTCTTTTTGTTCCAATTGCAAAAATTCCACTTCTTTCCTATCCTTGACGTGTGGTGGAGTGTATTTCTCATACAACTCTCTCAGGAATTCTCCCTAACTAATGTTATCTTCTCTATTCCTAAATGCATTTCTCATGATAGACTGCCACCATTCATCAGCTCTATCCTGAAGCATATAAGTCGCCAATGTGACTTTATCTTCTTCTTCACATCTAATTGCCTTAAATATCGTTTCCATCTCTCTAACCCATCCTTCTACAATTTCAGGTTGGCTACTTCCTTTGAAGGCTAGAGGTCCCATCTTCTTAAATTTCTCTAACAACGATGCTCCAGAAATTCTTTCTCCACCCACATCTTGTTGGTTCTTCATTAGTGTTTGCACCAACCCCTGAAATGACTGCATAAAAGTAGCAAAATCAGGAGTCCCTGTCACGCCCCGACGCGGAATATCGGAACGCGAGGCAGTTGCAAGAAAAGGGTATAGAGCGAATACTAGACATCAAACCATTTCAAAATGAATAATGATAAAGCAAATTCCTTTCATTAATACTTTTCAATGCCTAGTTACAACCCCTCATATCAGAGCCAATCTATAGGGCCCGATTACATTGGAATAAAGCAAAAGACTAAACTTCAAACCTAACTACTACAATGCTAAATATAGCAATAGGACACTAGGGTACTCATGACATCACTCCAGATCGTTCCCATCCTCTTGAGTGTATGGTTCATCCTCAGTCTCACCTGAGAACACAACGACAAATAACGCAGGGTGAGCGAACATCACCCAGTAGGACTTAAGTCTCAGGCTCAAGCAGGCTTTAAGTAATGAATGCATTAAGGCAGAGTAACTAATGACAGAATGGAAGAGAGTGTCAAGTAAAAATATAGCAGGACAGTATGTGAACGAAATAGCAAGACTTTCCAAATATAGACTTTTCAAGAATAGCACAAGTGTCGGGAATAGCACAATAATAGCAAGATAGCACAATGTCAAGTATAGCAAGATGGCCATAGTACAGATAGCACAACGAGTTAGCATAGCACTTTGTTGTCAATGGACAACGAGAGAACATAGCACTTTTGATTGTCATTTAGATAGTCAAGATAGATAGCACTTGAGTGTAATGCCAACACTCTGATCATTTAACTCCCATGGGCACTAGCACTTTCGAGCGCACATACCAGGACCAGATCGGGCACTTTATATATTGCCAAGCATTAGTTATATTGTTTATCTTTAGATAATCAGTCAATGGCCAATATAGCGTACCAAGAAGTAGATGAGAGCACTAGATGAATAGACGAGATAGTAGAGTGAGTGTGAATAGATGAGCGAGTAGAGTATAGATGAGAGTTAGTAGACCTTGCACATGAAACGTCGAGTAACGAGCGATAGTAACCGTTGCACATGATAACTACATAAATGTTTTACGTAAATTTCACACATTTAGTTTGATTTTAGATATATTTTTGTCTATAAATAATGTGCATCTGATTTTAATTTGCATTTCATACTAATAAATTTTAAACATATTAGGTTAGAGTACATGTTAAATTTCATTCAAATAAGTCAATTTTGTTAGATTGACTAATTAGATTCATTTTAGAAATAACAGTCAATTATAAATAAATTCTCTTATCGCAATAATATTTTTGTAAATATTTTGTAAACACATAAAACTTGTAAAACTCCACCCAATTTTAATATTTTCATATAATATTTCTTATATATCTGGACACCACTAACTCTTTTCTTTCTTCTTGTTAAAATCAAGACTCTAGAAGCTCTGATGCTTGGCGATTTGGGGCTTGTGAAGGCCAGGCTGGTGCTTGGCGTGCTGTGCAAGGGAGGACCTGGCGTTGGAGCTTTGGTGCGCTGGAGGCAGTTGCTGCTGGCGATTGGAGGCCGGTGATGCAGCAGAGGATCTGCAGCTAGGGCTGAAGGCGGCCAGATCTGGCGATGGTGCTGGCTGGGCATGGCACGAGCTGGCGCGACGGGCAGGAAGACCAGGGCGCGGCCAGTGTGTGGAGCTATGAAGACCGGGCCTGGCTCGATGGTGCTCTGGTTCGGGCTGATGTGCGCAGCGGTGCAGACCGATCCTGGCAGGCGCTGGGTGCGCCTGGTGCTGTGCGCGGCAATGCAGGGAGAAGGCGCAGGAAGGCTGGGTCACTGCTGAGCTGGCGCTGGAGGAGGCCCTGGTGCGCTGCAGGAGGCGAGCTCGTGCCAGGGCTGGTGCGGACCTGTGAGCTAGGGCTTGGGCGACCAGCGCCCAAGTGTGCGAAGCAGCAGCAGTGCGATGGATGAGCTCTGGCGTGCGCATCCGGAGTAGGGGCGATTCGTGCTGAGCTGGAGGCCGTGCGACGCTGGCGATCCGGGCGTGCAGAGCTGGCGATCCTGGTGCAGACGGGAGAGAAGCAGGATGCCCGGGTGCCTATATAAGGACCTCAGGTCCTCTTCTCCAGGGTTCGCTGGTTCGGAGGGAGGGAATTTTTAGTTTATTTTTTTTTTGTATTTCCTGTCTCTTCAGTTCTTAGGAGGGACTTCGCCAGTGGAATTTTAGAACTTCTTGCTATTTCTTCTGTAGTTTTTTCTTTTGCAGAGCTATATGTGAGGGAGACGGGTTGTTAGTTTGTTTTCTTTAGGAATTTTTACTTTCTTTCCTGTTCTTCCATACTGTTAGATGGCGAGTTCAGATTTTGGGGAGAGTTCTGTATTTTTTCAGTGGTTTTTTGGTTCGGCAGATGAGAGTTGGGGGGTTTATGTTCTTCAATACTCTCTGTTTTGGGAGGGATTCAGCTGTTTTCTCGGCAACTATGATTACTCTTTGAATTGTTCTTATTTTCTTAATTGGAATAAGTTGTTGGGAGCAATTTCATTTTTATTATGTGTTTAGATTGTCTAACATGTTGATCCAATGCAATTTTTCACTTCTGTTAGTGTTTCGATGGCGAGCCAGTGAAGTTTAATGCATTTAGTTTTCAATTTTTTTTTTTTCTGTTTTGAAGAGTTCAAATCGATAGTGTTTATTACAGTTTATCTGCATTTTTTTTTCATGTGAATCGCTTACTGTTCTTTATTTCTTTCTGTGCAAAATCTTGAGATTAATTTCTATGTGAATTTTGTTACAATCAACTGTTCTCTACTCCCTTCTGTGGAAATTGTTGAAAGCTCGACTGCTGTGAACAAGGTGGGCAGTTGAATCTTTGATTTGAGATCAGCATCTGTGAGAGGATCGAAGGCTTCTACTCTCTCTCCTACTGTTGTTTGCTGCTGAGAGGAGGATTCCAGAGGGTTTTTGGTTCATTTGTTGCTTTGTCCATTTCTTCTGCAATTTGTTTGTTGATGTGGCTGCGGGGAGGGGACATTACTGTTGTCAGGAGATTTCACTTCTTTTATTCTGTGAAGATTGGGTGGGGGTGAGTTTGTTCGTTGCTTCTGAGGAGATCAATCTAGAGCAATTTCCATTTTTATGTGTTGGGGGTGATCAATCCTAGTGACTGTGCAAGAAGACGATCCGAAAGTGTATGCTACAGAGACAGCACAGAGCAGCTAAGACGACTCGATTTCTTGGTTTGTCCTGGAGTTGTCTGGTGTCCAGAAAGTTTTCGGAGAGTCCAAGTCAAGGAGTGAATGTGTGAGTTCAAGTTCTTATTGCATCAGAGAATAGTATTGAATTGTTGAGGAATTCAGGAGCTTCTTGGTATTCTTACTTTTGTTCTTATTTCTGTTCTTCATAGTGTGAGAAGTCCAATTTAGCAAAGATACATTTTTGTTTTCAACAGTAAACTTCTGTTTCTTATTTTCTAATTGATCTTTAAGTTCTGGAAATAGTGACTGGTATTTGTGTAGAGTCGATATTGTACTTGTTTGATCCCTCGAGCTGAGAGGGTACAGGGAAACCAAGTTTTTTTTTTAATCCAGTTCGTTCGTTCGTTTATCTTTGATCCGTCGAGTTGTGAGGAATTTGACTGGTGCAATTTATAGAATTAATTCTTATGCAATGTTATCCCAGTGTTATTATGTCCGTGAGAATGTTGTCAAATCAAAGTAGTTTAATTCAATTTCTATTCAGCCTCCCTGTGGATATGACTTGTTCTCACCACCATGCTAGTTCATCTTGTGTTTTTAATTTGTGGACCAGTTTAGAGGAAGTGCGCATATTGACTTGTGCGAGGAACTCTGGACAACGAAGATGCACAGTCAACAATGCCGCGCGTCTGCATGCTGTTGGTGGCCTGATCTCTAGACGTCAATATCGTGTACCTGGTCTGCGCAACCCCCCGAGAATATAGCCTCCTAGCGCCTTTCCTCGCCATGCACCGCATGGACCGTTCCCAACGGGCATATGGGCCACCTTGGCACTCTCTTGACCCTAAAATCCTATGTGTCCTCTCCCCATTGGTTGGAGCTAAACACAAGATTGCCATGTGTGCAATGTGTTTCTTCACACTTGAGCATCCAAGGCTCTCAACCCCGAGCTCACTATCTATATACCCCTCCTTGGCCTTCTGAAAGAAGGAGGAGGGAGGCTGGACGTCCATATGCTGCCACCTTGAGAAAGAGAGAGAAACTGCACCCTACCTTCCACCATTCATCCTCTCCTTCTCTCCTCATTGGGACGTCTAGAAGGGTTCTTTTGGAGCTGGAAGGGCCCTGCGAGGAGCCAAGAACGCCAACAACGAGGATCAATTCCTTCCTCTTCCTCTCTTTCCTTTCCTCTTACTTTAATATCTTGCATGTTACACACACTTTCCCACACACTCTAGGCACGTAGGGCACCTTCCTACATACCTAGAAAGGGGTTTCCCACCAAAAACGGAGGAAGAAGGGTGGTCATAACATTTGGCCACCCCTCTCTCAAGTCCGCAACCGGTACGGGACTCGCCTTTTGGGCTTTCCTCTCTTCGTTTTGAACATTTACTACACTGCATTTGAGTCTAATAGAGCTTTTGTTGTGGCAGGAACATTGTGAACATGACCGTGGAGCTCTCTTCCTTTGGCCGCCGAAGGAGGAGAAGTTGAAGCCCCATCTCCGTCCGCTGCGCGAGGCTGCTACAATAATGTGGTCAAAACACTCCCTTGGGTATAGGTAAGGCCCTGACGATCACAAACCTCCCCTTTCATCTCTGGTTTTCTTTGTTTCCTCCTCAGTCAACCTAGTCAAACGGGGAGTCAACGAGGTCAACCAGCAACCCATCATCGCCAACGAGAGACCAGCGACGTCCGCGAGCCTCCGGAGGACTTCCACAGTCGACACAAGACAAACGGAGGCGAAACGGATCGTCCACAGCCTCTTTTCTGGCGATCACGGTGGGACAACTGTGCTGCTGCGGTTTCTGTGCATCCAGGTAGACGGCAAACGATCTTGCCGCCTATCCAGGTAAGCGTCCACATTTCCTGTCGTTGAGTTTGTTTCAGCGTCCACATAGGTAGTCGTTTACTTTTATTAGCGTCTGTCGATCATGCCGTCAATATGTTTCTGATGAACTGAGCGTCCATATTCATGCCGTTTACTTCACAAAACTTCTGTTTGTTTCAGCTATTTTGATTGTTTTTTCTTTCTGTTTGCTTCTTGTTTGTTTCTAACAGTCCTCAGTCACGGGGGGTTCCTTCCTCTCATCTGTTCTAGCCTCCCCTCACATTTTAGGACAGCCATTCTTGGTCTACAACCTTTTATTTGGGGATTCCCTCTCGGGTAAATCGGGTTGGTTCCAAAGAAAACTCTGTAAGTCCCTAAATTCCGTGGATTCCCTCACGGTACGGGACAGGAGGACCTTACACCTTCCTGTTTAGTTCACCTACTCATCCGGTTTGAGTAAGATTTGAGAGAACTGGCCAAGTCAAGTCAAAGTAATACACAACCTTAATCTTTAAAACTCTTGGGACGTTGTTTGATAACATTGCTTGATAGAAATCCCTTTTTTCTCCTCATAAACAGTGTCATTAATCAGCAAACCGCTTTAAAATCAGTAGGTTCTATTTGCTAATGGACTCTTGGTTAGACCCTGTCACATGTCTAATAAACCGCATTTGAATATGATGATAACATCAATGATGAGATTGTCGGTATGATTAACACTGATGTTCAGCCTGAGGGGTCGGTTCAATCATCCTCCCAAGCCGACAATGAGGAAAGTGTCAGTTTGAGGGTCAACCCCACTCACGCCCAGAATGCCCAAGAAGACCCCGAGTTTTCCAAACTCATGTCCCGCTATTCGCCTGACGATATCATTTCTATGCTTTCCAAGCATACCATTTGGGCAGCGGCTTCTCCTTCCCCTCCATCCCATTCTCCCTTCCATGCTTCCTCATCTAGGCCCACTCCTAGGCCTCTCACTCCTTCCCGAATTCCTGTATCCCCTATCCCTATCTCCACTCCTATTCCTCCCACTCCTTTACCTACTTCTACCCCAATTCCCCCACCCATCCACCCATCCTATGTCCAAACCACTCCTCCCGCTCAATCCGAATCCATGTCCCGGTCTGAGACGGAGGGTCTTATTAGGAAACTCTTGGCTGAATCTTTGTCCCTTTCCAAGCCTCATTCACTCCAAAACTACTGCAAGCTCCCCAACACTTACTTCCCTCCGGGTTTCAAGGCCCCAAAGTACCGCAAGTATGACGGGACCTCCGACCCCCAATTCCATCTTGCTGGCTTCACTATGGATTCCCATCGGTGGATGTACGATCGGGTCCTCTTAGTCCACCTCTTCCAACAATCGTTAGAAGGGGAGGCTTTGAGGTGGTTTACCTCTTTGCCCGCATCGGATCTTGTTAACTTTGACATAGTCTCCGAACGCTTCATCTCCCATTTCTCCTACATGGCCACTCAAGTCCCTACACTTCCCGACTTGGTGGCAGAAAAGATGAAGACGGACAAGACTTGTCACTTTTGCCAACCGATGGAGATCTATGGCGTCAGGGCCGACATACCCATCCCGGAGTCCCAAGCCATAACCATGCTAGTCACCAACACCACCCCATTGCTCCGATCTATCCTGATGCTTAGTGAGTTCCCCTCCTTCACGCATCTTTACAACCGCAAGGGTGGTCCAAATCAGATCAAAGACTCCTCACTCCCACATTTCTTCGAAGGGAAGCCCAAGGGACGTAAGGCTCCCGCGCACCCACCACCGAGGGGTGACCATCAATGAGTCGTTAGTGCCTGCAGCCAGCCTTTAAGGCCTCCAACAAATCCTCCCACCCTCCTTCCAACCCTTCTTCCAACCCTCACCAATTCCCATCTCACCCCTCCAAGCCTTACTCTGCCGTTCCCCCTCCTTCTGGATACACCCGACCAGGCCCAAAAGGTCGCACTACCCTCCTCCCCTGAGACTCTCGAGGACGTGTTCTTCGCCCTCATGTCCTGCGATGCGATTCAACTCCCCCCACAAAGGGAGAACATCAATCCGAGGGTTGACACCTCCAAGTACTGCCCATACCATAGGACCATGGTCACTTCATCAGCAATTGCTTTACCTTTCGTGACTGGGTCTATGATATGAATGACCAAGGTAGAATCAACTGGGATGACATCAAGGTGGCCATAGCCAAGTCTAGGTACACCAAAAAAGACCTTGGCATTTTCAGTAACCCTCTCCCCAATCAACAAACCAACAACCCCTCCTCATCCAGAGCCCAAGAGAATGTGCATACCATGATACACCTAGGGCCCCGGTTGTGAGGAGAGAGCAACTGGGGGGTAGAAGGTTTCGAAGAATGGTACCCGTGTCCCACTGCCGAGTCTCAGGAATCTATCGGTTGATGCCATCCTTGAAGAGAGACCTTTAGTGCTCATCCGTCTCCCCAAGATGCTCACCCCACTATCCTCACTTCCCCTGCCAATGAGTCATCCTCCAGACCCCTCCAGCTCATCCGCCCTCAGTCTTAGGAGGCCGTACATGTCACGCTCCGAAACCGGATCATTCCTCCGCCTCCGCGCCATCCCAAAATGAGGAGGATAATGGGCCTCCACCTCCGGCTGGCACCGAATATGACATTCTCCAACATTTGGATAAGACACCCGCGAGGGTGTCATTTTAGAATTGATTCGGAGGTCGCCGTCGCATCAATCCACTCTCCTCCAGTTTCTTCAGAAAATCATGGTTAATGATGACCTCCCTCCTAGCGGGTCACCAATGCCATTCTTTCTCTCTCACCCAGGACCCTCAGTTTCCTTCTCGGACAAGATCTTGCCGCCCCCGAGTGTCGTTCACTCCCTCTTTGTCTCACCATCAACCTCAATGGGGTTTCGGTGGACTCCACTCTCATCGACACCGGGCATCCATTAATGTCTGTCCGATGAAGACCCTTAAGCAGTTGGGTTTAGGGGAAGAGAATCTGGAGAAAAGCTGCTCCACCATCGCCGCCTATGACAACTCCAAAAGGGTTGCGAAAGGTAAAATTGCTCTTAATTTAGGAATCGGACCTGTCACTATGTCCACTGAGTTCCTATTCTTGACGTCGATCCGCCTACAAGGCCATTCTCGGTCGTCCTTGGCTAGAAAACAGACTCTAGGTGTCCCTTCCACCGCCCACCAATGCTTCAAATTTCCTTTCAATGGGCGGGTGATCAAGATTAAGAGCATTCCCATCTTGGAGACCCTCAATGCGGTTACCACAGAGCAGATGCCGCACCTTTTCATTCCGGATAAGGGGAAGAAGCCAGTCATGTCTCTTTTTGACTTCCCCACACCTTGTGAGCTCGGCCAGCCTCCCAAGCCCGCTGTAGAACCCCATGTCCCATGTCCCCCGGAAAGGTTTGGAAGAATGGCCAATATCGGCTATGTTCATGGCCGCGGACTAGGCGCGGATGAAAAGGAGAGATCCAGAGCGTCCAGGCGATTAGGAGGTTGTTAGCCAAGGCCGTCTAGGTTTCCCCCAGACCCTGTCCATCCGAACCCGTTTATACCCTATCAACCTCTTACCTGGACTTTAAAGGAGCATTTTGTCCAGGGGCCAACCCAGCTGGGGACCAGGGAGCCCATATAGAAGAAATACCTTGCTCTGAGAGTGAGGAAGAAGAAGAAGAGGAAGAAGATGCCAAGTAGAAGACATTTCTGACGATTTTGGCCTCCTCTCCTCTTTGGTCTGATCTCCCCTCTCCCCCATCTTCACCACCATCATCTCCATCTCCCTCTACTTCTGTGTACCCGCCCATTCATTCGTTCCTCGCCACCTCTAATCCCCTTCTTTCTCCTCCTGTCCTCTCTCCATCCCTCATCTCGCCAGTCGAGGCTACCTTGAGTCAGCAACTCATGGTTCTTGGCTTGACTCCCAAAAAAAAAAAACGCCAATTTTGAAAATTGGAAATCCGAGGTCTCCATTGAGCACCCTTCCTCCCTGGAACCTCTTCCGCTCGGCCAGGGGCCGACGCTTTCCGGTCTAAGTTCCTCTTCCTCTTTCCCTCTAGGGGCACTTCCCTGTACATAGTTTTGTACATAGCAGTCATGTAAATAATGGTCTAGATTCTAGTTAGAGTCAGGTCTAGAGGCTAGTCTAGGTTTGGTTTAAGTTTAGGAGAGTCTAGTTCCTCTCAGCCATGCGTGCGCAAGGAGAAGGGTGGGCAAGTTCCTGCCCGTTTTGTCATGGCCTTGGCTGAGAAGTGTGCTAAGTTAAGTCAGGTGCCAGATTTCTTGAGGATCCTGCTCTCGTTGAGTCTGACTTTGAAGAAGGTGACTCTGTAGATGACGCTTAGGAGTTATCTGTTAGATTTTGATGAGGAGCGTGAGTCGGGAGATCCTGGGTTAGGAGAAGAGGACCTAGTGAGCTCCTATGTGGATGGCACAAAAAGGTTCGACGAGCCAACCATGGCTGCAGACGAGCCCACTAAAGAAGTCAACCTGGCACTGAAGAATCCCCGAAGACATTTTGATTAGTGCCAACTTGAGTGTTGAAGAAGAAGAAGCCCTGGTAGCCATTCTCAAAGAATTTTCCGACGGATTTGCTTGGTCTTATGAGGACATGCCGGGACTCGATACCTCTTGGGTCGAGCATCGTTGGTCCTAAAAGCCGACGCAAAGGCCGTCAAGCAAAAGTTGAGAAGGCTACATCCTAAGCTTGCACTCAAGATCAAAGAGGAGGTTGACAAGTTGCACAAAGCCAAATTTATTAGGGTTGTGCTATATCCACAGTGGGTAGCTAATATTGTCCCTGTAATGAAGAAGACGGTAAGGTTAGGATCTGTATAGATTTCCGTGACCTTAATCGTGCTTGCCCAAAGGACGATTTCCTCTCCCACACATAGATGTCCTAGTGGACAATACTGCCGGCTTTGAGCTTTTGTCGTTTATGGATGGTTTCTCTGGTACAACCAGATTCGCTTGGCGGAGGAAGACCAGGAGAAAACTTCATTTACAACGCCCTGGGGGACTTATTGTTATGTCGTCATGCCCTTCGGATTAAGAATGCGGGAGCAACCTATCAAAGGGCAATGATGGCATTTTTTCATGACATGATGCATGTGCACATGGAGGTCTATGTGGACGATGTCTTGGTAAAATCAAGACTCGACATGGCCATGCTAAGGTCCTCCAGGCAGTTCTCCAAAGGTCTAGAGAGCACAATCTTAAGATGAACCCCAAGAAGTGTGTTTTTGGTTCTCTTTGGGGAAATTGCTTGGGTTCATAGTAAGTAAGCGGGGAATTGAAATTGATCCTAACAAGGCCAAAGCAATAATTGACATGCCTCCTCCTAGGAATATCAGAGAAGTCAGAGGGCTAATTGGCAGACTCCAGTTTATTCGGAGATTTATCTCCCAGCATTCAATCCGCTGTAAGCCCTTCTACGAGATGCTTAGAGGAGAGGCGAAGTTTGATTGGGACGATAAATGTCAGAAGGCCTTTGATGAATTGAAGAGCTATCTTTTAATCACCCTGTTCTCGCTCCTCCGGTCCCTCGGTCGGCCTTTACTGCTCTATGTGTCAACCACAGAAGATTCAACTGGAGCGGTTTTGGCCCAATACGACGATGAGAAAGGAGAGAGCGGTGTACTATTTATCCAAGTTGTTCAATGAGGCTGAAAAGAAGTACACCGCCATGGAAAGAACGTGCGCGGCCGTCGTCTGGGTTGCCCAGAAGTTGAAGCACTATTTCTTGGCTCATGAAGTGAAACTTCTGGCGCGTATGGACCCCATTCGGTACTTGCTCGAGAAGCCCGTCTTGACTGAGGGTTGATGAGGTGGCAAAGCTTCCTTAACCAATTTGATATCACCTATGTCAACCAAAAGTCAATCAAGGGGCATGCCATAGCTGAGCATTGGCCCACCACCCCTTACCTTTATACTCCCCCGTTGATGAAAGCTTTCCCGATGAAGAGTTAGGAGCCATTATCGATGGTGAACCTTCGTGGGTGCTTTACTTCGAAGGGGCTCTTAATTCCAAAGTGTGGGATAGGGGCAGTCCTCCTCTCACCGGAAGGGTAGTCCGCACGCCTATCAGTTAACCTTCCGAGCCACAAACAATGTGGCTGAGTACGAGGCTCTCCTAGCCGGGCTGAAAATGGCTTTATTGCTCGGAGTCAAGGAGTTAAGGATTATTGGAGATTCGCAGTTGATACTCCGGCAATCTCTTAGCAGTACCAGACCCGGGACCCCAAGCTGAAACCATACCAAGAGTTGGTAGGAAAAGTAGTCCGGCAGTTTAGGAAGCTCACTTTAGTTCACACTCCTAGGGCCCAAAATATCCTAGCAGATTCTCTCGCCTCCCTCGTCTTCCATTCCCATTCCTTTGGGAAAGTCTTCTGAAACCGTCTCTGTCCAGAGGTTAAGAGTCCCTTCCCATGTCGATCCGTGGTTCTCTCAGCTTGTGCGTCCTTCTCCATCCCTTCAGGTCCATGCGCTTTCCAAAGAGCCAGAAATTGACCTTGAAGATGGCCATCCCTGGTATTTTGACATCGAAACTTTCTCAAAGATGGATCATTCCCTGATTATGCCACCTCTGCGCGATAGACGGGCAATTCGTCCACGTCTCGGAGCGTTACAAGATCATAGGTGGCATTCTGTACAAAAAGTCTCTCAGCGGGGTCTATCTCCGTTGCCTTGATGAAATCGAATCTCAAGATGTTGTTGAAGCCGCTCACTCTAGTGAATGTGGTGGCCATGTTAATGGTAGAGCAATTGCCCAGAAATTGCTAAGACACTATTATTGGCCCACCATGGAAGAGGACTTGTCGCCATTTTGTCTGTCACTGCCTAATGCCAATTGCACTGTGACAAAATTCATGCTCCTTCCTCTTCTCTTCACCCTCTCATCGCACCATGGCCTTTCGCCATGTGGGCATTGACGTGGTCGGTCCTCTTGCGGACAGAACCGGAGAAATCCGTAAGAAGTCCTTCATTCTGACCGCCACAGAGTACTTCACGAAGTGGGCCAAAGCAGAAGCGTTCATAGAAGTCAAAGCTTCAACAGTTGTCAAGTTCATCAAGCGCAACATCTTTGCAAGATTTGGCGTGCCTCGGGACATCGTCACCGACAACGAACCGCAATTCACTTCACAGGAGCTTCGCGACATGTGTGGTAAATATGGCATTAACTTGCATCATTCATCACCATATTATCCACAAGGCAATGGACAGCTGAAGCTACTAACAAAACTCTCATTAAAATCATAAAGAAAACATGCAAATCTCACAACAATGCTGACTGGCCAGATCGCTTGGTTGAAGCTCTTTGGGCTTATCGCACCTCCGTCCGCACTCCTACGGGGCAAACCCCCTACGTTTTGACATACGGATCGGATGCGATACTCCCATATGAGATCTTTGTCCCTTCGCTTAGAGTTCAATTGGATTCCGAACTTGATCCTGATCAACGTCGAGAAGCCTTGTTGGCACAACTTGAACTCTTAGATGAAAGGCGAATGATAGCGGCTGACCTTGCACAAGTCTATCGTCAGAGAATTGCACGTTTTTATGCCAAAAGAGTTCTTGAGAGAAAATTCGAAGTAGGTGAATTGGTCCTAAAACGCAAAATCATAAAGGCACCAGGTCCCAGGAGCAAATTGCAAGAAAATTGGGAGGGTCCGTTCATTGTCAAAGAAGCATACTCAGGGAACGCTTATAGATTAGTGGATGCCAAGGGAGTTGAGCTAACGCACCCTTGGAATGCAGTCTACCTCAAGAAATTCTACCCTTAGTTAGTCCGTCAAGTCGGTCATTCATAACTTGTTAAGGTATGGGTCTACTTCTCCTACTTTTCCAATTGTCATTAGTAAGGAAAGGTTTATTCACACACCACACGATGTTGGAGTACTACCCCTAACTGGAAAATCACTAGTACACGGGCGGTCTCATCCGGTCAAATGTTTCCCCTATTCTCTTCCCACTCGGTCGTGTCTGGAAACGGAACAACTACGAGTAGGGGACCACCCACTCTCATTTAAAAGGACAAGGTTACCATAAAACAGGGGCAACAATAAAAAGCAAGGGGCAAAATGTCAAATCAAGCCTCAAAAGGGGAAAAGAAAAGCCAAAAGGTCAAAAAGGGCAGCAAAAAGTACGTACCCGGAAAAAGGCTAACCAACTCAAGGAGCTAGCAAAAAGTACGTGCCTCCACCCCAGAAATCAGAAATAAATGAAAAATCCCCCTGAAAACAATGGTTGACCAAGTCTGTTTAATATGAGATGTCGGTTCGGAACAAAAGTAGTTTGAAACAAAGCCCTACATGATTGTCTATACTTTTCTTCCTGTTTCCCCCTCTAGGGGCAATTTGATTGTATAAGACCTCCCGTGGTGGAAAACATCAAGAAGGCTAGGGCAATGCCTAACATTAAGATTTCATGCACGCCCCTCCTTACTCTTGGCCTCTATGGTTAAGTAGATCGTGTAGACCCTATACCACAACATGTGATGAATATGTGTCTTAGAGTTCAAAAAAAAAAACAAAAAAATACAAAACAACAAAGAGAGTCTTTGATGTATATATTTCACGTTGTACATATTTTCTCCCGAATTTTCTCCTTATTTTCAAAATCCAAAAAAAATTAGAAAAATAAAAAATCCAAAAAAAATTATGGTACCATGTATATACTAACATTCTCCTTATTTTCTTATCAAAAACAAAAACAACAAAAAAATCAAGAAAACAACAAAACAAAAAATGCATGTGCATATTTCCCTTTCAGTTATTTTATTATGTTCCTATCTTTGATTAGAAATTAGCCCCTTGACCAGATCTCAAGAAAAGTACATCGTAGGCAAGGGGCTAAAAACAGATCTACACTAACTTGTTTTCTTTAAGTGTTGTGGAATGCAGGAATCAAAGAACAGAAGCAAAACGCTCAAGTGCACAAAAGCTCACAAAAGTCCACAAATTCCACTATAATGATCAAGTTCTTTACATGTCATGACAGGGGCATACCCCTGGTGGTATAAAAGCTCACTCCTCTCTCCTCTCACCCTCGCTAGGCCTCGGCCTACGCGAGCTGCTAACCTCCTCCTCCTCCCTCTCCCGGCGCCTGTCTGGGATGGGAGGTCTCGTCGCAGTGGAAGCCTCTGGGCGTGCTCCCGCTCCTCGTCCGACGGACGGATCTCCCAATGACACGATGTCATCAAGAGACCCGAACACGGACCCCATCCTCCCGGGCGCCTCCTGCTGAGTCTGTCGTTGCTGCTCCCGGCGCTTCCTCAGCACCCAGTTCTTCAGAACTCTAGGTCCGCGATAGCCTGCACCCGGGCCTCGATGGCCCTACCTTCTCGACCTCCGCATCCCTCGCGCTATCCCGAAACGCGGTCATACGACCCTCCACCTCGATAGATCCAGCCGAGGGCCTCCACCTGCGCCTGGAGAGTCGCTACTCCTCCTGCTTGTCGCTGCACACCAAAAAAAGCAAACGTCAAATCAAATAACAAGTGTTCAGGTTTGGTTTAGTATCTTACCTCCGCCTCGAGCTCCTGGATCCGCTTATTCGCCCTATCCAGGGCCCCTGCAGGCGACCGACCACAGTCCCCTCCGGTTGGCTGGGCGGACGAGCTCGCCCCTGCATCGTGGCTCGCCCGCACCCTCTGCTGCTCCGCCCTCTACATTCACATATCTTGGTCAGCAATTGAATCAAATCAATTTCAAGATAGGTTGAGATGTTACTTACCAATGTCCGAACCTCGGTGCGGAGCCTCGCCAGCTCCACCTCCTGCTCGGCGAGCCGTCCCTCTAGGAGGCGCACGGCCTGTGACTCCGGCATCTGCCAAATGCACTTCAAGGTTAGAATCAAATGAGACAATCCACCAGCCAAGGCTTAAGGTTAGAAGTTTCACTTACCACTCGCCGGTCAAGTCGGAGTCGTCCAGCATACCGTGCTCGATAATCCTCCATGTACGCTGAACTATCAAGGAGGGCCGTCTGTCGCACTACCTGCTCACCGCCCTCGCGCCAGTAGGCGACGGTGCTGCCGTGATCCGTCCCCCAGTCGCGGTCCTCAGCGAAGAACCGCCGGCACGAGTGTCCCTCTCTCCCGACGGAAGGCACCTCGATGGCCGGCTGGTGCTAGCCCAAGGTCCGTACCACCAGCTCCAAATACAGTACCTCACATGTTCCGAGGCACAGTAAGAGGAGGTGGCGGTCGAAAAGGGGCCGGCCCGCCGCCACCGTCGGGTGCGAAGCGTCCGCCTCCCCCGCATAAGGGGTCCACACTACCTGAGAAGAATGAGAAAACACTGGTCAGTCACATTCATTAAATGCAGCAAACAATTGAAAGAATGCAAGAGCTAGTTGAGATTTTCATACCTGCTCGTGCGGGTAGTGGTCGAGCGCGACCGCACGTCTCCGGCCCTCTTGTCGGTGACCCTGGGGTCTGGGGCCACCTCCCACCTCCCCATGAGAGGCACCATTGTCTGGCGCCCCTCTGCAAGTGTCCCGTGCCCCATCGGAAGCGCGTATACCCCAGATCTGCAAGGCAGCAAAAAGAATGGTCAGTCAGGCAGTTCATCAATGAAAAATCAATGATGAGCATTAAGAGAATTTGTGTACCTGAAGAAAAGGGGTGAAGCCTCCATGCTCTGAGAGCGCCGCGAGCTGTTGGGAGAAGTGAGAAAAGTGTCCCAGCATCGCGGCGCCCCAAGCGTACCTCCTCGCCTGCGCCAAGTCTCGTAGCGCAGCACGAACTTGCAGTTCATCTGAGATGACTGCGTCGCGAACAGTAGGCGCCCGAAGAGGTAGCTGACGAAAATCCGGACGCAGCGCTCCTCGCTCCGGCCTCCTAGATCCAGCAGACCCCTCACCCTGGCATAGAACTCCTCCAAAGTCTCCAGAGGGCCTCTCCGCCCTCCTCTCAGTCCCATGGCCTCTGAAAGTGATCCGAGCAAGATACTCCTGATCGGCCGCCTCCTACAAGCCACAAACTCCGGCCCCAACAACTCTATGATATCATCATAATAGTCTCTCCTCTCCAGCCTGACTACCGGCTCTCCCTGAACTGGTAGCCCTGTCAGATACGCCACATCCTCCAATGTGGGTATCATGTGACCCCAAGGCATGATGAATGCCTTGCAGTCCTCCTCCCATCTCTCCCTCAACGCCTCTAAGTAAGGGACATCTAAGTGAAAAGGGTGTACCGATAGGAGATGACCGAACCCCATCCTCGCTATCTGGGCCTGCTGGGCCTCCGGCAGCGCCTGACACCATGCCCAACACAGGTCCCAAGTCACCCTACTCCTCATTCGGCCCTTGCCCTGCATAAACACAGTAAAGTAAACGTCAGCATCGACTGCCGTTTATCAAGCATTGACGGCAAGGGGTTGCCGTTCACTAAGAGTCAGCGTCCATGGGTGGTCGTCAAGTTCCTCTGTCAGCGACCAGCACCTTGACGTCAAGTTCCTTTTAACGGCAAGGGGTTGGACGCCGGGAGGAACTCGACGGCAACCGATGTTGCCGTCAAGTTCCTATCTGACCCGACGGCGCTTCCACTGTTTTCCCTCCTTTTCACCAAATCACAAACACAGAGTTTTGAGAGTCTAGGAGCCTACCTTGGGCCGACGAGGTGCCTCCGCCTCCGTCTCGTCTCCTCCCTCGTCATCTCCAGCGGTCTCTTCCCCCTCCGGTACATCCTCCACCGCCACTTCTTCCTCTTCCTCCGCCATAGCCATCTCCACCTCTTCCTCTTCCTCCTCCGGTTGACGGCAGCCCCGGAGAATGCTTCTTTTTTCTCTCGTCCTCATCGTAATCTCGAGTAAGGTAAGGATTCGGGTTTTGCCTCTCCCGGCGCTTGGGAAGGTGTAATGGCGCCGGGAGAGGGAGTCAGTTCAAAAAAAGGGCGTTTTCTGTTTTAACGTCAATTTCTGGCCGTTTAACATTTCCTGGCGTCAAGCCCTGGCCGCTGACGTACCCTTGACGGCCTGGGTGTCGACGTTAAGGTCTCTTCAATGTCAGACCTCGAAGTTTGGTAAACGGCTAGGTCTGGATGTCTAGTTTGAAATCGACGGCCACCTGTGTGGACGTCTATCGTCTGTCTCAATGGTTGGCGACAGGCCCTGGACGTTTACCTGTAGTTGGCGGCCATCGATGTGGACGCCAACAATCCCGCACCCAGTCCTCACAGCACACTCTTTTGAACCTTTTGAGGCCATTTCATTCCACACATTCCACAAGTCAAGCAATTCAAGCCAATTCAACACAAATGCAACTCACTTTTATTCATCAAATTTGTGTTACACTTATTCAAAACAGAAAGATACATCATTTTGCCCTGCGGGCCATGAAAAAGTCACATGAAATGGGACAAATAGTGTCTGTGAAGTCCTCATACTGCCATACGTCTTCCGGTGTTTCCTGCACTGCCAGTCCCACCTTCTTGCTCACTGTGTATTTCTTCTAAGTCTTCATAGCTTTCTTCATCATCCTTTCATTCTTCCCGGTGATTATCATATCAGTGCAACTGGATGGAGTTGGAATTCCCCGTGGAATCCCAAGCTGACAGTGACACCGATGTGGTTGGTACACCACCATCCAATCAGCTCCAATTAACCACAAATCTCTGTCCTCCCTGTTCTTGCTCTAAACTCAAGAGTCCTCATAAACAGTGGCCTCACGATGAAGTCATCCATTACTAGAAATGCCAAATGATCTGTCCAGGCATCTCTGCTCTTCAAGTGTGTTGTCACACACTTGATCTCATCTTCTGGCTCATACCACGCCCTGCTACAGTATACCGAACTCCGAAGGAAGATTCTGGAGGGGGTAGGTTGACTGTCAGCAAAATCAAATTTTAAATGAGCTTCCATCCATACCTGGAGCAGAAACAAACTCCCGCAGGTGCGTCCGCCTAGGCTCATTGTGGTGAGCAAACTGTACAGGTGGGCCAGCACTGCAGGGGCAAGTGACTGCCCGCGCCACAGCAGGGATAGAATCCCCACATGCTCATAAAGGATGAAGTCGCTGCTCGTGCGGAATAGGAAGACTCCAGCCAGGCAGAGTGTCAATCCCCGGGTTGCCCTCTCTCCGCCAATCTCCCTCGCATGCTGGATCAACCACCAGGCCAGCCGATCTAGGAAGATCCCGTTCTTGTTCGTCATCCGCAACACCTACCTCTTGTCTCGTACGATGTCCGCGAGGATCTCTTCCCAAGGGAGGAGAGGAGTCGCTGCATCGTACTCCAGGCACCACTGCCATCCCAGGAACAGTTCCACCTCCTCAAGCAACACACTCGCCTCGAAGCCCTGGAACACGAACGTGTGCGTGTGCGGGTGCCATCTCTCCACCAACGCCCCCAGGGCATCAAAACCCCATCGCATGTCTTTCATGTTCTTCGCCAGTACCACCATGAAGTTCAGTTTCCACATCTCGACGAAGCCCCGCATGTCCAGCGTGATAGCGTTTACCAGGTTCACAAGCCAAGAAAAGGCCCGTACCTGGCCTTGGCTCGGGAATGCTGGGATTTCCTGCATGAGGGTGGGGTTCTGTAAGAACAAGTTTTGGGGGCATTTTCAGCCCAGGAAGGAGCAGAAATAATCATTGCTTACCTCTCCGTTGGCCAGACGCGTGCTCAAGTGACCCAGAACTTCACTTAGAACTCCGGGGTTCACTCATGTGGATCGTCCGGTCGAAGAAGAGGCCATTTCGCTGTGTTTTTCCGTCTCTCAGCTCTCTGGTTCGCAGCAGGAGCAGGGAGGGATGGAGGTAGGGGATGAGAGAGTCCTTATGGACTCCCATCACCTATTTTTTCGGTCTAATCCGCTGTCAGATAGGCGTCCAGATCTGTGGACGTTAACATGGTTACTGGCGGCCAGCGATGTGGACGTTTACGGACCGGAAGTTTTTAAATTCTTATTCTTTATATGGCCATTATCCTTTATCTTGTGCTTCAAGTTATTTTGCAGACATCTTAAGCACAAGCTGCGCTTC
This sequence comes from Colocasia esculenta, assembly GCA_014218235.1. Taxonomy (NCBI): domain Eukaryota; kingdom Viridiplantae; phylum Streptophyta; class Magnoliopsida; order Alismatales; family Araceae; genus Colocasia; species Colocasia esculenta. Next base: position 52,655,663 of record CM024763.1, on the reverse strand, counting down.
AATTTCGGAACGCTCATGCGACCTTGAGCGTCACAGGTATGTCTAACATAGGACCCCACCAGAGGTGAATAACTTGGCGACCGCGAACCCTGAGTTCCCCTTCACCAAAAACCATGATGGGTTTGCGATCTCTCAGTTATTCGTATGGCCTTTAGAATTTTCCTCTAGTGCTAACTTGCATTTTAGATAGGCAACCCACACCAGCATGCATCTTCACTGCTAACATTCTCTTACTAACACTCAAAAAAAAAAAAGGTTTTTTTCCTCGATCATATGATTGCTCCATGGCTCCCCCAGCTCAGGTAGCCTACCGGGTCCGCCCTTCATGACTATCCAAGTTGATATCGGGTCTTTGTTGTCCCCCCTTCTCCACTTGTCCCACCGTGTCTTTCACAAATAGTCAAGCAATCCTTATTGAGTTCATTTGAGCCTTCGCCAGTCGCGAGCTTAATTCCGGACTTCAGGCTTTCCAAGCATGCGATTCCAGTTAGAATCTTTTGATAATCCTTTGAGAGATCAATCAACTCCTTGTCTCCATGACCTCCTAAATTCGGGACCGACGTCCTGATTAGGCCAGCGAGCCCACGAGCTCCGGTTATGAGACCCTCTTAATTCAACCGTCATATTACAACTCCTTTGACTCAGACACACCAGAAACTAGTCAAAGTCCGACACGGCCATGCCAGGGACACTGCCATTGGGTCGCAGTTGTAGTTACACGGGTAAATCACCCTTTTCCTTACCCCTATTTGTCTCTCAGACGATACGTCATCTGTTTCTAGCCTGACTCTTTCGTTTGGTTCGCTAGAACTCCTATCCTCGGTGATGGCCCTTCCATTAAATCTCCGCGTCCTTTGTTTACCGAGACACCAACCTTTCAGTCCGCTCTGCTCCCTTGCAAGACCGGATGTCTCGGAGGGGCATTTGTAGACGCGCTATTTGGCCCATCTCCCTCAAGTCTCTCTTGGCCCATTAAGCCTTGTTTGACCATTTGTTGACCAGCCTCGAATACCATGTAGACGGCAGCATCGATGGCCGCCGACTACTGGTTGGCGGCAAGCCCCATTGACGCGGACCAAAGTTGGCGTCCACCTCCCTGGACGTCTGCATGCTGTTGGTGGCTTGATCTCTGGACGTCAATATCGTTACCTGGTCTGCGCAACTACCCCGAGAATATAGCCCCCTAGCGCCTTTCACTCACCGATGCACCGCATGGGACCGTTCCCAACGGGCATATGGGCCACCTTGGCACTCTCTTGACCCAGTAAAATCCTATGTGTCCTCTCCCCATTGGTTGGAGCTTAAACACCAAGATTGCCATGTGTGCAAGTGTGTTTCTTCACACTTGAGCATCCAAGGCTCTCAACCCCGAGCTCACTGTCTATATAACCCTCCTTGGCCTTCTGAAAGAAAGGAGGAGGGAGGCTGGACGTCCATATGCTGCCACCTTGAGAGAAGAGAGAGAAACTTGCACCCTACCTTCCACCATTCATCCTCTCCTTTCTCTCCTCATTTGGGACGTCTAGAAGTGTTCTTTTGGAGCTGGAAGGGCCCTGCGAGGAGCCAACAATGCCAACAACGAGGATCAATTCCTTCCTCTTCCTCTCTTTCCTTTCCTCTTACTTTAATATCTTGCATGTTACACACACTTTCCCACACACTCTAGGCACGTAGGGCACCTTCCTACATACCTAGAAAGGGGTTTCCCAACTAAAAACGGAGGGAAGAAGGGTGGTCATAACATTTGGCCACCCCTCTTCTCAAGTCCGCAACCGGTACGGGACTCGCCTTTTGGGCTTTCCTCTCTTCGTTTTGAACATTTACTACATTGCATTTGAGTCTAATAGAGCTTTGTTTGTGGCAGGAACACTGTGAATGTGACCATGGAGCTCTCTTCCTTTGGCCGGACGAAGGAGGAGAAGTTGAAGCCCCATCTCCGTCTGCTGCGCGAGGCTGCTACAATAACATGGTCAAAACACTCCCTTGGGTACAGGTAAGGCCCTGGCGATCACAAACATCCCCTTTCATCTCTGGTTTTCTTTGTTTCCTCCTCAGTCAACCTAGTCAAACGGGGAGTCAACGAGGTCAACCAGCAACCCATCATCGCCAACGAGAGACCAGCGACGTGCGCGAGCCTCCGGAGACTTCCACAGTCGACACAGGGACAAACGGAGGCGAAACGACCGTCCACACTAGGGAGGCATTAGAGTTTGATTTAGATCTATTTTGATTTGATTTCATTTCTATGGTTTTACATTGACTTGTTATGGGCTTTCATTTCAGATTTGCACAAGGAGAGGAACTTGGAGATTGGCTAACATTTGAAGCCCATTGGAGGAGCTTGCTGATTTCTTTCCCTCTTGTTTTTAATTCAGTCTTTTAGATAGGGGAGTGTGAGAGAAGCTTGTAGTGAGATTTTCATGTACTCTCTGTGCATGTACATAGATTTCCTTCTTGTTGGCATGTAATAATTGGCCTTTTGGTGGTTTGAATTGTTTGGATTTAGTTTATATAGTACCACTTTATATTTTCTTAGCTTCATTTCATTTAATTCAAAAACCAAATAAAAATTAAAAAAATCTAAAATCTAAAGTTTTTTCCAAATCGTTCTTTCATGTTAGCCGTTTGATTTGTAAATAAAAATTTCATTTCTCAAGATTAGAATCTCATGTTTTAGGACATTCATCATCTTAATTGTCATTTAATTGTCATCTCTTTTCTTGCATTGAAGAGTGCGGGGGAAAGGTAAGACTTCCATCGCTCGTTTCATGCATTAGACTTAGCATTAGAGAATCTCTTGTTTGAACTTGTTTGTTGCACTTCACATTTGAAATGGGACTGCTTAAGGGCTTCACCCATTAGAATAAAAAGATAAGGTGAGGGATTTCATCACCCTTTCCTTTGCCCAAAAATCACAAAATTTTTCCACATTCTTGCATTTGCCTAAACTTTCAATAAAAACAGTAGACTTGGCCCTAGGGTTCATAATTAGATTTATCCTTTCTAAATTCAAAACTTCTCTTTAAGTCTGGTGTCTAGGATTAGAGGTTAAAAGCTTACGCTTAAGTGAGCTAGGGTTACTAATTGGGTCCTTGCGAAAGCAAGGGGGGCCTCCCTCTACTCCACCTCTTACCTGGCCGGTACAGAAGAGTTAGAATTGGATTTAAGCAAGCATAAATCTGATTTTGAGAAAATAACATAAGTCCAAGGAACACTTAGTGTCTAGGTTAATTTGATTTGAAAGTGTTGTTTGTTTGTGTTTGTTTAAAAAATCATCAAAAATCAATAAAAATCTCTAAAAATTCAAAAATCATAAATAGAGGGCTTTTCCACTGTGTATGCTTGGTAGACGATCTTTGAACTTAGATTTGGCTCAACCTATAGACGAGATTGAAAGATTCTTTCATAGGATGGCCAACCAAAACCAAACCAAGTTGCTAGAAATTTAGAAGAGGTTGCACCCAGACAGATGAAGGAATACTTTATTCCTTCTAACTATCAACCTGCTACTTGTATCAGGCGGAAATTCCGGCAAATCATTTTGAGATCAAACCTGGAACCATTCAAATGTTGCCATCCTTTTATGGCAATCCCAATGAAGATCCTTATAGGCATATAGATGAGTTCCTAGAGATCTGTTCCACTGTAAGGATCCAAAACTTCACTGAAAATGCCTTAAGGTTGACCCTATTTCCATTCTCCTTAAAAGACAAGGCTAAACATTGGTTGGGAACCATAGGGAGAACTATCACAACATGGCCAGAAATGCAGCAGGAATTTTAAAGAATTTATTTTACCCGATTGGCCGAACAAATACAATGAGAAGAGCAATCACTGGATTCTCCCAACACCCGGGAGAATTAATGCACAATCATGGGAGAGATTGAAGGAGTTGCTTAGAAAATGCCCCCATCATGGTTTGTCGAGGTGGCAAATAGTTCAAGCTTTTATGAAGGTTAACTGAATCAAATAGGCAAATGGTTGATGCTTCGTGTGGGGGAGCATTTATGACTAAGAGCGAGGATGAGGCATATAATCTTTTGAAACATTGAGTGAGAATTCTATCAATCATGCCTCACTCTACTCTTATGAGAGAGCGTTAGGACCTGTAAAGAAGGCAGGATGTATGAAGTAAGAGGAAGAGGGGACCAGACTCTAGGGTAGAAGATCTGATAGCTAGACTTGACCAAAGATTGGAGCAGAAGTTGGAACAAAAATTCGATCAATTATTATCTTTGACTGGGCAAGCCACACCCAATTTTTCTCAACAACCTGAAACTTGTGCTATGTGTGCTAGCCCAGCTCATCCACCAGTGCTTGTCCCACTACTGCCCAATTACCTCCTTTCATTCAGGAACAAGTCCAGCTGCTCAAGGCTTCTACAAACCCTCCTATGATCCATATTCTAACACATACAACCCTGGTTGGAGAAACCATCCAAACTTTTCATGGAAAAATCAATCTGAACAAGTTTCCCAACCTACCTTCAAGCAATCCATGTACGGTCAATCCTATCCCAATCAGAATTCGGATTTGGCCAATCTTCTAACTCAAAACCTCCACAATTCCAAGGAAGTCAAAATTCCAATCAATTTGCTCATACAAATTTCCAACAACCTTCATATCAACCACCACCTCCTCAACCTAATTGGGATGATAAAATGAACCAACTCCAAAACATGATGGCGACTCTATGCCAAACTGTGCATGAACAAACTCAAAATCAAAATTTTCAACAAAATTTGGCAAGGATAGAGTCCCAAATTGCTGATGTATGTCAAAGAGGGAGTCAGGGCAATTGCCAAGTCAAGCTGTAGCAAACCCAAGGAAAACCCTCCCGGATTTTATCAGAACCAGCAATACCATCAAGCTCAGGGGTACAGACCACCTGCAAGACCTAATGCCCCTCCACCACGAAACCCACAACAAGCTTTTGTCCAAAACATTCCTGCTCCACAAAATCAAAATCAACCTACACAACATGATCATCCTCCTGCCCAAGCTAGGGGCCCGCAAGTAGAGAATGCAAAAACTGTGTCTACCTTAAGAAATGGAAGAATCAGAACAAATCCTCACCCACACATGTCAATGAGGATAAAGAAAATGAAAATGAAATTGAAATTGAGAAGAGAGTGAAGAAAATGTTGCAAAAAAAATCCAAGGGAAAAGAGAAAATAATTGAAGAACCCCTAGACAAAACCAAGATGAGTGAAGACCCAAGCTGTTACATCCCAAGAGTTCCTTTTCCTGAAGCTTTAAAACCAAAATCCAAAAACAATCCACTGGTAATGAAGAACTCTTGGAACTATTTAAACAAGTTCACATCAACATTCCTCTGCTTGATGCCATCAAGCATGTGCCTGCCTATGCCAAATTTCTAAAAGAAATGTGTACTCCAAAACGAGAAGTGAGAATAAAACTGAAACCATCATTCTTCCAGAAATTGTGAGTACCATTGTCTTAAATCAACTCCCTAAAAGCTCAAAGATCCAGGCACTCCACTAATTCCTTGCACCATCGGTGGAGTCACTTTTGAGAGCGGCCTTTTAGATTTGGGAGCCAGTGTCAATCTCCTACCTTCTGCCATTTTTGAGAAATTCAAGATAGGAGAGTTGAAACCCACTTCTGTTGTCCTTCAACTAGCCGATCGTTCTGTCACCACTCCTAAAGGCTTAGTTGAGGACGTGATTGTAAAAATCAATGATTGTTACTTCCCTGCCGATTTCATCATTCTGGACATGAACACTCCCCAAGATTTACTCAGTCCACCATTATCCTTGGTAGACCTTTTTTGGCCACAGCTAGAGCCAATATTGACTGTGCTACCGGGATGATGGATATATCATTTGGAGATAGGCGGTTAGTATCAACATTTTTAGGGCATCTAGGCACCATGACCTAGGAGAAGTTGTCTAGTGGTAGATACCTTGGAAGAATCTTGCGTGGAAGAATGGTAGACCAACCCTGTGCTCTAGGGTTTGAGGGAGAGGAAGGACAATTTAATTCTTTATTCAGGATAATGATCCATCAATTCCATTGAGTGTCCTCCTAAGGTTGAGCTAAAACCACTCCCTGCTAATTTAAAGTACATCTTTCTTGGAGAGAACGAGACTTGCCCGTCATAATTGCTAGTGATCTTGAGGAAGGGCAGGAGAAGAAATTGATTGAAATTTTGAAGAGTCATAGAAAGCTATAGGTTGGACAATTGATGATTTGAGAGGGATAAGTCCTTCAGTGTGCACACATCGCATATACTTGGAAGAAAATGCTAAAAGTTCAATAGAAATGCAAAGAGGCTTAATCCCAACATGAAAGAAGTTGTTAAAAAGGAGATTGTCAAATGGCTGGATGCTGATTCATTTATCCCATCTCTGATAGCCAGTGGGTTAGTCCAACTCAAGTTGTGCCTAAAAAGTCAGGACTAACTGTGATTCAAACTGAAAGGGTGAGCTCATTCCCACTAGGCTGGCTACAGGATGGAGAGTGTGCATTGACTATCGCAAATTGAATGCGATGACCAAGAAAAGACCATTTCCCCTTGCCTTTCATTGACCAAATCTTAGAGAAACTTGCAGGCCAAAAATTCTTTTGTTTCCTTGATGGATATTCAGGGTATAACCAAGTGGCTATTCACCCTGAGGACCAAGAAAAGACCACTTTCACATGTCCATTTGGAACCTTTGCCTTTAGACGCATGCCCTTCGGGCTGTGCAATGCCCCTGCAACTTTTCAACGTTGCATGCTGTCTATTTTCTCAGACATGGTTGGGGACTACTTAGAAGTCTTTATGGATGATTTCTCTGTGTTTGGAAATGACTTTGATTCGTGCCTCGACCATTTGACTGAAGTGCTCAAAAGATGCATTAATGCCAATCTTGTCTTAAGTTGGGAAAAGAGCCACTTCATGGTTAAGGAGGGGATTGTCTTAGGGCATATTGTCTCAGAGAGAGGGATAGAGGTAGATAAAGCCAAGGTAAATCTCATTTCCGAATTGCCTCCTCCCAACTCTGTCAAAAAATTCGATCCTTCCTTGGTCATGCTGGATTCTATAGGAGGTTCATCAAAGACTTTTCCAAAATTGCAAGGCCATTGACTTCTTTGTTGAAAGACACTCCTTTCATTTTTGACGAAGCTTGTCATAATCTTTTGAGGACTTAAAAGACATTTTGACCAAAGCTCCAATTCTACAATCTCCAGACTGGTCATTACCATTTGAGATAATGTGTGATGCTTCAGACTTTGCTGTAGGTGCTATTTTGGGCCAGAAAACTGATAAAGGATCTGTAGTGATTTATTATGCAAGCAGAACATTGAATGACACTCAGATTCGATACACAACCACTGAGAAAGAGCTCCTAGCTGTTGTCTTTGCCTTAGAGAAGTTCAGATCTTACCTTTTAGGAGCCAAAATCATTGTTTTCACTGACCATGCTGCCTTGAGGCATTTGCTTGCCAAAAAGGATGCCAAGCCTAGGTTGATCAGATGGATCCTTTTATTACAGGAGTTTGATCTGGAAATTCATGATAAGAAAGGGTCCAAGAATGTGTAGCTGACCATTTGTCCAGATAATTGCCCCGGACTCCATGCCTATTAGAGATGCTTTCCCAGATGAGCACATTTTAGCTGTCTCCAATATTTCATCTCCATGGTATGCACACATTGTGAATTACAAAGTCATTGGACGAGTACCTGGAGATTGGACCAAAAATGAAAGAGAGAGATTCTTTGCTAGGGACAAGTATTTTATTTGGGAGGACCGGAGCTATTTTTCATAGGACCAGACCAAGTGATAAGAAGATGTGTCCCTGAGAGTGAGCATCAAAGTGTCCTCAGTTTTGCCATTCTCTTGCTTGTGGAGGGCATTTTTCAGGAAAGAAGACCGCTGCTAAGGTCTTAGACTCTGGTTTCTACTGGCCCACATTGTTTAAGGATGCCCACCAATTTTGTAAGGCCTGTCCTAGATGTCAAACCATGGGAAATATTTCTAAGAAGGACATGATGCCTCTTAACCCCATTTTGGTTGTAGAAATTTTTGATGTATGGGGGATAGACTTTATGGGACCTTTTCCACCGTCCTTTGGATACACATACATTCTAGTTGTGTTGATTATGTGTCCAAATGGATAGAGGCCATTGCCACAAAGACCAATGATCATAAGGTGGTTATCAAATTTGTTCAGAAAAACATCTTTTCTAGATTTGGGTGGCCCAAAGCAATCATTAGTGATGGAGGACCTCATTTCATTAACACTCAGTTTAGGACCCTCCTAAGGAAGTATGGGATCACCCATAAGCTGGCAACACCTTACCATCCGCAAACCAGTGGCCAGTAGAAGTTTCAAACAGGGAGATTAAGAACATTCTTCAGAAGTCGGTTAGGCCTGATAGGAAAGACTGGTCAGAAAGGTTAGATGATGCATTGTGGGCCTACCGAACTGCTTTCAAAACTCCCATTGGAATGTCCCCTTACCGGCTTGTCTTTGGAAAATCTTGTCATCTGCCGTAGAACTTGAGCATAGAGCCTATTGGGCTATCAAACAGGTAAATCTTGATTTAGCCCAAGCTGGTCAACAAAGGACCCTGCATCTGAATGAACTAGAAGAGCTCAGAAACGAAGCCTATGAAAGTTCCAAGATTTATAAAGCCAAGGCCAAAGCATTCCATGATAAACACATTCATAGAAAAACTTTTCAAGTGCATGATAAGGTTTGGTTATTTAATTCTAGACTTCGTCTGTTTCCGGAAAATTGAAGTCCCGATGGGATGGTCCTTACACTGTTGTCAAAGCTTACGACAATGGTGCTGTCATCATTCTTGACCCTAAACGACAATCATTCACTGTTAATGGGCAGAGGTTAAAACATTTCTTTGAAAGCCCATCTTCTGTAAAAATTGATTCTACCAAGCTAGCTGAGCCAAATGAAGCCTAATTGCGTCTGGCTGAAGACGATAAACTTAGCGCTTCTTGGGAGGCAACCCAAGTGTACAGATTTCCTTTATCAGGTAATTTTCTGTCTTACTTTCTTTTCCTGTAAATAAGTAGGGGGAGAGGTAGAATAAGCATGCATTCATAGTCCTCATCCTAACCATTGCTTCATTTCTTTTTCTGAGCTTGTACATATGCAAATAAAAATTTCACAATGTTTCATCTTTGAATAAAAATGCGTGGCATTGCGCTACCAGACTATGTGTCTGATCTTTAACCATTAAAATTTTTAGTTGTCACATTCCCTTGCAAGCATCCATGTTAGGTAGCCTCTAGTAAAGGATTACATGTACTTCTTGTCTACCTTATGTAAGGATTTATGGCAAGAGGTTTTCATACACACACTACACAGCCACTGAGACTAGCTGAACCCGAATGTAGCAAATTTGTCAAGGCTGGTAGGAGAGAGGTGATTGGTTTTCTCCCTTCCCCTTAAGTGAATTGTGAAGGAAGTGAAGGTGTGTGATCAAGGAACCTGACTGTCCATCATTCCTTTAAGAGGAAAAGCAAAAGAAAAAAGCAAAAGCAAAAGCAAAAGAAAAAAAATCATCCATGAAAAATGCCCCGGATCTGAGTAAAGTTGGACTCGCTACTCTTGAAAAGTGATGGGTTGTGCAGCATTATGGATGAAAAAGAAAAACAATTCTGAGTGCACAAAGTGCAAATAAAGAGGCAAAGCCCTCAGCTCAGAACAAAATAATCCTCAAGGAAGATGGGCAAGATGGAACTGAGAGAAACAACCCAATCTGACAGAGCAAGAATCTTACTCCACAATTCTTTTCTTCTCCATCGAATCAATCTAATCTCAAATACTAGCTGAAACAAAGAAGCTTCAGAAGGGCTGCTGTGAACCCTTAAGTGAGCTACCTTTTGTGCACAAATTTCTTGCCATAAGCCTTTACAATTAGGAAAGACATGTCTTTACATTAATCTTTTACATGATGACTGTTTAGCATGAGACATTACATCTTCTAGTCCTATATTTAGAATAATTTTTATTGCTAAGGGACTAGCAATGTTCAAGTAGGGGGGAGTGATAACTACATAATTTTTACGTTAAATTTCACACATTAGTTGATTTTAGACATATTTTGTCTATAAATAATGTGCCATCTGATTTTAATTTGCATTTCATACATAAATAAAATTTTAAACATATTAGGTTAGAGTACATGTTAAATTTCATTCAAATAAGTCAATTTTTTTAGATTGACTAATTAGATTCATTTTAGAAATAACAGTCAATATAAATAAATTCTTCTTATCGCAATAATATTTTTTGTAAACACAATAAAACTTGTAAATACTCCACCCAATTTTAATATTTTTAATAATAATATTTCTTATATATCTGGACACCACTAACTCTTTTCTTTCTTCTTGTTAAAATCAGAAGACTCTGGAAGCTCCTGATGCTTGGCGATTTGGGGCTTGTGAAGGCCAGGGCTGGTGCTTGGCGGTGCTGTGCAAGGGAGGACCTGGCGTTGGAGCTCTGGTGCGCTGGAGGCAGTTGCTGCTGGCGATTTGGAGGCCGGATGCAGCAGAGGATCTGCAGCCAGGGCTGAAGGCGGCCAGATCTGGCGGATGGTGCTGGCTGAGCATGGCACGAGCTGGCGCGACGGGCAGGAAGACCAGGGCGCGGCCAATGTGTGGAGCTATGAAGACCGGGCCTGGCGCGATGGTGCTCTGGTTCGGGCTGATGTGCGCAGCGTTGCAGACCGATCCTGGCAGGCGCTGGGTGCGCCTGGTGCTATGCGCGGCGATGCAGGGAGAAGGCGCGGAAAGGCTGGGTCACTGCTGAGCTGGCGCTGGAGGAGGCCCTGGTGCACTACAGGAGGCGAGCTCGTGCCAGGGTTGGTGCGGAGCTGTGAGCTGGGGCTTGGGCGACCAGCGCCCAGGTGTGTGAAGCAGCAGCAGTACGATGGATGAGCTCTGGCGTGCGCATCCGGAGCAGGGGCGATTCGTGCTGAGCTGGAGGCCGTGCGACGCTGGTGATCCGGGCGTGCAGAGCTGGCGATCTTGGTGCAGACGGGAGAGGAAGCAGGATGCCCGGGTGCCTATATAAGGACCTCAAGTCCTCTTCTCCGGGGTTCGCTGGTTCGGAAGGGAGGGAATTTTTAGTTTATTTTTTTCCTGTATTTTCTGTTCTTCCAGTTCTTAGGAGGGGACTTCGCCAATGGAATTTTAGAACTTCATGCTATTTCTTCTGTAGTTTTTTCTTTTGAGCAGAGCTATATGTGAGGGAGACGGGTTGGTTAGTTTGTTTTCTTTAGGAATTTTTACTTTCTTTCCTGTTCTTCCAATACTGTTGGATGGCGAGTTCAGATTTTTGGGAGGAGTTCTGTATTTTTTCAGTGGGTTTTTGGTTCGGCAGATGAGAGTTTGGGGGTTTATGTTCTTCAATTACTCTCTGTTTTGGGAGGGATTCGGCTGTTTTCTGGGCAACTGTGATTACTCTTTGAATTGCTCTTCTTTTCTTAATTGGAATTAAGTTGTTGGGAGCAATTTCCATTTTTATTATGTGTTTAGATTGTCTATAACATGGTTTGATCCAATGCAATTTTTCACTTCTGTTAGTGTTTCAGATGGAGAGCCAGTGAAGTTTAATGCATTTAGTTTTCAATTTTTTTTTTTCTGTTTTGAAGAGTTCAAATCGATAGCGTTTATTTCAGTTTATCTGCATTTTTTTTTCATGTGAATCGCTTACTGTTCTTTATTTCTTTCTGTGCAAAATCTTGAGATTAATTTCTTATGTGAAATTTTGTTGCAATCAACTGTTCTTTACTCCCTTCTGTGGAAATTGTTGAAAGCTCGACTACTGTGAACAGAGGTGGGCAGTTGAATTCTTTTGATGTGAGATCAGCATCTGTGAGAGGATCGAAGGCTTCTACTCTTCTCTTCTACTGTTGTTTGCTGCTGAGAGGAGGATTCCAGAGGGTTTTGGGGTTCAGGTTTGTTGCTTTGTCCATTTCTTCTGCAATTTGTTTGGTTGATGTGGCTGCGGGGAGGGGGATCATTACTGTTGTCAGGAGATTTCACTTCTTTTCTTCTGTGAAGATTGGGGTGGGTGAGTTTGTTCGGTTGCTTTTGAGGAGATCAATCCAGAGCAATTTTCATTTTTATGTGTTGGGGGTGATCAATCCTAGTGACTGTGCAAGAAGACGATCCGAAAGTGTATGCTACAGAGACAGCACAGAGCAGCTAAGACGAGTCGATTTCTTGGTTTGTCCTGGAGTTGTCTGGTGTCCAGAAAGTTTTTGGAGAGTCCAAGTCAAGGAGTGAATGTGTGAGTTCAAGTTCTTATTGCAGCAGAGAATAGTTTTGAATTGTTGAGGAATTCTGGAGCTTCTTGATATTCTTACTTTTGTTCTTATTTCTGTTCTTCATAGTGTGAGAAGTCCAATTTAGCAAAGATACATTTCTGTTTTCAACAGTAAACTTCTGTTTCTTATTTTCTAATTGATCTTTAAGTTCTGGAAATAGTGACTGGTATTTGTGTAGAGTCGATATTGTTACTTGTTTGATCCCTCGAGCTGAGAGGGTACAGGAAAACCAAGTTTTTTTTTAATCCAGTTCGTTCGTTCGTTATCTTTGATCCGTCGAGTTGTGAGGAATTTGACTGGTGCAATTTATAGAATTAATTCTCATGCAATGTTATCCCAGTGTTATTGTGTCCGTGAGAATGTTGTCAAATCAAAGTAGTTTAATTCAATTTCTATTCAGCCTCCCTGTAGATATGACCTGTTCTCACCACCATGCTAGTTCATCTTTGTTGTTTTAATTTTGTGAGACAGTTTAGAGGAAGTGCGCATATTGACTTGTGCGAGGAACTTTGGACAACGAAGATGCACAGTCAACAATGTCGCGCGTTCACACAACACGTGCACATGGTGTTGGCAGTCAGGCGGAACTCACGACCTTACCACTGGCCATGTTAAGCACAGGTCCAGAGGTCCGGCGTGAGAGTGAATTTCTAATAGCTGTTTGGACCATATTGATCCCTAATGGGTGAGTGTTAGGGTACAACCGACTCGTCGACCATGTGCGAATCTATAGACAGAGGAGACTTACGGAGGCCTTGAACAAAGACTTACTAGTCCAGCAAATGGAGTATCCGACGGAGAGTTCGTCCAAGTCAAGAGAGAGTGTATATAGAAACAAGTGCTCGACGTTCTAGAGGAATTCTAGAACAGTGGAGCGTCGATATCGGTATTCCCAAAACATCGCGAGAAACGATAGACAAGTATAAGGTAATTTAATTACATAAATTACCAGATGTATTATGAAATAGTTTCATGCCAAATTATGCCATAATTGGATGGTTCAAAGTGGGTGTAAGTGTCATGAAATTTTAGATAGAAAAGATCATGTGCATGTATTTTAATCATACATAAATGTTCAATTTATAACAGGTGTTATTTTCTGTATGTATGACTGTTAAACAAGAGTACAAACACTGTAGGTAATCAGACATTTGCTGAGACAGGGGGTTTTATGCAAAAAGAACCCAGATCGCGACGTACCCTGATGAGGGTCGCAATAGGGTCAACTGAGATCGCGACGGGTGCTTGTACAGGTCGCGACAGGCTTAGTCAGGTCGGGCAGCAGATCGCGACGACAGGCCTGTCACGATCAGATCGCGACAGGGGACGCTGTCGCGACGACCCTTGTGAACGCGGCCTATCGGGCCGTCGCGTTCACAGGGTCTGCACCCGGGTCCGACAGGGAGAGGACAATACCTTGGATTGCGAGCCAGAACTTGCCCTATTTGACACAGGGTGGTTCAGAAAATCACAACTAATTGTATAGTCAACGAAAAATCGTGAAACCAGTTGCAAAACGACCTAGACATGCATGTGTACTTACAATAAATAGGAATTGTAAAACAATCAGGGTTTGGTCATGTTTTGAACATGGGTATTCATGATGAACATGAAACAGTACATAGTTGAGACCAACGATTAAATTTGCAAGATAGGATGAATCAAATTTAGGACTTTTGGGGGCAAAAGGTGCCTAACATGCAACAACTCCTATAGTAAAAATCTCATGGCATGGGGTTGAGTATACAAGGAGATCAAGAATTAAGAAGAGGGTTCGAGGTCATGTAAGTTGTAGAACATGAAAAATCAAGAACGAAAGATATGCTCGATGGAAAATTATGAAACTAAAGGGCTTTTGTTCCTGATAGACGAGACATCCTACAGAAAAAGTTTCATGGTTTATGCTTGTGAGAATGCCTACCTTTGATCGTTTTCCTCTTCTAGGGTTAAGACTTGAAGAACTCGGGGAAGAACTTGAGAGATCCTTCCTCTCCACGAATTCTCCTCCCCTTGGCCTCTCCTCCTAGTCCTGGAACCTCTTGGCACGAGCTAGGGCCGGCCATGGGAGGTTTAGGAGAGTATTTATGTCTCTCTCCTTTCTATTTCCTAATAGGACTCTAATTACTATTAATTTTAGGATTTCCTATTTCCTCTCCCCTTTCTAAGCATGAGAACTCCTATTTGGGTTAGGTTGGGATCTTAATTCGTGGCCAACCCATTAGGGTAGGTTTAGGAATCCCAATCCAACTCAAACTTCTATTTTTTATGCATTAAATACCTCTTTTCTATTTAAGTAAAATATTTAATTACAAATTTTGGGTATTTCTCTATTATTCCCTTTTTAAAATCTCTATTTTAGCCCACTAATTTCTAATGGGTCAATATAGAAAAGCCCATTACTCCTTTTCTTTTAATGGGTTTTATTTAATTCTCTCTTATTTGATTTCCTAGTTGATTTAATACCTCTTCCTTTTATTTGATTTTCTAATAATATAAATATTTAATTAAAAAATTTCCCATAAATTTAGGGTTGCTACAGTCCTAGTACTTCCTTCTTGAGAGTTTCTGGCCGGTAATATATTGGGAACTTCCCCCCTAGAACCTTCTTCAATTTCCTCATGTCTATCCTCACTGGATGTGTCGATAGCTTTCCCTTTGTCTGCCAATTTCTGGAACACCATCAAACACATCCAATTAATTTATACTAACCACTTAAATTTTAGGAACCAAAATGATCTTTAGAGATTCTAGAATACACACAAACATTTTATTTATTTCCTTTCTAAAAATGGTCACAGAGATATCTATCACCCATAACCTTGCTATGATACCACCTTTGTAACACCCTCCTCCGACTTCACACACACACATACATATAACCTTTGATCGGAAGAGGGGTTACGCTGACAAAGTTTCGTTATGAGCAGACAAGTCTGTGTAATGCTCAACATTAGCAAACCATTCCACAAAGGCGTCTTTGAACATATTACACGTCACAAGGTAACAAAGCACTAATACCCATTATTTACAAGAGCCAAGTTTCTCTCTCTAATTTAGACAAATTTTCGTTATGAGCAGACAAGTCCGTGTAATGCTCAACATTAGCAAACCATTCCATAATGCGTCTTTGAACATATTACACGTCACAAGGTAACAAAGTACTAATACCCATTATTACAAGAGCCAAGTTTCTCTCTCTAATTTAATACATCATCAACTAAAAGAAACTACTAAAACTATGCTATTCTTCTTCATCTCTTTATCGTTCGCAGCAGAATTGGGATTCATCTGTAGCTGAGATTATACACACCTTCAATCTGAAAGGGTTGGAGGAAACAAAGGCATGAGTCGGAAGGACTCAGTAGGTGAAAGTAAGCATATATGGATTAAAAACACATTTGCTCATGAATTTCATACTTAACAGAAACATATAGCTCGATTTGATTTCATAATGAGCTCAAACAAATTACAGAATAAGAGTCATATTTGTCTTTCAAAATTCAGACCATAACTTGATTTGGAAATGAATTCGACAGGCATCACTGCTCTCAAGAGGTTACTAAATAGACGTAAATACATCCTCAGTGCCTAGGCAATTCCAGCACTTTAGATCTTGTTCATTGCGCAAGAACGTGGTTTATTACCCACCATCGTCAGTCCATTGACTTGGATTTACCTACAAACTGTCGCCCTCAGCTGATCACAAGTGGCTGGTGCTACCACAAGTGATCCTAAACCCTCTTTTGAAGAGAGCACTATCTTCATATCATAAATTTCTTTCCATGAGCATAACAAAATTGGAAATCCAAAGGTAGTTTTGATTGAGAACTAATACAGAAATCTTGGTGACAAAGTTGCTCGGAGTTCAATAATATAAGAAAGACAATTGATTGAGATAGTGTTATGACTCAAAGCCAATAACTTCGGAAGATTGAAATCACATAAGAACCCAAGAAGATGAAGATCCACAATTGTCATCATAAATTATTCACATCTCATAAGGTGTTCAAACATATGAACTCTCAGGTGATCAGGTTTTATAGACTCAGTTACCGAATACGGGAGAATAGACTCAATCAGAGTACTATTCGTAATTGACAATGTTATGAATAATTCAAGGGAGGTTAAGGTACATAATGTGGGTAAACTTTGCTGTAATATGACAGTAAATACCAATGTAAATAAGTGGGCAACTTGCTAGGCTTTTAGGATGAACTTTTAGCAAGGATTCATACATGAAAGAGTGCTGAAATTTGGATCAGAACTGTAGCTGTCGACAGCCAGGAAGGGGCTGTCGACAGATAGAAGCAGACAGACCAAGGTTTTTGCTGGTTCTGAGGGTATCTGTCGACAGCTAGGGGTTGGCTGTCGACAGCTAGTCACAGCCCCAGAAATCTGAGGTTCAGGAAGACTGGGTCTGTCGATAGCTATGGGCTGCCTGTCGACAACCGCCAGTTCCTCTCTCATAAGTGACTTTGTATTCACTCTAAACACTCTAATCATGGAACCTATGAATCAAGGCATGATTTAGGTCAAATAAAAGAGTCTAATTGTAGTTCTCACTATGGTTTATAAGCTAAACAAGCAAGATAAAACATGAGGTTTTCAAACCGTACTTGTCTAGCTAGAAGCTAACATAACATAGCACTGAATGTATGGCCCTTATATCAAGGATTAGATGGAAAGATCCCCACAAAATAAACATTAATACTCAAGGTATTTAAGGCTCCAAATCAAAGTTTGAGGTACAAACATCTAAATGGAAAGTAATCACACTATTCTAAAGATATGGTGACTTCTAGCAACACTCTATAACCGGTACAAAGATCAAGGGTGGAAGAAGAAGATAGAAAGCAGTCTTTAGAGTGGAACAAGGTTGTTCTTCTCCCATTAAGAACATGTTTACCAAAACTGAAAGAAAAACAGAATAGCTTCAGGTATATCATCTTGTATGCTTATCAAGAGGATTTTCTTATCATGTGGGGAGGACAGAACTGAATTATAGGGAAATGAATCCTACCTTGCTAAAATGATGAACTTGCAAGTATCCTTGACAAAACATCCCACATTCAGAAAGAGAACTGTTTACCCCCTTAAGGTTGATGGTGTGCTCGCAATGTTTACACCAAATGAAACAGCTACAATGGCAGCAGGAGTAGAAATGGAAGTAGTTGCAGGTGCAACGGAGCCAGTAACTTCAATAGCTCCCAGCAGCAGTTTCAGGAGCTCCTCTACAATACTTCTCACAGCAAAGAGTAGGGGAAAGAAAGAACAGAAGCAGGAGACAAGGTGTAGAAAGGTTCGAACTAGGGAGAGGGAGTGGCTTTTATAGCCCAGCCAAGTTCTCATGCATGAGGACACCTCCGTGCACAGGTGTAACAGTAAAACCCATTGGGTTTTTATTGCTTACACCTGTTTCATGCCTCCTTCCACTCCCTTACACCTCAACCCTATACGTGTAAGAGGTTTAACTCATGTTTTATCCTTATCCTAATGTGTGCTGGCCACCTCAAGACCTCACACGTAAGCACCCAAATAAACCCAGAATTTGGTCATCGTAATTGACCCATAATTCAACTGGCCCCTTAGTCTTGATGTAAACATGTCCAAAAAAAGTCCATTTGCGTTAAAATTTCAACCATAGCCTAATGAGATGGTTTTACAAATTATGGTGATTTTATTTTAATTTTTATAATTTATTTTCCACTAGGTGAAAAATCACCCCAAAAATAGTTGTCGGCTAAATCTCAAAATCCGATCGTCAAAAATTCTGGATAATTATATGTTTGATATCACCATATTTTTCTAAGAATAATGGTGTTCTCAGATTTCATTTTCGTTACAGTTTTCCGGTGTCATCCTGTCGGGGTGCGCACGACCGAAAGTGATATCTGGGTATGATAAAGTGTCTTAAACATTCCCTAAATCCTAAATATCTCAATGTAATTCTAATCGGTTTGCATAAATAAGAATTTATAAGTAAAATATGATATTTAAAATTCGAGGGTATTATATTTCTCCCCCTGTTAAAATAAATTCCGTCCTCGAAATTGGCAAAATTTACTTACCGAATAGCTGTGGATACTTTTCTTTCATCTCTTGCTCCAATTCCCACGTTTCTTCTTCGATGAACGCATTTTTCCTTAAGATCTTCACCATAGAAACTGCTTTTTTTCTGAGGACCCATTCTTTCATGTCCAATATTCTTACTGGTTCTTCTTGAATGGTTAAAGAAAGATTATTAGTATATAAAATAAGCAATAGAAAAGAGGTATTTAGTGCAACGAATTATTAACCCACAATATGCAAACTGGAACAACCATATTTTTTTGTGAAAATCTCTTCCTTCCTTATCCATGACAATGTCTAGATATTTGAACATGGTTTTATATAGGAAGTGAACCACAAGTAGTCAAGACTTAAGTTTTAAGACCACCTTTCAATAGAGATGTTACGCCATATTAACCTGTACATGTTTCAAATATAATAATAGAAATAAAGAATCTAAATGAGAAGGAATGGAAGGAACTTACTCAAAAACATAAATGTTCAACTTACTCAAAATGCTTCATACTTCACTTGTAATTCTTTTTTCTTGATTAGTATTGCAGTTCTTACATTATTGTAATTCATTTACATGTATGTCTGAATTTGGTTTATATTGTATTGTTCATATGTAATATTTTGTTTTCATTTTCCTTTAATATTTATGTGATTTTTAAATTTGATCTATGCATGTATAGCAGTTTATCACTGCACACACCTCACGAGAGCGTGTTAAGCCCGTGTCAATGAACCTTCCCATTCAAGACTTTGGGATTGATGTGCACGAGTTTTTTTTTTTTTTATAAAACATGCAGCAAGTTCAGCACCGGTCAAGTGCACTCCTCCCCAGCAGGGTGAAGTGTGCTCACTCCCCCAGGCGAGACCTGCCACAGAACTTTATATTAAAATGCATAAACATACAGAAACTGCGAGGCATACCCCTGAGAGTTACAAAAGATCTAAGAAACTGCGGGGCAAACTGCACGAGTCTTATTTTGGATAGTCTGTGAATGTTTGATCGCAGTTAGGTGGTCATTTACTATTGTTTGTATTATTTTTGAAAATTTCGGGTGCTTCTACTCACTCCTCTCTGATAACCTTTATGATTAGAATATTTTCTTAGACGACTTATTAGTAAGTGTTTAATCCGTGGGTACACATTCGATGTCTGTGTTCGGCTTGTAAGAACAAAAAGGGATATCAACATGGGAGTGGCAACATCATGTGTGAATACGAGAGAATTTGTTGCCCAGTAGAGTTATGGTCGTCTCATGGTGAGTTGAATATTCAGTCATCTGAACCAGCCAACTTTACCTCTACAAGTACGTACGTTTAGTAGACATGGTTGTCGATGCCTGGTCTGGAGTCAATATTCATGATGACCAAACAAATGAAGAAGTGCCAAATGATACAGCTCAGCGATTTTATCAGTTACTTCGAGATGCTGATGAGCCATTATGGGATGGTTGTGAGAAGCATACACGGTTGTCTATAGTGTCGCAACTACTGAATTTGAAGTCTGAATTTCATATGAGCGAGTGTTGTTTTGATCGACTTTTCTTACTCGTAAAGAGTAAGCTTCCTTAATCAGAGAGGTTGCCTGATGATTTTTACCGTGCGAAGAAGATGGTGAATGATTTGGGGCTTGGTTTTATGAAAATTGATGCATGTCTGAATCACTGTATGTTGTACTACAAAGATGATGCAGATAAGACATCATGTTGTATTTGTAAGCATGATAGATTCAAACCTAAGAGAGGAGACAAGTCAAAGCAGAAGGATGTTCTATATAAGTCATTGCGGTACTTTCCGATCACACCCAGATTGCAGCGTTTGTTCATGTCCCCGAAGACAGCTGGACATATGACTTCACATGCGGAAAGAGTCCGTCGTGATGATGGTGAAATCAGTCATCCTGCTGATGGTGAAGCTTGGGCTCATTTTAGCCGTACTCATCCTTACTTCTCAAGGGATCCACACAATGTGCGGCTGGGTTTATGCACATACGGTTTCAATCCATTTGGAGGCTCAGTGGCATCTTACTCATGTTGGCTAGTATTCCTAACACCGTACAACCTTCCGCCAGGCATGTGCATGAAGCGTGAGAATCTGTTCCTTTCATTGCTGATTCCAGGTCCAAAAAGTCTAGGAAAAAATATAGACATATATCTCAGACCGTTGATTGATGAGCTGAAATTGTTATGGTCAGATGGGGTTCTCTCTTATGATGCATCCAGAAAATAAATTTTCAATTTTAAGGCTGCATTAATGTGGACAATAAGTGACTTTCCAGCGTACAACATGTTATCTGGCTATAGCACACATGGGAGGTTGGCATGTCCTTATTGTATGGAGGATTCTAAATCATTCGTGTTGAAATCTGGGAGGAAATCATGTTGGTTCGATTGTCATCGTCAGTTTCTACTGAGTGACCATCCTTTCAGAAAGCAAAATGATTCTTTTATGAAAATACAATTGTGATGGATGAGGTAGATATGGAACGGGGTCTGGTGGAAACATGGCGAGGCGGGTCCAGACTTACGACTATATCACAACTCCCTGGTAGTACCCAACAAATCCCGGCTTTGGGAAGGATCACAATTGGGTGAAGCAAAGCATCTTTTGGGAATTGCCTTATTGGTCAACACTTTTGATATGACATAACCTAGACATCATGCATATAGAGAAGAATGTTTTTGATAATGTGTTCGCAAAACTTAGAGGTTGTGTGACATTTACATTGCAGAGAGTTTGACTCGGTCATACTGCAACAGAGTCCATGTCTGACTGACGTGCAGGTTGAAAAGGAATGGGTGAAGTCTTTTCCTACTGGTTAAGATCTCGAGTAAGTGTCTAAATATTTTGAAGCATAAGTGTTATGCTCTTATGCATAATAGTGTTGTATTTGTCATTGTCTATCCCTTTTTTAATAATAGGTTGAACAAGGCTTTATTACTGATTCAAGAGTACAAGAGATCAGCTATGGGCCCTCGAAGATTGTACGGGTCTATCCAGGCTACATTCTAAATGGATACTAATTTCACACGAGAGATTATGGACGGAATAAGTCTACGATGAACATCGGCATATGTGTGAAGGGAAGTGCCTACAATGAAAATGAAATAGACTATTATGGCATTCTTAAAGAAGTCATTGAACTGCAATTTTTGGGACAAGGCAACAATGTATTTCTCTTCAAGTGTCATTGGTTTGATCCAACCTCTATTCGTAATGACACAACATATGGGATTGTCGATGTCAAGCGTAAGTCCAAGTTGAGTACGTATAAGCCATTCATTCTGGCGGCACAAGCACAACAAGTTTATTATTCAAATTATTGTCCCTCAAATTGAGAGATTGTGGGCTTCATGTAGAGTGAAATCAAGGCTATCCTGAGTATGAGCTTCTCCCAGCTGATGATGAGCTCGAAGGTGTTTATGACAATTTTTTCCAATCAGATCGGAGTGACGCACGAGAGTTGGCGGCTTCTATGCAGTTCAGTGTTGATGATATAAATGAACCAATTTGCTTATATAAGGATAACGAACAGAAAGAAGTTGACCCAAATGCCCTTGAGCGGGAGGTGGAGTTTGATGAGGAGGAAGAGTCCCCTGATGATGAGGACGAATTCGAGGAGGATGACGAAGATGACGCTGAATTAGACATATCATCAGCATCTGATGATGAATATAGATAATATTATAAAATTTTGTAAGAACTGAGTGTTATTTCTAATTATATGTTATTCAATAGCTACTTCAAATTTGAGTGCTGATTGTAGACGGCGTTTTTTCTCGGCTTTCCGGAAAATACTCGTCCCATGACGGGAAATACAGGATTTAAAAGGGAGAGGGATTGGATAAAGGTGAAAATGGGGATAGGGGGATGAGGACGTAAAAATAAAAAGAACGTGCGTGTGTGCACGAGGTAGTGTCGCGATCGCCAGGTGCGTATGGGCACCGAATGTAACGGGCGGAAAGGAAATGACGCGATGTACTTACCTTCACCCGAAGAAAAGCACAGGAATGTGCGGTGGATTTCTTCCTTCTTACGCCGGCCGGCCGACGGAGACGATTCGATGTCGGTTACCTTGCAAAATGGGAAAACAACAATAAACAAGTGAAAAGGGAGGTTATACTATGAAGCGTAGTAAATATAAGTGGAATGAAGTAGGGAAAAACATGTAAATGAAGAGTAACACACCTCGTGGAGGTGGTGTTAAACCCCTAGGAAGTGGGTGGGTGAAAGAAATGCTATGTGTGTGTGTGGAGATGTGCGATGCATGTGCTAAACAACAAAAAAAAGGGAATTTGAAGAAGAGGAAGAGGTAGAATGGCGGTGTAGCCCAATGACGAAGTGTGGAGAGGAAGGAGGAGACGCCGGTGTAGCTTCCCCGCCGCGCCCCAACACTCGGAAGCTCCGGTTCGCGAAGGAGATGGCGCAAAGGCGACGTATGCGTTGTGTCTCGCCTCCGGAACACGAGCTCTCGATCCGATGTAATCCCGCCTTAGAGGTTTGGAGAATTGGAGTTCGAAGATCGGGGTGGGAATTTGGCAGGGCTTCGCCGTGGTTCGGATTAGATGCCAAATGAGGATCTCTCGGGTCTGTATTTATAGCCAAAATTGCGTCCAATTCAGCGAACGTCTATTACAACTTAAAGGCATCCGCCTGACAGGCCGCTATTCTTAAGATCGCTCGATTTGCATGCGATTAGACATTTTCATGATGATCGTAGCTATAAGCTAGGTTCTGAATCGCGTCTGGGTGGCTGGCCGCGTTTTGTTAGGCAATCGAATCTTTGACAAAATCCGATCCTTGATTTGATACTTATAAAACGCGGTGTGCCGCCCAGACGCGCTTTAAACAGACATCATGATTGCTAACATGGCGTCCATTAAATGGAGCTGACATGTGCAGTCAGAATCCTTTGACTTTAAATTGCGGCGAGTCAGCAGACACAAATTAGTTGCGTCTAATCATCAAGACGCGGATAGACTTTGGGACAGGGCATCCGTTGCATTGGCCGCGAATAGATGAAGCTCAACAGACCCTTCTGGAAAGAGATATCAAAAACCCCAGAAAAATAGGAAGATCACTCAAAGGTTAATGGAGAAGAGCCACTTCGAGGCATCGCGGTATAACATGGAATTTACTCGATGTGTTGCCAAATTGGCGTGTCTACAGCTGCCTCGCCTGGGCGTCTGCTTTGCAAGGAAATGAGGTGAAGTGATGTGAAATGAAAGAAATGGAGTGGTGTGAATTGAGTGGAACGAAGTGGAATGACTGAAAAGTAGACGCCAAGGTGTGATGAGACACGCCTTAACAGCTCATGATAGGAGCTGTTCCTCAGTCTAGAATGAAGTGGTTTTCTGACAATCTTAGGAGAGAACTCAATGCTTCGGCGAAGGGGGGCGTGCACGTGGGCACGGAAAATGAGAAAGATCAACTTCCAGCGTCGGGGAAGTACCTAAGGACACAATCCGTTAGGTTTCATCTTTGGGGGCGTCTGCCACTGCCGCAGATGGATCTTTTGGGAGAATAACTTAATTGAAGGAAATCCAAGGCAGCGAGTTTCTCAAGCGACGATCTTCAAACAACAACATGATGGACTGAGTACTTGACTCGGAGTGGAATAGTTCATGTCATTTTGGGATTGAGGAACAAGTGGCTCTTTTCAGTTAAAAATCGAGAGTGACCTGTCGGAGTTATGCTAAAAAAGGGTCCAATATGATGCATGCTGGGCTAAAAGAAAAAAAACATAAAGCAAAGGAAAGTATAAAATAATGAAGGATAATATTGTTACGTTGCGGAAGTCAGGATACCAGACGGAACCATCGTCCCTCCACAGTGCAACGGCCTATCCTCAAGTCGTAAGACTCCTATGGAATTATCATTGTTTTTGGCGGAGGAGGGGAACTCAAACTCCAGTTTTGTCAGAGCCTTGAGGTCCTTGATGTGTTCTAATAAAATATACCATATAGTAAGATGCAATTTTTACAATACTGAGGTAGTGGTTGCCGAGGATGATCATGTATTGTACGGCAAAAGACATCCAGACCCTGTGCTCAAAGATTGATTAGTATTGACAAGCAACAAATGATAGAATGACAAACAGTGCTACTTGTAAAAACGCGGCGAGCAATCTGGACGCCTATAAGTAGAGAATCGCGACCACTAGCTTGGATGTGCTTACACAGGCTGCTTCGGAGTGTGGGAATGTTTGACCATGACCATCATTGCCAAGAATTGTAACCATTCTTGCATTGCATGAAATTTTTTCAAAGATGGTTACATGAAAAGCCAGACCGCCCACACTCTTGAACACTAAGAGGCACCCAATACCCAACTTTCATCAAAGCACACATTTCTGCCATCATCACTAGCCTTGGTATTTCAAGCTCTACAGAGAGGATCCATGAGTCAAATTCTCTCTGTGAAGCACTTGGTGGGCCTCTGTGGCATAGCCAATTTAGTGGCGAAGCCAGGAAGCAACACCCTGAAGAACTTGAACTTGCAAAGATTAAGACGATTTATCGCATAAATTGCTAGGCCTTAAGTCTCTCTTACTTATCATGAAGTTGGAGTTCCAATTTGAACTTTATTAGCCTTCATGAAGTGAAATAAAATGAGTTATGTGAAGACCCCTTATCTGCGTCCAGTGAAGATGCCGCCCTTTTTTTTTTTTTAAATAGCGTCTGGGCGGCCGGATGCCTTTCAAAACTGAATAGCGTTAACTGATGCAGACACAATTAATGCTGTCAATTTGATTAGAAACTTTGGCTTTTTCTCTTCAATGGGAACATGGGGTATGGGGCAGCTGAAGGAGATAACATATCTCCGAGATTCCCTTTTCAAACCCCCATGCTTCCCTCTTTTATTTAAAGGCACAAACTCCCCCCCTTTTGAAGTAAAGGAGGGTGAAAGGAGGTGGAGAAGGGAAGAAGGGAAAGAAGGGCTCTGAAGGGAGATGGAGGGTTTCCATAGATTAAGCAAATGGAGGGCCACATTTCAAACTTGTCAAGCAAAGATGGTAAGTTTGATGATTTTGATTTGTTGATAGATTTGCTTTGACATGTTATTAATCGTTTTGTTCGTGTTTTCTTGACTCTCTTTGCATATACCTCTTTCAAATGATCGGCTCCTATACCACGGCTACCCATTTAGGATTACCCGCTCTGGGTAATCGACGCTTCATGCGTCTCCCTTGGCCTCAACAATTAACCTCCACCATCACTCCTGATATGATCGCTATCCTTAGGCAATGGGGGATAAACAACCTTACTGTTCAGCCAAAAGGTACCACGAGATCCACCTTGATTGGGCGGCTCTCAGGGCATTGATCGAATTGTGGCACCCTCAAACCAACACATTTCTCTTCCGAACATTTGAAGCCACTGTTCTTTTGGAAGAGGTTGAACTCTTATTAGGTTTGAAGCGAATGAAGCAGGGCGAGGAAGAAAGAATGGCGATAAGCAGGGCGGTGCTCGAGAGCTTTATGGATTCAAGGGAGGCCCAAGGTGTTCGTGCCGACAAAGGGATCAACTTACAAAAAATGGCGGCTTGGACCATGAGGGAGATATCGAGAACAAGGGACGACGAGAGGCTCGAGCAGGTGATGAAAGGATTCGCCATTTGCGTGGCGCGTGCGCTTCTCTTCCCTTCCATAGACAATGTTTTGGAAGAGGACCAACTTGGCGCGGTTTGCGCCATTTGGGAAGGAGAGATGCTGGGACCGGTGGTGCTAGCCTTCCTCTATAGCGGATTCACGGCAGCGAGCTTGGGTAGGCCTTTATACGGATCTATGCTTTTACTAACATGCTGGACCGACCTACACTTTAAGTTTTGTCTAGGCAATGAAATTACAAGCTCGTCCCGGATCTTCTCCAAGAGTCCGCTTAAGCACTTGGATCACCTCGTGGGCGTAGAAGGGCGTGTGGCAAACCGAGCACCACAGCTCAAGACGCGGGCAGATTGGCGTGACTTTTTCCGAGATATGCCCGAGAGCGCCTTCACTTTTACTCCGGCGCCACTTCTCGCCCGAGATGTGCGGACCTGACTAGCACCTGGTGTGGATTTGCATTTGATTGAAGCATCCGAGTTTCTCCTCTACAATCCACACCGATGCCTTCCTCAGCTCGAGCTTCCACGGCTCATCTTCGAAGGACCGTCCCACCTCCCACCGATCAAACGGTGCGACATCGGCACTAATAATGATGGTGAGGAGGCAAACACTTCAAAGCTATATGGAAGATTTGCACCTTCAGAAGGCCGGCTCCAATGTAACGGAGATTGAAAATGATTGGATGAATTATGTAAGGGATCTTAGGAAATTGTGGCCGAAAGTGACCGTTTGTAAATTGCGCGATTGAATCCTTAATGAGAAATAAATGGTTTCCTTAACGCGGCCAAGAATGTCCCTTGAATAAGATCATTTCTTCCAAACTGCATGAATCTTCTCCTCAAAACAAAGCCTCGGTTGGCCCTCATAACTGCGTCCATTACAGAGGACGCCTTTCATATGAAAAGCGTCCACTACTGTGGCCGCGAATCAACTTCCAAACCGGGCACGACAATTAGGCTTGTCTCCTTCCTACGATGTTCAATGAGAGGGCTAAAGAGGTAAAAGAGTTCAAAATAATCAAATCCCCTCTGATGGAGTGCTTGGAATTCTTATGTGGCGCCGCCAATTTGGTGGCGAAGTTAGGAAGGGCGACGGCGAATCCTAATGATGAGATGCCCTAAAGAAGTTGCGACGGCAGAGTAGACTGACATGCTGCCCTCACTTCAACCGAACAGCTTGCTTCAGAGGGCTCCAGCATCTCCCACGGCCGTCCCCATATGGCAAAAGGAACTTCTTCTGAAAATTGCGGCGTCCCAACTGGCCGCCAATCAAACGCCTGATCCGCTCCAAGAAATGCGTCCACTTCAGCGTACGCCTTCACGATTCCCGCTTCAAAATTGAAATGGCGCGCCCCTCGGATTCTGCGCCGGTGCAATGAATTACGGCGAGAAACTCAGACGCCTCTTAGGATTACTTTCCAAATTCGCGTCCTTGCCTCTAGATGCGACTTAAATTCAAATTAGAGCACCGAAAAAGGTGTGCCAAAGACATGATGACGTTCTGAATCATGGCACACGGTCCGAACGCAATTAAAACAAGAAGCGTGTCGTCCTATTTGGCCACGATTTTGAACATCCCCGAAGGCAGAAGGTGCCCGAGGGCGACTATTCTGGCCACTTCCACCGGCACCCCCTTTCTTCTCTCCCTCTCTCGATCTCTCCCTCTAAATCCCTCTTTTCTCTAATCACTCTCTTCCCTCTCCTAATTCCCTTCCAATCCCTTCGTCCCTGATGGCGAGACGACGGAGCGAGGGAGGTGGCGGCTCGCCGGTGGAGATGGCGGAGGCAATGGTGGCGGTGGCCACATCGGCGACGGGGGAGACGGCGGAGATGGTGGAGGAGATGATGGCGGCCCCGGGAGAACTCTCCATCGTCACAGTGGCGGGGGAAGCGGCGGCGACGGCGCCGGTCATGGAGGAAGGCGACGAGGAAGCGTCAGAGAGAGAAGAAGAGGAGGAGGAAGAAGACGAGGCGTGGGAGGAGCGGCGACGGCAGCGCGCGGTTGGGACATTCCCTCTCGGCCGGAAACGGTAAGTCCTCTCCTCCTTCTCTTGGTTTCTGGGTAGAAGGGAAAGGAGGGGGAAGGCAGTCGGCGCTGGAGAAGAGAAGGGTGCGAATCGCATTCAGACAGGGGGGGCGCGATTCGAAGAATCGTGGCACATTGTGCCGCCACTTTTTAGAACAGAAAACACGGCCGAAGCATTGGTTGCGATTTGAGATTTGAAACGCGCCTTTGTTTTGGACGCATTTCAGGGGTGCACCCGGGACTAAAAATTTTGTCTTAATTGTGCACAACTTGAATTCCTAGATGCGTTCTGACCTATGTTTTGAATTGTGTGTGCATTGCAGGGAGT
The DNA here is from genome assembly GCA_014218235.1 of Colocasia esculenta. Classification (NCBI taxonomy): domain Eukaryota; kingdom Viridiplantae; phylum Streptophyta; class Magnoliopsida; order Alismatales; family Araceae; genus Colocasia; species Colocasia esculenta. Next base: position 52,627,334 of record CM024763.1, on the reverse strand, counting down.
GATGAAGGCAAGGACGATGTGGCCCCTTGTCCCTGCTGCGTATCAGGGGCTCCCGGACTTCCAGAGAGAGAGAGTCTAGGGGATGGGGTTTGGGCTGGTCTTAGAGATCGAGCCCTTTTTCATTGACCCGCCCCTGATCTAGGCATTGAGGGATAGGTAGGATAGGACGAGCAGGGCCTTCCTGTTCCCCTGGGGCCACATGGTCCCAAGCTTGGAGGACGTAGCTTGGATCACTGGGCTACAGGCAGACGGGGAGGCGGTGAGTGGCATCACTTATGCCGACTACACCGAGCACGCGCAGGACCTCCTGGGCTTGGACCCCCAAGGCAACGAGGACGGGGACCGAAGGATGGTAGGGCGGGTCGCCCTCCTGGAGACACTGGGGCTGGCGGGGGTGCGACAGAGAGCAGAGGAGATGCTGCAAGAGTACGGGCAGCGGGCGGCGGGACTAGTGCGCACGACGTACGACCATGATCCCGAGGACACAGAGCGGGTGGGCGGGATCTCCGGAGGTTCCTGACCTTCTTCTTTGGCAAGATGCTTTTCACCAAGAAGGGTGACGGCATCCACTACCGATTTCTATAGCTACTCGAGGATCTAGACCGGGTCGGTGAGTATGCCTAGGGTGCGGCCCTCCTGGCCCACACTTTCGCAGACCTCTCCACCGGTACAGGTAGGGAGACCACCGTGGGCGGCTTTGCGCCCTTTCTACAGGTAGGAGCTCAAAAATTCAATTCCACTTTAACTATGCATTTAAATTTCTTGTGACTGCTAAATCGGTACTAATTGGTGTGTGTGCATGCAGGTGTGGAGCTATTACTACCTTCCCTTGGGCAGGGCGACTCAGGTACGTTCAGACGCGGTACCACTTGCGCGGAGGTGGCTACTGGTGGTGAGCACTACCACCTACGGATTCCAGCTTGACGTCCTCCATCAGGCCATCCGAGATTTCCCGCCACTTCTGGTATGGACCACACTTGACTTTGTTTAACTCATGCATTTGATGTGAAATACTCATGTAACTAACTCAATGCAGGTCGTGTGGGAGCCCTACGTAGGTGTGGGGGATGAGGGCCAACCGTGGGTGGAGAGCGGCCATCCTCGGTTTAGGCGGGACCTGTGGGTCCACTACCTAAAAGAGATCGAGCCACTCCGCCTTCGGTTGGCTGCTCGGACTCTAGGTTTACACCAGGCATGGCTCAAGGTGGAGGAGCCCCGCGGGATCGGGTGGAAGACGTGGGGGAAGGCTAAGATGGTTGAGTGGCATCTTCGCTTCCCCGACCAGCACGCGGACTGGCAGTAGGGTGGCCAGCTTGTGGAGTCCGACGCAGCTGACAGCCTCACGTACTTGGAGCGCTTCCAGGAGGAGTATGGGGGACGAGACTACATGAGGCCTGCTAGGGTATGCACTTCTAAACTTTATATGCTTTCAATGTTACTCATGATATCCTAATTAAATGTGTGCATATACAGGATGCGCGGAACGACCTCATCGACACTCTCGGTGCCCAGCTGGCGGAGACGGAGGGGCAGCTGGCCGAGGCACGATCGACCTTAGAGACACTGGTAAGTTCAGAAAAATTATACCTTCATCATTTATCTTACCGCCTACTGAATCGACTTTGAATTATTGCAGCGTGCTACCAGGACGTCAGTGGAGTATGCTGACACTGCCGGCGCTTCTTCGAGTCGGAGTGTTCCCAACCTGGAGGTGGCTTCCCTTCGTGTGCGGCTGGCGGCGGCAGAGGCCAGGGCAGAGGAGGCAGAGCGCGATCTATCTGCACGGGTAAGTAATCTTATCAGACATGAATTGAGTTGAACTATTTTCAAACTTACCATGGTCATCTTTTTCTTGCAATCCGACGAGCTTCAGAGTGCTCTCAGATCTAGTCACAAATGCAAAGGCTCAGTGGACAAATGACCACAGAAGAAGAATATCCCTAAACTGCAAAGCCAAGAGCATCCTTTGCTGTGCCCTCAGCAAGAAAGAATTCAATAGAGTTTCAGCCTGCAAATCCGCAATGGAAATGTGAGAAAAGCTCAGGATTACTTATGAAGGGACAGACAAAGTAAAGGAGACAAGAATCGATATTCTTGTAGCCCAATATGAAAGGTTCCAGATGCAGCCAAGTGAATCCATAACTCAGATGTTTAGCAGATTCACAGATATCACAAATGGATTAGCTGGATTAGGTAAAGTCTATGGTGTACCAGACATGGTCAGGAAGATACTCAGATCTCTGCCATCCTCATGGACTCCAAAAGTAACAGCATTGAGGAAGGCCAATGATCTGAAATTATGTCATTGGAAAAGCTAATAGGATCTCTCATGGCTATGAGATAAATATGGAGAGATTAGGAGAATCCTCAGCAGAAGGAAGCAATCAAATGCTCTCAAGGCGAATGATGAGATATCAGAAGAATCTTTGGATAACAGTGAAGGTAGCAAAGACAGTGATGATGAAGAAGCCATGCTGTCTCGAAGACTTCAGAAAACCAGAAGTAAAGGATCCGAAGAAAGGAGAAGTAATATGCTATGAATGCAAGAAGCCTGGACACATCAAGGCAGATTGTCCAATGCTCAAAAAGAAGGATCATAAGAAGAAGGACAACTTCAGAAGATTCAAGAAGTATAAAAAGAAAGCAATGGCAGCTGCTTGGGAGAACAACAGTGACTCAGATAGTGAGTCAAGCTCGAGCAGTGAAGGTGCAGAGGCAAACTTGGCCCTCATGGCCAATGCCGAAGATAAGGTAACTTCTGACTTTCTTTTGATTCATGCAATGATTCAGATTATGATAACTTAGAAAGTGCTTTTAATGAACTCTATGAAAAATATAAAGAAGTATCTAAATTACTTAAAATTAGTAAGAAAAATTTAATATGTTTAGAAAATACAAACTCAGATCTAAAAACCAAAAATGAAGAACTTGAAAAACAAATAACTGAACATAAAAGAAGGAATGAATTATTATGTGAAGATTTAAAAGATAAAAATAGAAAAATAATTCACTTAGAAAAACAAGAAGACTTAAGTGGACTTAAAACAGAAATAGAAAGATTAAATAAAGAAAATGAACATTTGACAAGCACCATAAACAAGTTCACAAATAATAATCTCTTCTAATAATAAATGGAGCTAAAAGATCAACTAAGAAGAAACATGGTTTTGGTTATACTCCCTCGGAAAATGAAGAAACAAAAGTCTTCCTAACACTTATCCAACTACTGAATTTATATCCGAAAAGAATAAAGAACATAAAAATTTTAAATACAATCTAGTTGAAAGAATAACTAGAACAACCTGTTGTACTCATTGTAACAAACTAGGACATAACAAAGCAACCTGTCCTAACAAGAAAAAAAGTGGATAATAAAATGAAAAAATCAATGATACTAACCCATCAGGACCCAAAAGAACTTGGGTACCTAAAACTTAGTGTTTAAATTTCAGGGAAATTCAAGAGCATCCAAATGGTACTTGGACAGTGGATGCTCAAGGCACATGTCAGGCAACAAGAAGTTTTCGTTGATCTCTAAGCTGAAGAAGGTACAGTCACCTATGGAGATAATGGAAAAGGCACTGTGATAGGAAGTGGGTCCGTGAACATCAAAGGAAAATCAGTTATTGAAGACGTAATGCTGGTCAAAGGATTAAAGCACAATCTTATCAGCATCAGCCAGTTGTGTGACAAAGGCCATCAGATTCAGTTCCAAGAATCAAAGTGCAGTATATTAAAAGATGGTGCAGTCATATTTGAAGCCTACAGAGAAAGAAACTTGTATGTTCTCTATCTCGAGGAACTCAATAATCAAGATGTCTGTTTGGCAGCCAGCAAAGATCAATCAACAGAGCTGTGGCACAGAAGATTGGGTCACTGCAGCTTGGACGGTTTGAATAAGCTCAGAAAGAGAAAGCTAGTGGAAGGACTGCCAAAGGTCAATTCTAGATTGGATAGCATTTGCAAACCTTGTGCAAGAGGAAAGCACACCAAGAGCTCTTTCAAAACAAAGACTGTAGTAACCACCTCAAGCCCTTAGAACTACTTCATATGGATCTATTTGGGCCAATGAGGACTACCAGTCTAGGAGGAAAGAATTTTGGATTTGTAATAGTTGATGATTATTCAAGATTCACTTGGGTATCCTTTCTAGAGCACAAAGATGACACATTTGACAATTTTGTCAGCTTCAGTAAGATAGTTCAGAAAGATCAGAAGTTCACAATTGTCTCCATCCGATCAGATCATGGTGGTGAGTTTCAGAATGAAAAGTTTACAAAGTTCTGTGATGATCAAGGATTGAGCACAACTTCTCAGCCCCAAGGACACGTCAACAGAATGGAATTGCTGAGAGGAAAAATAGAACTCTTTTGGATATGGCAAGAACCATGTTATCAGAATATGATTTGCCAAGATATTTCTGGGCCGAAGCCATCAACACTGCATGTTATATCATTAATAGAGTAATGATCAGACCGACTCTGAAGAAGACTGCTTATGAACTCTACAAAGGTAAGAAGCCAAAGATCAGCCATTTCAAATTTTTGGATGTCCTTGCTTCATCCACAACAATGGAAAAAGGGACATTGGTAAGTTGGATGCCAAATCAGATGAAGTCATCTTTATAGGGTACACTTCTAAACCCAAAGGTTATAGAGTTTTCAATAAACGTTCCTATTAATTGAACAATCTGTACATGTTATTTTTGATGAATCTAACCCTTCCTTGAAAAAGGAAGAAATTAATGACATTGATGATGCAGATGACTTGTCTGAAAAATTAAAGAATACCTCAATTAAGGACAAGGAAGATCCTCCTCTGGAAGAACTGCAGCAAATTGAAATTCAACATGAAAATCTTCCAAAAGAATGGAGACATCAGAAAGATCACCCTCCTGAAAACATTATTGGTGATCCATCCGTAGGGGTAAGAACAAGAGGTAATGTAATTCCATGTGATTATTTACCCTTTGTTTCTCAAATAGAGCCTAAGACAGTCAATGAAGCTTATCTGATGAATCTTGGATATTAGCCATGCAAGATGAACTAAATCAGTTCAAGAGAAACAAGTATGGTCACTTGTTCCTAGACCATCCAATCATTCAGTTATTGGCACCAAGTGGGTGTTCAGAAATAAACTGGATGAGTCTGGAATAATCTTAAGGAACAAGGCCAGACTAGTAGCTCAAGGCTACTCCAAGAGGAAGGCATAGATTTCGATGAAACCTATGCACCTGTAGCTAGACTTGAGGCTATTAGGATTTTACTTGCTTATGCATCTGCATTTGATTAAAACTATTTCAAATGGATGTCAAATCAGCCTTTTTAAATGGTTTTATCAAGGAAGAAGTTTATGTTGAACAACCTCCAGGTTTCGATGATACCGAATTTCCAAATCATGTATTTAAACTGCATAAGGCTTTATATGGTTTAAAGCAAGCACCTAGAGCCTGGTATGAAAGGCTCAGTACTTTCTTATTAGATCATGGTTTCACTAGAGGTAAAGTAGATAGTACATTATTTATAAAATCTAAGGTTAAACATATACTTCTCGTGCAAATATATGTAGATGATATTATTTTTGGATCTACTGATGAATCTCTTTGCAAGTACTTTGAAAAGCTTATGTAGGGAGAATTCGAAATGAGCTTGATGGGGGAGCTAAGCTACTTCCTTGGATTGCAAATCAAGCAAGGGAAGGATGGCACTCATATCTGTCAAGCCAAGTACACCAAAGAGCTGTTAAAGAAATTTGGATTTGAAGGTGCAAAGCCATTATCAACTCCAATGAGCACATCAACCAGAATGGACAGTGATCAAAAAGGTAAAAAGGTAGATCAAAAGAATTATCGAGGTATGATAGGATCATTACTTTACTTAACTGCAAGTAGACCAGACATTTTGTTCAGTGTATGCATGTGTGCTAGATATCAGGCAGACCCTAGAGAGTCTCATTTAATTTCAGTAAAAAGAATATTTAGATATCTGGCTAGAACTCATGATTTAGGTCTCTGGTATCCTAGATCTTGTGAAATAAAATTAGTAGGATACTCAGATGCTGATTATGCTGGATGCAAAGTAGATAGAAAAAGCACCAGTGGGTGTTGTCAGTTTCTTGCAGGATGTTAATATCATGGTCATCCAAGAAACAAAATTCAGTAGCTTTATCAACAGCTGAGGCAGAATATGTTGCTGCTGGAAGTTGCTGTACACAACTTCTTTGGATAAAGCAACAACTTGAGGATTTCGGAATTCACATCAAATCAATTCCACTATTATGTGATAATACAAGTGCCATCAACCTCACCAAAAATCCAGTACAGCACTCAAGGACTAAGCACATTGAGGTAAGATATCATTTTATTCGAGACCATGTAGCTAGTGGTAATTTAGAAATTTCTTTTATAGATACAAATGGTCAATTAGCAGATATCTTCACAAAAGCCCTACCTGAAGAGAGATTTACATCTCTTAGAAGGGAATTAGGGATGTGCAATTTGTGAAAAAGATTTCTGTAACTTTATTGACATATAAATTTTTTTTCAGATTAAATGAAAATTTCTCTCCTTTAAAGATAAGCAAAACTCAGTTATCTACATGCTTTGACCGCTATTGTGTTGAAAGTTGTTTGACCCGTCAAACAGTTTTGTCGCTTTCTGGCTTTACCGCCTTTGGCGCTCCACTTTTCGGTAAAGTAATATTAATTTATTCAAATTGTTCTGAGAATGACTTGTCTTCTACATTTACCCTTTTATCCTTTTATCTGTTCACCCAAAGCCGATGCCCTAATGATTTCGGCATCGACTCTCTGCAACTTTCGAAGCTTTCTCCTCTTCCCGCGAAGAATCCCTTCGAGAGCTTCCATCCTTTCCATCATCACCCTTTACCAGAATCTCTTTCTCCTCTGCACTCATGGCCGCTCCGATGATCACCGGAAGTGTTGGAGGTTACAGTGCTGAGTTTCTGTCCCCGAAGGAGCAAGAAAGGTTTACCTTCGTGCAGACGAAGATCTGTGGAAATAAGGCAGTGGATGTTCAGAACCTTGAGAAGAGTGGCATGTCCAGTCTAGTCGAAGCTTTGAGAAGAATGCAGTGGATGGATGTTGCTACTTTCACCGAGGTAAATTATCCGGACCTGGTGAAAGCGTTTTACATTTGCTTGAAACCAGAAGCAGATGGGTCCCTTGTCTCCTCTGTCAGGGGTATCCAAATCAAGATAAATGATGAGGTATTGCATGAATTGTTTGGAGTAAAGACCTCTGAGTATAGTGGCATTCACTCTGTGAATGATGAAGTAAAGGGTCTCGGAATTATTGGTTCAGGGTTTAAGCTGAAAGATGGAAAGCTAGATATTAATCAGATGTCCGCATTTAATCGGTTGCTTCACTTTATTGTCTGCCAAATTATAGTACCTCGAAGTGCTACGTTTTCTTCATGCACTAGGGCAGATTCGGACATAATGTTCTGGGCAATCCAGAACAAGGAGATAAACTGGCCGCCGTAATGATTGAGCGAATGAAATTTGCTCATGCTCAGATATGGGAAACCAAGAGCAAGTTAAATGTTTCCTTGCCCTATGCTCATTTACTCACCAAGATTTTCAAGCACTTTGGAGTAGATGTGTCTGGAGCAGTAGTAGAGAAGATGGGCCAGTCTATAAGGTCCAGAAATTTGAAGAAAAGTGGTTTTTCAGTGCAAGATGGAATTTGGACAAAGACCTCTGTGGCAGAAGGAGAAGCGATTATTGGAGATATCCCAGAAGTTCAAGAAGTAGCAGCAGCAGTAGAGCAAGCAGCAGCAGCAGAGCAAGCAGCAGCAGCAGAGCAAGCAGTAGCAGTAGAGCAAGCAGCAGCAGTACCAGTTGTGGCAAGCCAGGCAGAAGTTTCAGTATCACCTGTTGTGGAGATTGACTCTCATTCTCCAGAAGTTCAGATGGAAGAAGGTGCAGCTAGTGTGGCAGACTCTTTGCCCACCACCTTAGTCGCCTCTATTTTAAGAGAGGTATTGGATTCCATTCCCTCCACCTCAGCTACTTCTAAAGAAGGTGGACGTGCTGAAGAAGAAGTTATGGCACCAGGCCATACAGAAATTCAGTCTGAACCAGTTGCTAATGTTGAGATACAAGCAGGTACTCAACAAGATGTGGTCATGGAAGAAGCTCCTAGCCAAGGGGAGCAAAGTGTCATTGAACCTGAGGTGTCTGAATCCGTGGCAGAAGGCCACTTGGAAAAAGTTGTTTTGGAGGATGCTCCTGCCCAGGGGGAGCAAGAAAGTGTTGAACTCCCTGCTCCTATTCAGGGGGAGCAAGTGGGCACTGAGGAACCATTGATTGAGAATGTTTCTGAGTCAGCCCCATCTCAGGAAATTCCACCTCCAGCCAGTGTTCCTGTTAGTGAAGGCCCAAGTGCAAGCAATATTAATCTTGAGGAGCCTGTCACTCAGCAAGGGAAGCAGAAGAGAATTGTTTTCAGAAGGCCAAGAAAGGGCCATAGAAAAGTAAATCTGAAGCCTGTTATGGCATTGTTGAAGGCTCAAGGAGAGATCTTGTCATCAGTTCAGACAAGTATTCAAGACATTGTTGCTAGTCAAGCTTCAACCTCCTCAGACTTATCTTCAATCCGAAATGCAATGAGGTGGTTCAATAAAGAGATGTCTGATATGAAGTCTATGCTTGCTATTCTGTCAAAGTCTAGTGGGGTTTCTCCGAGCAGACCAGCTGCTGCTCCTCGGTCACCAGGGCCAGCAGGGCCATCTGCTCAAGGGTCTCGGCCAGTAGGGCCATCAGTTTTGGGATCAGCAGAACCAGTGTCAGCTTCAGGGTCAGCAGGACCATCATCTGCAGTCAGAGAAGATCAAGCCAAAGGGAAAGAGCCCATGACAGCTTCTAAGGCCCCTGAAACTTCTAATCTTGCAACTCCAACCCTCTCCTCACCTCCATCTCCTTCTACAGCCCCTCCTGCACCACCAACCATCAAACATCCTGTGCCTCGCACCCAACCATCCTCATCCTTCATTTCATCTCAACCTTCCTTCTCTCCCACTCCTTCTCACATCTCAGCTCCATCCTCATTCAATCCCAAACCTTCACCTCCTCAAGCTCAAACAACTCCAGTTCAACCAACTTCATCCTTTAATCCCAAACATCTTTTCTATCCTCCTACTCCTCCTTCTTCTGTTATCTTTCCTCCGGAAAAACCTCTACCTCTTGGTGTCTTTGACACAAATCTTCCGGATGATTTTGAAAGAAACACCCTTATCACCATTCTCTCCATTGCTTCTCATATCCACAGGACTGATCCTCCCAGTCCTGCCAAGAAAAAGAGGAAAACTTCCTCCTCTCTTAGCATCCCCTCTGTTCCCTTATTCCCTCCTCTTTGGTATTCTCTTACCCTTGATCCTAAGAGAAGACCTATCTACAAGGAATATCTTCAAAAGTGCATCCTTTCTACCATTTATGGTATTCCTTTTCTTAACCTATCCGAACACCTAAACATTGTTCTTCCTCTTACTCAGATATCCTAATTCCACAAGTCCAAAATCCTTGAGGGCACTGAGTTCAAGACTGAAGATCAGTGGGCAACTGTCAAGGGAAATAAGGCTCAATATGACAAGTATTTGACTGCCAAGGCAGAATCTCTTACCCACAGAGCTCACCCACTCACCTTTTCTGAGTGGTTCATTATTCAACATAAGAACTCTTGGGGACCTTATATTTTGAAAGAGATTCGTATTGCCAGGAACTTTCAGCTGTACAGTGACTTCTGCTACTTTAACAAGCTGCCTGAGGTTCAGTTCTTCCAATTTCATTCAGCCTTAGTGATGCTGAGATCAGAACGTCCTGTAAATGTTCCCCTCTCAGTGAACTTTGCTGATCTCCAAATTGACTCTCTAGTCCTTCTGCCAAAGCTACACTCCCTTGTGTTTGATTCAGATGCAGGATCTCATGCTTTAGACATGTTTGCAAGGCAAATGGGCCGGATGTCAGCCAAGCAGGGCCGACTACCTTCATTCTTGCGGTTCATCTTCAGAGAATACCACTCTGGCCGCATTTCTTCTCAGACCTTGGCTCCACTCATTTCTGAGTGTGAGAGACTTACTCCCTCAGAATGGGACATTCCTTATCAGGCCTCACATCTTCAGTTGGAAGCTATCAACCGTGATCTAGCTAGTCAAAGGAAGCCCACTCTTTCAGCAGAAACATTCTTGGATCTCAACTCCATCACTCCTATTCAAGAGATCTATGTTGTGTGGGCAGCCAGATATTCTGCCTTCTATGCTTTGAAGCAAGATCTGCTAGATCAGAAGATCTTCTATCCAATCTCTTTGGATAGATTTCTCCATCGTGCCAGCTTTGGAAAAAGCACTTACTTCAGATTCATCTTGAACCCAGATCAGTATGCAGAGTTCTTGGATAAGCAACGGCAACTTTTCATTCAAAGGGCTATTCCATCCATGGGTCCTAATTTTTCAGTTGCCTCTGGAGTTTTCCAACAAACTTTTGAAGATCTTGAGATCAAGGCATGGGCTGTCATCTCACAGCATGCCTCTTTATTGTCTCCTATGTACTATCTTCCTCACACTTAATACAATGATTTCTCTCTTCTTTGTCTCATCGCCTATCTTTTTGCTTATTGACAAACTGGGGGAGAAACTAAAGCTATTCTGAAAAACATGTTATGTTTGTTTGTTATATGATGTTTAGTATATTTTGTCATCATCAAAAAGGGGGAGATTGATGACCAAACTTTCCCCATATAAATTAATTCACTTATTTATATATTAAATTTTGATGATTAACAAAATAGTACTAATGAATTTTGTTGATTAACAAAATAGTACTAATGAATTTCTTGAGCTTTGAGAACAGGAAATAAAAGAAAAATGAAAGTTCAGGACAATCAGGTAAGTCTCATCTCACATTCTGTCCAAGTCTTTGTATCGACTTCTTCATACTTCACATCGACTTCTTTGATAAGCAGAACGATTTCCTTTCTGACCGAAAAGTTCAAAACAAATCGATATCACAACGATTCTTTAAGACATCGCAACAATTTCTTTAGAACCCGTAACGACTTGACTGTCGTAACGATTTCTTTAGACCTCGTAACGATTTCTTTAGAACTTGCAACGACTCTCTAGCCGTAACGATTTCTTTAGACCTCGTAACGATTTCTTTAGAACTCGCAACGACTCTCTAGCCGTAACGATTTCTTTAGACCTCGTAACGATTTCTTTAGAACTCGCAACGACTCTCTAGCCGTAACGATTTCTTTAGTCCTCTTAACGATTTCCTTAGAACTCGCAACGACTTTCTAAGGCGTAACGATTTCTTTAGACCTCGTAACAATTTCTTCAGATCTCATAACGATTTGCTTTGTGCAACGATTTTTTAAGAGTTTCATAACGATTTCTTCAGTTCTCGTAACGATTTCTTTGAAACTCGTAACGACTTGATAGCTGTAACGATTTCTTCAGTTCTCATAACGATTTGCTATAACTCATAACGATTTCATCATTATAATTTGATAATGCTCTGTCATAACGATTTGTCTGTTATCGTATAACGATTTCATAAGTCATCGGGAGTGTTCATATCAACTTTCTTGCTGTATCAGTATAATGTTTTTTTTTATAGCGTTGAAAAGTCAAAGTCATATCTCGTTTGTTGACTGCTACGCATTAAATGCTCTCTGATCGTATCTCCCATGCATGCAGACAATATCTTCCATTTTTATGCTACTCTATCTACGTCCTTTTTAGACAGAAGGGAGCTTTGCTATATATTGCAATATCTGTTCCGCCTGCAACTAACAATCGACGGCAGTCCTAGCTATCCTCTATTTATTGTTGATATGCTCGCAGATATCTGACAAGACTCATCTGTACAACGTTGGATACAAGATACAAGATTCTAAAACATTTTTCTGGCGTGTACTAAAGGATAAAAGACTGAAGATCAGAAGCTTCCTTGGTGACCAGTCTAACGTACACCTGGATGAGAGACAACGGTTCTCTTAACGTTCAAATTTCAAGAAGAAGCTTAAATATAAGACTCAAGACTGAGAAGATGCATATACATATAGAAAAGAGACAACATCATTCAAAAGTGTGCAACACCAATTCTTCTAGTCTTCGGAGTTCCAAGCAAGAGCAAAGCGTCCATTCCAATTGTTTTCCGTAGCTCTTTTGCTCTCAGTGTTCATAGAAGAAATTCTTGTGTGAGAGCCAGTGTAGTCCTTGGAGAGGAACCCTGTTAAATCCTTTTCTCTCTTGAGGCTCGTCTGCTTCAGCTTGTAGCTAGTTCAACTAGTGTCTGAAGCGTGTTCTTAATTTTCTCTTCATGGTTTGTTCCCTTCTGGACGAAGAAGACCTGGTGGTATCCAGGGTGGTTGTTTTCCCTTCAGGTTGAAGGAAGACCAGTTGAGGCTGGGTGTAAGGAAGACCCTTGTTAGTGAAATCCTGAGGCATTGCTCAGGGACTGGACGTAGGTCTCCTGTGGAGAGGAGTTCCGAACCAGGATAAAAATCCTTGTGTCGTGTGGTTGTGTCTTTGTGCGTTTGCTATCTTTTTCCTCTAACTCTAACTTCTGTTTAAAGCTGTTGTGTAATCTTTTTAGTCAACAGGTTTTAATCAACGATCAAATTTTAATAACCCATTCACCCCCCCTCTGGGCTAGCTAGCTGGGCAACAGATTGTATACTTTGTCTTATGGGCTTCATCCATTAGCTTTATCTTCAACTCTTCTTTGTCAGGCACACATGTCATGGCTTGGAATAATATTCTCCCATCTTCAGTGATAGAGAAATCAGATCTGTCGGCTATAGTTTCCTTAACTCTGATTAAGAATGGATCATTTGCTTGTTGCTCCCTGATCTCGAGAAAGATGTCGAGTTGAGCTCTAAGGTTAGCCACCAACATCTGGTCAATTCTCTGTTCGATATTTAAATCCACACTAGCAAATTACTCTAATAGTTGCATCTCACCCATGACTAAACAAGATAATGACGCTACTGGCTTCCTACTAAGTGCATCAGCTACTGCATTACCTTTACCAGGGTGATATTGAATATTAAAATCAAAGTCCTTCAGATATTCCAGCCATCTCCTTTGTCGCATATTGAGCTCCTTCTGGGAAAATAAGTATTTTAAACTGTTATGATCAAAGTAGACAATGAACTGTTCTCCATACAGATAATGCCTCTAAATCTTAAGTGCAAATACCACGGCAGCTAGTTCTAAGTCATGGACAAGATAATTGACTTCATGAGGCTTCAATTGTCTTGATGAATAGGTTATAACCTTCTCATTCTACATTAGCACGCAGCCTAGACCGATTCCAGATGCATCAGTGTAGACTGAGAATCCTTCGCCCTCGACTAGCAATGCGAGACAGGTGCAGAAGTCAAACATTGCTTCAGTGTCTAAAAGCTCTTTTCGCATTCCTTGCTCAAGACATAGGGATTCTCTTTTCACGTAAGGAGACTCAGAGGTACAACTATCTTGGAGAAGTCTTTTATGAACCGTTTGTAGTAGCCAGCCAGTCCATGAAAGCTTCTGATCTCAGTGACATTGGTCAGTCTCTCCCAGTTGAGTACAGCTTCTACCTTGGAAGGATCGACAGCGATACCATCCTTGGATATAATATGCTCTAGAAATGACACCTCCTCGAGCCAGAATTCACACTTGCTCAATTTGGCATAGAGTTTGTTGTCGCGCAAGATCTGCAGAGTGATCCTCTGTAGCAACCCGGAAATTTAATACTTAAAAATTTTTAAATAATAATTTCTTTAAATCGAAATAATAGAAACGTGCGTACCATTATCATATGTACAAGAACCCAACAGAAAATTCCTTAAAAATTATAAATCAATCCCAGACATTATTCCTAAGTGTTCCACGTAGAAATTCGTGCAACGAAAAATCCGATTGGCCAAGCGTACGTCACAATGTGACTAATTATCCAAATTAGGAAACTAAGTTGAAAAACTGCTAACACGGAAAGATAACGCGCCCATAAATTAAATGAACATGTCGGAAAGACTTCCAACATCATGAAATGAATAACCATTATTGGGTTTGGACCAATGGACCTCTCATAGCTCATGAATAAATTCAAATAAGAAAATACAATAAAAATCATAACTCTATTATTCCCTAATTAAAAAGGGAAAACCTATAAGATAAATTCCAATAAATAATGGGCTTGGTTAAATAGACCCATTAGAAATTAGTGGGCCAAAATAAGGATTTTAAAAAAATAGAATAATGGAAAAATACCCTAAATTCGTAACTAAATTATTACCTAAATAGAAAAGGGATATTTAATGCATTAAATAGGAAGTGAGTTGGAATTGGATTCCTAAACCAACTCCATATAGTCTAGCACGAATTTAGCTCCCATCCTAACCCAAATAGGAGGTGGAAAGCTTGGAAGGAGGTTGGGAAAGGAGGAAATTCGGAATTAAATAGGAGTTAGAGTACTATTAGGAATTAGAAACATAACTAGCATAACTACACCTCTTAAACCCTCTTGGCCGACCCAAGCTCATGCCAAGGGATTCCTGAACCAGGAAGAGAGGCCAAGGAGGAGGAGATTTCGTGGGGAGAAGGACCTTTCAAGCTCTCAAGCCCGTTCTTCAAGTTCTAGCCCTAGAAGAGGAAATCGAGTTAAGGTAGGCATTCTCACAAGCTAAAATCCGAATATTTCGTCTGTAGATTGTTCCATACATCAGGAACAAAACCCTCAAGTTTCATAATTTTCCATCGAGCATATCTTTAGTTCTTGATTTTTCATGTTCTGCAACTTACATGACCCCGAACCCTCTTCTTAACTCTTGATCTCCTGGTGTACTCAACCCCATGCCATGAGATTTTTACTGTAGGGACTGATGTAAGTTAGGCATATTTTGCCCCTAAAAGCCCTAAATGTCATCGAGCATGTTGATCGAATTTAACCGATCTTTCTCTTTGTGTCATGTTCTGAATAACTTGTTCTTGCTCATGTTCAAACCCTATATGAACCATGCTCTCTCTCTAATTCCGATTTACTGGAAGTACCCTTACATGTCTAGTTTAATTTGCAACTGGTTTCATGATTTTTCATCGTGTATACAATTAGTTATGATTTTCTGAACAACCCTGTATCAAAAATTGAAATCCTTGGTCCGCAATCCAATGTCTGGTCTGACTCCTGTCAGAGTCAGGCGCAGACAACCAGAAGGCGACGCCTCGACATGTCGCTTTCTGGGGTCCGAATACGACAGGCCACCCGTCGCGACCACGAAGGCGACAGGTGTGCCGTCGCGTTCCCAATACCCGATTTGCAAGCCCTGTCGCGACCCGTACAAGACCATGTCGCGTTCACCAGGCCGTCGCGATAGTACCCATGTCGCGATCTGCCTACCCTGTCGCAATCCTCATTGGCCTATGTCGCCTTCACAGGAATTTTGGTGAAAAACCCATAAAAATATTTCTGTCACTTTCTAAATAATCCAAACGTGTTATACCCCCAGTAAAAAACCTTGCCTAATAATGGAGCAATATTGAAAAATTTTAAATACATCATCACGACTTATTTCTATCTATGATTTCTCTTGCACTTGCACACACATGAACCATCCATATATGGCTGAAACCTTGCAGAAAATATCTCATAATGTATTGCAATAAAGCATATTAATTGCCCTATTTTAAAGGACTTGTATTCGTTTCTTGCGTTGTTTATATACCGATATTGATGCTCCACTGTTCTAGAATTCCTCTAGAACGTCAAGCACCTGTTTTATATACACACTTTACTTGGCTTATGGTGAACTCTCCGTCAGATATTCCTTTCGCTGGACTAGTGAACTCTTGCACAAGGCCTCCGTAAGTCTCCTCTGATCATGGATTCCCACATGGTCAACGAGCCGGTTGTACCCTAACACCTATGATACACTCTAGGGATCAGTAAGATCTAAACGGCCTTAGATTGTTCTCTCGCTCTTATCTTGAATCACGCCGAACCTCTGGACCTGTGCATAACGAGGCCATCGGAAAGGTTGTGTTCCACCTAACTGCCAACACCGTACGCGCGTGTTGTGCAACTGTTACCATCACTCGTTACTCGACGTTTCATGTGCAATGACCATAGAATCTCATCTATACTGTACTCTCTCGTCTATTCACGTTCACTGTACTATCTCGTCTCTCTCGTCTATTCATCTAGTACTCTCTGAGACTCGTTGAGCTGTTGTGGCTCCTATCGTTTGTACCATTTCATGACTGTCTAGCGCTATAATGCATACTATGCAGGTCACGGAGAGTGTCCGAGGGGCTCCATCTAGTCCTGGGGGCAGAGAGCCACCCGAAAATACTTGCAGGGGCTATTGACGGTGTTCTGCATTGCACCGTTCTGACTATACTATCTTGGCTAGACATCTGATTACTATCCTTTTAGTCTGAGGAGTTCAGACGTACTGTGATATTACTGTGCTATCACAAACTGTTATACATTAGTCTGAGGAGTTCAGACGGAATGTACTATCGTGAAACGGCTACTGTCCCAAAGTGACTATTGTCGTACTCTACCAGTGCACCGTTGTGCAACCATACACGCTATCTTGTTACATGCTATCTCGTTACACGCTTTCTTGTCATACGCTCTACTTGCTCTACTTGATACTCGCTATCTTGAGTTACTGTGTGCTATCGCGACTTGATCACATTCAAAGTGCAATTTACTCTTTACATGACCATCTACTATCATCTCTTCTTGCTATACATGTCTCTTGCTATTCTGGACAATGTCGTTACTTGCTATTGTTGTTATCGTTTTCTATCATGACTTGACTTTAGTCATCGTGCTATACATGATTCATCTGTTATTTGAACCTTGTTACTTGTGCTATTACTTTCTCGACTTTACATGACTCTCTCTATCATTAGTTACTCTGCCATTTAATGCATTAATTATTTAAAGCCTGCTTGAGCCTGAGATTTAAGTCCTACTGGGCGTTATCGCTCACCCTTCGTTATTTGTTATTGTGTCTCAGGTAAGTCAGACAATGACGTTATACGTACCAATAGGACAAGACCAGAGTGATGAGTGACCTGGAGTCCAATGACGAAGTTACCCTAGTACAATTGGAGTCTAGTAGTTATTGCTTTAGATTTCTTTTCAATGTAATGATGTCATTGAGCCTTATGTATTGGCTCCGAATTAGTGGTTGTAATAGTCTTAGTGATTTTATAATGAAATGAAGAGTTATTTCAATTATTGTCATTAGATGCTCTGATGTTTGCGAAGTATGCGCAATTGTCATTACCATACTCGTTGTTTGCGTCTCCCTCTGATTTATTCCGCTGCTAAATTGGAGGGGCGTGACATCCTCAGATGCTCCTCATGCTCTTCCTTGGTCTTTAAATATATGAGAATATCATTGATAAACACCACGACGAACTTGTCGAGGTATAGCCGATAGATGTTGTTCATCAATTGCATAAAAGCTGCAGAAGCATTGGTTAGTCCAAAAGGCATGACTACAAATTCATAATGTCCGTACCTGCTCCTGAAAGCTGTCTTGTAAATATCTGCATCCTTAATTCTCATCTGATGATATCCCGATCTAAGGTCAATCTTAGAGAAGTATTTGGCTCTTGATATTTGATCAAATAGTTCATCAACACGAGGCAAAGGGTATTTGTTCTTGATAGTGAGATGATTCAACTGCCTGTAGTCAATGCATAGCCGCAAGGATCCATCCTTCTTCTTGACAAACAACACTGGTTGTCACGCCCCGCCAATTTAGCAGCGAAATAAATCGGGGAGATGTGAGCAAAGTACATAGTAGAGTAAAATGTATAACAGTTGAATGATTCAGAGCATCTAATGAACAATAATTTGAATGAAACTCTTCATTTCATTGAAATTTCACTAAGACTATTACAACCACTAATTTAGAGCCAAATCATAGGGCTCAATGAGATCACTACATTGGAAAAAAAATCTAATGCAATAACTACTAGACTCCATTGTACTAGGATAACTTCATGATTTGACTCTAGGTCACGCATCACTCTGGTCCTGTCCCGTTGGTGTGTGTAATGTCATCGTTCGACTTACCTGAGATATAATAACAAATAACGAAGGGTGAGCGATAACGCTCAGTAGGACTTAAATCTCATAATCAAGCATGCTTTAAATAATTAATACTTTAAAGAACAGAGTAACTAATGATAGAGAGAGTCACGTAAAGTCGAGAAATTAATAGCACAAGTAACATGGTTCAAATAGCACGTGAATCAAGTATAGCACAAAGAATATGATCAGTCACGATAGAAAGAGATAACTCATGATAGCAAGTAACGTCATTGTCAAGCAATAGCAAGTAACATGTATACCAAGGAGAGTGAGAGAGTAGTTGGCCATATAGAGAGTAAATTGCACTTTGATTGATTTTCATCAATTGAAATAGTATACACTTTGATTAACTTTCGTCAATCGAGATAGTATTGCACTTTGGTTATCCGTAGATAGCCGAGAGAGAGTATAACACTTGTTTATCAATAGACAACGAAAGAATATAACATTTCTTTTGTCAAAAGACAACGAGAGAATATAACACTTTGTTTGATTGTCTTATATTAATCTTGATAGTATGGCACTTGGATGTAATGCCGACATCCTGATCATTTAACTCCCACAGGAAAATGACACTTTCGGGCGCTCTTCCCAAGACCAGATTGGGCCCTATTGCACATGCATTGATTATTTTGTTTATCGTTAGACAATCAGTCAATGGCCAATAGAGAGTACCAAGAAATAGATGAGAGCACTAGATGAATAGATGAGATAGTAGTGAGATTGTGAATAGACGAGCGAGTCGAGTATATATGAGAACTAAGGGTCAATGCACATGAAACGTCGAGTGAACGGTGATAGTAACGATTGCACAACATGCACAGATGGTGTTGGCAGTCAGGTGAAATTCTCTACCCTTCCACTGGCCATGTTATGCACAGGTCCAGAGGTCCGACGTGATTTAAGATAAGAACGAGAGCATCTAAGGCTGTTTGGATCTTGCTGATCCCTAAAGAGTATCAATATCATAGGTGTTAGGGCACAACCAGCTCGTCGACCATGTGGGAATCCATGGACAGAGAAGACTTACAGAGGCCTTGAACAATGATTCACTAGTCCAGCAGAAGGAATATCCGACGGAGAGTTCGTCCAAGTCAAGAGAAAGTGTGTATATAGAAACAAGTGCTCGACGTTCTAGAGGAATTCTAGAACAGTGGAGCGTCTGTGGACACCCAAAAGCTGTGGGCCTTGTATCGGCTGGCCCAGCTTAAAGCCCGCTACAAGACCTCTTCAACAGGTCCAAAGGGACCCATCACCAAGAAGCCCATATGCCCCATGCTAGGAGGTGACTTTAAGCATCCTCCACACCTCCCCACTACAACAAAAAGGCTGCGATTGCAGCAGAAAAGAAGAAGCTTCTTCTTCTCTTCCTTTTGGCTGGTTACGGAAAAAAAAAGGGGGAGAGGCAGTTGTGAGGCTGTTGAAAAAAATAGAAAAGGAGAGAGGCTGCTGAAGGCTTGCTAGCGTGAGAAGAGAGAGAGCTGAAGAGAAGAAGAAAAGAGAGGAAGAAAAGCTCCTCCCAGTTGGGTCCACTGGGGCCATCCAAGAAGAAGAGAGAAAAAGTCAATAGGAGAGAAGAGGAAGGGTGAGAAGAGAGAAGAAGGAGGGTGAGGGGACTGCCACGACAGTCCCCTATACTTTGTTCCCTTTTGTTTTGTTTTGTTTCATTTCCTTTCCCTCATCATGTAACTCCTCTTTTCCCCAATGGCAAAAAGATCCCCTTCTTCCATTCCCCTTGAAGAGTTATGCGGAAATACACGATACGGTAATCTAGAAGGGGGGGGGGTTGAATAGATTACCGCAATTTTAAACTATTGATGGGTTCTTTTCGATGCTACAGCAATCTCAAAGACACTTGACTAGAATTCGATTAAGTATGAGACCGTTTGAGTTGATTTAAAAGAGAACAGGGAATCAAACGTGCGTATGAACACCGTGCCTACCAATCATCTATCGCAAAACGTGAACAAACCATAGGACACGATGATTTAAGGTGGTTCGGAGGAGTACAAACTCGTGTATCCTACATCCACCGTCCACACACACACGCAGAAACGACTGCTTATGAGCGAATTCAACACTACAACTCAACCACACACACGTTGTCTGATGAAGCACGATCAGAACAACCACAATACGTGAATCAAGCACAAGGGATGCTCAAACACAATCACACACACACACGATGGAATGGAAATTATGAGATGGAGAAGAATTAGGAATTAGGGAACAAATCCGGTTGGAATTCTTCTCGTGGATCGTCCAAACGCTCTTCAAACTTCGATTGGATGAAGATTGATCGATGTAGAAGGTTGAATTGGCGACGATCCGGCTTCAGCTCCGCATAGATGGTGATTCCACGTCGATCTGGGCGGAAAGTTGAAGCAGAGCAGCAATTTGGGGCTTTTCCTCTTGGTCCCTTGGAGGCTCTTGGATGGGAGGCTGCTCTCTGCGAATTTGGCTCCAAAAGGATGCTTATATAGTGTTAGGTAAAGGTGGGGGTCGTGGAGGAAGGAAACACCCAAGTGGGCCGGATTTGGAAACCCAAAATCTGAAGTTTCCGTCGGCTGTCGACAGGTGCACTTGCATCTGTCGACAGGCAGACTCAGGCTGAGAACTGGGTTTCAGGAAAGTGAGTTTCTGAGTGTATCTGTCGACAGGCAGTTTGCATCTGTCGACAGATGCACTCAGGAATTGAAAACCTGAGCTCTGTCCTGGGTTGTCTGTGTGTATCTGTCGACAGGTACATTGCATCTGTCGACAGATACACTCAGAGATGCAAACCTGAGTTCTGTCTTGGAATGACTGTATGAATCTGTCGACAGGTAGAGTTCATCTGTCGACAGATACACCTCTTTGACAGATTTTTGTGCTTTTTGCTCATCTTTTCAATGCCTCTTCAAAGTTCCATCTTTCATGCTTGTACACCTACATGCAAATACATTGTTAGTGATGTACATTGTATGATTTAGCAATGTTTAACTCAATCACTTTCATGGTGTTTTTCATGTTAGTTAACACATCAATTTTGCATTAAATCAATGTTCAAGGATGTTAATGTGATCATCAAAAACATGATATATGGAAAAACCCAACAATCTCCCCCTTTTGATGATGACAAAAACATTCAATTGATGCATATATTGATGTTCTCCCCTTTTTGACAACATTCAAAAAGTCAAGTCATGCACATTTAGAGACAATTAAACATGAACTGAGTTTCATTGATTTATCATTGAAATTTCACAGTACATTTGATAATCATTACATGACTCAATAAAGGAAAGGGAAATAACATGAAAAACAAAAGATGACAAGACAAGTGAGACTAATTCCCATCTAAGACTCTTAGTGACCTCTAATGACCCTGAGACCCTCTATTCATCGTCATGTCCAGCAGGAGGAGGGTGACGGGATCCACCTCTCTCGGAGTAGAGGTGGTCAAGACGGTCATCTAAAGTGTCATTTGTTGTTTTAAGGTAAAATGGGTGTATGTGCAAGACAAAAATCCATATCCATTAAGATGAAGACATGACACAAATCTAAATGATTTTGAATTAAAAATGATAAGTTCTTTAATTAGATCATGAGGAACACATTTCACATAAACCAGTGAAAATTAAATAACTCTTTTGATTAATGCCGTTGAAGAGAAACATGCATTTAAATAGAGATGATAGTCAGATGACAATTGAATTAAATGGCCACAAGAACGTCTTACCGAAGAAACACATTGGACTTGACACAAAAATTTTCGGAGGCTTCACTCTATTTCTGGTATGATTTGGAATCTTTAAACAACGAAGGTGGAAAAGAGTGGCAATGAGGAGCACTTTCACTTTTTCATGTGAAGGTAGACATTTGTGATGCCAATACCCCCAGTTACTCAATGTGAGTGTCCATCAAGCCATTGTATAGAGATAATGAAATAACCTTTTGACGCGAAGACCGACATTTGTGATGCCCATGTCCCCGTTACTTAGTCATTTTCATCATTGCTCTACCTCCATCCCATAAAGAAATATAACTTTGATTGAACCGAAGAAATAGGTAGCTTTTCTCCTTTTTTTATTATTATTATTATTATTATTTTGCTTTTTGTCAAGTACATGAGATTTCTTTAGGCAAGTTGTAATGTAGAACATTAAATTCAAGAGCTTTCTGAGTTTTCAATCATTATAGATTCATGTTTAACGACAAGGGAGTTATTCAAAAGAGATGTTTAAAAATCATTTGTTTGCTCATTGTGTTCAAAATGATCTAAAAGACCTTAATCAGGTTATGCATCAAAAACATTTAGACTTGGTTCATGACTTTGACATGAAGTGGATATGAAGGATTATATTGCACACAAACAAACCAAGGTTTACCTTTAAATCAAGTAGGAACACTTTTCTTGAAAAGTATGAAGAAGGATTTGAAAAAAGGAAGAATGTGTGTATCTGTCGACAGAAGAAGTCTGTCTGTCGACAGATGCACACAGACTGAGGAGTTGAGGTTTCTGTCAGAACAAGACTGATTGTATCTGTCGACAGATGGAATGTGTCTGTCGACAGATATGAACAGAGTGGATTTTTCTGGTTTCAGATTGATTGCACATTGAGTTCAAGGAAGTGAGAATTCAACAAGAAGATGTTGGAAGAGTTTCCTCCTCAGAAAAAAAAAAAACTCAACAATCCTTAACTTACTCCCCCATAGTGTGTGCACGTGTTGACACGACATCTAAGCAAGGATTCACACAAGCATTTGATACAAAACAAGCATGATCATTTAGAGAAAGTAACACACAAGCACATGATCACAGACAAAACATTGTTTAATGGAGTTAACATGATAAAATGTAAGAAACTAAAAATCCTATGTGAAGTACAGGACCTTTATATGTAATGGGACTATGGATACTTGGCGGAGATATTTCCTCACGCATGATGATAGTTTCCAAACAAGCCGAACTTGTTCTTCCACAGTTCACCATTTGATATACCACATAGTCATTCACACATAAAGAGCATGTACTCCAATATGGAGAGTTAGTTTCATTGCATTTTACACAAACCCAATTCTCTTCTTAAGGATGTGAATCTATCTTCCGACAAGGGTTTGGTGAAAATATCAGCCAATTGTTTTTCTGGATCATCTAAGTCAACTAAGTAAATGTTATTCACTCTTTTTCCAAAGAATTTTACACTTCCTGTTTCTTTATCAACAATTTGACATGAATTTGATTTAAAGATGACGTTGTGACCTCTATCACATAATTGACTTATGCTAAGTAAATTGTGATTAAGGCCATCAACCAACAGTACATTTTCAATTGAATTGGAGGAACACTTACCAACATTACCTGTGCCAATTATTTGGCCTTTGTTGTTACCTCCAAAGATTACTTGTCCTCCGTCTTTCTCCACTAGGAAACAGAATTTAGCTTTGTCGCCCGTCATGTGCCTCGAACAGCCGCTATCTATCCAGTACCATTTGTTTTGATGTTGGGCTGCTAGGCATTCTGCAAATGTGGATCAGACAAAAGGTTTTGGTACCCAAATTACTTTGGGTCCCAAAATTTCATTCATGCAACAAAGTAGATGTTTAGGAATCCAAACTTGTTTGAACTTTTGTTTCTTTGGATTATTCCAACATTGTTTTTCATCATGACCAATCTTTTTACACACATTGCATGAAGGAATTTTCTTTTCAATTTTTTGTTGCTTGTTAGACTGTTTATTGGTTGAAACTGTTCTTGTCTGTCGACAGGCACCATTGCATCTGTCGACAGGTGGCTTTTTCTTCTGTTTGTTGGGAACATTTTGTTTAAGTTGCATTGGCTTGGTCTGAGACTTTCTTGAGTTATGCTTTGTGGGAACATGCTTGCTGTGCTGGGCTAGGATCAACAAATGAAGTGATCAAAGACTCTCCTATTTTCTTTTGTTTGACAGGTTGATATCCTAACCCATGCTTGGTTACATGTATTTTGGCGCCCAAAACCGCATCTAGATTTTGCTTCCTTTTACAAATTTCATTAAGTCCTCAGATTTTTCTTTCAGTTCCTTTTCAGTTTGTTCCAACTTTTTCTTTGTTTCTAATTGTTCTTCTTGAAGGATTCAAGAGAATGGCTTAAACAGTCTTTTTCTTTTTGTGTTTCTTGCAATTTCATTTTTAAGCAATCCATTTCTTCATCATGAGTCTTTTCATCAACTTTCATCATTTCTAATTCTTTTGTCAGGAATGCAATTCGTTCATCATTGTTCTTATCATGCACAAGGGAGTTGCATTTCTTTTTTAATGCTTTATTCTCAGATCTATATTCACGAAATTTTTCAAATAAAGTAGTGTATGCTTCCTCCCATTCACTTGCAGTGAAATCATCAAATGAGAAATTTACCTCGCTGGAGTCATCACTCCTAGCCATCAAGCATTTCACTTCTTCATCATCGGATGTTTCTTGTGCATCTTCATCTTCATCTTCATCACTCCAGGTGGCCAACATGGCTTTGGCCTTTTTGGAGGTGAATTTTTCTTTCTTCAGCTTCTTCTTGAGTTCAGGGCATTCTCCTCTCATGTGCCCCTGTTTCTTGCATTCATAACAAACAATGTCAGATTTTTTGTTGGACTCATATTTCTGTGAAAAATTTTTCTTAGGAAAGGGTTTGGAATTACCTGTTTCTCTCCTCTTGAACTTCAAAAATTTCTTGAATTGTCTAGTGAGCATTGCCATTTCACCATCATCACTCTCACTAGATGTTTCTTGCTCATCACTATCTTGTTGAATAGATTTCTTGGAGCTTGTTGATGTTTTTGGATGCTTTTAGAGCAATTGACTTTCTAGGATTTTTTCTAATTCTTTTCTTTGATGTTGATTTCATATGTCATTAGAGAGCCATTATTATTCATCCAATTTCATTTTGGAAGGTCTTGGAATCCTCAATGACAGTGGTCTTAGTATTCCAAGATGAAGTAAGAGATCGAAGGATCTTTCTCACTAAGTCACTTTCAGAGTATTCCTTCTTAAGACCTTTTAGCCCGTTAACTATTAGCATGAATCTTGCAAACATGTCTGATATGGTTTCATCAGTTTTCATCTTGAACATTTCATATTCAGACACTAACATGCAACTTTAGTTTCCCTTACCTCGGACGTACCTTCGTAGATAAGTTCAAGCTTGTCCCACATCTCTTTTGCTGTTGAGCATGTGGAGACTCTTGAGAACTCCTTTGGATGCACCGCACATTGCATCATGTTTAGTGCACCCAGTTGAGAGTTCCTTTGGCTATTTGGTCTTTCGTCCAGGTGTCTTCGTCCTCGGGTAACCATATGGTCCCTTGCTGACTATCTTCCACAGCTCATAATTTGAGCTCTCAAAAATACCTGCATACGGTTTTTCCAATAAGAATAGTCAGTGCCATCAAAATAGGGTGGCCTGGTTACTGAATGTCCCTCGGCCATATACCCTTTGCTAGAATCCATAAGATCGAAAATCTCCTGATCGCTAGATCAAATTACGAAAAACTGTAAATCGGAGAAACCCGCTCTGATACCAATTGAAGAGTTATGCGGAAATACACGATACGGTAATCTAGAAGGGGGGGGGTTGAATAGATTACCGCAATTTTAAACTATTGATGGGTTCTTTTCGATGCTACAGCAATCTCAAAGACACTTGACTAGAATTCGATTAAGTATGAGACCGTTTGAGTTGATTTAAAAGAGAACAGGGAATCAAACGTGCGTAGAACACCGTGCCTACCAATCATCTATCGCAAAACGTGAACAAACCATAGGACACGATGATTTAAGGTGGTTCGGAGTACACAACTCGTGTATCCTACATCCACCGTCCACACACACACGCAGAAACGACTGCTTATGAGCGAATTCAACACTACAACTCACCACACACACGTTGTCTGATGAAGCACGATCAGAACAACCACAAATACGTGAATCAAGCACAAGGGTGCTCAAAACACAATCACACCACACACGATGGAATGGAAATTATGAGATGGAGAAGAATTAGGAATTAGGGAACAATCCGGTTGGAATTCTTCTCGTGGATCGTCCAAACGCTCTTCAAACTTCGATTGGATGAAGATTGATCGATGTAGAAGGTTGAATTGGCGACGATCCGGCTTCAGCTCCGCATAGATGGTGATTCCACGTCGATCTGGGCGGAAAGTTGAAGCAGAGCAGCAATTTGGGGCTTTTCCTCTTGGTCCCTTGGAGGCTCTTGGATGGGAGGCTGCTCTCTGCGAATTTGGCTCCAAAAGGATGCTTATATAGTGTTAGGTAAAGGTGGGGGTCGTGGAGGAAGGAAACACCCAAGTGGGGCCGGATTTGGAAACCCAAAATCTGAAGTTTCCGTCGGCTGTCGACAGGTGCACTTCCATCTGTCGACAGCAGACTCAGGCTGAGAACTGGGTTTCAGGAAAGTGAGTTTCTGAGTGTATCTGTCGACAGGCAGTTTGCATCTGTCGACAGATGAACTCAGGAATTGAAAACCTGAGCTCTGTCCTGGGTTGTCTGTGTGTATCTGTCGACAGGTACATTGCATCTGTCGACAGATACACTCAGAGATGCAAACCTGAGTTCTGTCTTGGAATGATTGTATGAATCTGTCGACAGGTAGAGTCATCTGTCGACAGATACACCTCTTTGACAGATTTTTGTGCTTTTGCTCATCTCTTCAATGCTCTTCAAAGTTCCATCTTTCATGCTTGTACACCTACATGCAAATACATTGTTAGTGATGTACATTGTATGATTTAGCAATGTTTAACTCAATCACTTTCATGGTGTTTTTCATGTTAGTTAACACATCAATTTTGCATTAAATCAATGTTCAAGGATGTTAATGTGATCATCAAAAACATGATATATGGAAAAACCCAACACCCTCTTGCATGGCATTGGTTGTGGTGAGCATGGGGGAATAAAAGTGGTTTGGATGTTTCCCTTACCCTGTTTGGTTGTGTTTTGCATGAGACCGAGGTGTTCTTTATGTGCATGGGAGGAGGTTTGCCCTCCCCTTTATGTGTTTTTCCTCCCCCTCTTTTAGCATGAGACTTCGGTCTATTCTCTACCTGGGTAGTGAGGGAGGCAATTTAATGCCTTACCCCATTCTCAAGGGAGCCACGGTGTGGAGCTATTGGATACCTCTTGGCCCATGAAAGGGCACCCCATGAGAGGTTCATCCTTAGCCATTCCCACATTCCAAGCTAACAGAACCAAGTGAAGGTGTATGGGGGGGGGGGGGGGGGGGGGCATGCTGCTGTGCATGGCTCTCTCTCCCTCTCCTCATTTCAATTTTAAAAAGGCAAATCTCCTCCGTCACTGCTCTTTCCTCACTGTATTGAGGCCTGCAGAATCGTTTTATTCATGGATTTAGAGAGAATGGGAAGGGCAACTCAATGCCCAGGTCCCATCTCTAGTCCTGGTGCATTCTACCCATCATAAGAGACCTCCAGGAGGCATTTTCTCCCATTTCCTATGGCTGGATCATGCTGAACATGGCCCATTTTGGACTGTGTTCCAGGCTGCCGAATCACCTTTTTTTTGAGACTTTGAACATCAAGGGTTAGGTAATCAATACCTGGGCCCTGTTCGAGTTCATGAAAGGTGTCAATACATGTTGAATGTTCTATCCTCCTGATTGGACGCTCAGATCCCCTCATGGATTTTGAGAACTGTGTCCAAATAGGGCTGCAAAATCACTTTTTCATGTAGCTTTGAACACAAAGGGTGGGATAACCAATATCTAGGCCCAGTTCAAGCTTATAAATGGCGTCATACATGTTGAATGTTCTATCCTCCCTATTGGATGCTCAGATCCTATAACGGCCCTGGATATTTATACCCAATAAGGGTCCATATCCAAATCCGTCTCCCGCGAACGAACCGAAGTCTCGCAAGGGATATCACTACACGTGTCCAGTAAGAATATAAAAGACCATGATTACAGTATTAAAATAGGAAAGTACAAGTGTTTATAACTGTAAACCACAATGTACAAAAGTCTCATTACAATTTTACATGTCTAATTGAAGAGTGTACAACTACCTGGGGCATACCCCGAGGGAGCACAAGCTCAGACGACTCAACTACTCTACTGCTAGTGGTACAAGTCTACACTACTCTTGCGTAAACCACGCCAACATCGGCCAACTCCTGCCAAAGTCGGTCGACACCTGAACACACTGTAAGGAGTGAGCCTCAACAAGTCACCGGCTCAGTAGGGACCTCCCACAACGAAACCACAGCAACACAAAGAGACCTCAACACAAAAGGGTCTCACTGGAAACACCAGTAGACGAAGCATAACATGCACACACAAGCATGTTAAATGACAACTAATCTGAAGCACACTGGCTAAACCCGGTCCTCGAAAAATAAAGGGAAACACAGGACTAGCTTAACACCGCTAGTCCTCCCTACAATCAAACCACCTCGACCATAAGCCTCATCGGCAAACCATGTTGCCCAGCTAGCTAGCCCAGAGGGGGGTGAATGGGTTATTAAAAACTTCGATCTCTGATTGAAACTGTTTACTCAGGATTTCACTACCAAGGGTACAATCCCCCTTAAGGATCCTTACACCAGCCTCAACTGGTCTTCCTTCAGCCTGAAGGGAACAACAACCACCCTGGATACCACCAGGTCTTCCTTCGTCCAGAAGGGAACACAATCTAATAAGAAAAGGGTGTGGAAACAGGCTTCAGACTCTAGCTTGACCAGCTACACACTGAAGCTCCTAAGCCCCCGAGAGAGAAAGAGATATAACAAGGTTTTTCTCTCCAAGGACTACATAAGCTCTCACAAATAAAAACTATTTTTGATCACAGAGAGCTAAGAGCTAAGAACTAAGAACAAGGATGGAGTGGAAGCTTCGCTCTTGTTTTAAATCTTCTGAGGACTCGAAGAGATGGATTTCTTTCTTCTTCTAAAGTCGAACGTTGTTTCTCAGTCTATCCTCTTTTCCGATTTGAGTCTTCTATTTAAACTGCTGATTCAAATTCGAACGTTGAAGTGTCCGTTGTCTCTTATCCTTGTGTACGTTAGACTGGTCACAAAGGAAGCTTCTGATCGTCAGTCTTTTATCCTTGTGTACACGCCAAAAGAGTGTCATAGAACTTTGTGTCTTGTGTCCAACGTTGTCCAGATGAGTCTTGTCAGATATCTGTAAGCATATCATCAAAATAGAAGACAGCTAAGACTGCTGTCTATTGGTTAGTTGAGATGGAACAGATATTGCAGTATATAGCAAGGCTCCTTTCTGTCAAAAAAAAATACGTAGACAGAGTAGCATAGAAATGGAAGATATTGTCTGCATGCATGGGAGATACGATCAGAGAGCATTTAATGCATAGAAGTCAACGGACAAGATATGACTTTGACTTTTCAACGCTATTAAAAAGGCATTATACTGATGCATCAAGAAATTCGATAAAAAGAATTGCTGACTTCATAACTTATGAAATCGTTATGAATTATAGCAAGTTATGAACTGTAAGGAAATCGTTGTGATAACTTATGAAGTCGTTACACAAGCAGGTCGTTGCGAGTTCTGAAGAAATCGTTACAAGAAATCGTTATACAAAGCAAGGCGTTATGAACAGTAAAGAAATCGTTATGAATTTCTAAAATCGTACACGAAATCGTTATACAAAGCAAGACGTTATGAACAGTAAAGAAATCGTTATGAATTCTAAAGAAATCGTTACACGAAAGTTATACAAAGCAAGACGTTATGAACAGTAAAGAAATCGTTATGAATTCTAAAGAAATCGTTACACGAAATCGTTATACAAAGCAAGGCGTTATGAACAGTAAAGAAATCGTTATGAATTCTAAAGAAATCGTTACACGAAATCGTTATACAAAGCAAGACGTTATGAACAGTAAAGAAATCGTTATGAATTCTAAAGAAATCGTTACACGGTCTAAAGAAATCGTTATGACAGAGAGTCGTTGCGAGTTCTAAAGAAATCGTTACGAGGTCTAAAGAAATCGTTATGACAGAGAGTCGTTGCGAGTTCTAAAGAAATCGTTACAAGGTCTAAAGAAATCGTTGCGATATCGATTTGCTTTGAGTTTCCCGGTCCAAGAGGAAATCGTTCTGCTTATCAAAGAAGTCGATGCGGTATCGATTGTTTTGAGTTTCCGGTCAAGAGGAAATCGTTCTGCTTATCAAAGAAGTCGATGCGGTATCGATTTGTTTGAGTTTTCCGGTCAAAGGAAATCGTTCTGCTTATCAAAGAAGTCGATGCGGTATCGATTTGGTTGAGAGTTTTCTCGGCAAAAGAGGAAATCGTTTTGCTTATCAAAGAAGTCGATACTTACCAGATTGTCTTGAACTTTCATTTTTCTTTTATTTCCTATTCTCAAGGCTCAAGAAATCCATAGTGTTATTTTGTTAATCATCAAAATTAATATATAAATAAATGAAATATTTATTATGGGGACAGTTTGGTCATCAATCTCCCCCTTTTGATGATGACAAAATATACTAAAATCATACAAAAAATGAAATATGTTTTCGGATTTACGTTAGTTGTCCCCCATTTGTCATTAAGCAAAAAGATAGCTGTGAGACAAAGAAGAGAGAAAGATTTATATTAAGATGGAGAAGATAATACAGAGGAGATAATAAGGAGGCATGCTGTGAGACAACAGCCATGCCTTGATCTCAAGGTCCTAAAAAAATTTCAGAAAAAACGCCAGAGGCAACTGAGAAGAGGGTCCCATGGAAGGGATGTTCCTCTGAATGTAGAGTTGCCTTTGCTGCTCTAAGAATTCTCCATACTGAGATTTTGTCCAAAAAGAATCTGTAGTAAGTACTCTTACCAAAACTGGCCCTATGGAGAAATCTGTCCAAGGAAATGGGATAGTGGATCTTTTGATTTAACAGATCCTGCTTTAAGGCATAGAAAGCAGAATATCTAGATGCCCATACAGCATAGATCTCTGGTATGGGTGCGATGGAGTTTAGATCCAAAAAAGCTTCTGCAGAAAGAGCAGGCTTCCTCTGACTAACTAGATCTTGATTGATAGCTTCCAATTGCTGATAAGAGGCCTGATAGAGACGCTCCATTCTGATGAGGTGAGTCTTTCACACTCAGAATGAGTGGAGCTAAGATTTGAGAAGACATGCGGCCAGAGTGGTATTCTCTGAAGATGAACCGCAAAAAGGAAGGAGATCTGCCTGCTTGGCTGACATCCTGCCCATCTGTCTTGCAAACATATCTAGAGCATGAGACCTAGCATCTGAATCAAACACTAAAGAGTGCAGCTTCGGCAGAAGAACTGGAAAATCAACATTGAACGAGACAAAGTCTACTTAAAGGAAGGTTGAGAGGGGTTTCTGATTTCAGCACAGTAATCTGCGAATGGAACTGGTAAAACTGAACTTCTGGAATTTTGTTCAAGTAACAGAAGTCACTGTACAGCTGAAAGGCTCTGGCAATGCGAATTTCCTTCAAAATGAAGGATCCCAAGAGTTCTTGTGCTGGATGATAAACCACTCAGAGAAGGTGAGTGGGTGAGCTCTGTGAGCGAGGGATTCGGCCCTTGCAGTCAGGTATTTTGCATACTGAGCTTATTTCCTTTGATAGCTGCCCACTGATCTTCAGTCTTGAACTCAGTGCCCTCAAGGATTTTGGATTTGAAAGCTTGAGATAGCTGAGTAAAAGGAGAACAATGTCCAGGTGATCGGATAGGTTGAGAAAAAGAATACATAAATGGTAGAAAGATACATTTCTGGAGGTATTCTTTGTAGATAGGTCTTCTCTTAGGATCAAGGGTAAGAGAGTACCATAAAGGAGGGTATAGAGGAACAGAAGGAGTGCTTAGAGATGAGGAGGTTTTCTCTTTTCATGGCAGGCTGGGAGGGTCAGTCCTGTGAATGTGAGAGGCTGTGGAAAAATGGTGAGGAGGGTTCCTTTCAAATGTCTGGAACATTGGTGTCAAAGACACCAAGAGGCAGAGGTTTATCTGGAGAAAGATAACAGAATTAGGAGGAGTAGGAGGATAGAAAAAATGTTTAGGATTAAAGGAAGAGGTTGGTTGAAGAGGAGATGTTTGAATTTTAATAGGTGAAGGTTTAGGAGTTAAGGAGGATGGAGCTGAGATGTGAGCTGGAGTAGGAGAGAAGGAGGGTTGAGATGAAGTAGAGGATGAGGAAGGTTGGGTGCGAGGCATGGGATGTTTTATGGTTGGTGGAGCAGGAGGTGCAGTAAGGAGATGAAGGTGTGGAGAGGGTTGGAGTGGCAAGAGATGAAGTATCAGGGGCCTTGGAGACTGACATGGCTCTTTCCCTTTGGCCTGACTCTCCCTGACTGCTTGAGAGGGTCCTGAAGACCCTGAGGCTGCCACTGGTCCGGGTGACCTCACGACAGATGGCCCTGATGGCCCTGACCCTTGAACTGGTGGCCTTGTTGGCCGAGAGACTTCTGCTGGAGGCCCTGGTGGCCTGGGAACTTCAGCTGGACTGCTCTGAGTGGGTGCAGGAGGCACACCACTAGACCTTGAAAGATTAGCCAGCAAAATCTTCATATCAGACATCTCTTTATTGAAATACCTCATTGCATTTCTGATTGAAGATACGTCTGAGGAGGTTGAAGCTTGATTTGAGACAATGCCTTGTATGCTAGACTGAACTGATGCCAAGATCTCTCCTTGGGCTTTTAACAAGGCCATAACATGCTTCAACTTCACTTTTCTATGGCCCTTCCTTGACCTCCTGTGAACAACTTTTCTGCTTACCTTGCTGAGAGACAGGCCTCTACATTTAAATTGCTTGCACTTGGGCCTTCACTAACATCAACCTTGGCGGGAGCTGGGATTTCCTGAGTAGGTGTAACATTTCAAAATATCTTCATTCACAGGCTTCTCATCTCAGCTTGCTCCCCCTGAATGGGAGCAGGGACTTCAATACTTTCTGCTCCCCCTGAGCAGGAGCCTCTTCCAAGACAACTTTCTCCAAGTGGCCTTCTGCCACGGATTCAGATACTTCAGGATCAACTCTACTTTGCTCCCCTTGGCTAGGAGCTTCTTCCATGACCACATCTTGTTGAGTACCTGCTTGTACCTCAACATCTGCAACTGATTCAGACTGAACTTCAGTATGGCCTGCTGCCATAACTTCTTCAGCAGGTCCACCTGCCTTAGAAGAGACTGAGATGGAGGGAATGGAGTCCAATACCTCTCTTAAAATAGAGGCGACTAAGGTGGTGGGCAAGGAATCTGCCACACCAGCTGCACCCTCTTCCAATCGAGCTTCGGATTGGCATCCCACAGCTGACTCAACTGGTTCTTGCTCTGCTTGATTTGCTGCTGCTTGCTCTGCTGCTGCTTGCTCTACTTCTACTGCTTCTTGCTCTGCTGCTGCTTCTGGAATATCTGCAATAACTGCTTCTCCTACAGCCACAGAGGATTTGACCAACTCCTTCTTGCACTGAAAAACCACTTTTCTTCAGGTTTCTGGACCTTATTGACTGGCCCATCTTTTCAGCTACTGCACCTGACAAATCTACTCCAAAGTGCTTGAAAATCTGGTCAGTAGATGAGCATACGGAAGGGAAACATTCAACTTGCTCTTTGTTTCCCATAGCTGAGCATGTGCAAACACCATTCGCTCAATCATCACTGCGGCCAGGGTTATTTCTTTGTTCTGGATTGCCAGAACATTATGTCCGAATCTGCCCTAGTACATGAAGAAAAGGTAGCACTACGAGGTACTAAGATTTGGCAGACTATAAAGTGAAGCAATCTATTGAATGCGGACATCTGATTAATATCAAGCTTCCCATCCTTCAACTTAAATCCTGGACCGATAATCCCGAGACCTTTGACTTCATCATTCACAGAGTGAATGCCACTAAATCCAGAGGTCTTCACTCCAAACAAATCACGCAAAAGCTCATGGTTATTCTGATTGGATGCCCTTGACAGAGGAAACAAGGGACCCATCTGCTTTGACTTCAGACAAATGTAGAAGGCTTTTACCAAGTCGGGTAGCTTACCTCACTGAAGGTGACCACGTCCATCCACTGCAATCTTCTTAGAGTATCAACTAGCTGGCCATGCCACTTTTCTCAAGATTCTGAACATCCACTGCCTTATTTCCGCAAATCTTCGTCTTCACAAACGTAAATCTTTCTTGCTCCCTTGGGGATAATACTCAGCACTGTAGCCCCAACACTTCCGGGATC
>CM024763.1:52525422-52592912 GCA_014218235.1 Colocasia esculenta | reverse complement strand
AAAGAACCTTTATGCGCAGGTCGTTTGGTTGCATATGGGTTTTTGAGGCTCTGGCATATAGATTGTACTATATTACTGTTTACATCAGATATGTACAGATATTTATTTTATATTGGTAAAAAAACAACTCTACACCTCCGATTTTTAATAGTCATTAATAAATATCATTACTTACAATATCGTAAAACCATAAGTATATATATTGTAACCTCTCCAAAAAGTATTACTACGGTTATGAACCATAAGTATAGATGGCAATACCTATAGTTTTTAAAAAAACTTAACCTAGGCTTTTTTATAAGTCTTTTGACCACGGTTATATTTGTATGAATAACCCGATATATACCTACGATTATTTTTCTGTGGTATATTCTTTAGTCACCGGGCGCATGCGTTTCGGATTCAAACCGTAGCACTTTCCGTAGGTAAAGGGTTTTACCTTCGGTTTTGTGGCCTATACCTACGGTTATTATGCGAAGCTATATGTCATTTTTTTTGTAGTGAATGATAGAAGAAGCTCGGGGCATGCTTGAGATGTGGTGGTCATGACCACCGTATTCTTGACTGTCCAATGATGAAGAACCAACCAGGTAGAACTCAAAATGCACTGCGGCGTCAGGGACGCCTCAATGCTGTCATAGATGCTGACCTACCCGAGGAAGGGGGTATGGTGGAAGGTACCATTTCCATACACTCTCAACCTGCTTTTGTGCTTATTGATACTGGAGTTGCATATTCATTTATTTCCACCCATTTGCCGCAACTCTACCTGTCAAACCTGTACCCTTGAAATCCAAGATTTCTGTAGCCTCTCCACTAGGCTCAGAATCTGAACTCACTCACTACTTGCCAAAATGTGAAACTATAATTGGAGGACACAATCTCCCTGCCGACCTCATCTGTTTAGACATGAAGGGTTATGATGCCATTTTGGGTGTCGATTGGCTAATTGAATATGATGCCGATGTGAACTGTCTCCATAGGAGGGTCACTTTTAAAAGACCAAACCTCCCAACTCTATCACTACTTGGCACCCGTTATCACAAACACCCTATCTTGATATCCTCCCTAAAGGCTTCTAAGCTGATCAACCAGGGTTGTGATGCTTTCCTAGTTTCCGTCTTGGCAACTGAAAAGAAGAAACCAACCCTAGAAGACATTCCAATAGCCAAGACTATCTTGATGTATTTCCAGAGGAATTACCTGGTATACCACCTGAGCGGGAGGTAAACTTCACCATTGAGTTACTCCCTGGGCAGCCCCTGTTTCAAAGGCTCTGTATCGTATGTCCCCTGTTGAATTGCAGGAATTGAAGAGACAGATCCAAGAATTGCTAGATCAGGGTTTTATCAGACCTAGCACATCCCCGTGGGGATGCCAGTGCTATTCGTCAGAAAGAAGGACGGGACAATGAGGCTATGCATTGATTACCGTCAGTTGAACCAGTTGACAATAAAGAATAAGTATCCACTGCCCCGCATTGATGAGCTTTTGACCAGATCTCCGGTGCACAATATTTCTCCAAGATAGATCTAAGATCAGGCTACCATCAACTAAGAATAAAGGAGGAGGATATTCACAAGTCTGCATTCCGGAGTAGATATGGTCACTATGAGTTCGTGGTCATGCCGTTTGGTTTAAAAAATGCTCCAGCGGCTTTCATGCAACTTATGAACAATATCTATAGGCCGTACTTGGACCAGTTTATAGTGGTGTTCATTGATGACATCCTTATTTACTCCAAATCTAAAGAAGAACATGAGGAACACTTGAAGGTTGCTCTGCAAGTGCTCAGAGATAATCAACTCTATGCTAAACTTAGTAAGTGTGAATTCTGGATGGAGGAAGTGTCTTTCCTTGGTCACATCATATCCAAGGAGGAAATCTCTGTGGATCCATCTAAGGTGGAGGCGGTGAAGAACTGGGAAAGGCCGACAACGATGTCGGAGATTAGAAGCTTTCTGGGTTTAGCCAGTTATTATCGTTGCTTCATTAAAGATTTCTCAAAGATAGTTGTACCTTTGACCAGGCTTACCAGGAAGGAGAATCCATTCGCATGGACTGATGAATGTGAAGAAAGTTTCAGGGCATTGAAAGAGCACCTTACCTCAGCACCCGTATGCCGGTGGCTGAGGGTAGTTTTGAAGTATACACCGATGCATCTGGGATCGGCCTTGGCTGTGTGCTGATGCAAAATGGGAAGGTTATATGCTATGCGTCCAGACAATTGAAGAAGCACGAGGACAATTATCCTATACATGATCTAGAGCTAGCTGCTGTAGTCTTCGCCTTGAAGATATGACGTCATTATCTATATGGTGAGAAATTCATTGTGTTTTCTGACCATAAAAGTTTGAAATATCTGTTTTCTCAGCAGGACTTGAATATGAGACAGCGGCGGTGGTTGGAGTATCTCAAGGACTTCGACTTCACGATCCAATATCACCCAGGAAAAGCAAATGTGTGGCAGATGCTCTAAGTAGGAAGCCATGATCACGTTGTCAAGCTTAATGGTAGACTAATGGAAGTTATTAGAAGACTTCGCCAGGTTAAATATTGATGCTGACATCAAAGAGAAGGGATGCTTTGTTGCTAGTGTTAGAGCATAACCCACACTATTGGAGGACATCACAACACTCCAAGACAATGACCCTATACTTGTGGAGATTAAGGCTAACCTGGACCAGAGGCCGGATTTCTCATTAACTGAAGATGGAAGGCTATTGTTCCGGGATCGGGTCTATGTACCCGACCATGCGGAGACAAAGAAAATGATTATGGATGAGGCTCACAAAACCATGTACACTATTCATCCAGGAACTACCAAAATGTATCAAGATTTGAAAAGAAGCTTCTGGTGGCCTAATATGAAGAGAGAAGTGGCAGAATATGTCGCCCGATGCTTAACATGTCAAAGGGTCAAGGCAGAACACATGTGACCCGCAGATAAACCTAAACCCCTAGAAATTCCGGCATGGAAATGGGAAAGTATAGGGATGGACTTTATTTTCGGACTACCTAAATCTAGAGGTGGATTCGATGGAATCTGGGTTATTGTCGATCGCTTAACTAAGTCGGCTCACTTCTTGCCAGTGAAGAATAAGTGGTCAGTAGATGTTCTGGCTACATTGTATGTGAAAGAAATAGTCAGATTACATGGAGTACCGGTGTCTATCGTGTCTGATAGAGACCTAGGTTTACATCCCATTTTTGGAAAGGACTGCATTACTCTTTGGGATCTAAACTGAACATTAGCACGGCTTTCCATCCACAGACAGATGGTCAGACAGAGAGAACCAACCAGGTGGTTGAAGATATGCTTAGAGCCTGTGTCCTAGATTTTGGAGGCAGCTGGCACGAACACTTACCTCTTGTGGAGTTCGCCTAGAATAATAGCTATCAATCTAGCATCCAATGGCACCATTTGAAGCACTCTATGGCAGGAGTTGCCGATCTCCAATATGTTGGTATGAAGTTGGCGAAAAACAAATGCTAGGACCAAGATGATAAGGGAAACCACAGAGAAGGTAAAGCTTATTAAAGAAAGAATGGCAGTGGCACAGCAAAGACAAAAGGCATATGCAGATAACAGAAGGAGAGACCTGGAGTTTCAGGTGGGTGAACATGTATTCTTAAGGTGTCTCTAGGCCATGGGATCAGGCGTTTTGGCATTAAAGGCAAGTTGTCACCAAGGTTTGTCGGGCCTTTCGAAATTCTTGAAAGAGTCGGCGAGGTGGCATATCGTCTCGCTTTACACCACCACAAATGGACGGAATGCACAATGTGTTCCACATATCCATGTTGAAAAAGCATGTACGAGATCCATGGCATGTTATAGAATACGAGCTTCTGGGATTCAACAAAGACGGAACATATCAAGAGAAGCCAATTAAGATCGTGGACGGGAACTGCGCCAACTAAGGAACAAGGTTATTCCACTAGTAAGGGTTAGATGGAATCAACGCATGGATGAGGACGACACGTGGGAAACGAGGAAGCAATGCGCAAAAGATACCCGGAGCTATTCACAAGTAAGTACACATCACTTGTACAATAACTTGCTATACATGAATTTGGGGACCAAATTCTCTTAATGGGAGAGGGTGTGGCACCCCGAAAATTTTAGCTATATAAAGAATTCAAATAAATGGAAATAAATAATTTCTAAGTCGGAAAACCGTTAACACAGAAATACGATGCAATCAAAAATTTAATAAAAGTGTTGGAGAGACTTCCAACATTATATATTAATGACCCAAATCATAATTGGGTCAATGGACATCATGTATCCCAATAATCAAACAAAGCTAGAAAATGTAGGGAAAATTCGTAACTCTAAATAGGCTGAAATTAGAAAAGGCAATTTGAGTTAAATTGGGATGCAATCATGCATTCTTGGCACCCAAATTCGTGCCTATCTATAGTGGGAGGTTTCCTAAAGCCTCACACACTCTATGGGAGGAAGAAATCCTCCCTAAGTAGGAAACTAACCTGTCAAAACTGCAACTAGCTATCCTAGTCGTAATAGGACTCCTAAAACACCATGGTTGCTTAATTACTCTTCACCAAACCTTAGGAACGAGTTTTAGAACTTGCTAGGGTCGTGTGGAGGAGTTCTTGGCAACTTGGGAAGCAGGAGATCCCCACACCAAGCCGTTCTTCTTCCCCGTTGTGTCTGCTGCGACCTGCACAAACCATCATCTTGAAGTCGACCAAAGTGAGTCAAACCTAAATCAAACCTTACAAGGCTTACACCTTTGGAACGAGGGTCAAGTCTACGTTCTAACCCAAGTGGAACGCCCAAATTCCATGTAGTATACACGAAGTGGTAAGCGTTCTCCTCCAAGTGGTCTGAACACGGGTTTTTCTAGAAAAATGAGACTTCTTCAACCCAGAAGGTAGGTTTTCTCGGGCTAAATATTAACATATCCTATACCAATGTGTAGAGCATCAAGTTAGCTTTCAATGCCCTCTGGTTTTATCGAATTGCATCTAGTAGATTTTGAATTACAAGCGTTTTGCCAAAGTCGCGCACTGTTAGGGTTTTTCCCGTACTTCTTATCATGCACATGATTCAAGACCAAATTAGACTAAACTTTCTTCACAAATGTTCTTCTACTCTTAGTCATGATCATCTTTAATGTTGTACGTTTTGTCCAAAAGTCTTTTGTTAGAGAATTACAAGCATGGTAAGAGAGTCACTGCAGGATTCTGCGATTTCAGACTGCACTTAATTTTATGTTCTTCATATGTTTCTCGGGATTCGAAACCTAATTAGGTCAAACCCACAACATCAAAGTTCTTCTACTAGTTGTTCTAGTCATCTTTTATGTTGAACGTTTTGTCAAAATGTCATTCGTTAGAGAGTTATAATCAGAGTAAGTAAATCCTGCATAAGATGTGTTTTCAGGTTCTACATGACCTATAAGTTTGTTCTGGAAGGGCACTAGTGTCAACACTACTTGAACTAGTGTCGACACACTGTCCCAGATCAGCTCAGAAGGTGTTCTGGGAAGGTCTCTAGTGTCGACACTACCTGATCTAGTGTCGACACTACCTGACCAGTTTTGCCCAAAAGGTGTTCTGGAAGGCCACTAGTGTCGACACTACTTGAACTAGTGTCGACACACTGTCCCAGATTGGCCAGAAGGTGTTCTGGGATCAGTCTTTTGTGTCGACACCACCTGAACTAGTGTTGACACTACTTGACCTTTTTGCCTTGTACTTGAAGCACTGTGTCGACACTACCTGAACTAGTGCCGACACTACTTGATCAATTCTTCATTATTTTGCCTTGTGTTTGGAGCATAGTGTCGACACCAGTAAGGGGTGTGTCGACACTACCTTTGCAAAATATTGCCTGTCTTGGGTCTGATCATGGCATGATGTCTATTTAATGGCTTAAAAGTGTTTAACCCATTGAAAAAAATCCTTAATTACATGAATATTATTCTAATTGCTTTCTTAATGATATGATCATACATGAAGCTTGTGATTTACTCTTGTTACCATTCTAGCTTGAGTTAAATGATAAATATTATCTTAAAATCATGTAAACCCATATGTAGTTAAATACATTGATCTTTGCATGCCATCATGTTAAGTGTTTTCCGAGAGTTTGAGACCGACGGATTGTGAATTGACACGCGTACATCACTACACACTTTTACATCTCTAGAGTGCACTTCCTTTCTCTTCTTGTTCTCATGAGCATGAATTACAATCTAGACTAAAGCCATTAATGTAAAGATTGAACTAAATTATAAATTGTACCGTTCAGCTACCGAATTTATCTCTTGACCATGGTTATCATGAAATCATGTTTAGTTACTTATTACTTGTTCCCATCATCATCATGAACATGACATTACATATGCTTACTTATTGCAACTCTCATCGGCCATTATTATGACTGTGGGTATCAACATTTAAAATTTTACATGAGATGCTGACAGGGCACGGAGTGTGTCCAAGGCTCCAATCTAGCCCCAATGACGGCGAGTCATAGATATACTGTTAACCATGGGGTATAATGATTACTGCGTTGCATCTGCGCTGGGAGTACTTTCTTGCTTGTTGAATGTTAAATACATAACCACATACATGTGGCCTGTGTGCACTCTTGGTGGATCTTTCCTTGGTGTACATTAGTGTTTACGTGCCTGATTAGTGTTACTTGATCGTGCTTGTGCAATCTTGCTTGCTTGCTTGCGTGATATGGTCATCCTGCATTTATTGCAACTATGATATCTTGCGTTCTTGTAAACTATTGACATCAAGTGAAATCTTGCGTGCTTGTACAAAGTGATCTATTGCTAGTACTCTCTTGTTATATCATTCCAGATCTTATTCTATCTTGATCACTCTATCTAGCTTGTTTCATGCATCATGTTTTAAATCTGTTTATTCGTACATGCATAACATGACATTGATCGTGCTTACCTAGTTCTAAAATGTTAATCACTTATATCATTGCCCGCACATTGAGATATAAATCCTACTGGGCTAGTTTGCTCATCCCCCTACTTTTACCCAATTTAGGTGACTATGAAGTTCAAGAGGAAGAGCAAGTCGAGGATGGGAATGCATCCGAGTGATGAGCGTTCCAATTTTGAGTCTGTCTATAGTTAGTTCATTTGAGTGTTAGAACAATGTAGTAGGAAGTGAGGTATTATGTACTTTCCTTTTTATTGAGTCTTAGTCCTGTACTAGTTTCAATTTGAATACAATTTATATTGAGTTCAACATTTGGGCCCTATTATGATGTTGTGTTAATACACATTTAGAGCGTGCTAGATAGAGACTTATTTGCCGACTGTTCACGTCTCGGGATATCGACTCGAATTCTTCGAACTAATATCCGTTGCGTAATTCTCGGGACATGACAACTGATGTGAACGCGACGGAGGTGTAGGTCGCGTTCTGAACGCGTCGGTAGTGGGGGTCGCATTCTGGTTGCCGCCGCTAGGGTCGACGTCTGCATGTGCGCCGCGTGACGCGCATGGAGTGGAGCTTGCTGACATCAGGATTGGAAAGGCGACGCCCTAGTCCGTCGCGATCAGGTCGCGACGGGAAGGTACGTCGCGATTCTAACTGTTGTTCGGTTTATAAGTAGGTTGGCCGAACAGAGCTTTCACAAGCTCTGCTCGACCTGGGAGGAGCTACTGCGGGCGATTCGGCGTTCCGACGTGGTGTTCGATGCGCTCTCGACGCGAGGACGTCGCAGGGAGTGGGGGAAACGCCGCGCCATGCATGGATTACGCGTTCTTCGTGAAGGTAGGGTGTTCTACCTTGATTTGTTGCGTAGATTGCATATTGGCTTGTTTACTACTTTAAAAACAGTAGATACCATGTCTAGGAGGTGAAATAAGCATGAAATTTGGGTTGAAACGGGATTTAGGGTGGTTTGCATGGAAGATCCATAGATGGTTCCCGGATTAGGGTTTTTTTCTGAGAAGGCGACGGTCTCTACTGTCGCGACTAGATCGCGACAGGCTGACCCGTCGCGACAGGATTCTTATTGTGACATATCGTGGCGTCGCGATTAGAAGGTTGTCATGGCCTCTGCGCGATCACAGCCGAGGATTCTGCTTTGCGTGCTTTTCGTATCATGGATATCCGATTATTGATGTTTAACATGCATGGTTTTGGTAAGAGGTGCATTGACACTCGTGAAACTCTGTGAGCAGGTTGCCCACATGGTTAGTAGGTGGTTAACATATTCGGTGTGGTGTTATCGTGGTGTGAGGTGCTTTGGCACCTGTGACACCTCTAAAGCATGACATATAAATAGTGTGTGTTTACGTGGTTTGAAGATGTGCATGGCACATACTCCGTTGTGGTGGTGTTACGCGTGTGTAGGTGTGTGTGTGTGCATGGCACATGCACTGGTTGTCGTAGTGGCCAGGCAATGATGGTTCCAGTATGTACCTAGCCTCAGTCTTGTAGCATCCTATGTGGACTATTAGAGATGGTTTAATTAATGTAATGCAAGTAAGGTTAAGAGTTAGTGTATATGGTATGTATGTGGCAAGGAGGTCATGTGATGACCAATGATAGGCCAGTTTGTAATTGGTTATCGTGGTTTACATGTGTATGGGTGTGAGGTGGTTTGTAGATCACACGGTGATCGAGGTTAAGCTATTCTTGATATTTGTACTGTGGTTTGTAATAAAGAATATATAAGTATATATTTATCGTGGTTTATGCATTGCTGAGTTTGGTGGTCCGGCGCCTATTCCGGAATGCCTCTTCAGTTGGGAGCCCCAGGTTTTGTGTGAGTCAGGCACTTGTGTGTGCTCTAGGCTTGTCCCGGTGCAGTGGTACCGTCGAGGTCTTGTCGTCTTCCTGGACACCCTCACTCTCGAGGAGAGTTGTCGTCCGGCTGAGGGAAAGACAGCAGTGGGACAGTGACTTGTGAGAGTTTGTGTTTAGTCACTTGTAGCGCGCTCGTAGCTGGGGGTTATGGACACCAGTAGACGTACTGGGCCCTAGCTAGTCCTGTTACCAGTGTCTCACTTTAGAGAGCTCAGGCCAGAGTCTCTAATGGTGCTAGGCATGGGCCTGCAGGGGTGTGACCTGTAGGTTGTGGTGGTTTGCTTGGACTCCACAGTTCTTGGCTTTACTTGTGTTGTGGAGCTGCAGTTGGACCTTACGTCCGTGACTGCGAGACTAAGGTTAGTTCTTGTGTTGCGTTGTCCGGTTGGATACTGGAGTCATGAACCAGTAGTCTGTCCCGTGTGGTGGCGTCGTGCTTTCCGACTCGTGCTTTGCTATTGGTTATAGCGTGTGTCAGTTGTAGTTTTACCTTTGAGATGTGCCTTGGTGTTGGCACGGTTGTTATTGTTGTTAGTGAGCGGAGACTCACTAATTGTGGTTTGCTTGGTGGTGGTGTGCCCTCATGGTGGCACAGTTGTGTTTGTGTTCCGTGGTGGTACCTCGTGGCGGTAGGGACTTGTACTCTTTGTAGGTACTAGTTTTTCATAGTACACTGAGTACTAGCCGTTTTCAGATGGTGAGGTGGAGGTCATGCGGTGAGACCTTCCACTTGTTGTGTTTTACCCTTCCTTGGGTAAGTTTCCGAATATGATTTAATGTGCGATGGATTGGCATCGTGGTAGCCAGTCCTGTTTCTTAAAGTATGACATTTGATACATCGTGATTTAAGGGTATAAAGGATTAGCTTTTGGTTAGCAATCATGTTGCCCATATGTTTAGAGGCTTGTCAGTGAAG
Source organism: Colocasia esculenta (assembly GCA_014218235.1). Classification (NCBI taxonomy): domain Eukaryota; kingdom Viridiplantae; phylum Streptophyta; class Magnoliopsida; order Alismatales; family Araceae; genus Colocasia; species Colocasia esculenta. Next base: position 52,583,179 of record CM024763.1, on the reverse strand, counting down.
CTAGTAGCTTAGGCAATGCTTTGCCTGTGTGGCTTACAGCTTAGGCGACCAGCTATTGAGGTGTTGTGCCTGTGAGGCTTGTGGCCTAGGCTTTACAGTTATTGAGTGGACTAATGGTGTTGTTGTCTCTTCGTCTTTTCGAGACTTGCAGCAACTGAGTTAATTATGTTTAGTATTGATAATTATGCTTTGTTGTGAGCATGATATGGTTTGGCCTCCGATGTTTCCAGTGAGACCCGTTGGGGTTGAGGTTCTTCTGCGTTGTGTGTTGTTTTAGGTGGTTCCCTACTGAGCCAGTGACTTGTTGAGGCTCACTCCCTTACAGTTCTTTTTCAGTTTACCGTTGGTGTCGCTTGAGGAGGTGTTGTGACAGACTTGTACCACCAGTAGTAGTGTTAGTACAGTTTTGTGAGCTTGTGCTCCCTCGGGGTATGCCCCAGGTAGTTGTACTCTTTTTAATTTGGACATGTAATAATGTAATGGGACAGTTGTAAATTGTATAAGCAGATATGAGCACATATCTTTTCTTGTGTCTCTTACTGTTGTGGTATGTCTTTTATATTCTTCCTGGACACGCGTACGAGCTATCCCTTGCGAGACTTCGGTCCGTTCGCGGGAGACAGATATGGATATGGACCCTTATTGGGTATAAATATCTTGGGCCGTTACAGTTGGTATCAGAGCAATGGTCCAGTTAGAATATGAAAAGACATTAAGATTACAATGTCCCAATACATAATTTAAAGTCCACTGCTGGTAGTAAGTCTGTAGTTTCCTGTGCTTTTTAGTACAGTTTCCATATGAGTTTTGATATATGAATTGTATGTGTAGTTGGTTAGATCAGTAGTTGTGGGTAATAGTAGATATGATTGGTGATGTAATATGAGTGATTATTGGATTGTGGTTAAAGTATAATTGATTAAAGATTCTTTATTATAGAAATTGAAAGAATTAATGAATTCAGTTATGAAATTCAGTAAAAAGTGTTTCATTCAAGATCAGAGCTGGTAGAGAAAGGTATAAAGTATTGATGTGATAGAACAATAGAGGGAATTGTATCTTTATGAGAAATAGGGCTTTGTAATTATAACTGTTAAATGGGTGAATTGTGGTTGAAAATTATAGTAAAGATAGTCATTGTGTTTGAGATTTATGTTAATAAAGTGTTAAGAAGTTGCTTGGATAAGTATGATTAATGGCATGTTAGGTTTGAAATGATCAAGTGAGGTAGTCTAGCTTGAGATGAGAGGCTGGTAAGCAGAGGAGCAGTGATCAAGATGATTCTTAAGTGTGATTTGTGATTAGAAATAATTACAGTAACGAATTTAAGGTAATGCTGATATAAATAATAAGGATAATAGAAAGTTTGATATAGAAACTTATGTAAGTGGATGTGAAGTGACCTGTTGGTTAAAGAAAGAGTAAAAGAGCATGGGAAGTCAGATTTTTTCGAGAATTTTATAAGAAAAGATGTTTGTTAATAAAAGGCAGTGGATAAAGATTTCGCAGAAAGATTTGTATAAGGTTATTGCAGTGTTAAAGATAAGAGTAGTGGTGCCAGCATTTGTGTATAGATTGTGGAAGCAGAGAAAGGAAATTGGTGTTAGAGGCAGATTGAAGTTAAAGCTAAATAATTAAAGTAAGTTGAAGCTATGTAAATTAGAATAGACAAGGTTAAATCCATTGAAAAGTAGTGGGGAATAGCAAAGTGAATTATGAATGGATATTTGTGAATGAGCTATAACAGTGAAAATGTTTGTATTTGGTGGTAAATTAGTAATGTGAAATAAAGAAATTAAGTAGAATAAATCATTGTGTTTTAAAGAAATAATTTTAGTTTATAGTTATGTTGGAAAGTAAGAAAGATTGTAGCATAATTGGCACCTGAAAATTAGTCAGCTAATAAACAAGTTAAGAGAAATATTTTGCAGAAATGGTGTTATGTTATTGATAGTAAAGATAAAGTTTAGTATTAATGATCAAGTGGATTATTGACTAGTGATAATTAAATGATTCAGGAAATGTGCAATAAGAATTTGCGTAATGATATGCAGTAAGGTGATTTGGATGAATAAATAAATTTTGTTATAAGAATATTTCTAGAATTTGAAGTAAAGTTATAATAAATCAGTTAAGGAGTAGTGAGCAGATTAAGGTATAGTGAAAGGGAGTAGAAAAAGGGAGGAGTAATATAGTCAGTTTAATGGTAAAGGAATTTCGAGATTTGATGTCATATAATTGAGCAAGGCTTAAATAAAGGTAAAGGTGAATCTCTGAGTATGGATAGCAATGAGAATGGAAGATGTGAAAAGATATGAATTAGGTTTGTTAAACTAGTCAGAGAATATTGTCTAAAGCAAAGAATATATATAAAAAAGAGAAGAAAGGGGAAAGGTATATTAATATTGATATATACAAGATTTAGAATTTAGTGTAAAGAAGATATAGCAGAAGATAGAATATGAGTGGAATTAGTTAAGTGAATTGATGTATGATAAGAGAAATGTAAACTTAGTTGGAAAATATAATTTAAAGTAAGATAAGTTAAGGGAATCCAGAATTCATGAAACATTTGGTGAAAGGTTTAGTATAATTAGAGTAGCGCAGCGGAAGCGTGGAAGATTTAATATTCATGATTATCTGAAGCTTAAGTAATTAAAAGAGAATTTTAAGATCTGATGCAATTGAGCCAAATGATGGTTAGTGGTGATAAATAGTGAAATAACATCAGGAAATTTAGAATTTTAAATAATGTAAAGTGAAAGGATTTAAGCAAGAAAGTGGCTCAGAAAGAAATGTTGTAAACACAACTAGAAAAAAGGTGGAAATAGGTTGAGTCTAAAGAGATAAAGTGCTATTGGCCAGGTAGAATTACCTGAAAATGTGGAAATAGATCGAGCCCAAGCAGATAAAGCGATATCGGCTAGGTAGAATTGCTCGGAAAATGTGGAAATAGGTCCGTCCAAGGAGATAAAGCGCTAATAGCAGGGTAGAATTGCCTATGGCTGAAAGGTAAATAATAGCAGAATAAATTCAGAGAATAAAGTAATACGGAATAAATTAAAGAGAAAGGGAAGGCTGAGCAAGTGTGAAAGTGAGTATTGGTTTGAAAGAAGGATGCAGAGGAAGCTCTGCATATGGCTTTGTTTCTTTTTAGGTGATAGTGTGGTTTATTGTCGCTCGTTTTGAATGTCGAGGACGACATTCCTTTTTAGGTGATAGTAATATAACGTAGCGCATTTTTCGAATCTTCACGTATTGTTGATTAGTGGTAGTTCGGATCTGCATTTATTGGTTTTGGTGTGGTGCTCATGACCAATATGGAGTCATTGGGCCTTGGTTGTGGTTTCCGCGCGCTGTGTGAAGCTTAGTGGGCTGGCAGGTTAGGCCCGTGGTGCCAGTTGGTTCACTTATGTGAACTCGACGGAGGTGTAGGTCGCGTTCTAAACGCGTCGGTAGTGGGGGTCGCATTCTGGTTGCCGCCGCTGGGGTCGACGTCTGCATGTGCACCGCGTGTCGCGCATGGAGTGGAGCTTGCTAACGTCAGGATTGGAAAGATGACGCCCTAGTCCGTCGCGATCAGGTCGCGACGGGAAGGTACGTCGTGATTCTAACCGCTGTTTGGTTTTTAAGTAGGTTGGCCGAACAGGGCTTTCACAAGCTCTGCTCGACCCGGGGAGGAGCTGCTGTGGGCGATTCGGCGTTCTGGCGTGGTGTTCGATGCGCTCTCGACGTGAGGACGTCGCGGGGAGTGGGGGAAACGCCGCGCCATGCATGGATTGCGCGTTCTTCGTGAAGGTAGGGAGTTCTACCTTGATTTGTTGCGTAGATTGCATATTGGCTTGTTTACTGCTTTAAAAACAGTAGATACCTTGTCAAGGAGGTGAAATGAACATGAAAACTGGGTTGAAATGGGATTTTGGGTGGTTTGCATGGAAGATCCAGAGATGGTTCCCGGATTAGGGTTTTTGCCTGAGAAGGCGACGGTCTCTGCTATCGCGACAGGCCGACCCATCGCGACAGGATTGTTATCGTGACATATCGTGGCGTCGCGATTAGAAGGCGGTCATGGCCTCTGTCGCGATCACAGCCGAGGATTCTGCTTTGCGTGCTTTTCGTATTATGGATATTCGATTATCGATGTTTAACATGCATGGTTTCGGTAAGAGGTGCATTGACACTCATGAAACTCTATGAGCAGGTTGCCCACATGGTTAGTAGGTGGTTTACATATTCGGTGTGGTGTTATCGTGGTGTGAGGTGCTTTGGCACCTGTGACACCTCTAAAGCATGACATATAAATAGTGTGTGTGTGTGTGTGTGTTTACGTGGTTTGAAGATGTGCATGGCACATACTCCGTTGTGGTGGTGTTACGCGTGTGTAGGTGTGTGTGTGTGCATGGCACATGCACTGGTTGTCGTAGTGGCCAGGCAATGATGGTTCCAGTATGAACCTAGCCTCAGTCTTGTAGCGTCCTATGTGGACTATTAGAGATGGTTTAATTAATGTAATGCAAGTAAGGTTAAGAGTTAGTGTATATGGTATGTATGTGGCAAGGAGGTTATGTGATGACCAATGATAGGCCAGTTTGTAATTGGTTATCGTGGTTTACATGTGTATGGGTGTGAGGTGGTTTGTAGATCACACGGTGATCGAGGTTAAGCTATTCTTGATATTTGTACTGTGGTTTGTAATAAAGAATATATAAGTATATATTTATCATGGTTTGTGCATTGCTGAGTTTGGTGGTCCGACGCCTATTCTGGAATGCCTCTTCAGTTGGGAGCCCCAGGTTTTGTGTGAGTCAGGCACCTGTGTGTGCTCGGGGCTTGTCTCGGTGCAGTGGTACCGTCGAGGTCTTGTCGTCTTCCTGGACACCCTCACTCTTGGGGAGAGTTGTCATCCAGCTGAGGGAAAGACGGTAGTGGGACAGTGACTTGTGAGAGTTTGTGTTTAGTCACTTGTAGCGCGCTCGTAGCTGGGGGTTACGGACACCTGTAGACATACTGGGCCTAGCTAGTCCTATTACCAGTGCCCCACTTTAGAAAGCTCAAGCCAGAGTCCCTAAAGGTGCCAGGCATGGCCTGCAGGGTGTGTGACCTGTAGGTTGTGTTGTTTGGTTGGACTCCATAGTTCTTTGGCTTTACTTGTGTTATGGAGCTGCAGTTGGACCTTACGTCCGTGACTGCGAGACTGAGAGGTAGTTCTTGTGTTGCGTTGTCCGGGTTGGATACTGGCGTCAAGAACCAGTAGTCTATCCCGTGTGGTGGCATCGTGCTTTCCGACTCGTGCTTTGCTATTGGTTATAGCGTGTGTCAGTTGTAGTTTTACTGTTGAGCTGTGCCTTGGTGTTGGCACGGTTGTTATTGTGGTTAGTGAGCGGAGACTCACTAATTGTGGTTTTCTTGGTGGTGGTGTGCCCTCATGGTGGCACAGTTGTGTTTGTGTTCCGTGGTAGTACCTTGTGGCGGTAGGGACTTGTACTCTTTGTCGGTACTGGTTTTTCATAGTACGCTGAGTACTAGCCCTTTTCAGATGGCGAGGTGGATGTCATGCGGTGAGACCTTCCACTTGTTGTGTTTTACCCTTCCTTGGGTAAGTTTCCGAATATGATTTAATGTGTGATGGATTGGCATCGTGGTAGCCAGTCCTGTTTCTTAAAGTATGACATTTGATACATCGTGATTTAAGGGTATAAAGGATTAGCTTTTGGTTAGCAATCCTGTTGCCCATATGTTTAGAGGCTTGTCAGTGAAGCTAGTAGCTTAGGCAATGCTTTGCCTGTGTGGCTTACAGCTTAGGCGACCAGCTATTGAGGTGGTGTGCCTGTGAGGCTTGTGGCCTAGGCTTTATAGTTATTGAGTGGACTAATGGTGTTGTTGTCTCTTCGTCTTTTCGAGACTTGCAGCAACTGAGTTAATTATGTTTAGTATTGATAATTATGCTTTGTTGTGAGCATGATATGGTTTGGCCTCCGGTGTTGCCAGTGAGACCCGTTGGGGTTGAGGTTCTTCTGCGTTGTGTGTTGTTTTAGGTGGTTCCCTACTGAGCCAGTGACTTGTTGAGGCTCACTCCCTTACAGTTCTTTTCAGGGTTTACCGTTGGTGTCGCTTGAGGAGGTGTTGTGACAGACTTGTACCACCAGCAGTAGTGTTAGTACAGTTTTGTGAGCTTGTGCTCCCTCGGGGTATGCCCCAGGTAGTTGTACTCTTTTTAATTTGGACATGTATATTGTAATGGGACAGTTGTAAATGTGTATAAGCAGATATGAGCACATATCTTTTCTTGTGACTCTTACTGTTGTGGTTTGTCTTTTATATTCTTCCTGGACACGCGTACGAGCTATCCCTTGCGAGACTTCGGTCCGTTCGCGGGAGACGGATCTGGATATGGACCCTTATTGGGTATAAATATCTAGGTCCGTTACATTTAGAGTAGATTTCCTCATGTCTTTTATCTCCTTTTTGCATGTATTCCCGAGGTAGTACCTCGATGATGTGTAATTTGACTTTTACCAATGAAAAGCACTTCCCTTTATTTATTGGTGTTTTCCTCATGCACTTTGTGGCGCACGTTATTTATGCTAATATATATATATATATATATATTATATAATATATATACATTATTATATAGTTCTTATTATCGGATTGAGCGCCCTTTCGGGTTTCACTCAACCTGACCCCCTCTTGCTTTTGCCTATATGCCCTTTCGGGTTTCCGTGTAGCGGGCTACCCGATTTTGCCCATGGCGCCCTTTGCGGGTTTTCACCATGATCGGGTTTTGGTCCTTTTTACCCTTACTCGGTGGGGTAGTCTGCGTATGTCCGACGAGGCATCTCTATTTTTAGCCTCTTTTCTTTTTTTCTTTTTTTTTTGTATAGGGTCGTGTTGTATGTTGGCCGTCAGGATGACGGGGGCTTCTATTGTCTATTGACTGTCAGGGCGACGGGATCTTTTGCCGTCTGTTGACTGTCAGGGTGACAGGGCCTTTTGCCGTCTATTGACTATTGGGGTGACGAGACCTTTTGTCGTGCGTTGATTATCAAGGTGACGGGATCCTTTGCCGTCTGTTGATTGTTGGGGTAACGGGACCTTTGGCCGTCTGTTGACTGTCGGGTGACGAGATCCTTTGTCGTCAGTTGACTGTCGGGGTGACGGGACCTTTGTCGTCTGTTGACTGTCAGGTGACGGGGTCCTTTGCCGTCTGTTGATTGTCGGGGTGACGGGATCCTTTGTCGTCTGTTGACTGTCGGGTGACGGGGTCCTTTTCCGTCTGTTGACTGTTGGGGTGACGGGATCTTTTGTCGTCTGTTGACTATTGGGGTGACTTTAATATTGCTGGATCAGTAGTTGGTTCAATATCTAAACAGCAGGGTGAAGCAGAGCAACAGCAACACCCCTTGTTCTTGGACTTTCTCTAGGGTTTTTGGTGGAGGCTGCTTCTGTACGAGATTACCTTCAAAAGATAGCTTATATAGTGGTGTCCATATATGGAGAGACGTGGTAGTTGGAACCACCATGTTTGGCAACTTAAAAACTTTCCGTATCTGAAGGTTTTCTTCGTCTGTCGATAGCACTGGTGCTCCTATCGACAGGCGCTGACAGGCAGAGGACTGGGAGTTTGGGAGACAGTTTCCTGTCAGTGGCTGTCGACAGGCGACACTGGTGCTATGGACAGGCACTCCAGTCCTGAGGTATGGCTTTCTGGCCTGTTTGTAGCTGTCGACAGGGGCCTTTCTGGCTGTCGACAGGTACCTATTTTTCTTGCTTTTCTTGATCTTTTGAACCTTGTTTTGGTACATGTCTTGCATAGTATCTCACTTATATAAAAGAACTTAGTTAGGGAGATATAATGACATATAAATGATCAATTAACATGTTTGTTCATTTGCATTCCAAGAGTCATTATCATCAAGTTTCATTATTTAACATTCATCATTTTTGTCCATGAAATGTTCATGCTCATCATCAAAATAAGATGTGATTTGTTGGATTAGCATTCTCATTAAGCATTCAACATATGAGAACTCAACAACCTTTTGCCGTCTGTTGACTGTCGGGTGACGGGATCCTTTGCCCTGTTGACTCTCGGGGTGACGGGAGCCTTTGCTGTCTGTTGATGACCTGGTCGTTGCTTGATTTTCGTGTCTGTTGGCATTTGACATTTGCCTTCATTTTCATTCTTTTGTTTTTTTTCATTTTCTCATTATCGAATTGGGCGCCCTTTCGGGCTTTCACCCAATCCGACCCCCTCTTGCTTTTGCCTACATGACCTTTCGAGTTTTCGTGTAGCGGGGTTCCCAATTTTTACCATGGCGCCCTTTGCGGGTTTCCACCATGGCCGGGTTTTGGTCCTTTTTGCCCTTGTCCAATGAACAAGTCTGACGAGGCATCTCTATTTTTAGCCTTCTTCTTTTCTTCTTTTTTTTGAAAGGGTGTGAGGACATTGGCACCATTCGCCGACGTCCTGATTAACGTCGGCTTCTTGACCTTGTTGACGCTTCTTCTCCTCGTAACCGCAAGTGTGAGGAACTGCATTGTCGGTTCGGCCTCAAGTTGGGTTGAACTTGGTCTTTTAGGCTTGCCGAGACTGTGTTACAGGTCCCCTGTAATTCAATTCAAAGAGGGTGATTTAGACAGATAATAACCCAATTTAGCCGATCGAAAAGTCGACCTCTATTGTCATGTGTCAACACTTGTAATCTTTTGTCTCCTCAAATGTCGATGACTAAAAGTCGTATATCGACACATGTGCTAGAAGATGACTTTTCACTTCGGCTAGCATAAAGGAAATTGCATGCCACGAATGGGTGGGATTCACACGTTGGTTCCGTGAAATCACTATTTTGAAACCCAGTGGAAGTATGCAATAGATGATAGAATGCTTATTTTGATGGTGAGGGTTCTTATCATTGCCCTCAATTGAAACTAGCGGGAAGCAAAGTAGCGAGTTTCATTTTCTTATTTATATATATATTTTTAATTTTGTTGGGACATTTGTCACCTCAGAGCTATGGTCCGACTAGCGATATAGCGGCCTCTTTTCGTTCTTTTTGCCATGCTTTCGCATGCTTCTTTTTTGCATTTTTTTTTTTCGGCTCTTCGTCATTGGTAACCAATATCCCGAGGGTTTAAGAATTTAGTTTTTTTTTGTATTTTGTCTATTCCTTTCCTTTTCTTTTCTTTTTTTTTTAACAAGAAAGTTGGAGTGTAGAAACTCCCTGTTGTTGCAACTGCAACGGTTCTTTTCTAGTCGAGCTCTTCATTCATCGAACAAGTCGCTCGGGTCTGGTTCCTGTTGATTCTCTTGCTGCTTATGATGCTGGCCGCCGAAGTGCGGGTGACCCGCATGATACAGCTTCAAGTGTCTTCCATTGAGGGGCGAAAATTGCACTTCCCCCCGATGGTTGACTAGGACGTAGGCACCGCCCTCGTAGACTCTTTGCACCACGTATGGCCTAATCCAGCTTACGTTCAACTTCCCTTTTGGGTTGCCGACCATGACTTCTCTTTTCTTGACCATGACAAGGTCTCCTTTCTTGAATTCACGACCCTTGACGAGCTTGTCAAAGGCACGTGCTATGTGGGCCTGATAGACCTGAATGTTCTGTTGAGCTCGCAGTCTCTTTCCTTCCAAGTCGGAGAGTTCTTCGAGCCTTCTTTCAATATTGGTCTAGTTCTCAGGAGCTAGCCCATGATGAATGGCTACCCTGAGAGATGACACTTCCAGTTCTACTGGGACCACGGCTTCCGAACCGTACACCAGGGAGAAGGGTGAATAGCCCGTTGGTGTCTTATAAATGGTCCGGCAAGCCCATAAGGCCTCATACATCCGGTCCTCCCAGTCTCTTTTGTTGGCACTGACTGTCTTGGCAAGCAGGGTGCACAACGTCTTGTTAAAAGCTTCCGCTAGACCATTGGCTTGCGGATTGTAGGGAGTGGAAGTCCTCTAGTCTATTTTGTACTTGGCAGCCATTTTGGACACCTTCTGATTTTTGAAGTGTGTTCCATTGTCTCATATGATTCGGTCTAGACTTCTGAACCTGAAGATGATGTTTCGTTGTATAAAGCACGCCACCAACTCCCCTATTACTTCTCTTAATGCCACGGCTTCAGCCCACCTGGAGAAATAGTCGGTGATAACCAGGATGTATTTACACCCCGATGAAGAAGGTGGCAGAGGGCCCACAACATCTGTGCCCCATTGTGCAAACGGACAACTTGGAATGGTCGGATGTAGGTGTATGGGAGGCCTTCTTGGTATGACCACATGTTGTTGACACTTTTCACATGTTTTGGTGAAATTGCCACAGTCTTCGAACATGGTTGGCCAATAATAGCCGAGCTTTTTAATTTCTATTTTCATTTTTGGCCCGGCCTGGTGGGCGCCAGCAGTTCCGCGTGTACCTCTTTCATGACCCTCCAGGCCTCTTCAGGTGACAGGCACCTCAGCAAGATCTTTTTCTTGGAGTCTGCCATGATTCTGAACAGAACTTCGCCTCTTAACTCATATGAGCCTTTTGTTCTGACCAATTTGATCTTTTCTTCTCTTTGTTTTGGTAGCTGCTGGTGCTCGAACCACTGTAGCAAGGGCTCTCTCCAATCTTCTTGCCTGATCTCTTCAGCCACAGACACTTCCTCTTGGCCATTCTCTTCATTTTCAGACTCATCTTCTGTAACGTCGCGTGCTTTTCGGATCCATGCGGATCGTGTGTGTTGTGGTTGTGGCGGCCGTTGTGAGGCCAGTGTGAGTCGGTTGCGTGGAATGCATGGTGTGGATGTGTAGTTTGTCCAAGTGCAGCGCAGGGTTGGTCCGGAAATAGAATGGGACATGCTGCTGTCCTGTTGGAGTTGGCGGCCAGGTGTGGCCGTTGACCTATTGGCGTCCAGCTTAGTGGACGTTTACTGCATGAACTTGGCGGCAGTAGATGTGGATGCAGAGGGTGGCGGTTGTTGTTGGCGGCAAGGGGGTTGATGCCAACCTGTCAGTTCTGCAGGTTATAGGCTCACCCGAGGGCAGCTCTCTCAGCTCACTCTCTTCCCCTCTTGCCCCAGCTTCGCGCCCCGGTGTTCCTGAAGCTTCTAACAAGTACCGAGGAGTAGTTGGACGATCGTAGAACGCGCGGCATCGCTGAATTACGCGAGGAAACGTCGCGGCGTGGTGCAATTCGCGTGGGAGCTCGCGGAGGGCTCGGCGTGAACCGGGGGATTGCAGGAGATTCTAACGCGTTCTGAGGTAGGGGACGAACCCGTTTAGCTCCGTAGGAACAATAAAACACATCATAACCACTTGAACCAGCATGATAATCCACGTTTGAATAGAGTTGCACCATGCGGGATAAAGGGTGGTTTGAGTTATTTAATGTTCAGAGCATGTTTTAGTGGGTTGTATTGGGTTCTAGCATGCTAAAGGAATTGCATTTGCATGTTTTTCAGTAGTTAGAACAGTTAGAAAGCCCGCAGAGCCGGATTAGGGTTTCTGCAGGGTTATGGCCGGAGAACTTGGCGTCAACATCGCTTGCCGCCAAGATCCTCAGCCAGGAGGTTAACGGCCAGGACCCTTGCCGTTGACCCTGTAAGCGGCACTCGATGTGGCCGCCTACTTCTATTTGAGCAGAAATGACTAAGTACAATAATTATCGATGATGCATGTGTGTTGACGCATGAGGTGCACTGAGTGCACTTGGTTCACGTGTTTAGCATACAAGGTATGCTATTAGTTGTTTACTTCGGTGACTGCGCGTTGTGTACGCAAGTCAGTTAGGTTCACGTGTAGTGGACCAGTGGTACTTGTGGTTTATGTGAGGTTTCACGTGGTTTGTGTGTGACGTGCACGTGGTTCTGTGTACGTGGCGAGTAGTACGACGCCTACCGTGGTTACCTCTCCAGTTGGGTGCCCCAGGTTCTTTGTGAGCCAGGCTGTTAGCTCGGGGCTTTGTCCCGGTACTTGTGCTGTACCGTCGAGGTCTGTGTCGTCTGACCTGGACACCCTCACTCTTGTGTTAGAGTTGTACGTCCGGCTGAGGGAAAGACGACAGTGGGACAGTGACACTTGTGTTTGTTTTTAGTCACTTGTAGCGCGCTCGTAGTTGGGGGTACGGACACCAGTAGACGTACTGGACCCCAGCTAGTCCTTTTCCAGTGCCTCACTCTAGCGAGCCCAGGCCAGGGTCTCTGGAGGTGCCAGGCATGGGCCAGTGACCGTGTGGTCTGCAGGTGGGGTGTTTAGTTGGTCTCCACAGTTGCTTGACCTTTTTACGTGGAGCGGCAGCTGGACCTTTCGTCCGTGGCTGCGAGACTGAGAGGTAGACCTGTGTTAGTTGTCCGAGTCAGTTTCTGGTGTCGCGAACCAGTTCACGTGGCTCGTGTTGGCTGTCTCTACTTTAGCTTGTACACCTGTACTGGTTTGCCGTTTAATTATTACTGTTGTTTCTCGTAGTCGGCAGACGGTGAGTACTTTTACAGCTTTACTTACCTGCTTAGCTGTTATAATAATTGTTGGTACTGTTTACTATTCGTACTCGTGGTGTTTGTTTCGCTCGGTTTGGGGGAGTTCCCTACTGAGCCAGTGACTAGAGAGGCTCACCCCTACCCCCACAGGTGAGAGCGAGGAGGACGTCTCTCGTCCGACGTCCAGTTCGGGCCGCGTCGTAGCGGTGCAGGGTCAGCACCTCCAGCAGTGTAGCTTCAGTAGTGTAGTTTTGTAGTTGTTTACTTTCTTCTGTTGTACCTCGGGGTATGCCCCAGGCTCTTGTACTTCTTTTTAGTTTTTGTGAAAATTGGCTATGTAAACTTGTGATAATATGTATATATATATATATATATATATATATATATAATAAAATGTGGTGTGTTCCTTATGTTTACACGGACTGTGGTTTGGTATCCCTTGCGAGGCTTCGGCCCGTTCGCGGGAGGCAGACTCGGATCAAGTACGTTATCGGTTTAACGGGCTTGGCCGAGGCGATCCGTCACAGTTGGTATCAGAGCAAGGTCCGTGTTAATATAAGGGAATTAAAAGGATACATAGCCTTATTCCGGTCATTATACACTGCTGGTAGGGACCCTGGTTTTTGATCATTCATGGTTTTGATTTTTTGTCTGGTGTTTTGTGTATGTAGAAAATTTCGAAATGGCTGATAGGGAGATTGGGGTGGTGGAGGAGATGATCTGGAGGAAAGCACCCAGCGTATGATAGAAAGGATTTGGGAGAGCCTCACGGATATTCGGGCAAGAATGGATCAGCAGGCGCCAGTACCACCGGTTGCAGTGCTACCTGGGGATGGAGAGGCTGTACCTGTTGCTCCGTTCCGCCGAGAGTGGAGGTGCCTTTTGTAGCTCATGTGCCACCACCAGTGTTGTTAGCGGAAGAACCAGTGTTGCAGGTTGAAAAGTTTCTGAGATTGCAGCCACCTACTTATTCAGGAGGGCCGAATCCAGATACAGCCGAGCACTGGGTTCATGAAATAGAAAGAGTCTTTGCGACTATGAGGTGTCCGGCAGCGGATAGAGTGGTGTTAGCTGCTTACCAGTTGAGAGGTTTTGCCTTGGAATGGTGGCGATTGAAGATGCAAACCACTTTTGCAGGCAGGACGGAAGAAGTTATCACTTGGCCGGAGTTTCTTGATGTATTTAACGATACATTCTTTCCGATCTAAGTGCAGCAAGTAAAAAGAGAGCAATTCCGAACTCTTCAGCAAGGTAACTCTTTAGTCTTAGAGTACCAGATGAGATTTATGGCACTTAGCCGTTATGCGCCATATGTGGTTTCAGATAATAATATGATGGTTGAGTATTTTATCAGAGGTTGAGAGTGGAATTGCAGGATGCGATAGTACCTCTCATGTGTAAGACAGTGGAAGAAGCAGCGCAGAGGGCAGCTACTTTGGAGAGGTCTATTCGTACTCGTCAGGCAGGAGAATCAGGTTCAGGTAGTTTCCGGCTACCGCAACAGACAGTAGGTGCAAGTAAGGGCAAGGCACCAGCAAGACCTTCTTCATCTGGTTTCGGGAAATGGGGCCAGATGTTAAAGCAAGCATTTAAAGGCAAAGGAAGAGGATGGGGAGGTCGTCAGCAGTTGCAGCAAGGCCGTGGTAGGCCTGAGGTGGAGGAGTCGCAGCAGAGTACTACCAGGCAGCCTATGGTTCCTCCAGGGTATAGATGTTATAATTGCAATCAGCCGGGACATTTGATCCACAACTGTCCGTATGCAAGAGAGTATGGATATGGCAGAGGTGTGCAGCAGCAGCAGCCTCAGCAGTTCCAGCAGCCACAGGCAGGTCGTGGCAGAGGAGTACCGCAGCAGCGAGGGAGAGGCCGGGTTATGGCTATCACCCGAGCCCAGGCAGAGGCGTCAAATATGATAGAAGGTACTTTACCTCTTTATGAATATTCAGCAAGAGTCTTATTTGATTCGGGTGCCTCTCATTCTTTTATTTCCGAAGAATTTCTGGATTGCATAGCTCACTTTAGAAGAGAAGTCTTGTGAGTTAGTGGTGGAGGTTCCTTCAGGTGAGTTCTTACTCACTTCGAGCTATATAGATGAAGCTCCTGTTATGATTGAAGGGAACCAGATGCCGGGTAGGTTGTATGCCCTGCAGTTGTCAGATTATGATATCATTCTGGGTATGGATTGGCTTGAAATGTATGGAGCAATGTTAGATTGCAGAAAGAAAAGGATCAGATTTTGTCATCCTAATGGTGCAGTGTTTGAATATCAAGGTATGCCTTTTTATACCTCCAAGTTTCTAATTTCTGCAATTAAAGCTAGAAAGTTGATAAATGATGGGTGTGTGGCCTATTTAGCCTCAGTAAGTTTGGTAGAAGCCAGTCAGCCAATGGAAGCAGTTCCCGTGGTTAGGGAATTTGCTGATGTTTTTCCGGAAGATTTGCCTGGTTTAGCTCCACACAGAGAGGTGGACTTTTCTATTGAGTTACTGCCAGGTACCATGCCGATTTCCAAAGCCCCATATCGGATGGCACCAGCAGAACTTAAAGAATTGAAAAGTAGTTAGAAGAGTTGTTGCAGAAAGGTTTTATTAGACCGAGTCATTCCCCGTGGGGAGCGCGGTTTTATTTGTGAAAAAGAAAGATGGAAGTTTTCGGATGTGCATTGATTATAGAAAGTTGAATGATGTGACCATTAAGAATAAGTACCCGTTGCCGAGGATAGATGATTTATTTGATCAATTGCAATCAGCAAAGGTGTTTTCTAAGATTGATTTGAGATCCGGGTACCATCAGTTGAAAATAAAGAGGAGGATATAGATAAGACAGCGTTCAGAACCAGATATGGTCACTATGAGTTTGTGGTAATGCCTTTTGGGTGACTAATGCTCCTGCAGGTTTTATGGATCTGATGAATAGAATTTTCATCCATATTTAGATCAATTTATTGTGGTCTTTATTGATGATATTCTAATTTATTCAGCATCTGAAGAGGAGCATGCAGCTCATTTGAGGTTTACCTTGCAGTTGTTAAGAGATAACCAGCTGTTTGCTAAAATTAGTAAGTGTGAATTCTGGTTAAAGGAAATTCAGTTTTTGGGTCATGTTATCTCAGCTAAAGAGTAGCAGTGGACCCGAGTAAAGTGGAAGCTGTGTCTAGGTGGGAAGTGCCTAAGACAATAACCGAGATTAGAAGTTTTCTGGGGTTGGCAGGTTATTATAGGCGCTTTATTCAAGATTTTTCTAAGATTGCAGCACCTATGACTAGACTGACCAGGAAAGGAGTGCCTTTTGTGTGGTCCGGTGAATGTCAGAGAAGTTTCATGGAATTGAAGAAAAGACTCACATCAGCACCTATATTGACATTGCGGCAGGGAGTGGTGGTTTTGTGCTGTATACTGATGCTTCAAGGAAGGACTTGGTGCAGTGCTTATGCAGCATGGTAAAGTGATAGCCTATGCATCCAGGCAATTGAAGCCAGCAGAGAGGAAAATTACCCCACTCATGATTTAGAATTGGCAGCAGTTGTATTTGCTTTAAAAATGTGGAGGCATTATCTGTATGGCGAGAGATTTGAAATTTTTACAGATCATAAAAGCTTGAAGTATATCTTCTCACAGAAAGATTTGAATCTTCGCCAGCGCAGATGGGTTGAATATTTGAAAGATTATGATTTTAGTTTGGCTTACCATCGGGTAAGGCCAATGTTGTAGCTGATGCCTTGAGCAGAAAGGCATATATGAATTTGATGATGATTAAAGAATGGAAGTTGTATGAAGAAGTAGCGGAGAATTCTTGTATGTGCCCAGCAGTCAGTGGGGCAATTTTAGCTGCCAGTGCAGTAGAGCCATCTTTATATGGCAGATCATTGAAGCTCAGAGAGCAGATGCAGGTTTGCCTGAAATTGTGAAAATGGAAGGAGTTTCTATTGATGATAATTGTGTGGTCAGGCTTAAGGGAAGGTGTTTGTTCCTGCAGAGAGAGAGGTGAAGCAGCGAGTTCTAGAAGAGGCTCATAAATCTAGGTACACTATTCATCCGGGTAGTACTAAAATGTACCATGATTTAAGAAAGCATTTTTGGTGGCCTCATATGAAGAAAGAAATAGCAGAATTTGTGGCAAGATGTGCTATCTGTCAACAGATTAAGCAGAGCATCAGAAGCCTGGAGGTCTATTGCAACCGTTGCCTATTCCACAGTGGAAATGGGATGATATCGCAATGGACTTTGTGGCAGGTTTACCAAGGTCGAGTCAGGGCATAATGGAATATGGGTGTTTGTTGATAGATTGACTAAGGTGTGCAGATTAGTGGCAAGTGAGTATGTCTTGGACAGTGGACAGGTTGGCAAATATTTATGTTGAAAGAATTGTTCCACTGCATGGTATTCCAAAGACTATTGTATCTGATAGAGATCCAAGATTTACTTCTGGTTTTTGGAGAAGTCTGCAGAAAGTAATTGGTTCTGAATTGAGATATAGCTCCGCTTATCATCCCCAGACAGATGGTCAGTCAGAGAGGACCATTCAGACAATTGAAGATATGTTGCGTGCATGTTGTTTAGTTTGGGGAGGTAGTTGGGAGCATCATTTGGGAATGGTTGAGTTTGCCTACAATAATAGTTATCATACCAGTCTTGGGATGGCACCGTATGAAGCTTTATATGGAAGGCCATGTAGACCCCATTGAATTGGCATGAAGTGGGAGAAGGCAATTAGTGGGTCCTGAATTGATTCAGCAAACCACTGAAGTAGTGAAGCTTATTAAAGAAAAATTGCAGGCAGCTCAAAGTAGGCAGAAAAGTTATGCAGATGTGCGGAGGAGACCACTTCAGTTTGAGGTGGGAGATTTTGTTTTTCTGAGAGTTTCCCCAAGTAAAGGTATTATGAGGTTTGCAAGTCTGGAAAGTTGAGTCCAAGGTATGTGGGACCTTTCCAGGTGATTGAAAGAATTGGGGAAGCAGCTTATAGGCTGGATTTGCCAGCTGATTTTGCAGATGTGCATGATATTTTCCATGTCTCCATGTTGAGAAAATGTATTGAAGATCCAGCTCAAATAATTAGATATCAAGGTGGTGACCTGAGGCCGGACATGACTATGCCAGAGTATCCGGTGCAGATCACAGATCGAAAGATAAAGAAGCTGAGGAATAAAGAAATTGAGCTAGTTAAAGTGAGATGGGAAAATAGGTTGGGTGGTGAGGATACCTGGGAGTTAGCCGCAGAAATGGCTAAAGGATATCCCTATCCGTTTGAATAAGTTTGTGTATTTTCTTTTTAGATGATAGTACTTGTAAAATTGTGTATGTGTGAGTTGTTTAACTTCGAATTGTGTTATGAATTTCGAGGTCGAAATTTTCTTTTTAGATGATAGTAATGTAACGTCGCGTGCTTTTCGGATCCATGCGGATCGTGTGTGTTGTGGTTGTGGCGGCCGTTGTGAGGCCAGTGTGAGTCGTTGCGTGGAATGGATGGTGTGGATGTGTAGTTTATCCAGGTGCAGCGCAGGTTGGTCCGGAAATAGAATGGACATGCTGCTGCCTGTTGAAGTTGGCGGCCAGGTGTGGCCGTTGACCTGTTGGCGTCCAGCTTAGTGGACGTTTACTGCATGAACTTGGCGGCAGTAGATGTGGACGCAGAGGGTGGCGGTTGCTGTTGGCGGCAAGGGGGTTGACGCCAACCTGTCAGTTTTGCAGGTTATAGGCTCACCCGAGGGCAGCTCTCTCAGCTCACTCTCTTCCCCTCTTGCCCCAGCTTCGCGCCCCGGTGTTTCTGAAGCTTCTAACAGGTACCGAGGAGTAGTTGGACGATCGTAGAACGCGCGGCATCGCTGAATTATGCGAGGAAACGTCACGGCGTGGTGCAATTCGCGTGGGAGCTCGCGGAGGGCTCGGCGTGAACCGGGGGATTGCAGGAGATTCTAACGCGTTCTGAGGTAGGGGACGAACCCGTTTAGCTCGTAGGAACATTAAAACACATCATAACCACTTGAACCAACATGATAATCCACGTTTGAATAGAGTTGCACCATGCGGGATAAAGGGTGGTTTGAGTTATTTAATGTTCAGAGCATGTTTTAGTGGTTGTATTGGGTTCTAGCATGCTAAAGGAATTGCATTTGCATATTTTTCAGTAGTTAGAACAGTTAGAAAGCCCGCAGAGCCGGATTAGGGTTTCTGCAGGGTTTATGGCCGGAGAACTTGGCGTCAACATCGCTTGCCGCCAAGATCCTCAGCCAGGAGGTTAACGGCCAGGACCCTTGCCGTTGACTCCCTGTAAGCGGCAGTCGATGTGGCCGCCTACTTCTATTTGAGCAGAAATGACTAAGTACAATAATTATCGATGATGCATGTGTGTTGATGCACGAGGTGCACTGAGTGCACTTGGTTCACGTGTTTAGCATACAAGGTATGCTATTAGTTGTTTACTTCGGTGACTGCGCGTTGTGTACGCAAGTTAGTTAGGTTCACGTGTAGTGGACCAGTGGTTACTTGTGGTTTACGTGAGGTTTCACGTGGTTTGTGTGTGACGTGCACGTGGTTCTGTGTACGTGGCGAGTAGTACGACGCCTACCGTGGTTACCTCTCTAGTTGGGTGCCCCAGGTTCTTTGTGAGCCAGGCTGTTAGCTCGGGGCTTTGTCCCGGTACTTGTGCTGTACCGTCGAGGTCTGTGTCGTCTGAGCTGGACACCCTCACTCTTGTGTTAGAGTTGTACGTCCGGCTGAGGGAAAGACGACAGTGGGACAGTGACACTTGTGTTTGTTTTTAGTCACTTGTAGCGCGCTCGTAGTTGGGGGTACGGACACCAGTAGATGTACTGGACCCCAGCTAGTCCTTTTCCAGTGCCTCACTCTAGCGAGCCCAGGCCAGGGTCTCTGGAGGTGCCAGGCATGGGCCTGTGACCGTGTGGTCTGCAGGTGGTGGTGTTTAGTTGGTCTCCACAGTTGCTTGACCTTTTTACGTGGAGCGGCAGCTGGACCTTTCGTCCGTGGCTGCGAGACTGAGAGGTAGACCTGTGTTAGTTGTCCGAGTCAGTTTCTGGTGTCGCGAACCAGTTCACGTGGCTCGTGTTGGCTGTCTCTACTTTAGCTTGTACACCTGTACTGGTTTGCCGTTTATTATTACTGTTGTTTTCTCGTAGTCGGCAGACGGTGAGTACTTTTACAGCTTTACTTACCTGCTTAGCTGTTATAATAATTGTTGGTACTGTTTACTATTCGTACTCGTGGTGTTTGTTTCGCTCGGTTTTGGGGGAGTTCCCTACTGAGCCAGTGACTAGAGAGGCTCCCCCTACCCCCACAGGTGAGAGCGAGGAGGACGTCTCTCGTCCGACGTCCAGTTCCGGGCCGCGTCGTAGCGGTGCAGGGTCAGCACCTCCAGCAGTGTAACTTCAGCAGTGTAGTTTTGTAGTTGTTTACTTTCTTCTGTTGTACCTCGGGGTATGCCCCGGGCTCTTGTACTTCTTTTTAGTTTTTGTGAAAATTTGGCTATGTAAACTTGTGATATATATATATATATATATATATTATATATATATATATATATATATATATATATATATATAATGTGGTCTGTTCCTTTATGTTTACACGGACTGTGGTTTGGTACCCTTGCGAGGCTTCGGCCCGTTCGCGGGAGGCGGACTCAGATCAAGTACGTTATCGTTTTAACGGGCTTGGCCGAGGCGATCCATCACATCTTCTATCATGCTGGGAACTTGTCATCGATTCATGACGACAACTTCCAGCTTCTCATTTGGTGGCACTGCCAAGGAGTTGGCCAATTTTTCCAGAGCATCTGCTTGTGCATTTCTGCTCCTGCCGATGTGCTCTATTTCTATTTGATAGAATTTTGACAGTAGTCTCTTGACCTTTCGGTGGTATGGCAGCAACTCTGACTTTTTGACGTCAAACTCTCCTTGCACTTGTTTGACAATCAACATCGATTCACCAAACACTTGAAACACCTTGATGTTCATGAAAAGGGCCACTTGCAAGCCAATGATTAGGGCCTCATATTCAGCCTCATTGTTTGTGCATGGCTTGTTAATAGAGCAGGAGGTGTGCGTGACTTCTCCTTCGGGCAACTTCAGGATGATGCTTGCCTCTGCTCGGACTCTTACGCTGCCATATGCAGTCGCTTCTATTCTTGATGCCCCATCAAAGTATAGTTGCCATGTAGTTGTTTGCAACTGGTTCACTTCGAGGGTCTCATCCTCTGGTAGCTCTGTGATGAGCGGGGAATTTTCTAGCACAGGATGAGCTGTGAAGAAATCAGCTACTGCCTGCCCCTTGATCGCCTTTTGAGGGATGTACTTCATGTCAAATTCCATCAATATAACAGCCCATTTGCCAATTCTTCCCCTCAACGCTGGTTGGAGAGTATGTATTTGATGGGGTCAACCCTGGAGATCAGCCTAACCTCATGTGATAGCATGTAGTGTCTCATTTTCTTGGTTGCAAAAACCAAGGCCAGGCAAACTCTCTCAATCGGAGAATACCTCACTTCTGCACCTACTAACCTTCGACTGAGGCAGTAGAGAGCTTGTTCTTTTCCTTCCTCATTCTCTTGTGCCAGCATAGCTCCCAAAGAGTGTTCTGTGGTTGCTATATACAAGATGAGAGGACGACCTTTTATTGGAGCACCCAGCACTGGTGGAGTGTTCAAGTATGTCTTCAGGTGGTCCAGGGCATTCTGGCACTCCTAATTCCATTGGAAAGGGACATCTTTCTCCATTATCTTATGGAAAGGCTGACATCGCCCAGAAAGATTTGAGATGAACCTACGGATGTAGGCCAATCGGCCTTGTAGTGATCTGAGCTCAGTCAGATTCCTTGGTGGCGGCATCTCTTGGATGGATTTGATCTTGACAGGGTCAATCTCTATTCCCCTATACCAGACAATAAAGCCAAAGAATTTTCCACTGGATACCCCGAATGCACATTTCATCGGGTTCATTTTTAGCTCATACTGTCTCAGCCTTTCAAATACGACCCTGAGATCAGCCAGGTGGTCTTCTCTTTTTCTGGTTTTGACTACCAGATCCTCAATGTAGCACTCCACCTTCTTGTAAAGCAGCTCATCAAAGATCTTCATCATCGCCCTTTGGTAGGTAGCCCCAGCATTTCTGAGACCAAAAGGCATTCTTTTGTAATCGAAGATCCCTTTGGGTGACCTGAAAGCAGTGTGCACCCTATCCTATTCCGCTATCCAAATTTGGTTATAGCCGGATGATCCGTCCATGAATGACAAGGCCTCATGTCCGGTGGTCGCATCTATCATCAGTTCGGTGATTGGCACCAAAAAATCATCTTTTGGGCAAGCCTTGCTCACATCTCGGAAGTCTACACAGATCTTGATCTGTCCATTCTTCTTTTTGACGGGGACAATGTTTGCTAACCAAGTAGTGTATTGGTTCTCGTCAACAAAGTCCACATCTATCAATTTGTCTACTTCTGCACATACTTTGTTTATCAGTTCCAGCCTCATTCTCCTGGGAGACTACTTGACCGGTTCTATTTTCGGGTCAATTGCCAAGATGTGTTGTGCCACGTGAGGGCTGAGTCTCGGCATTTCCTCGTAATTCTAGGCAAAACAATCCCGAAATTCTTGTAGCAGTTGGACATACCACTGCTTCTCTTCTTCTGGGATGAGGGCACTTAAGAAGGTTGGTCTGTAATCATCCTTCGTGCCAAGGTTTATTTCCACCAACTCATCAACTGTGGCTTGGCCACCATCCTCAAACTCTTCTGGAGCTGGTTGGAGATCCCCATAGCCTTCTTCATCGGCTTCTGCCTCTAGCACCTCCATATATTCTCTTTATTGGTTTTCAGCTGATATACTCTCTTCAGTCTCTTCTATTTGTTGGGCCTCTCGCCTTGGATCTGGTGATATGCCTGTTGTCACTTCTTGGTCTCTTATCTCTTCTGGGCCCACTGAGACCAGCTGGGCAATCTCATCATTTCTATTTTCTCCAGCTACCGGGAGTACCTGGGTGGCAGGGAGCTCCACGGGAGTACATGTGGGAGACACTGTTGCCCCCTAGGGAGGTTTGTCATTTGTGTCTGGAGCTGTTTCAGCTGTGTCTCTTTCTTCACGGTAGTCATTATAAACCACCCCTGATGGACTCTTCTCTGTTTGGTTGGCGGAGCTGATCATGCCAACGCTATAGCTTCCACCCAGTGACAAGCCGAGTCCTAGGTGCTGAGTGATTTTTAACAAATCCCTGTCCATATATGGAGGGTACCATAATTTTATGAACATCTCCCTATGACTGAGACGTTGGCAGAGAGGGATTTGTTGTCTTTCAGCCAGTCTGGTGACTGTGTTGGATATGTCGGAGAACCCCATGATTGGCACCAAGGGATCTTCAGTCTCTTCGGGGATTTTACAATCATCATCCCTTCTCATTGGCTGCTCTTCAGCTGCATAGAAGACTGTGAAGCGGCCACCTGGGTGAGATATCACCATGGTCTTCAACGCCCTCACATTTTGGCAATCTATTTCAGCGGCCGGCTTTGTGAGGCCTTCTGGGACCAGAATGAGTTCTGGCTCTTCATCTTCTATTTGCATAGCCAAACCATGTTTGCAAGCTGAGGCATCACACGACTGCACGCCCTCCCTCTTTGTTGGTGCAGGCTCTGCAGCGGCGATCCCTGGCGGTGGTGGTAGAAACCACTCATCAGCGACGATGATCTCTTTTCCTTTGCCCTTTTAAGGGACTTGGCTTTCCGAGTGCTCCAGATACAGGTCAACAGCAAGGAGATAACACTCGTGCACTTCAAATGGGTGCACATCGGCAAAAGCCCTTTACTCCTCCCCTTCTTTTATGTATTTAATGCACTAGTGCAATGTCGATGGGACCACCCCGTTTTGTTGGAGCCAAGGCTGGCCCAACAAAGCTTTGTAGGATGTGCCTGCATTGATCACATGAAATTGGACTTTTATCTTGAAGTCCCCCAGGATCAGGTCAAACTCTGCAACCCCGAGGGGAACCTCAAACTTTTGTTGAAACCTGTTATCCTCACATCATGTACAGTGCACATTGAAATGATATTTCTAGTAGATCTTATACGGTAGGATGTTGACCGCTGCCCCAGGATCTATCAAAATTCTATTCAGGGGAAGCCGATTCAATTGCCCCCTCATGTATAGAGGTCTGTTGTGAGTGGTCATGGGGAGGAGCATATCCTCCGGAGTGAATGTGATGGACTCCGCATTGGCGACGGTAGCCCCCACCTGCATTTCCGCCAGGCAGGTCTCATATTGTGCTGGAGCCTGCAAGGCTGTGATCAGCGCTTTTCTGGTCTCTTCACTTAATGATAGAATTTCCCAAACACTGAATTGTGTAGGGATTTTCTTCAGTAGCTTGATGATTCTGTCTTCTACTCTGACATCATCTAGCTTCAACTTCTCTTTGTCATTTGTGCCAGTTCCAGCATGAAGTCCAATGATCGGACCACTTTGCTGATTGTTGGCTTTCTTATAAGCTGTTGGAGGTTTAGGCAGCGTCTTGGTTTGCTCTTCTGCTGCCAAAAAATCCACAAAAGATGGGATCGTGCCCCCAGTCTCTTCATTAGTGTAGAGCCCTGGAGGAGGTGGAACTTGCATCCCTCGCACTTCGAGTTCCGGGATTTGATAGGAGGGCTCTCCCATGAAAATGATATTTTGAATAGCCGGAGGAGGGCGTCCCCATTTCCTCCTGGATCTTGTTATGAACTCAGCCCTTGAGGCCCCAACCTGATTAACATCATTAGGGGGAGGATAGAAGTCCTCCTCTTCATGGTGCTCCACAAAACCCAACAAAGAGGAGATGGTGTTGCATGAGAGGGTTGCAACTGCCTTCTTTTTCTTAGATCTTCTTATGCTTTATCGGCTCTTGCCCCCCAGAACAAGTCTTCTTGGGGTGGAAGTGTCTCTTGCTGGGTTTACATGACTTTATATTTGATGATTGTTTTTGATGATGAACAATTGATAAGCAATACTTGATGTACACTTCATGAACCATGCAAACACATGTTCAACTTGATCATTTAAATGTTCACGTTATCTCACTAACAATGGTCTTACATGTAGGTGAGATTGCACAAAAGACAGTGTGTTAAAACAAGAGCAAAAAGGTCAAGCAACGCTCAAAAGACAAGCACCTGTCGACAGCTTCTCAGCTGCCTGTCGACAGATAACTACAGACAGAACACACTAGGTTCTGGACATAGCCATCTGTCGACAGATGCCAGTCGCCTGTCGACAGCTACCTACAGGAAAACCCTTCCCGGAAGTTCAGAGATTTGTCTAATGCAAATCTGTCTCTAGCTGTCGACAGATGATTTAAGGCCTGTCGACAGACGTAAACAGAATCTCAATACGAGATCTCCTTATGTTTCCTATGTGGGTGTTTCCTTGTTCCACAACTCTCTATACTTGAACACCCATATAAAAGGAACTCTTTGGAGTTAATTTCATACACAAGCAGCCACCATCCAATACCCTAAGGAAATCCAATAGAAGAAGTCTCTCTGCTGCTCTGCTTCAACCTGCCGCCCAGAAAACAAGAAGATCTATCGTCCAAGCATAGGTGAATGCTCGTCGGTGATTCAAGCCTCTACATCAATCTGAACCTATCAAGACGAAGTTTGAAGATCATCCAGACGACTGTAGAAGAGTTCTACATAAGGATTTGAATCTCCAACTCAGAACCCTTCTAAGTCTCTGTTTTCACTTATGTGTGTTTGGTTGTGGATCAAGTGATTCTTGTACTTGATCTACGTGGTCTGTGTTGATCTGATTGTGGTTTCACATCAGAGAACTCATGTGTGTGTGAGTTGTAGTGTTGAACTAGCTCATAAGCAGTGCTTCTGCGTGTGTGTGTGGACGGTGGACGTAGGATACACAAGTTATGTACTCCGAACCACCTTAAAACCTCGTGTCCTGTGGTTTGCACGTCTTTACGTTAGATGTTTGGTAGGCACGTTTTTTTTCACACACGCTAGAACAATTGCTACTCTATCTATCTACAACAAACACATCTAAGTTTAGTTTACACTCTGTTGCAAGTCTCAAAGTTGTGTTTATCATCAAAAGAAGGTGGTAGTAAATTTTTAATTGGTAGTAATCTATTCAACCTCCCCTTCTAGATTACTGTATCGTATAATTCCGCAACCTTTCAATTGGTATCATAGCGAGGTTTCTCTAATTTACTGCTGTATTTATTTGATCTTACGATCAGGAGAGTCTCGATCTCATGGAATCTAATAAGGGGTACATGGCCGAAGGACACTCTGTGACCAGGCCACCCTTCTTTGATGGTACTGATTATCCCTATTGGAAAAACCGCATGCAAGTGTTTCTGAGAGCGCAAAACTTCGAATTGTGGAAGATTGTCAGCAAAGGAGCATACACACTTCCCGAGGATGAACACACCTGGACAAAGGACCAGATTGCGAAGGGAACTCTCAACTGGAGCGCCCTGAACATGATGCAGTGTGCAGTTCATCCCAAAGAATACTCAAGGGTCTCCACATTCACTTCAGTGAAAGAGATGTGGGACAAACTTGAACTGATTTACGAAGGTACGTCCGAGGTAAGGGAATCAAAAGCAAGCATGCTAATTTCTGAGTATGAAATGTTTAAGATGAACAATGATGAAACCATCTCAAACATGTTTGCAAGGTTCATGCTAATAATAAATGGTCTGAAGGGTCTTAAGAAAGAATACTCAGAAAGTGACTTGGTGAGGAAGATACTCTGGTCTCTTCCATCCTCATGGAACACCAAGGCCACTGTCATTGAGGATTCAAAAGATCTCACAAAGATGAAACTAGATGAACTAATTGGCTCCCTGATGACATATGAAATAAATGTGAAAAGGAAAGAAACTGAAGAAAACCCAAAAAGGTTAATCGCCTTAAAAGCCTCCAAGAAAAATTCTTCAGGTTCCAAAAAGGATGTTCAACAGGAAAGTGATCATCTTGAAACTTCTAGTGATAGTGAGAATGATGACATGGCCATGCTCACTAGACAATTCAAGAAATTTCTCAAATTCAAAAGAAAGGGTCAGGTAACTCTAAACCTTTTCAAAAGAAAATTTTTCAAATAAATTTGAGTCTAACAAAAATCTGACGTTGTATGCTATGAGTGCAAGAAACAAGGACATATGAGAGGAGAATGCCCTGAGCTCAAGAAGAAGCTGAAGAAGGAGAAATTCACCTTCAAGAAAGCCAAAGCAATGATGGCTACTTGGAGTGATGAAGATGCAGATGAGGACGAACAAGCTACCTCTGGAGATGAACAAGTTCAATGTCTAATGCAAGAAGCGACGACTCCAATGAGGTAAATTCTTCCTTTGAAAGTTATACAATTGAAGAATGGGAAGAAGCCTATACAGTCTTGTTTGAAAAGTTCTGTGAATTTAAGTCTGAAAATAAAGCACTCAAAAAGAAAATCAATTCTCTTGTTCATGACACTAATAATGATGAACTAATTGCATCCTTGAGCAAAGAGATTGAGATGATGGAAATTGATGAGAAAGCTCACTGTGAGGAGATGGACAGTTTGAAAATTAAACTACAAGAAACTCAAAAAGAAAAGGAAGGTCTAATGAACTCCCTTGAATCTCTCGAAAGTGAACATAATAAGTTAAAAGAAAAATTGAAAAAGGCTGAAGAGAACCTTAAAGGAAAATCTGAAGATCTATCAAAGTTTGTTAAAGGGAAACAAAATCTTGATGCAATTCTGGGATCTAATGTATTTGTTGCAAAGCATGGGATTGGATTTCAACTTGTAAAACCAAAGGTAATTGGTAAAAATTTGCTAACTTCCTTTGTTGAGTCTAGCCCAAGCACAAGTAAGCAATTCACCTCAAAGATCAACAAGACTCAAGCCAAGGGTAAGAAACAGGAACCCAAGAAAAATAAATCAGTTGTTAACACAACTAAGAAATCTCTCAATAGCCCTAAAGAGGGTTGTCGACAGTCTGGAAACAAGATGCCCAAGAAAGTTAACAAGGAAACAAAAGGGTAAAATGCCCATGCATGTTCCCAAGAATAACAAGCCCACTGTTGTGATAAAATCTTCATCATGCAATTTCTATAAGAAAGTTGGGCACAATGATAAACAATGCTGGAATAGTCCAAATAAACTGAAAGTCAAACAAGTTTGGATTCTGAAGTATTTAATGTTTGGCATGAATGATACATGGGGACCCAAAGTAATTTGGGTACCAAAACCTCTTGTCTGATCTATATATGCAAGAATGCCTAGCAACCCAAAATCAAAACAAATAGTACTTGGATAGTGGCTGCTCGAGGCACATGACGGGCGACAAAGGAAAATTCTATTTGCTGGTTGAAAAAGACAGAGGTCAAATCATCTTTGTAGGTAACAATAAAGGCCAGATCATCGGCACAGGTAAGGTCGATAAGTATGCCTCCAACTCAATTGATAATGTACTGTTAGTTGAGGGCCTTCATCACAATTTGCTCAGTATAAGTCAATTGTGTAATGAGGGTCATAACGTTATCTTTGAATCAAAATCATGTCAAATCATTGATAAGGAAACAGGAAGTCTAAAATTTTCTGGAAAAAGGGTAAACAACATTTATTTGGTTGACTTAGATGATCCAGAAAATGAAGACTTGTGTCTTATGGCAAAGAAGCAGGATGAGCTTATGTTGTGGCATCGTAGGCTTGGCCATGCAAGTTATAACGTCTTGCACAAGAAAATGAGGCTTAAACTGGTAAATGGACTTCCTGAAATTTCCTTTAACAAGAAGAAAGTTTTTGTGATGCATGTGCACAGGGTAAACAAACCCGAAAATCCTTCAAATCAAAAGCACCGGTAAGCACTTCTAAACCTTATGAATTGTTGCACATGGACCTTTTTGGACCTACTAGAACACTGAGTCTCAATGGCAAACGATTTGGTTTTATCATTAGAGACGATTTTTCCAGGTTCACTTGGGTAAAATTTCTGGCTCAAAAATGAAGCACTGAAAATCTTGAAGAATTCTTTAATAAATTTGAGCATGGAAATGTCAATAAGATATGCTCAATACGCACTGATCACGGGGAGAGTTTGACAACAACTCATTTTTATGATTTTTGCAGGCACCAAGGAATAGAACACACCTATTCTCCTCCCCGAGAACTCCGGAGCAAAATGGTGTAGTGGAGAGAAAGAATAGACCTTTGTGGAAATGGCTCGAACCCTTCTGGTCGAAAGTCAGCTTGCAAGGACCTTTTGGGCAGAAGCGGTAAACACTCATGTTACATCCTTAACAGCCATGGTAAGACCTGTGATAAAGAAAACTCCCTACGAACTTCTAAAAGGTAAGAAACCCAGTATGGGTATTTCAGAGTTTTTGGATCAAAAGTCTTTATTCATAATAATGATAAAGTTGACTTGGATAAGTTCGAAGCCAAAAGTGATCAAGGTATTTTTCTGGGATACTCAGAACACTCTAGAGCATATAGGGTGTTTAATCTTAAATCTCTAACAGTGGAAGAAACTCCACATGTTGTTTTTGATGAGTATCCAGCAAAGCCTAACAATTCAATTGCTTACAGGTTTGAGGATGGAGATGAAGGAATAACACTTGGGGAACTACAAATGAAAGCAAAAGAGAATCCTAAAGCAATTTCCAAGACTAAAAGTGGATATTTTCGCAGGTACAATGATGAAGATGACGTAAATCTGTTCAGAAATCAAGATGATGAACCTGAACAAAATCCACAAGAGGAAGAGCCTCAAGTTGAAACTCCTCAAGTACACCCTCCTCCAGAACAACCTCCTCAAGTCCAAGATCAACCCGGACCTTCAACAGTGACAAATGTCAGATATTCTAAAGATCATCCACTTGATAACATCATAGGAGATATGAATGAAAATATTCAAACTAGGTCTCAAGTTAGACAAATAGTTGAACATGATCATCTAGCCTTTGTCTCTCAAGTGGAACCCAAAAATGTTGAAGAAGATTTAAAAGAAAATTAATGGATTGATGCTATGCATGAAGAGCTTGGGCAATTTCAAAGAAATAATGTCTGGAGTCTAGTTCCTAGAACCCCTGAAATTTCTGTCATAGGAACAAGATGGGTCTTTAGGAATAAGCTAAATGAAGAGGGTAAAGTGGTGAGAAATAAGGCTAGACTGGTAGTAAAAGGATACAATCAAGAATTTGGTGTAGACTTTGAAGAATCCTTTGCTCCTGTAGCTAGGCTAGAAGCAGTTAGGATCTTGTTAGCATATGCATGCTCAAACAAGTTCAAACTTTTTCAAATGGATGTTAAAACTGCCTTCTTGAATGGCTACATCAAAGAGGAAGTCTATGTCTCTCAACCACCTGGCTTTGAGGATCATGATAAACCTAACCATGTATAAAATTGCACAAAGCTCTCTATGGATTGAAACAGGCACCCCGAGCTTGGTACGACAGACTAAGCACTTTTCTGGTAAGCAAAAACTACTCACGAGGTAAAGTAGACCAAACTCTCTTCACTAAGAAAGTTCGCAATCACATTATTGTTGTTCAAGTCTATGTGGAGGATATCATATTTGGTTCTACTAACCCATCACTGTGTGAGGAATTTTCAAATCATATGCACAGTGAATTTGAGATGAGTTTAATGGGGGAGCTTCAATTCTTTCTTGGTCTGCAGATAAAGCAACTAGAAGATGGATTTTTCATCAACCAAGAAAAATATGTCAAGGAGCTACTAAAAAGGTTTCAGTTTGAACAAGCTAAGCCTGCTTCAACACCAATGAGCACAAGCTTGAAATTGGACAATGATGAGACAGGTAAACCAGTAGATGTAAAGCACTTCCGAGGTGTGATTGGTTCACTCCTTTATTTTACTGCAAGTAGACCGGACATATAATTTAGTGTTTGCCTTTGTGCTAGATATCAATCTAGTCTAAAGGAAAGCCATTTGGTTGCAGTTAAGAGAATATTCAGATATCTCTCAGGTACGCATGCCTTGGGTCTTTGGTATCCAGCAGGGAGTAGTTTTGATTGGATATCATATTCCAATGCTGATTATGCTGGATGTAAAATTGATAGAAAAAGTACTAGTGGTTATTGCCAACTTCTTGGTGGTTGCATGGTTTCGTGGGCATCCAAGAAGCAACACTCGGTTGCACTCTCCACTGCAGAAGCAGAATATGTTGCTACAGGGAGTTGTGCAGCTCAAGTGTTGTAGATCAAAAGTCACTTGTCTGACTACAATATTGACATTGGATGCACACCTATCTTATGTGACAACACTAGTGCCATCAATCTTTCAAAGAACCCAGTCCAACACTCTAGGACAAAACACATTGAAATAAGACATCACTTCTTGAGAGATGTGGTAGCCAACAAACCTTGGAGATTAGCTTGTACCTACAGAAAAATAATTGGCTGATATTTTTACAAAACCACTGGCTGAGGATAGATTCACAACATTGAGAAGAGAATTGGGTTTGTGCAAAATGCAATGAAACTCATACCAAATCTTGAGTATATGTTCCTTGTGTGCACCAACTATGTGGTATATCAAATGGTGATTTGTGGAATAACAAGTTATGCTTGTTTGGAAACTGTCATTATGCGTGAGAAAAAATTCTCCGCCAAGTATCCATAGTTAAGTTGTAAATAAGGGTCATTTACTTTCTATAAGGTATTTAGTTTCTTTTCACTTTGCCCTTTCTTTCCTTCTTAAATAAATGGATTTCTTTAAAGTCTGTCCTTATTCATGAAATTGTGTGCATTTGATTGCCCAAGCTGTGCAAATGTGTCTTGAAGTACTACATTGTTTGTGTCCACATGAGCATACACTATGGGGGAGCAAGTTCAGGTTAGATGACTGACATCTTGAGGGAAATTAATCATCTTTCACATCTACTTTTTCCTCACAAGCCCTACCTCTTTTCCTCTTTCATCCTAGCCTTCAATCTGTTCTGCATAAGCAGCTGTCGACAGCCCTGCTCCATCCTGTCGACAGATCAGGCTCCATAGACCCCAGTTTTCGCATTCTGTCTGGTTCTGTCGACATACTCCAACTTGTCTGTCGACAGCTAAGCACAGTTTTTGACTTCCCAGAACAGCCACTTTTCTGTCTGTGTGCATCTGTCGACAGGCTCCTTCTAGCTGTCGATAGCCACACACTTTCCATGTATTTCTTGGATATCTCCCAACATTTTCATTGAGCAGATTCATGCCTTTCAAGTAAGTGTCACTTGGGTGTCCATGCATGTTTTAATCATTCATACCCACATGATATTAAAGCCATTGTCAGTATCACCATGATTTTGCCATACTCTCATGTAAGAGTCTAGGTTGTATCATTCGGAGAATATTGATCTAATTTAATGGATATCACCTAACTCCCTTGCATAACTCTCTTGTAGGCACACACTATTCACAAGTGTCTTGATCAGCCCTATGGTCATTGAAATCTATGTCTAGCATTGATTGTTAACCACATACATTATTTGACCTTGATTTTCAAACAGAACATGATAAAATTCAAAAAAAAAAAGAAAAGCTACCTATTTCTCTTGTCTCAATACAATTAAAAAATTGGGCTCAAGATAGAGCAATGATGTGTATTGCTGAGCAACCGGGGATATGGGCATCACAAATTCTGTCCTCGCGTCAAAAAGCTTACTCATTAACTCTGTAGAATGGTATGATGGTCACTCTCACTGAGTAACTGGGGATAAGGGCACTGGCAATGTCTATCCTCACGTCAAAAGGTGTTCGTGAACCTAATTACCACTTTTCCCATTGCTTTTTGTTTTAAAAAAATTACAATAAAAAAAGGGAAATAGTGTGAAGCCTCTACTATTTGATTAATTCCCGGTCCATTGGTGTCTATGGCTAGCCATCAAGTAGACATTTTCTTCATCAACCATTTGACCATCCTTTACTTGGAATTGTGTTCATCTACAATAGTTTGTTATTCAACAGGGGTTATGGTTATCCCCTAAGTTTTGGTAATATGTTCTCTTCATGCTCCAACCTGACACTTTTTGAGTATTATGTTTAAACCATTAAGGATATTAACTTGACTTAATCTCAATGAGTATGACAAGTTAAACTATGTGTCCACCTATTTTACACCTTCTATAATCTTTGGATACACACTTCTCAACAATTCCTTACAAATTCCCTGAAAATTCCCATCTGGCACATTTTCTGTGTGCACCTGTCGACAGGCCCTTGGGTAATGATTGCCACATCAATGAAATTCACAGTTACTTTCTCTCTTCCTGTGTGTATGACATATACTTTTGGATGTTGTCAAAAGGGGGAGAACTCAATTACAACTCAATTGTGCATTAATTGAATTTTTTTGTCATCATTAAAAAGGGGAGAATGCTGGGTTTACATGACTTTATATTTGATGATTGTTTTTGATGATGAACAATTGATAAGCAATACTTGATGTACACTTTATGAACCATGCAAACACATGTTCAACTTGATCATTTAAATGTTTATGTTATCTCACTAACAATGGTCTTACATGTAGGTGAGATTGCATAAAAGACAGTGTGTTAAAACAAGAGCAAAAAGGTCAAGCAAAGCTCAAAAGACAAGCACCTGTCGATAGCTTCTCAGCTGCCTGTCGACAGATAACTACAGACAGAACACCCAGGTTCTGGACATAGCCATCTGTCGAAAGATCCCAGTCGACTGTCGATAGCTACCTATAGGAAAACCCTTCCCGGAAGTTTAGAGATCTGTCTAATGCAAATTTGTCTCTAGCTGTCGACAGATGATCTATGGCTTGTCGACAGACGTAAACAGAATCTCAATATGAGATCTCCTTATGTTTCCTATGTAGGTGTTTCCTTGTTCCACGACTCTCTATACTTGAACACCCATATAAAAGGAACTCTTTGGAGTTAATTTCGTACACAAGCAGCCACCATCCAATACCCTAAGGAAATCCAATAGAAGAAGTGTCTCTGCTGCTCTGCTTCAACCTGCCGCCCAGAAAACAAGAAGATCTATCTTCCAAGCGTAGGTGATTCAAGCCTCTACATCAATCTAAACCTATCAAGACGAAGTTTGAAGATCATCCAAACGACCTGTAGAAGAGTTCTACATAAGGATTTGATTCTCCAACTCAGAACCCTTCTAAGTCTCTTTTTCACTTCTGTGTGTGTGGTTGTGGATCAAGTGATTCTTGTACTTGATCTATGTGGTATGTGTTGATCTGATTGTGGTTTCACATCAGACAACTCGTGTGTGTGTGAGGTGTAGTGTTGAACTAGCTCATAAGTAGTGCTTCTGCGTGTGTGTGTGGACGGTGGACGTAGGATACACAAGTTGTGTACTCCGAACCACCTTAAAACCTCGTGTCCTGTGGTTTGCACGTCTTTACGTTAGATGTTTGGTAGGCACATTATTTTTCACACACGCTAGAACAATTGCTACTCTATCTATCTACAACAAACACATCTAAGTTTAGTTTACACTCTGTTGCAAGTCTCAAAGTTGTGTTTATCATCAAAAGAAGGTGGTAGTAAATTTTTAATTGGTAGTAATCTATTCAACCCCCCCTTCTAGATTACCATATACTATAATTCCGCAACCTTTCAATTCTCTTGTGCCGATGGTGCTTCCAAGGTCAGCTTCTAAAGCTCCTCCCATGGAACATATTCTATTAATTGGACAGGATGTTTTTCAGGCTGCTTATATTCGTCCAGTTCATCAATTAGTGCTTCCAGCGCTCAAGCGAAGGGTTGCCCCCTCTGTATAGTGGTAGAGGCGTTCGACACCTTCTATTGCCAGGATTTCTTTGGATGACAGCCCTAGGTTCTATTGGATGCCATATCAGGGTGACAACTGGTGAAGGCGATTGAGGTGTCACTCCCCGAATATGTACTTTTAGGGTTGGCTTTCCATTTGTTCTCTTCTTTGCCTTGCCAAGCACCTTTTGCCACTCCTCATGTTCCTTGATCGGGGTGAGGATATGACTCTCATATGTTTTCTCCATGCTGGTCTCGGAGATCTCTTCTGGCAATTGCTTGTATAGAGAGATCATATTGATCGCAGCTTGTCGAGCAGGTAGCTCATGCGGCTGGGGCGGATCAACCTTGTAATCCCCTATTTGCAATTCCCCCTTTTTGATCAAAGACTCCATGATGTCTTTGAAAACATAGCAGTCTTCCAAGGGATGCCCCAAGATCTGATGGTATAGACAGTACTGGGGATCATTTTTTTTTACAGCCTGGTCAGGTCTCTTAGGCGTTGGAAGAGTGATCTTGTTGTATCGAATACCCCAATCGAACAATGTCTTAGTCTTTTCTCTAGGGAAGGAGTATGGCTTCCTCATTTTGTCTTGGAAAGGGTGACCTTTCTCTGCAGTTCAGTTTTGTTGTCAGAGGATTCGGCCACTGCCTTGCCCCCATCTCTTTGCTTTTCAAAAGTTTTGAGGTCCACCACGTGCACCTCTTTCCCAGCAGGCTTCTTGTTAGCCGACTTGCTCTTTTGGCTTGTGAGTGAATTAGTAGAGTATCTGGCCACGAAGGCTTTGATCTCTGCCACTATATTGTTCAACCTGTCGAATGACCGGATCTCCATCTCGATCATCCTTTCCAGCAGTTCTCTTTTCAGGTTCTGTTCACTGATTTGAACTGCATCTTCTTGGTGAGGAGGATGCTTGCACCTCATGCTAAGGTTCATCCATCGCTGGATGTAATCCAGTGTTGACTCATTGTTCTTTTGTCTGGTCGCGTAGAGTTCAGCAACTGATACCTCCCTCTCAGCAATATAAAACCTTTCTCTAAATTTCTTTTACATGTCGGTCCATTCAGATATGGACCCTACTGACAGACTGAAGTACCATTCGAATTTCAGGCCTGTTAGAGAGGAGCCGAAGAACTTCAACAAGTATGATTCATCAGCTGCTAAGTCCCCCATCACATTGATGTAATATGCGATGTGTTTTTTTAGGGATCCTCGCCTGTTGAACTTGTCAAACTTTGGAGGTTTAGTAATGCCTGGAGGCAGCCTTTTCACAGCATGGTGTGCAGGGTAAGGTACCTTATACACATCAAAAGCCGTGTGCTCTCCGTCTCCCCGCTCGGTGAGCTTTATTTCGATCATTTGCTCCACCATTAGTTTGCTGATGGTGGCAGGGTCCACTTGGTGGGGATAGAAGTGGGTTGGCTGATTGTTTGGGGTATTGATGATAGCCACCGGTGGTACCGAGGGTGGATATTGATTTTCAAATTGCTGCTCAGGAACGAGAGCAGGCAATGACTGTTGTTGTTGCATAGAACAACCCTGTTGCGGCTGATGCTGTTGTTGCTGTCGTTGGAAGAACTGCGGCTGCAAGAGTGTATATTGAGTCTGTGGATACTGCTGCTGAGCCGTAACCACAGGTGTCTATTGGGGCTGCTCATTTAATGGCTGCACAATGGTGCGCTGGGCCGAGATCCTCACTGACCCTGAGGTCCCTTGAGGGGTTTCTCCTGAACCCTCAGCCTCTCGGGCTGCATGCTCTTCAGTCACTTTGCCTTTTATTTTCCGTTTAAGCGCTTCGATTTCAGCCTGATACTGCTGCAGCAGCTCCAAGATGGCCGGATCTAGGGGCCAAGCAAGAGGGATCTCCTGCGCCGTGCCCCTGGGTGTCATTTCTGGCGGCGGTGGTGGGGGAATTTCATTGTTGCCCCCGCTACTCTAAGCAGTAATCACATCGGCAGTAGCTGCCATCATATGTTTTGTAGAGGCATTAGCACCTCCATATGCAGCTGTCAGATCAGCCGCAACTGCTTTTCTTCTTGTAATGGCACCAAGCCTTTCAGCCAGTTCCGCCAGCTCCTCTTCATCAGTTGGCAGAGATCCATAACAGCTCCCTATACCAGCCATGTGGCATGCAAAGATTTGCCATGAGCCATTGCGGCCCCTTTTGACCCTCCACGATGCTTCATGCAGAAAGGTCAATCTCTTGAAAACAGATATTCTCGACTTAATCTTTTCGAGCCGAGTGTGAACGTGTTCACAAGGCACATCATTTACTCCTGAGCTGCTCTCAGCTTCAACTTGTGAGTCTTCCATGGCTCCCAGCGATCTTGTTCACTGTAGAGGAGAGGTTGCAAGGCCAAGGATATGGTCACATGGACTTCTTGTCTTTTCTTGGTGGTGGCACATGGCCACTACAACAGGTGTCAACGGGTTCCCCCAGACAATTGACACATAAGCAGATCGCCGCAGCTCTGCTCGCTTGTTATGGAAGCGGGCATAAGCACATGCCCCTCCCTGTTGAACTTTGGCTTTAAAGCCACGTGGCAGTCTCTGGTAGCTCGAGACCTTCACATCAATTGTTTCTCTTGGTTTTGTTTCCTTTGGAACAGGTTCCTCTTGCCTAGGTGTCTGCACCCTTTTGGGTCTCCACACCTGCTTGAATTTGATCGGTTTCGGTGGCAGCTTTCCCTTAAAGGTGTTAAACATTTCCCTTTTTTCTGACAAAGCATTAAATGAGTTCTTTACGGGTACTGACGGTGTAACCCGTTCTGGTACAGCTTCAACTCTTTTGGCCTGCAGATGGATTCTCAGGTCACCGACCCGCACACTCTTCCCTGAATTGGAGACTCGTGCACGACGAGTGACAATGTTCTCATCCTCTCTTGCTTGTTGAAAATATTTGTTAGTTCCTTTTCCCTTGCTCTTGTTGTGGTTGCCATGCTCCACGTGATGAACGTGGTAGCTCAGCTTCTTAGTGGTCTTTTTGACTTCAGCTTCATGTTCAGCTTCAGCTTCTGTTCCAGCTCCTAGGTGCAGGATGTCAACAAACGCAACCCCCAAAAGTTGGGGAACTCCACGACCGGAGGAATGCTTTCAAAGTGAGTCGGTACGGCGAGGTAGCCATACTGTGCATGGTCTTGGACAACTAGGGGTCCAAAGCGTACTCTAGCTATTGGTCTGTTAGTACCTGCCAGTCAGTTCAAAATGACAGTCAGTATCGAGCATTAAGGCCACAAGGCTTTCTATTCTGGCGAAGAGATGAAGGGAAGTTTTGTCCCACCGAGCGTTCCATGTTATGGAAATGGATTTTTATAAATTAAAATCTTTTAGTTCTTTTTATCATGTTTCTCATGTTCTCATGGATGCGTATTGCTAATCCAAGTCCCGTCGAGTGCTACTTGAGCGGTGGCGATAAAAGATGAATCGGCAATTTGCACAGCGCAGGCATGCCAGTCACCGAAGTGACAACAGGTGTTCTGCCTCCGAGGGTCGAAGGACTTTAGGTCTGTTATGCGCTCCATTTGACTTCATCAAACGAAAGTGGAGATCGGGTCGGGACTAAGATACCGCCGTTGCCTAAATGCAACGACGTTAATTACATCTCTTTAGAAAGAGAAAACCCTTGATTAATCGCCAGAATAGAAGGTCTTGTGGCCTAAAATGGGACATCCAATAAAAGGCACAGAATGGAAACCCAAGATTGCAGTTATGATTGCAAGAGAGTTAAATGTGCGTGTGTGCTTTTCATCTCTTAGTGTCAATTTGCATATTTATCCATTTGTTCTTTTATCCATTACATATTTTTTGTTCAATTATACAAGATGTTTTAACATGCTTTTAATTGTCATGATTCGGTGCCATTTAGTCATTGCATGTTCAAATAACAACAAGCACATCCCATTCTACAGGGTAGATAACCCATTCTACAGGACATACACACTCCATTCGATTCGGCAAACAAATCGATTCGGCATCCAAAACAATTCGGCAGGGGAGAATCGGCAGCCGGACTCATTCTGCAAGGCAGACTGATTCTGCAGGGGTGAATCGGTAGCCAGACTCATTATGCAAGGTAGACTGATTCTGCACGGGTGAATCGGCAGCCAGACTCATTATGCAAGGCAGACTGATTCTGCAAGGGAGAATCGGCAACTAGACCCATTCTGCAAGGCAGACTGATTTTGCAGGGGTACTATTGAGAGGCTACAGATTCTCTTAAACAGATTCGAATGTTCAAGCAGAAATTCGGCAGCATTTCCCTCTCATTGGATGATGGGGAAAAACATGGTAACCGTCCACCTCAATGGATACGGCACCGGAAACAAGGTGTATGTCAAAAGATGACATCACCCAGATGGCACACGGTACCAGTTCCCAAGGCATGCCCAGCGAGAGACTGGTTAGCACCGAGACCAAAAGGAAACCCGATGAGTGACAAAGCAATGTTAGAGTCCATTTAACCGGGCCTAGATATCACATTATCTAACCCGGGGTCTTATGGATTTCTCATTTATGGGCGATTCTGCAAGGCTGATATTTCTGCCTAAGCGATTCGGCAAGGGTTCTGTTCAAGTGATTCGGAAAGGGACCCTGCAGAATCACTTGGCTCTTGGATAATCTATTCTGCAGGGTACCCTGCCGAATCGGCATTACCGAATCGATAGCGTAGCTCTCAGGCTTAAACGATTATGTAGCCCTATTTGTGCACAGTTCTCAAAATCCGTGAGGAATTAGAACTACCGGTTGGGATGGCAGAACCCACAACATGTATGGACGCCATTTATAAGCTTGAACTAGGCCTAGATATTAGTTATCCAACCCTTTGTGTTCAAAGCTACATGAAAAAGTGATTCTACAGCCCTATTTAGACACGGTTCTCAAAATCCATGAGGGGATCTGCAACAATACGGTCGTTCGGATCCGGGTTTATCTGGTCTATGTGTGGTGCTCTTGACCAAGAGAGGGTCAATGGGCTGTTTGTGTGGTTTCTGTGCACAGGGTGAGCAGTGTGGGTCGGATATGCCAGCCCATTTGCACTGCTGGTTCACTGTTTTGAAACGCGGCGGAGCCAGGCGACGGGATTTGAAAGCGTCCGCCTTGCCTGATGCGATTCAGCAAACCGACTCTGTGATGCATGTCGCGCGGTTGCTTTGTGGCGTCGGCTTGGGTGGACGCATTTAAAGAGTTTAAACGTGGCGTCTACCGGACACGATTTTATCAGAGTTTTAAGTGTGTTGTTTTGGCTAGACAGAGCAGAGGAGGTTCTGTCTGGCGTGGTGGGGGGGGGGGGGGGAGCTGCTGCGAGCTTCTCCGTGGATTTACGGTGGCTCCCGACTTCGGTTGGCTCGTGCGACGCGGGAACCACGTGAGGACGGCGTTCGGAGCGTGGGCGTGCCATCGGCGAGGAGGTTTTGGGGCATTCTTCGGCGTCTTCTTCCGGTAGGGAGACTTGCTACCTTGTTTTGAGTTTAAGAGCATGATTTGATTGGGTTTAAGGGATATGCATGTGTGGGTGGTTTGAGAGAATAGCATATCACCTGTTTATAGTTTTGGTTTGCTGTCTATGGTTTAATGTGTGTGGTTTTTTGTAATACCTCAAGGTATAAAATGACAAATAAGTAAAAAAACGGTCGAGAAAACGTAATGCAGTTTGTGGGCAGATGGAGAGATTAAGTAAATCCGGATCTATCTAAGCTCTAATTGAAAATATGCTAAAGGATATTGTTATTGGTAAAGGATATTACTAATGATAAATAATGATAATATTGTTAAAGGATACTACTAAAGAAAAATGGTGAGAGTAAAGGTTGGTACTAAAGGTTAGCATATTGGTAAAGAATGAGGATTAGGATATGGATATATCCCTGTTCACACTGAGCCCAGAATAAAATAAGAACAAAAAGTATAAACATAAATAGGAAGGACATATCTACAATTATAAAAATATGAGGTTTTCATGGAATTGTTAATTTTTTAGGGACCCTGATGTAATTTCCACCGACCCCCAAAGACACAGCCGTATTCCCAATCGAAGATCATTCAGGGCCTGAATGGCCGATCGGGGGTTAGGAATGGACATATCTCTAATTTATAAAAGTTAAAGGTAAAATTATTAATGACACAAAAGTTAGGGGGTCAAGTGAAATAGTATTTAAAAATCCTACAAATTCCTAGAAAAATCAAGAATTCCCTAGAATCTTCTAGAAAGGGACACTTGTCCTACATCCAGGAGATGCTTATCCCCTAGGGACACTTGTCCCACATCCAGGGGAAGGCAACCCAGGATTGTGCCACTTATGGGGACATGTGTCCTCATCCTATGCTTCCCTCCTCCTATAAATACCCCACACCTCCTCCTCTTCCTCCATTCCATCCATCTCCTCCAAGCCTCCAAGTAGGGTCAAGTAGAAGAGAAGAGAGAAGAGAAGAGGAGTGCCTGTCCCGAAGTTCTGCCCATAGATAGGTTCTTTTAAATTAGTTCTAAATCCCTAGTGAGTGAAAGTCCTACTTTTCGTGCTCTTCTAATCCTTCGCTATGTCGAAACGTCGTCGGTTTATTTTATCGGAATCTCCTGTTACGCCGAAGTGCTGCAGGTTCTATTTCTCCGAATCTCTCGCGATGTCGAAATACTGCCGATTCATCTTCTTGAAATCCCTCTCTATGTTGGTTTATTCACTCAAAACCCTTATTATTGACGAGACTTTACCTCTATGTTTTCTCGAAACCCTTCTTTATATCAGAACTCCGTCCGTTTGATTTCTCAAGATCCCTCTCTACGCCAGAATGCTGCCAATTGTCTTCTTGAGATTCTTCTCCATGCCGAAGTGCTATCGGATTGTTTAGTGAAGATGCTTTCCTGTGCCGGAACACTGCCGGATTATTTAGTGAGGATCCTTTCCATGTCGGAATACTGTCGGATTGTTCACTCAGATTTTATATTATGTTGAGACTCTACCAGAGTGGAGCTAGATTCCTTTACCTTTGAAGCTTCTACAGCCTTTAGCTCTTCAGGTAGGTTCCTTCTAATCTTTTCTATGTCATTGATTAGTAGTTAATAATGTTAATGACCCTAGTTTAGATATAATCTTTGTGTGTCACTCCCTTCTGTGTTCCTTACTATGTTCCTGTGTACTGTTTTAATTATAACTTTTTGTTGGATCCTAGTTAATTGCTTGAATAATGGAATTAATGATCTTAATGAAAATAAGATTAAGTGTAAATAATTTCAGTAAGTACAACATTAAGTGTATTCTTAATGAAATGTTCTTATGATTTTGGGTCAGTATCTTGACCATAGTACTGTAATATTTCATGATGTTAACTCCATATTCTGTTGTTCCTCTTAAACATGATTGATTGTTTAACTAAGTCCCTACTGTAGGTCTAGCAGTCTTAACCATGTGCTAAAGAGAGTTCTAATTCAGAACATCCTTGAAACTCTTGACCAATTAAGTGAATACATGAATTGTCAGCTAGTACTTAAGTGGGGTCTTGGACCCGAAGTTGACCTTTATGCCAAGCAGGGGGCTCTGTCTAGTCTTGGAAGATCCAAACACTTTTAATGCCCAGTGGTACCATATGGAGAGCGATGGCCAGTGAGTTGGGCTTGACCTAGTCCTGGGAAGATCCCGAACGTCCTTAGTGCCCAGTGGTACCATATGGAGAGTGATGACTGGTGCGGCATACACCACAAGTGAGTGTTCTTGATTGACTTGCTTGACAGTTCATTGTCTCAAGATCAATTACGTGAAGCAGTTCATAGTATATCTAAGTGTGTGTTAATCATGAAGTGTTCAGTGCTTGACAAGTACATTCTATCATGATTGATTGCGTGAAACAGTTCATAGTGAAACTAAGTGTGTGATAATCGTGAAGAGTTCAGTGACCAGTTCTTGAGTAATCTAGCATTGCTATTATATCATTCATGTACAATCTTGTTACATGAAACTTGGTAATCATAAAGTATTACTAATTGATCTCTTGCTCTTGTCTTGCGTGAAATCCAGTGTTCACCTCTCCCGTGATCATATAGTATCAATGCTTGAACTCATGCTTATCTTGAGTAAGATCCAATGTGCACCACCCCAGTAATCATATACTATTGTTAAATGAACTTATAATCATTATCTTTCTTCAGTCACTAATTAATCTCTCATGTTCACTTACATGATAAATCCATTACTGTAAAGTACATGCGTGCTATTCGTGAAAAGTAATTAAACAATGGATTTTCTAATGCTAAGTCTAATGCATGAAACAAGCGATGGAAGTCTTACCTTTCCCCGCACTCTTCAATGCAAGAAAAGAAGTGGAACTCAAATGACAATTAAAATGATGAATGTCCTAAAATAAGTTATTATAATCTTGAGAGATGAAATTTTTAATTGCAAAACAAACGGCTTACATGAAAGAGCAATTTGGAAAAAAATGTTAGATTTTTTATTTTTATTTGGTTTTTGAACTAAATGAAATGAAACTTAACTAAGAAAATATAAAGTGGTACTATAAACTAATTCCAAACCACACAAACCACCAAAAAGGCCAATTATTACATGCCAACGAGAAAGAAATCTCTGTACATGCACAGAGTGTACATGAAATCCTCACTACAAGCTTCACTCACACTCTTCTATCAAAAATTCTGAATTAAAAACAAATGAGAAAGCAAATCAGCATGCTCTCCTCCAATGGGCTCAAATGTCAAGCCCATCCTCCATGTTCCTCCTTTGTGCAAATCTAAAATGAAAAGCCCAATAACAAGTCAATAGAAACCCAATGCAAATGAAATCAAATCAAAAGCAGATTTAAATCAAACTCTAACGCCTCCCCGGCAACGGCGCCAAGATGAACGCGGCATTGTTGATTGTGCACTTCTGTTGTCTAGAGTTCTTTGCACATAACAAGATTCTCACCTTCTCTAAACTGTCTCACAAAGTTAAAATTTCAAAGATGAACTAATAAAGTGGTGAGAGCAGGTCATATCCACGGAGTAGCTGAATAAAGCGTGATTAAAACTACTTTGACTTGAAACAACTCTAACATACACTTCTAACTAAAATAACACTGCATTAGAATCAATTCTGAAAAACATCACCAATTAAATCCCTCACAACTCAACAGATCAAACATAATGAAAGAACAAGATGGATTGAAACTAAAAGAGAATTAACTTCACTATACCCTCTCAATTGAGGGATTGAACAAGTAAAATAACAATCTGAACTAGAATCTCACAGATGCACTTCTATTTCTGAAATGATTCGGAAAGATGACAGAACACGAATTCTCAAAAGAACATTATTAACTCAATGTACCCCTACAGCTTAAGGGATCAGACAGAAAATAAGAACAAGAATCTACGGTACTACTCAAATAAGCACCATCAAGACTGAAATTCTCAATGCATTAAACTGAACTACAACTCTTGATGACAGATCAAATTAAACATCCTTTCTACTAAGAACAAAATGAGCTATAAGTAATTCGGATCACTGTACCCTCTCAACTCGAGGGATGGAGAACAATTCAATAAAGAAAATATTAAAGGAAATTTAAACTACACATCATGCTCCCAATCTGTCCAGGGTGAAAGAAACAGAACATTAATGAAATAGAAAACTCAAATCAGTAAAAACAGAAGAGCATCCAAGCTCCCTGGTCTCTCAAATGCTCTCTGCTACTACCTCCGGTAGCTTTCTGTACACCATCACTGGACAGGCACAGAACATACCAAATAAAGGGAGTGTTCTGGTCGCCTTGTAACCTTCTCTGCAGCACGCCTGGATCGTCCTCACCAGACACCTTCAGAAGAGAGCAAAAGACAACGTTCTCCCAACAGCAAGGAGGAATGAACCCTCAGACTTCTAGCAACCTGGAATCTCTCACAGCACAGAAGGAAGGAGGAAGAACAAGTAGTTCAGCAGTACAGAGGAAGAAACCCTTGATCTCCCTCGATCGCACTCTCTAAACACAGAAGAAAATGGAAAATAAAATGTCTCTGGATCTCTTTCACTAAATACAGAAGGAAGAAAGATGAAATTTCTCTGGGTCGATCTCTCAGCATCAAATAAGAAAAGCAAAATTGCAAACAAATCACAGTAGCAGAACTATCCAAAAAAAAATGCTGAACTCTTGGATGCCGAACTAG
Source organism: Colocasia esculenta (assembly GCA_014218235.1). Classification (NCBI taxonomy): domain Eukaryota; kingdom Viridiplantae; phylum Streptophyta; class Magnoliopsida; order Alismatales; family Araceae; genus Colocasia; species Colocasia esculenta. The sequence continues at coordinate 52,538,848 of CM024763.1, read as the reverse complement.
AGAAGAATGGAAGAATAAGCACTAGATAAATTCCTCACAGCAGAACCAGCCAAGAACAGAACAAATTAAAATGCTGAACAAAACCAAATTGCCAAACCATTTCTCCCAGCCCAACCATCCACTAATTCCCTACAGAAGAAAGGAAGAATCCTCCAAAGAACGGAAGAAACCCTCAGAAATGTTGAACTCTCCTACAGATGCTGAAGGAAAAAAATACATAAGAAAAATGCCAGATAAAACCCAAAAAAATCCAAACTCCCCAATCTGAGGACCTTGGGGTCTTTTTATAGGCGTCCGGGCCTCCTGGCGAGCTCATCACACATTGCCTCTGCTTCCCGCCCAGATCCGCCGCACACACACGAGCGCGCACAAGCTTCCATCACGCCAGCCCCCCTGTGTTGGCCCCTTTGGTATGGTAGCAAGGTAGCCTAGAGGGGGGGGGGGTGAATAGGTTTTTCTGCAATCTGAAATAGAAACTTAAACACAGAAATTAATACTTGAAGATTTGGTTAGTTTAGTGTGATAAGGAGTAGCAGTGCGGAAGCAAAAGAACAATCACACAAAGGACACAGGAGATTTATCCTAGTTCGGCCCTTCCCACATGGAAGTCCTACGTCCAGTCCCCAAGCAAACTCTTGGGATTTCACTAACCGAAGGTACAGTCCCCTCAAGGACAATACAACACCCTAGATACCCCACCAGGTCTTCTTCTCTTTCCCGGGCAAGAAGGCAGCCCACTTCTTTTCTAGGCTCAGAAGCAAACCTACTTCTTTTACAGGTTCAGAAGTAAACCTCCTGGAACAAACCCCAGTGCGGTTCTACTAGACTTAAACCCCCAGCTAGGTTACACACTGTATATAGTCCTACAGCTGGACTCAGATCTTTCTTAGAAAGATCAGACTGAGAAGCTTTACAAGATTAACACTTGTGTAAAACTCACAGTCCCAGACTCTCCCCAGATATACAATGAGATCGGAGAGAAAACAGAAGAGAGAAAAGAAAGCAATAGTGCTTGAATGCTTGAACGCTTGGATGCTTGAAAGCTTGAATGCTTCTACTGGGCTCAGGCTCTTTCTCTCTTTCTTTGAGTGTATGTGTCATTGAGGCTCTTCTAACAGTTGTACACTCCTTCAAAGATGTTCAGGAAAAGGCTCTCACTTTTTCTTCAGCCATGCTTCATCTTTTATATAAGGATTCTTTGAACAGATCCGTTGAAGAGATAGCCGTTTGAGTTTTGGATCCGTTGGAGTTCTAACCGTTGCTTATCTTCTCTTCATTTGTCTTAATCAGACTCTTGTGGTCTTCGAGGTCTGTAAGCATAGAAGAGAGTGTTAGCATATAGAAGGTGTTTTATGATAAACTGTGCATATCACTGTGTTTCTGCTAACATGCTGAAAATAGTAGTTCATATCTATTTCACAAGACTCTGAAATATGCATGCAGCTTTTTCTGTCAGAAGATATTTGACTTTTCATTTAAGCGCCAAGCATATTTGAAATATAAAGGCAATCTGAGTTTGATCAGAATCCATGAAGAAATCATTATGAGCATGACTTATGAAATCGTTATGTGAAGAGTCGTTGCTCATTTATAAAGAAATCGATGTGATTATTTATGAAATCGTTATGCAAGCAAATCGTTATGATCTTCTGAAGAAATCGATGTGGAAACTTATGAAATCGTTATGAGATCGATTTCTTAACAAATCGTTATGAATTCTAAGGAGTCGATGTGATCACTTATGAAATCGTTATGAAAGCAAATCGTTGTGATCACCTGAAGAAATCGATGTGATCACTTATGAAATCATTATGGCATCGACTTCTTAGCAAATCATTTCGGTCACTTAAGGAATCGTTATGGGAACGACTTCTTATCAAATCAATGCGCTCAAAGAAGAAATCGTTATGGCATCGACTTCTTAGCAAATCGTTGTAGCGCTTGTTACTTTGGCACTTTAAACAGAAATCGATGTATATGAGTTAGACATCGACTTTATCATTTTAGTGCGCCATATTGCATCAATATGAGACTCAGCATTTTGCTATGAGATTGATGCGACACAGATGAAACAAAAATATTCATGAGACTCATCATCTGTTAAAGGGATTGATACAACACAGATGAAGCAAAAATATTTATGAGTACCTATATTTTATTATCATCTAAATGCATCATATATTTTGTTATCACCAAAATAACAAGATCACAGATAACCATAGAGTGGTTCAACACCCTGGTCCACGCATGCACTAGCCTTGGCCGCCCAGCTTCACGCACAGCTTTTCCAGCTCAGCCACCAACTCGGCACGATCTCCACCTCTGCTGCACACATGATGCCTTCTCTGCACTGGACGCTCCAGCTCAGTAGAGCTCCTCATCGCTTGATCCGCCGCACACCGCCAGCTCCAAAGCCCCATCGCCTGCGTCGCACACCTCCAGCTCCGCAGTGCCATCGCCTGCGTCGCACCTCCTCCAGGGCTCTGCACGGCCAGCCCATCAGCTGCTTCCATGCCACCTCCAGGGCTTTGCACGGCCAGCCCATCAGCTACTTCCGTGCGCAGCTGCTCCACACGCCCCAGGCTCGGTCGCGCACCCCTATTGCCATCCGCTCCAAATCGCCATGGCAGTTCCGGCCGCATCAGATCCAGACGGCCCAAATCGCCAGCCGCATGCCCCTGCCTCATCCGGCCCAAATGACCTAAGCGCCTCACGCCCCTCCCTCATCGCGCCACAGCTGCTGCGCACGGGCTCCGCAGCTCTTCTCCCTGCCTCCAGATGCTTCCATTGCCCTGGCTAGGAAAGAGAAGAGCTGTGGCGGTTTAAAGAGAAGAACAAATGACTGCCAGCCCAATGAAATAAGATAGGGGTATGTGGCATTATGGGATTGGGGGGGGGGGGGGGTGTCACTAAAAGTTGTTAAAATTTTATTTATGTACAAACTCATATCTACCTACTACAACGATATTTATAGAAATATTATTTCGACAAAAAATATTTATATACAATATTTATTTACAAATATCTTTTTATTTCCCAAAGTGTACCTGAAAAGAAAAATGCACATGATTAGTCAATCTAAAAAAAAAACAATGACTTATTGAATGAAAATCTAACATGTGTATTCTAAATATCAACTAATATAAGAATCTGATTTATTTACAAGAATTATTTATGAAAATATAAGACCAAGAATTATTTATGTACAATGTATTTGCAAAAAGAGAAACACTTTATTAGTCAAACTATTCAAAAGGCATTGACTTTATTAAATGAGAATCTAACTTTGTGTTCAATCAAAACTAATATGCTCAAAAACCTATTTAGGGATGAAATGAAAATTACAGTCAAATTGCACAATATTTACAGACAACGAATGTCTAATTTCAACTATATGTATGAAATTTAATGCTAAAAATTTTGTAATTATCACTCCCCCCTACTTGAACATTGCTAGTCCCTTAGCAATAAAAATTATTCCAAAGTAGGACTAGAAGATGTAATGTCTCATGCTAAACAGTCATCATGTAAAAGATTAATGTAGAGATATGTCTTTCCTAATTGTAAAGGCTTATGGCAAGAAATTAGTGCACAATTGATAGCTCACTTAAGAGTTCGCATCAGTCCTCATGGAGGTCTCTGCCTCAGCTAGTAATGAGATTAGATTAATTCGAGGGAGAAGAAAAGAATTGTGGAATAAGATCCTTGCTTAGTCAGATGGGTTGTTTCTCTCAGTTCCATTATGTCCAACTTCCTTCAGGATTATTTCTCTGAGTTGAGGACTTTGCCCCTTTATTTACACTTTGTGCACTCAGAATTGTTTCTTTCTTTTTCATCCATAATGCTACACAACCCATCACTTTTTAAGAGTATCGAGTCCAACTTTACTCAGATCCGGAGCATTTTTCATGGATATATATTTTTTCTTTTGCTTTTGCTTTTTCTTTTCTTTTCCTCTTAAAGGAAGGATGGGCAGTCAGGTTCCTTGATCACATGCCTTCACTTCCTTCACAATTCACTTAAGGGGAAGGGAGAAAACCAATCACCTCTCTCCTACTAGCCTTAACAAATTTTCTACATTCGGGTTTAGCTAGTCTAAGTGGCTGTGTAGTGTGTGTATAAAAACCTCTTGCCATAAATCCTTACATAAGGGAGACAAGAAGTAGATGTAATTCTTTACTAGAGGCTACCTAACATGGATGTTTGCAAAAGGAATGTGACAACTACAAAATTTTAATGGTTAAAGATCAGACACATAGTCTGGGTTGCGCAATGCCATGCATTTTTATTCAAAGATGAAACATTGTGAAATTTTCTTTTATTTGCACATGCTCAATATAAAGAAAGAAAATGAAACATTAGTTAGGATGGAGACTATGAATGCATGCTTATTCTACCTCGCCCCCCTACTTATTTACAGAAAAAGAAAGTAAGACAGAGAATTACCTGATAAAGGAAATCTGTAGACTTGGGTTGCCTCCCAAGAGCGCTAAGTTTACCGTCTTCAGCCAGACGCAATTAGGCTCCATTTGGCTCAGCTAGCTTGGTAGACTCAATTTTTAAGGAAAGTGGGCTTTCAAAGAAATGCTTTAACCTTTGCCCATTAACAGTGAATGATTGTCCAGTTTTAGGGTCAAGAATGACGACAGCACCATTGTCACAAGCTTTGACAACAGTGTAAGGACCATTCCATCGGGACTTCAATTTTCCCGGAAACAGACGAAGCCTTGAATTAAATAACCAGACCTTATCATGCACTTGAAAAGTTTTTCTATGAATGTGTTTATCATGGAATGCTTTGGCCTTGGCTTTATAAATCTTGGAACTTTCATAGGCCTTCATTTCTGAGATCTTCTAGCTCATTCAGATGTAGGGTCCTTTGTTGACCAGCTTGGGCTAAATCAAGATTTACCTGTTTAATAGCCCAATAGGCTCTATGCTCAAGTTCTACCGGCAGATGACAAGATTTTCCAAAAACAAGCCGGTAAGGGGACATTCCAATGGGAGTTTTGAAAGCGGTTCGGTAGGCCCACAATGCATCATCTAACCTTTCTGACCAGTCTTTCCTATCAGGCCTAACCGATTTCTGAAGAATGTTCTTAATCTCCCTATTTGATACTTCCACCTGGCCACTGGTTTACGGATGGTAAGGTGTTGCCAACTTATGGGTGATCCCATACTTCCTTAGGAGGGTCCTAAACTGAGTGTTAATAAAATGTGGCCCTCCATCACTAATGATTGCCTTGGGCCACCCAAATCTAGAAAAGATGTTTTTCTAAACAAATTTGATAACCACCTTATGATCATTGGTCTTTGTGGCAATGGTCTCTATCCATTTGGACACATAGTCAACAACAACTAGAATGTACGTGTATCCAAAGGACGTTGGAAAAGGTCCTATAAAGTCTATCCCCCATACATCAAAAATTTCTACAACCAGAATGGGGTTAAGAGACATCATATCCTTCTTAGAAATATTTCCCATTGTTTGACATCTAGGACAGGCCTTACAAAATTGGTGACCATCCTTAAACAATGTGGGCCAATAGAAACCAGAGTCTAAGACCTTAGCAGCGGTCTTCTTTCTGAAAAATGCCCTCCACAAGCAAGAGAGTGGCAAAACTTGAGGACACTTTGATGCTCACTCTCAGGGACACATCTTCTTATCACTTGGTCTGGTCGTATGAAAAATAGCTCCGAGTCCTCCCAAATAAAATACTTATCCCTAGCAAAGAATCTCTCTCTTTCATTTTTGGTCCAATCTCCAGGTACTCATCCAATGACTTTGTAATTCACAATGTGTGCGTACCATGGAGATGAAATATTGGAGACAGCTAAAATGTGCTCATCTGGGAAAGCATCTCTAACAGGCATAGAGTCTGGGGCAACTATTCTGGACAAATGGTCAGCTACCACATTCTTGGATCGTTTCTTATCATGAATTTCCAAATCAAACTTCTGTAATAATAGAATCCATCTGATCAATCTAGGCTTGGCATCCTTTTGGCAAGCAAATGCCTTAACGCAGCATGGTCAGTGAAAACAATGATTTTGGCTCCTAAAAGGTAGGATCTGAACTTCTCTAAGCAAAAACAACAGCTAGGAGCTCTTTCTCAGTGGTGGTGTATCGAATCTGGGTGTCATTCAATGTTCTGCTTGCATAATAAATCACTACAGATCCTTTATCAGTTTTCTGACCCAAAATGGCACCTATAGCAAAATCTGAAGCATCACACATTATCTCAAATGGTAATGACCAGTCTGGAGATTGTAGAATTGGAGCTCTGGTCAAAATGTCTTTTAAGTCCTCAAATTCTTTAGTACAAGCTTCGTCAAAAATGAAAGGAGTGTCTTTTAACAAAGAAGTCAATGGTCTTGTAATTTTGGAAAAGTCTTTGATGAACTCCTATAGAATCCAGCATGACCAAGGAAGGATCGAATTTGTTTGACAGAGTTGGAGGAGGCAATTCGGAAATGAGATTTACCTTAGCTTTATCTACCTCTATCCCTCTCTCTGAGACAATGTTCCCTAAGACAATCCCCTTCTTTACCATGAAGTGGCTCTTTTCCCAACTTAAAACAAGATTGGCATTAATGCATCTTTTGAGCACTTCAGTCAAATGGTCGAGGCACGAATCAAAGTCACTTCCAAACACAGAAAAATCATCCATGAAGACTTCTAAGTAATCCCCAACCATGTCTGAGAAGATAGACAGCATGCAACGTTGAAACGTTGCAGGGGCATTGCACAGCCTGAAGGGCATGCGTCTAAAGGCAAAAGTTCCAAATGGACATGTGAAAGTGGTCTTTTCTTGGTCCTCAGGGTGAATAGCCACTTGGTTATACCCTGAATATCCATCAAGGAAGCAAAAGAATTTTTGGCCTACAAGCTTCTCTAAGATTTGGTCATTGAAAGGCAAGGGGAAATGGTCTTTCTTGGTCATCGCATTCAATTTGCGATAGTCAATGCACACTCTCCGTCCTATAGCCAGCAGAGTGGGAATGAGCTCACCATTTTTAGTTTGAATTACAGTTAGTCCTGACTTTTTAGGCACAACTTGAGTTGGACTAACCCACTGGCTATCAGAGATGGGATAAATGAATCCAGCATCTAACCATTTGACAATCTCCTTTTTAACAACTTCTTTCATGTTAGGATTAAGCCTTCTTTGCATTTCTATTGAACTTTTAGCATTTTCTTCCAAGTATATGTGATGTGTGCACACTGAAGGACTTATCCCTCTCAAATCATCTATTGTCCAACCTATAGCTTTCTTGTGATTTTTCAGGACTTCAATCAATTTCTTCTCCTGCCCTTCCTCAAGATCACTAGCAATTATGACGGGCCAAGTCTCGTTCTCTCCTAAAAAGATGTACTTCAAACTAGCAGGGAGTGGTTTTAGCTCAACCTTAGGAGGACACTCTAATGGAAATGATGGATCATTATTCTGAAATAAGGAATTAAATTGTCCTTCCTCTCCCTCAAACCCTAGAGCACAGGGTTGGTCTACTGCTTCTTCCACACAAGATTCTTCCAAGGAGTCTACCACTAGACAACTCTCTCCTTCAACATGATGCCTAGACGCCCTAAAAATATTGATACTAACCCGCCTATCCCCAAATGATATATCCATCATCCCGGTAGCACAATCAATGTTAGCTCTAGTTGTGGCCAAAAAAGGTCTACCAAGGATGATGATGGACTGAGTTAAATCTTGAGGAGTGTTCATGTCCAGAATGATGAAATCGGCCGGGAAGTAACAATCATTGATTTTCACAATAACGTCCTCAACTAAGCCTTTAGGAGTGGTGACAGAACGATCGGCTAGTTGAAGGACAACAGAAGTGGGTTTCAATTCTCCTAATTTGAATTTTTCAAAAATAGCAGAAGGTAGGAGATTGACAATGGCTCCTAAATCTAAAATGCCACTTTCAAAAGTGACTCCACTGATGGTTCAAGGAATTAGTGGAGTGCCTGGATCTTTGAGCTTTTTAGGGAGTTGGTTCAAGACAATGGTACTCACAATTTCTGGAAGAATGATTGTTTCGGTTTTATTTCTCACTTCATGTTTTGGAGTACACATTTCTTTTAAGAATTTGGCATAAGCAGGCACATGTTTAATAGCATCGAGGAGAGGAATGTTGATGTGAACTTGCTTAAAAAGTTCCAAGAGTTCTTCATTACCAGTTGGTTTGTTTTTAGATTTTGGCTTTAAAGCTTCAGGAAAAGGAACTCTTGGAATGTAACAGTTTGGGTCTTCATTCATCTTGATTTTGTCTAGAGGTTCTTCAATTATTTTATCTTTTCCCTTGGATTTTTTTTTCCAGCATTTTCTTCAATCTCTTCTTCAATTTCAAGTTCATTTTCTTTATCCTCATTCAATGTTGACATGTGTGGGTGAGGATTTGTTCTGATTCTTCCACTTCTTAAGGTAGACACAGTTTTTGCATTTTCTACTTGAGGGCCCCTAGCTTGGGAAGGAGGATGGTCCTGTTGTATAGGTTGATTCTGACTTTGTGGTGCTGGAATGTTTTGGACAAAAGATTGTTGTGTGTTTGATGGTGGAGGTGCATTTTGGCGAGCAGGTGGTGGTCTGTACCCCTGGGTCTGATGGTATTGCTGATTCTGATAAAATCCGGGAGGGTTGTTCCTTGGGTTTGCTATAGCTTGACTTGGCAGCTGACCTGATTCCCTCTTTTGACATACTTCAGCAATCTGGGACTCTATCCTTGTTAAATTTTGTTGAAAATTTTGGTTTTAAGTTTGATATTGATTTTGTTGTACTTGCATAGTTTGGCATAGAGTCGCCATCATGTTTTGGAGTTGATTTATTTTATCTTCCCAATTGGGCTGAGGAGGTGGTGGTAGATTATATGAAGGTTGCTGGAAATTGGCATGAGCAAATTGATTGGAATTTTGATTTCCTTGAACTTGTGGAGGTTTGGAATAAGAAGATTGGCCAAATCCCGAATTCTGATTGGGATAGGATTGACCATACATGGGTTGCTTAAAGGAAGGTGGAGACACTTGTTTAGATTGATTTTTCCAAGACAAGTTCAGGTGATTTCTCCAACCAAGGTTGTATGTGTTAGAATATGGATCGTAAGAGGGTTTGTAGAAACCTTGGGCAGCTTGGACTTGTTCTTGAATGAAAGGGGGTAATTGGGCAGTAGTAGGACAAGCATTAGTGTAGTGAGCTGAGCTAGCACACATAGAGCAAGTTTCAGATGGTTGAGAAAATTTGGGTGTGGCTTGCCCAGTCAAAGATAGTAATTGATCGAATTTTTGTTCCAACTTCTGCTCCAATCTTTGGTCAAGTCTAGCTAACAGGTCTTCTACCCTAGAGTCTAATTCTCCTCTCTCCCTTATTTTATACAACCCTGCCTTCTTTATAGGTCCTAGTGCTCTCTCATAAGAGTGGAGTGAGGCATGATTAATAGAATTCTCACTCAATGTTTCAAACAAATTATATGCCTCATCCTCATTCTTAGTCATGAATAATCTTCCACATGAGGCATCAACCATCTGCCTATTCGATTCTGTCAGACCTTCATAAAAAGTTTGGACAGTTTGCCACCTCAACAGACCATGATGGGTGCATTTTCTAAGCAACTCTTTTAATCTCTCCCATGATTCATGCATTAACTCTCCCAAGTGTTGGGAGAATCCAGTTATTGCTCTCCTCATGGTGTTGGTCTGGCCAATGGGGTAAAACTTTTTCAAAAACTCCTGCTACATTTCTGGCCATGTTCTAATGGTTTTTATTGAAAGTTTAGGCAAATGCAAGAATGTGAAAAAATTTTGTGACTATTGGGCAAAGGAAAGGGTGATGAAATTCCTCACCTTATCTTTATGATTTCTAAAGGGTTATGCCCTTAAGCAGTCCCTTTTACAAATATGAAATGCAACAAATCAAGTCTAAACAATGGATTTTCTAATGCTAAATCTAATGCATGAAACAAGCGATGGAAGTCTTACCTTTCCCCCGCACTCTTCAATGCAAGAAAAGAAGTGGAAGTCAAATGACAATTAAAATGATGAATGTCCTAAAATAAGTAATTCTAATCTTGAGAGATGAAATTTTTAATTGCAAAACAAACGGCTTACATGAAAGAGTGATTTGGGAAAAAAAAATTAGATTTTAGATTTTTTTTTTATTTGGTTTTTGAACTAAATGAAATGAAACTTAACTAAGAAAATATAAAGTGATACTATAAACTAATTCCAAACCACACAAACCACCAAAAAGGCCAATTATTACATGCCAACGAGAAAGAAATCTCCGTACATGCAAAGAGAGTACATGAAATCCTCACTACAAGCTTCACTCACACTCTTCTATCAAAATTTCTGAATTAAAAACAAATGAGAAAGCAAATCAGCATGCTCTCCTCCAATGGGCTCAAATGTCAAGCCCAACCTCCATGTTCCTCCTTTGTGCAAATCTGAAATGAAAAGCCCAATAACAAGTCAATAGAAACCCAATACAAATGAAATCAAATCAAAAGCAGATTTAAATCAAACTCTAACGCCTCCCCGGCAACGGCGCCAAGATGAACGCGACATTGTTGATTGTGCACTTCCGTTGTCTAGAGTTCTTTGCACATATTAAGATGCTCACCTTCTCTAAACTGTCTCACAAAGTTAAAACTGCAAAGATGAACTAATAAAGTGGTGAGAGCAGGTCATATCCACGGAGAGGTTGAATAAAGCGTGATTTAAACTACTTTGACTTGAAACAACTCTAACATACACTTCTAACTAAAATAACAATGCATTAGAATCAATTCTGAAAACATCACCAATTAAATACCTCACAACTCAACAGATCAACCATAATGAAAGAACAAGCTGGATTGAAACTAAAAGAGAATTAACTTCACTATACCCTCTCAATTGAGGGATTGAACAAGTAAAATAACAATCTGAACTAGAATCTCATGGATGCACTTCTATTTCTGAAATGATTCGAAAAGATGACAGAACACGAATTCTCAAAAGAACATTATTAACTCAATGTACCCCTACAGCTCAGGGGATCAGACAGAAATAAGAACAAGAATCTACGGTACTACTCAAATAAGCACCATCAAGACTGAAATTCTCAATGCATTAAACTGAACTACAACTCTTGATGACAGATCAAATTAAACATCCTTTCTACTGAGAACAAAATGAGCTATAAGCAATTCAGATCACTGTACCCTCTCAACTCGAGGGATGGAGAACAATTCAATAAAGAAAATATTAAAGGAAATTTAAACTACACATCATGCTCCCAATCTGTCCAGGGCGAAAGAAACAGAACACTAATGAAATAGAAAACTCAAATCAGTAAAAACAGAAGAGCATCCAAGCTCCCTGGTCTCTCAAATGCTCTCTGCTACTACCTCCGGTAGCTTTCTGTACACCATCACCGGACAGGCCGAGAACATACCAAATAAAGGGAGTGTTCTGGTCGCCTTGTAACCTTCTCTGCAGCACGCCTGGATCGTCCTCACCAGACACCTTCAGAAGAGAGCAAAAGCCAACGTTCTCCCAACAGCAAGGAGGAATGAACCCTCAGACTTCTAGCAACCTGGAATCTCTCACAGCACAGAAGGAAGGAGGAAGAACAAGTAGTTCAGCAGTACAGAGGAAGAAACCCTTGATCTCCCTCGATTGCACTCCTCTAAACACAGAAGAAAATAGAAAATAAAATGTCTCTGGATCGCTTTCACTAAATACAGAAGGAAGAAAGATGAAATTTCGCTGGGTCGATCTCTCAGCAGCAAATAAGAAAAGCAAAATTGCAAAAAAATCACAGTAGCAGAACTATCCAAAAAAAAATGCTGAACTCTTGGATGCCGAACTAGAGAAGAATGGAAGAATAAGCACTAGATAAATTCCTCACAGCAGAACCAGCCAAGAACATAACAAATTAAAATGCTGAACAAAACCAAATTGCCAAACCATTTCTCCAGCCCAACCATCCACTAATTCCCTACAGAAGAAAGGAAGAATCCTCCAAAGAATGGAAGAAACCCTCAGAAATGTTGAACTCTCTACAGATGCTGAAGGAAAAAATACAGAAGAAAAATGCCAGATAAAACCAAAAAAATCCAAACTCCCCAATCTGAGGACCTTGGGATCCTTTTATAGGCGCCCGGGCCTCCTGGCGAGCTCCTCACACATTGCCTCTGCTTCCCGCCCAAATCCGCCACACACACACGAGCGCGCACAAGCTTCCATGACGCCAGCCCCCTGGTCCACGCATGCACTAGCCTTGGCCGCCCTACTTCGCGCACAGCTTTTCCCGCTCAGCTACCAGCTCTGCACGATCTCCACCTCCGCTGCGCACAGGCCTCCTTCTCTTCACCCGGCGCTCCAGCTCAGCAGAGCTCCTCATCGCCTGATCCGCCGCACACCGCCAACTCCACAGCGCCATCGCCTGCATCGCACACCTCCAGCTCTACAGCGCCATCGCCTGCGTCGCACCACCTCCAGGGCTCTGCACGGCCAGCCCATCAGCTACTTCCGTGCAACCTCCAGGGCTCTGCACGGCCAGCCCATCAGCTACTTCCGTGCGCAGCTGCTCCACACGCCCCAAGCTCGGTCGCGCACCCCTGTTGCCATCCGCGCCAAATCGCCACGGCAGATCCGGCCGCATCAGATCCAGATGGCCCAAATCGCCAGCCGCATGCCCCTGCCTCATCCGGCCCAAATGACCTAAGCACCTCACGCCCCTGCCTCGTCACGCCACAGCTGCTGCGCACGGGCTCCGCAACTCTTCTCCCTGCCTCCAGATGCTTCCATTGCCCTGGCTGGGAAAGAGAAGGGTTGTGGCGGTTTAAAGAGAAGAACAAATGACTGCCAGCCCAATGAAATGAGATAGGGGTATATGGCATTATGGGATTGGGTGGGGTGTTACTAAAAGTTGTTAAAATTTTATTTATGTACCAACTCATATCTACCTACTACTAAACGATATTTATAGAAATATTATTTCGAAAAAAATTATTTATATACAATATTTATTTAAAAATATCTTTTTCTTTCCCAAAGTGTACCTGAAAAGAAAAATGCACATGATTAGTCAATCTAAAAAACAACAATGACTTATTGAATGAAAATCTAACATGTGTATTCTAAATATCAACTAATATAAGAATCTGATTTATTTACAAATTAATATGTACAAGAATTATTTATGAAAATATAAGACCAAGAATTATTTATGTACAATGTATTTACAAAAAGAGAAATACTTTATTAGTCAAACTATTCAAAAGGCATTGACTTAATTAAATGAGAATCTAACTTTGTGTTCAATCAAAACTAATATGCTCAAAAACCTATTTAGGGATTAAATGAAAATTATAGTCAAATTGCACAATATTTACAGACAACGAATGTCTAATTTCAACTATATGTATGAAATTAACA
>CM024763.1:52502512-52525322 GCA_014218235.1 Colocasia esculenta | reverse complement strand
GAGATTCACCTTGGCTTTATCTACCTCTATCCCTCTCCCTGAAACAATATGCCCTAAGACAATTCCCTCCTTAACCATGAAGTGGCTCTTTTCCCAACTTAAGACAAGATTGGCATTAATGCATCTTTTGAGCACTTCAGTCAAATGGTCGAGGCACGAATCAAAGTCATTCCAAACACAGAGAAATCGTCCATGAAGACTTCTAAGTAATCCCCAACCATGTCTGAGAAAATAGACAACATGCAACGTTGAAAAGTTGCAGGGGCATTGCACAGCCCGAATGGCATGCGTCTAAAGGCAAAGGTTCCAAATGGACATGTGAACGTGGTCTTTTCTTGGTCATCAGGGTGAATAGCACTTGGTTATACCCTGAGTATCCATCAAGGAAACAAAAGAATTTTTGGCCTGCCAGTTTCTCTAAGATTTGGTCAATGAAAGGTAAGGGGAAATGGTCTTTTCTTGGTCATTGCATTCAGTTTACGATAGTCAATGCACACTCTCCATCCTGTAGCCAGCCTAGTGGGAATGAGCTCACCCTTTTCAGTTTGAATCACGGTTAGTCCAGACTTTTAGGCACAACTTGAGTTGGACTAACCCACTGGCTATCAGAGATGGGATAAATAAATTGCATCCAGCCATTTGACAATTTCCTTCTTAACAACTTCTTTCATGTGGGATTAAGTCTTCTTTGCATTTCGATTGAACTTTTGGCATTCTCTTCTAAGTAGATGCGATGTGTGCAAACTGAAGGACTTATCCCTCTCAGATCATCGATTGTCCAACCTATAGCTCTCCTATGACTCTTCAAAACATCAATCAATTCCTTTCCTGCCCTTCCTCAAGATCACTAGCGATTATGATGGGCCATGTTTCATTCTCTCCTAAAAAGATGTACTTTAAATTCGCAGGGAGTGGTTTTAGCTCAACCTTAGGAGGACACTCAAATGGAATTGATGGATCATTATCTTGAAATATGGAATTAAATTGTCCTTCCTCTCCCTCAAACCCTAGAGCACAGGGTTGGTCTATTGCTTCTTCCACACAAGACTCTTCCAAGGTGTCTACCACTAGACAACTTTCTCCTTCATCATGATGCCTAGATGCCCTGAAAATGTTGATACTAACCCGCCTATCTCCAAATGAGATATCCATCATCCCGGTAGCACAGTTAATATTGGCTCTAGCTGTGGCCAAAAAAGGTCTACCAAGGATAATGGTGGACTGAGTCAAATCTTGGGGAGTGTTCATGTCCAAAATGATGAAATCAGCAGGGAAGTAACAATCATTGATTTTTACAATCACGTCCTCAACTAAGCCTTTAGGAGTGGTAACAGATCGATCGGCTAGTTGGAGGACACAGAAGTGGGTTTCAACTCTCCTAGCTTGAATTTCTCAAAAATGGCAGAAGGTAGGAGGTTGACACTGGCTCCAAATCTAAAAGGCCACTCTCAAAAGTGACTCCACCGATGGTGCAAGGAATTAGTGGAGTGCCCGGATCTTTAAGCTTCTTAGGGAGTTGGTTTAAGACAATGGTACTCACAATTTCTGGGAGAATTATTGTTTCAGTTTTGTTTTTCACTTCACGTTTTGGAGTACACATTTCTTTTAGAAATTTGGCATATGCAGGCACATGCTTGATGGCATCAAGCAGAGGGATGTTGATGTGAACTTTTTAAAAATTCCAAGAGTTCTTCATACCAGTTGGTTTGTTTTTTGATTTTGGTTTTAAAGCTTCAGGAAAAGGAACTCTTGGGATGTAACAGTTTGGATCTTCATTCTTGATTGTGTCTAGAGGTTCTTCATTTATTTTTTCTTTTCCCTTGGATTTGTCTTTTACAACATTTTCTCAATTTCTTCCTCAATTTCAATTTCGTTCATTTTCTTTATCCTCATTTGACATGTGTGGGTGGGGATTTGTTCTGATCTTCCACTTCTTAAGGTAGCCACAGTTTTTGCATTTTCTACTTGTGGGCCCCTAGCTTGGGCAGGAGGATGATCCTGTTGTATAGGTGGTTTTGATTTTGAGGTGCAGGAATGTTCTGGACAAAAGCTTGTTGTGGGTTCTGTGGTGGAGGTGCATTTTGTCTAGCAGGTGGTGGTCTGTACCCCTGACCCTGATGGTATTGCTGGTTCTGGTAGAATCCAGGAGGGTTGTTCCTTGGGTTGCTATAGTTTGACTAGGCAATTGCCCGGATTCCCTCCTTTGACATACATCAGCAATTTGGGACTCTAACCTTGCAAAATTTTGTTGGAAATTTGATTTTGAGTTTGTTGTTCTTGCACAGTTGACATAGAGTCGCCATCATGTTCTGGAGTTGGTTCATTTTATCATCCCAATTGGGTTGAGGAGGTGGTGGTTGATTCAATGAAGGTTGTTGGAAATTTGTGTGAGCAAATTGATTGGAATTTTGATTTCCTTGGTATTGTGGAGGTTTGGAGTTAGAAGATTGGCCAAATCCTGAATTTGATTGGGATAGGATTGACCGTACATGGATTGCTTAAAGGCAGGTTGGGAAACTTGCTCAGATTGATTTTTCCATGAAAATTTGGATGGTTTCTCCAACCCGGATTGTATGTGTGGAATATGGCTCATGAGGGGGTGGTAGAAACCTTGGAAAGTTGGACTTGTTCTGATAGGCCATGGGTTGAAAGAATCGATAGGTTGAGCCAAATCTA
Source organism: Colocasia esculenta (assembly GCA_014218235.1). Classification (NCBI taxonomy): domain Eukaryota; kingdom Viridiplantae; phylum Streptophyta; class Magnoliopsida; order Alismatales; family Araceae; genus Colocasia; species Colocasia esculenta. The sequence goes on along the minus strand of CM024763.1, from coordinate 52,522,646 downwards.
AGCTGAATGATCGTCTACCAAGCATACACAGTGGAAAAGCCCTCTATTTATGATTTTGAATTTTTAAGATTTTTATTGATTTTTTTTTTATGATTTTTTAAACAACACAAACAAAACAAACACTTTCAAATCAAATTAACCTACCACTAAGTGTTCCTTGGACTTATGTTATTTTCTCAAAATTAGATTTATGCTTGCTTAAGTCCAATCCTAACTCTTCTTGTACCGGCCAGGTAAGAGGTGGAGTAGAGGGAGGGCCCCCTTGCTTTCGCAAGGACCCAATTAAATAACCTCTAGCTCACTTAAGCGTAAGCTCTTTAACCTCTAATCCTAGACACCAGACGTAAAGAGAAGTTTTAGAATTAAGAAAGAACAAATCTAATTATGAACCCTAGGGCCAAGTCTACTGATTTTTATTGAAAGTTGGGCAAATGCAAAGATGTGAAAAATTTTGTGATTTTTGGGCAAAGGAAAGGGTGATGAAATCCCTCACCTTATCTTTTTATCTAATAGGTGAAGCCCTTAAGCAGTCCCATTTTCAAATATGAAGTGCAACAAACAAGTTTGGACAATGGATTTTCTAATGCTAAGTCTAATGCATGAAACAAAAGTTAGAAACCTTACCTTTCCCCCGCACTCTTCAATGTAAAGATCAAAATTAAATTCAAATGACAATTAAAGTGATGAATGTCCTAAAACATGAGATTCTAATCTTGAGAGATGAAATTTTTATTTACAAACAAACGGCTAACATGAAAGAGCGATTTGGAAATTTTTTTAGATTTTAGAATTTTTTAATTTTTATTTGATTTTTTGAATTATATGAGATGAAATTTAACTAAGAAAATATGAAGTGGTACTATAGATAATGTCAAACCAATCAAACCACCAAGAGGCCAATTATTACATGCCAACGTGAAAGAAATCTCTGTACATGCACAGAGAGTACATGAAAGCCTCACTACAAAGTTCACTCACACTCTTTCTATCTAAAATTCGGAATTAAAAGCAATTAAAAAAATTCAGCAAGCTTCTCCTCCAATGGGCTTCAAATCTCAAGCCCAAATCTCCAAGTCCACTCCAAGTGCGCAAATCTGAAATGAAAGCCCAATAACAAGTCAAATGAAATCTCAAGGTAAATGAAATCAAATTAAAGCAGAATTAAATCAAACTCTAATGCCTCCCCGGCAACGGCGCCAAGATGAAGCGCGCGACATTGTGACTGTGCGCTCTCGTTGTTCAAAGTTCTCTGCACAGGTCAAAATGCTCGCCTTCTCTAAACTGTCTCACAAAATAAATCATAAGGAAGAACTAGCACAATGGTGAGCACAGGTCATATCCACGGAGAGGCAGAAGATAGAATTTGAATTAAACTACTTCAACTTGAAACCTCTACCGATCAATCACTCACAACGGACCAAATTTAATGAAAGAACCAGTTGAACTGAAATGAATAGAGATGTAATATCAATGTACCCTCACAGTTGAGGGATGAAGACAGTAGACAGAATTCTGAAGTAAAGATAAAACCAGATAGCGAAAATATACACCTCGAATTTTAACTCCGCAAAAAAACAGAATCACATTATCCTCATAGCTCTCACAGTAGACGCAAAAGAAACTCCACTCCCGCAATCTCCAACCAACAGCAAAACACATTAGCAACAATTCTGGCACCGTTCTCACAGAGCAGATCAGAAAAAAATGGAAGAACAAAATCCAACATAGTCTTGATTGCTCTTCCGGATGAATACAGAAGAAAAGAATTAGAGAAGCAAAACAAAACAATCCCAAAAATAATCTGAACTCTCAGCAATTTGAACAATTCTCACATCTCTCACAGAAGAAAAGAAAAAAAATACCCTACCTCCCTGCAGCTGAACTCCCCAAGTCCCTTCCACTGCCCTGCATTCGAACCATAAGAAAGAAGAAAGTTCCTCCCAGAATTCTGAACCAAGAACAGATATAGTGTTGAACAATTTCCAAAATGTCTCCTTACAGCAAGAGACAAATCAAATAGAAATTAAACCAGCCATGATCTGAACAACGAATCCTCAAGCTTAACTAATCTATCCATCCAAGAACAAAATAAACAAATCCCTCATATTGCTTCCCTTCTACAGCAGAACAATAACAATATCGAACCATCCTCCCCACAACAGAAATTCCACAGTATCAAACTAATGCAGAGAAGAAAGAACTCAGAAGAATGAAATAGATCATGCTTTGGAACATAACAGAGATAGAAGTGGCACTGGATCGGACTATCTAAACGCACAAAGAAATTGAAAATATTACTGGACCATAGCCCTCAACCCAATCATCTGCAGAAGAAATAAAACTTGAAATAAAAAAAACTGAACTATAGAAGCATCTGAACTCAGAAGAACAATAAACTCTCAGAATGTCGAACTCCTCGAATTATGAACTCGGAAGAAAGGAAAAGAAAATGGAACATAGCCAACTATCACACTCCCCAGCACAACAGCAGAAACGAAGAACACCACCCTCTGAACTACTCTACTGCTTCGACAGGAAACGAAAGCTACAGAAGAAAAATAACAAGAAATTCTCCCCTCGAACCCTCTGCTCCAAAGAAAAATACAGGAAGAAAAAAAAAAAATTCTACCCTCCGAACCACCCCCTGGAGAAGAGGACCTCAGGTCTTTATATAGGGGCTATGGCCCTTCCAGACGTCTCTGCTCTGCACCTTCTGCACCAGGATCGCCAGCACAGCAGGATCGCCAGCACAGCAGGATCGCTAGCACAGCAGGATCGCTCGGCCTCTGCATGCCACCCATCCGCAGCCTCATCTGCCCTGGCCTTCACAGCCCCGTGCCCAGCCTGCCTTGCTGGCCACACCCCACAGCTCCTGGTTCTGCCACCTCAGCGCTGCCAGCCTCCAGCTCAACTCTGCATCTTCATGCGCGCCTGCACCTCCTCACACCCAGCGCACCATCGCCCAGTCAGCACGCCTTTACCCTTCAGAGCTCCAGCCGCCTTCTGCCCAGCCTAGCTTCCCTGCATCAATTGTTTGGACCTCCGAAGCAGCTGACCACCTCCATCTAATAAAAGAAATTAAAAGGGGTAAGTGGGTAAGATTAAAATATTACTATTATTGAATGGAATGGGATATGATGGTATTGGTTAGGGTGTTAACAATTTTTAGGTTGTTAACAATTTTATTTGTTTAAAAATTTCACATTTATTTACTAAAAGATATGTACAACATTTATTTACAATTTTTTTATTTTCAAAGTGTATCTAATCTAAAAGCAATGATTTAATAAAAAATCTAACATGTGTTCTAATCCCCAAATTTCAACTAACAAATTATTTATGGATGAATAGAAAATAGAAATTAAAATCAATGTGCACATTATTTATAGACAATGACTGACTAAAATTAACTAAATGTACGAAATTTAACACTAAAAATTTGTACTTATCACCTAGCCACCAACAAACTGCTAGTTGATGCGGTGCCCAGCTCACCAAAGCACACAAGGTTGGGTATGCAACCCCAACCAGCCTTCAACCAAAAGGCAGAAATACAAAGCAAGAAAACACATGTAGATAAAGATAGATCAAGGAATGGAAGATGAAAAGCTTGTGAGGAAGATCTCCAGATGTTGATGAAGCTCTTTAGTAGAAAAGATCTCCTCCAAAAGACCCTTCTTCAAGGCAGTAGGTGGAAGCTTTTGAGGGTGAAAAAGCTTAGAAGAAGAAGCTCTAGATGAAACTTGAAGGTGGCACTCTTCTCCACGAAATTCCTTGCATAGGGTTTCCCCCAGGTGTCCTTTTTATAATCCTTCCACAGAAGTATCTGTTTGGAAAGGTGTGGAAAGAGGTCTTGGTCAAAAAGTTGTTCAAACTTTACTTTTTGCAGAGAGATCTGCATGTTAGGGTCGACTCACCTTTTACTGGGGTCGACTCCAGTTCAGCTCAGGGTCGACTCAAATGAAAGTTGGGGTCGACTCCTTTGGAACAAAAGAGCTTCTTCTGAACGGAGGTCGACTCCTTTAGAACACGAGGTCGACTCTGAACAGCTGAGCCTAATCGGGGTCGACTCTCTTCAAAGGTCAGGATCGACTCTGCATCAACTGCATGACAGGTTGCTGAAAGGAGGTCGACTCCTTCACAATCTGGAGGTTGACTCCAAACAGTAGAGTAGAACCGGGGTCGACTCCTTTGAAACACCGGGGTTGAATCCGCACTGTAGCAACTGACAGGCAGTTGAATGGAGGTCGACTCCTTCACAACTCCGGGGTCGACTCTAAATACCTGAGAACAGTGGGGTTGACTCCTTCATATCCTTGAGGTTGACTCCATTAACCAGGAACCAAAATGGACTTCTTTGAATGTGATACCCCAAAATTTTATTTCTTTAATATTGTGCATGTGTCTTTACTTGTTGCGTGTATAGCATATGTATTCAATTGTGCATATTACCATTTCTATACTTCTCATGAACACATGCATGTATATACATGGTATTTTAGGTGAGAATAGGCAATTAGCTAAATTGATGTATATTGTGTATACTAAAATCCTAGGCATATAATACTTAAGTAATATCACACATGTTTAATCTAATTACCGATATGTATGTTGTATTTATCTATTTTATGCATAATATATATAATTATGTTGTATACGTGTGTATATACATATGTCAATTCAAGTGTGTGCATGCAAGAATTATTTTGTTGTATAGAGTATTCTTAGTTAACTTACTTCATATTGCATCTTAATAACACTATACATGCATGTACTATCTAAATCTTGAAGTGCATATTATACTACCTATTTCATGGATATTGTGTGCAAGTATATGAAGTATAAATGTATATATGTATGTTATCTTATGCATGTGATATCTATCTTTCTAATCCTATGTACATCAAATCATCTATAGTATATGAATAGTACTTAATAACATTGTGCATGTGATAGGTAAGTAATGCTATAGGCCATGTAAGTACATGAAAGTTATTTTTGTATAAGTATAATTATATATAAATGTGCATGCATTATCTAGCTATCAATGTATGTAGATCTCATGCATATTGTACGTGTGTGCACATAGTAAGAAATTATTGTCATACATTGTGTAAATATTATGAGTTTATTTCCGTGCATGTAAAATAATTAAATGTATATGAATTATTTAATTATTGATATGCCTTGTATTAATATTTTATACATGTTGTAAGTAACCATGGTATGTATATGTGCGTATATGTATGTTATTGATGAATATTATCCTTAATTATGATTAGTGTAAGTTATATTTAAATAAATATTATGTAATGCATGAACATTATGTGGTAAGGATATATGTAACTATTTTTACATATACTAAATTGTTTTGGTGTATTTATGCATTGTTTTAAGGTTTGACAGAGTTTTGACTGCACTGTGCAGTGGGCGGCCAAGACCTGGACGCCAACTGCCAGGACTGTGATTGGCATCCACATCCCTGGACGCCAATACACAGTGGGCGGCCACCCCCTGGACGCCAACCCCCTGTTGGCGGCCAGACCCTGACGTCAACTGTGCAGTTGACTACAACCGATGTTGATGTCAATATCCTCCTGCGTAACGGTCCCAGATTTGTTAATGCTCGCATTTTGGCCGGTTCCAGATTAGGAAACCCATCCTAATGCGTAGGAAACCTACCCTATTACGTACCCTGACCCCCAAGCCTATAAAATATGCATTCTAGGTCGAGGAGAAGGTTTTTAGCATTTGGTGAAACCCTTGGACCCGAGATGAGGAAAAGCTGATCTTTGGAGGGCCGGATCCATCGACTGGAGGTGTTCCCGAGAGCTACACCAACGGGAGGATAGCCTATGCATAGGAGAAGAGATTCCAACTCCGAGGAACCTCTGCATCCATAGAAGAACCAGATCTAAGGCGTTTCTGAGCACCTTCTTGGCAGGGCCGAGGAGGGCTTCACCGGGATTCTTGATCTTCGTAGATTTTTTTAGAGGCAAGTAACCCTAGATCTTAATCCTATACATGTCCCCTAAGTCCAAGGTATTTTCTAGATTTTTCCTCGAGTCCTGGAACCCCAAATTCACCCTTGTATGGAGTGTTGTATGTGTGTGTTGCTGGGAGCAGGTTGGCGGCAGCATCTGCTGCAGTCAAGTTCTTGAGTTGGCGGCAAGGGATGCTGCAGTTGAAAGTAAACGACCACATCCCTTGACGTCTACTTCTTCAGTGTCCTGAAAATGTACTGTTTGATATTATTAAGTTGTTTTAATGTATTCTGGATATAGGTACATGCTGTAAATTTTTGTGGGGTTATATATAGTCATTAGGTCATATCATGAGGTTGCCCTAATTTTCTGTGAACTGTGTTAATTATTAAATTCATTAATTACATTATAAGCATCACATAAACATGATTAAATCTAGTAAAAATAGATTTATGTAAGTTTGAGTCTTATAATTTTTACATGACAGCATGAGGTCTGCTATTTGAATTCTGAATGTTAGCACCCAACCATGTTCATATGTACCATGTATAAAGATATTTCAATGAACTTGCCTGAAATATTGTTTAAATTGTAGAAATTATGTTTATAGTTCAAAAAATATGGAAAATTGTATATGTGATATATTAACTGTTATTAACCTATGATAAAAATTTGGAACTAATCTGATGACAGAAATTGTAATTATTAGTTAAACTAAGGGAACTATTCACATTGATATGATAAAACTAATCTTGTGTAATTCAGTGATTAACAAGTCTAAGACTGAATTATGAGTTTTTTATTTCTGAAAACTGTAGTATCATGATTAGGCTAACTGAGACATGTGCAAATGATAAATAAGATATGTAAAGTGATTAAATAGTATATGTAAAATATGTAAATAGAGTGTGGAAATGTGATAAAGTGAATGTGTAATAATTGAGCCAAGAATGACACTCTACCCTAGAGGCTTCGAGAGCTGTACATAGAAAAGTCCCTATGGAAGGCTCTACATTGTAAAAAAGTATAACCTAAGGGCATTAGGAAAAACCTGGAGGTGGACAAGTACCACTGGATAGGGTGGAGAGGGCTTCCCCGGTCTGCGCAGTTACCAAGATTTACCACTACATTGCCTAGGTGGTGAGTATGTGATTATGAGTTATGTGTTTATGAGTTGTGTTATGAGATGTAATGAGTTGTGCTATGAGATGAGTTATGAGTTATGAGATATTAGTTTGTGTCTTCTAATATAGGTAGTTAGAACTATGTGTCATTGCATTTTAAGTAATGAAATATGAGTAAAGTGTGAGATGATATGAGAATGTGGCACGTGAGAGTGCAAATGATATAATATGTGATAAGTGAAAACCAAAGGGTAAATGATATGAAGAATGTGTGAAAAGATATAAGAGAGAGAGTAAATATGAATGAGAATGTGATTTCATGTGAAACCAATATGATAGTGCATATGTTCATACTTCCATGTATTAATGCTTAAATTACAAATCATGTTTAATATCATGTCATGTATTCATTAATCTTCATAATAATGTATGTGAGTATATATATATATATATATATATATATATATATATATATATATATGTGTGTGTGTGTGTGTGTGTGTGTGTGTAAACATGCGAATTATGCAACACAAAAAGGTGAACATGTGGAATTGCTAAATGAATAAGATAAAGTGTAAATATATCTAATTCTATGTAATGAGTTTGTTTCATGTCAAAATAGCAAGTAAAGTGTGGCTATGAATGTGATAAATACATGTCAGAATGTTAGTTCCATGCTAGATGTAATGTTCAATTAGTATAAAGTTCCATGCTTAGGTGCTTATTATTGCCAACCCATTTGATTATGTTTTGAACTTTTCAATTCATGCTATAAAATATGAAACCATGTGTATGAGATTTAATTATATTAAAACAGCAAGCAAAATGTACAATTAAATGTGAAAAGTGAATAGTCATCATGTTAGGTTGTTCTTTTCTTTATGCTCAATTCTATGTTCTAGTTGTAGAATATATCATGAAATGGAATAATGTGTGGATGGATGAATCATGCTACATGTTAGGTGTAGAAAATATGTACAAGTGTATAATATAATACCCATAATTTAGAATAAACACACGATAGACTAAAGCATGTTAAGTGATTAAAATATGCGTTGATAGTTAAGAGTAAGTACCATGTGTATTTGTAGTTTAAATGATAGTATGTATTCTTTAGTGTTTAATAGCTTAACATGAATGTGATATGTTTAAGATTAAGCTTTTGTTTGCTTGCTGAGTCTTTGGACTCACCCTTGCTTCGGCGTACAGGTGAGACAGGTATTCATTTTTGGAGGAAGGCATAGCGAATGTTGATATCTTGGAGAAGTAGCTTTTGAGGAGCGATTATCAATTGTACTTTTCTTTTTCATAGCTTGAATAAAGTAATTGTATGGACAATATTGGACAATGTAGTTCTTTTATCATGCAATAATGTGGACATTGTTATTTATTTCGCTATATAGACTGTGGAATGTGTGATGGTGATGAAATAAACGTTGAGTAATTATTTTTATTTCCGCTGTTATCAATTGCTATCCACGTACTTTTCAACCTATCGGCTAGTGTTGGGTTATTATCCCAATGTGACGGCACTCTTATACCGATGGGGATTGGTATAATCGTACCGGTATGAGGAGGGTCGTTACATTGAAAGCCCTCTTTCCTTATACAATAACCTATCTTCTGCATTCAACTTGCGAACGTGTTAGCAAACATAATGAGTGTTTTGTGATCATCAAAATTCTAAGGGATCCAACATAAAAGGATGTCAATACCATGAAGATTGGGATGTGATGACACAATATGTTGCTACTACACTTAGATGCAACAACACATGGAAAATACTAGGTGCACACCAAAAGATGTGCACCAAGTATTGTACACCTTATTAGGGTGTGCCACCAACCCTTAGGGTTGGGAAATCAAGGGATGGGGTATTATTATAATACTCCATCTTGACATGGCACATTCTCATAAGGTGTACAATGCTTGGTGCACACCAAGATGTGCACCAAATGGGACTCAACAACACATACTATCAATCCCAATTTCTAGGGATATGATATGATATTTTAAAATTATGTGGATATAATTGGAAATTGATTTGTAAAATAGGATTCATTGAATCGGTGAATAGTGCCGAATTAGTGATAGTGTGGTATAGATTGTATTGTATCATACCGTATCGGTCCGGCAACCACCTATCCACATCTCAGCGGCCGCACCATGACCAGGCCTTTCGCATCATTTTTTTTCTACCTATTCGCTAATCTTCGTCACAGGTGTATCTACAACAACATTGTTTGGAAGAGCTCTCTCGTGCCATCGTCAGTGTTGTTCTTAAGGTGTGGGAAGGGCTCCACCTCAGTATGTCACTACGGCAGGTTTGGTATATGCGCTTCTTTTTCTCGACGCATGACAAGTTCGCTGCCACATATGGAGTCGGAGGAGTCCTCGCCGATGCTATGGCTCTGCTTCACGTCCCTCATACAGATGACAAAGGGGGGAAAACTTCCTCTGATGCACCCACCGCCTGAACGTACCACCAGGGACGGACGCAGAAATTTTGTCCAGTGGGGTCACTCGAATTATATTTTAATATTATATAATTATATATATTATAAATAATAAAAAAATATTTACAATAAAAAATATTTTAATAACAATGAGACAATCATTACAATCAATTCTTTTCTTACAGTGGGGTCACTCCCTATAAAACCCCTCCAAACCACAAAGTTTACATGGTCATTTGAACCCAAAAAAAATTCCACTGGGGTCACCCCCTATAACCACCCCCCCCCCCTCCAAAAACACAACATTTACATGGTTACTTGAACAAAAAAAAAAAAATTCCAGTGGGGTCACGTGACCCCACTTGATGTTCTCTGGATCCGTCCATGCGTATGCCACGATCAAACTTGACCCATTTTACTATAGCTCATCCGATACCTTTAAAAAAATATTGTTTTAATGTGTTTCGACATATTTTCATCGTTTTTGGTCCAATACGACGATAATCAAATGGAACTAGCAGTTTACTCCCCTCTTGACGCCGCTTGAAACTAGACGAAATGAAATCGAAACAGTTTCAATTTTAGACTTGGGCGATCCCAATATTGAAATGGACACTACCATCATTGTCAAGTACAGTACAATACGGCCATCCTTATTGAAAGTACTCAAATAAATTCCATAGGAAATCTAGGTGTAGTAGATGATCTTTTTGCATCAGGAAAGTATTAATCTATAGAGCAGAAATTTTGATCCTATTTCATGTAAAAAAAAAAAAACTTTAGCTCAAGAGAGTACTGTTGAGACCATCCCATTCATATGAAATATACATGATTGATTGACTCGATGGCATTAAAGAGATGGCTAATGCAAATCAGGTTTAGATGGTTTAGATCCGACAATTTCCATAACATATAATATTCCGTGATTTTTTGTTCATGGATATGCACAAAGGTTCCCATTATCAAGTTCTGAAAAATTAAAAAGTATGTATACGCAATGGTCTGTTGGCTGGTTCACGAAAGATAATGGTGGCATATTCGTGTTTCTCTTAACTTTTTGCAAAGTGGATAAAGAATGTCGAATCGTCTGTAACACCAAATCTTGGTGTTTTCGTCTTAAAGATGTTTCAGTCAGTAAGATGCTCTCTAGCTAGGACATGGAGATCAACTATTTAGTAGGATAATCTTACGTGCGGTTAAGTGTTGGAGCTTTTTCGGACATCCAAACACTTGTATTGCTCACCAAATTTAAGAAGCTTGATCTACCCTTGCTTCTGCCAAAAGTGGATCACATTAATGTTCTCAACCATTGAAGGAATCTCTACGCATGAAGCTACCAAACAAACATATATATTGAAGACCAACGCAAGTGCATAATTAGTTTCCATGTGGGAGCGCACTTCTTATATCCCTCCTTATACGTTTTCTATTGTGACATCCACACTGTGTTATTCGATGGTAGTTGGAACACTAGATTATTGGGGATGACATGGGTAATTATAGAGAAATTTGATGACCCACACACTTAGAATTAAACAAGTCCAAGTTCAACGTCGTTGTCCGAGCTAATTTATCAGTTTGCCAAAACTCTCTCCATCAGCATCACATGCAAACGCGCAAGGAGAGCTTGACTCATGTGTTCCTCCATGTCATGCTCGCCTACTTGGTCCACACGTTTCAATTTTAAAGGCATTTAACGCCGGCCGACCGGGATTGAGTAATGACATGTCATGAGATCAGATTAACAATAATTGTCCGGACCAACCCCCATGCAAGAGATCCAGCAAAAGGGGTTGAAGAAGGTGACTTGTCTAGCTAGATGACTCGGATGGGAATCTCTGATCAACTCTCAATGATTCAGGAAATTAACTCGCTCTTGATCTCCTGCTTTCGACTCTCTTGAGATGTTCTCTCTTTATTGTGATCGGCTTTTCTTTATGATGATATGAGATCAACATGATGATTAGTCATCACGGCCCTGACACCAACCCAAACATGATGATTAATTATATGGAGAGCAGGCATCAAACAGAATAGTCGACCGTAATTAGATTCATATGGAATAGTCGTCCTAGCTAAGACCCACAACAATAACAAGGGTGATTCTTCGGATATTACAGAAGTAAAAGTGAAATTTTTCTTCCACTCATTTGAGAGTATCGATCGAGCAAATGTTATGATTTCAGGGGTGAAGCATCAAAGGTACGTGGAAGCTTCTAAGAGCATGTGAACATATAGAAAAGCTTAATTGTAAAAGAGAACGTACTGTTGGGTCTAACCGATTCCTTTCCCATATTTGACTGACTGATTAGCCTAGTACTTGATATATCAGATCTACGTTAATTTAAGTATGATCTTTCGCATGCTGCATCATGGGTGCAAAAAGTGGGACAGAAAGACCCCCATCCGAGTCACAGTCGTGGTGATCTGAGTAGGCTGAGGATGTTCTTTGGGAGACATGTGAATTTGGTCTTTGTCAAGGATGCTGTTCCCTGGGGATGTACATGGACGACGCTGTGGAGAGTGGCCACTGGTGAAGGTTAAATTAAAAAGCCATGCACAGGGGATTTGATCCTCTTGTCAAGGATGTTGTTCCCTGGGGATGTACAAGGGAGGACTTGTGGAGTGGCCACAGGTGAAGGTTAAACTAAAAGGCCATGCACAGTGGATCTCTCTCTCTCTCTCCTCTCTCTCTGCTGGTTTTAATGGTGAGTGGTGGGGAAGAAGAGCCCGTGAGTGAAGGGGGGAAAGAAGGGGACAAGAAGGAAATGTTCAGAGTGGAAAGGGATTGAGCAGGTAGGACGGCGAAACAGTCCACTCTCCACTGCGCGTTTTATTCAGACAGCATCTACATGTACATACAAGGGGGCTCCGACAAGGATGCTCTCCTCTCTCAGTCTCTACATAGTGAAACCGTGGCTGATGAGGTAGACACACTGACCTACCTCAGAAACCCTGTCAATCTCTCTCTCTCTCTCTCTCTCTCTCTCTCTCGGAGATCAGGTTATGATTGCCTTGCACATGGTAGGGAGGAGAATTAGGCAGACCATCTCTCTCTCATGCACTTCAAAAGTTTGAATAAGATCCCTGATGTGTGAGAGATCTACAGAAGTGCTACATGGAAATTTCTAGTTACCAATGTCGAGGAGATTTCTACTTTCCAAAATACTGTGTGTGTGTGAGAGAGAGAGAGAGGGTTAACCGTGGGCGAGGACGGTGTCTGGAAATCAGACATTGATCTGCACATTACCATCTCGGATATGTAGCTACCTGAACCGAGTCTCAAAATCCTTTTATTAGCACCATTTGCTTTGCAGCGAAACAAATCTGGCAGGAAAACGGATTCAGCTTTTGCTCTGAGGAGAGGTCCAGTTAGCACAGTTCATCGTCTTGCTAGGCAGCTAGCTAAGTACTAGCTAGCTGATCATCCTACTGTTTATAGACTCAGAGATGATCCCCTTCTGCTTTGTGTTTCTCCTCCTCCGAACGTTTCACAATCTCCCGGTGAATACAGAAATTTGACACGAAAGTGGGTGTCTCATCATTTACTGCCATTTTGGCTTCTTTTCGTGAAGCTGACACTGATGCAAGTGCATCCAGCTGGGCTACCGTCTTTTAGGGTGTTTAAAGAACAACAGAAACTTATTCATGATTAGGGTCCAGAGGCACAGAAGCTTTTTCCTTCATGATGAAACAATACAAGTACATATGGTCTTCCCTACATTGGGTGGAGAAAAGTTTACTATGTTTGAAGAAGTACAGTAAATACAATTTATGTAGGATTACAATTTATGTGATGTCTTATTGGGTGTCACATGTTTTTTTTTTAATCTTTCTATTTTGAAGTTCAACATCTTTATTTTGGAGTTCAATTTTTTTATTTTGGAGTCTAATTTGTCTTCTATTTTGAAGTCAAATTATTTTTTTTTCTTGAAATCTAACCTTCTATTTTAGACCTCAACTCTTTTATTTTAGAGTCTAACTTACTTTCTGTTTTGGAGCCAAATTATTTTTTAGGTTCCAAAATAGAAAGTTAAGCTCTAAAATAAAAATGTTAGGTTCCAAAATAAAAGGGTTGGACTCCAAAATAGAAAGATTAAATTTTAAAAAATAAAATCACGTGGCACCCAACAAGACGCCACATGAGTTGCAATCTTACGTGGATTGCACTTACTGTATTTTCTCAAGTGCAGTAACCCTTTCTCCATTGGGTGTGGGTCGAAACTCTAAAGAACAATATATATATATATATATATATATATATATATCCTTGAAATATCATATTATATTTTTTACGTTCAAAATCAAAACAGTTATCAATTATTTATCAATGCTTAGCAATATGTCAAGATAAAAAAATCTATTAATATGTGAACACAAACATTAAATAAAAGATGAAAGTAGGATACATTAATTAATAATCTCTGACTATAATTAATAGGGGAGGTGTTAACTGTAATAAAATTTAACGTATACTTTAACAAAAGATAACACTTATTCTAATGAATTACAACTCTATCAAAAATTAAAAAATAAATCAAATATTTGATAAGGACTTCTAATTTATTTATCCATAAAAATATTAAAATATATCTCTTCAAAATGTGCGTGAGAGAGAGAGAGAGAGAGGACCCAATGAGATTGATGGGATGGAGACGAGAGAGATGACTCAATGAGATTGATGGGATGCAGACTAAAATAGTGAGGGGAGAGAGAGAAGAGAAAAAGATAGGTAAATTTTTTTTTTAAGAGAGTTGTAAAGATTAAATCAGTTGTTCAATTATGATTAAATAAAATAATAGAATCAAGTAGTAGAAACATATATAATAAAATATATAAAACACAGAGATATATTTTCTATTATACACGTTTATCTTCTTCAGTATATGCTTTGCACTTGCTAGATATTTGGCAGCCCCTCTTGCATCTATCTTTCTTTTATAGGTTTTGCCAACATATATACAGTGGCGGATCTAGAATTTTCGTTCAGTAGATGTACTCTTAGACATATTTTTTTGATCTAGTGGGGTCATTAATGATGAAATTTTACATCAATAATAGAAACTTTTCAATCCAGTGGAATTACAGGACCCCACTAACCTCAAAATGGCTCTGCCACTGCATATATAGTATTCCCCCGTCTTTGAAACGTTATAAAGGCCATGCAAACTATTTTGACTCTAGGGCTTCCCTTACAAACACATGTATATACACATTAAAATGTTTAATGTTTGTTACACACTTAAGAAGTAATAAGTTGAGGGACACACTTTCATGTGATTACATCGGTCGCAAAAGAGTGGCCCTGTGGTTTGATGGCCCAAAGTGAGGCCCATTTGTCCATCAGTAAGATCATAACTGGGCCACAGAAGCAACAAAAAAAAACAGTCGGTGGGCCTCTTACCAATATGGGAGTTGAAAACCAGAGGCGAGAGTAGAAATGGGTAATAGATATTCCCCATCAAAATCTACGTAATGATGATTTTTGGAGCTTAGCCATAAGAGATTTAACTTAATTTTATCCATTCGACAAAAAAAAACCAGCAAAGATGTCGATTCCTGTGTGTTCTTTAAGGGCGAAAAGTCTCGCAAAAATTATGTCTTTAAATATATGATCAGACATAAGCACTTGGATTTTATAACTAAGATATTTTCATAAATAACTTTCTTGTATCTATAATTAAGAATTATAAATGTATATATTGTTAGATTTAATGTAATTATGGGTATACATATATATAATTGTATATTATCAGCTATCATAAAATTTATCCCTATTAATGTGATTAATTAAGGATTATACTATTTGAAGATTTAAGCATATTGGTTCATATTTAATTATGTGTAGAGATTATGATGTCATTTCTATTTTTATGATGAGTTAAAATAGAAAAAGACACCACAACCTCTCTTCTCCGGAGAACACCATACTGGATTGGAAGATCACTTCTCATGGATCTAGATATGCTTCGGCTGTAGATTTATAGTGTTTCGACATGAAGATCATTGGACAACTCATGTTCTAGAAATTTAATCTCCCACTCGAATGTTCAACAATTGATATCAGAGCCCTAAATCCATGTTAGAACTATAAAAATTAAGTTTTTCCTGTTCTTACCGGAATACCCTAAGGGCTTCGTCCTATTTCTGTGAAAGAAGAGGTGGTATAGTGGTATTTCTCATCCTTCTCCAGCATTTAGGGTCGTATCATCTGCTGCCAAATCAGAGACGCAATAAGGTCGCAAGCGTCCACAATGGAACATAATGGAAGATAATCATAGCACTGTGGCATTCTTCATGTTGGACACCTGTGGCAGCAGGGCGTTGGGCTGTTGTAGTAGACCCTTGTGTGCTGCAGCGGCGAATGTAGACGAAAAAGTCCGAGTACAGCGGCGGTCCATTGCATATCTAGCCACTGTAGGTCGTTCGCATCTTCGGCGCTGGAAGGATTTTCTGGGTTTGGTGTTACGGAAACAGAAGATAGAAGATAAAAACTTTTCCCTATCGCTACTTAGGAACCCAAAATTGTAACACCCAGATTTTAAATAATAATAAAATATTAAATATTATAAAAGATATTGATTACCATAAAGATATAAGAACATGATTACAGTTGAATCTAGAATCCTCTCACATAATTTATGTGATTCTGGTACTGTTTTCAGATGTGCATACCGCGACATGGCATCATCAAAATTCGGTAACAAAAATAAAATCTAACAACATTATAATTATCAGAAAAAAATGTACTGATCTCAAAAACATAGATATTCTGAATTATTGATGCACATATATCCAGATTAAGCCGACAAAATGATTTTTGGGGCAATTTCCACCTGAAAAAAAAAATTAAAACAAAATTACCATAATTTGGATTATATCTCAATTAGCTTATGTTTAAAATCTCATCTCAATTGAATATCATTTAAATATAAAACTAGTGGCCCAAAGAACCTAAACGAATTAAGATTGAATTACGTAACCCAATTTACGTAAGTGTGCTTACATATGTGGGGGGAGGCTACGTGTTGGCTGTGGGTCATCCTTATCCTGGGAGGGCATGAGGTGATAAAGCTCACCCTCCTCTTATAACCCCCCCCCCCCCCCCCCCCCAGTTCTTCTCCTCTTCTTCTTCTTATTCTTCCTGCGTTCTCTTCTTCTTCTTCCGGCGGCTTCCTCTGCTACTTATTCTTCTTCATCATCTTCTTCACATTTCTTCTTCTTCTTCACACTTCTTCTTCTTCTTCTTCACCTTCCTCCTACCACCACCACCATGCAATAAAAGAGAGAAAAGAGAGAGAGCAACAGGTGCAGAGGAAAGAAGAAGAGAGGGAGTAGGTGCAGAGGCAAGGAAGAGAGAGAAAGAGACTGCAGTGCACTGAAGATAGAGAATGAACAGAGATGAGAAGCTTAGGAAGTTCATCTCCACCCGACGGCCATGCCCAACTAATAAGTAGGTTCCTCTCTATCCTTCTTGATTGTTCACTTCTATTCCAAACATATTTGGACCATACGATTGAAGCTTTTATGATTCTAGTTTTTACCGAAATCGGTCGATCGACTTGATCATTTCGGTTGACCGATCCCATATTCCCAACCCAGAAACCAGTCCTGCCTAGGTCTGTAACACCCCGAAAATTAAATGATTTAAAATATAGGAAAATAGTATTAAATAAAAATGGTGTATAGAAATAAAATAAATGACATGATTAAACTCCCAAAGTGGGAAATCAACTATTTAAATGATATTGGTCCAATACAACTCTAAATGGGCCAAAGATGAAAACCCAATAACAATAAACCTCAAAATTCATACCCATAATTATGTAGATAATGGGAAGGGCAAATTAGGGCTTAAACTAATGCTACTAGCCAAGCATAGTAACCCAAATCGTGGCCAACCATGCTAAGAGCTTTCCTATGATGTAGCTACTCTAATTGGGAGAAGAAATCTCAAAATATGGAAGGTGCCATGCAGAATTCACAGCGCACCTTTCCTAGCCCCATTAGGACTTGAAATAAACCCTAGAACTATAAGAGATCGTCACAAAACTTTTAGGGGAATTTTGGCATTGTGTTGGGGACGTGAGGAGCAAGCTAGGGCACCAGGAGGACAGGAGAACGGCTGGGAAAACTGTGCTTCTTCCTCAACCTTGCTCTGCATCAACCTGGGCATTTGCATCTCTTAGATCCGTTCAAAGGTAGGTGATCTCGGGCTGAAACTAAACGAAACCTATATCATCTAAAAGAGCATCGTGTCTAGTTTAGTTTGTATCTATTTTGCCTAATTTTCAATAAGCATGTTCATCGTATTAAGCATTTTCCCTAAGTCGCATAAGTCTAGGGATTTTTGTGTTCTTCGTGTATTTCATGCAAATCGAGGCCAAATTGGGTCAAACCCAAAACATGAATCTTCTTCTACTAGTTGTCGTCATCGCTTTTAGTGTTCAGAGTTTTGTCTAAATGTCGTTAGATTTCAGGTTATAGGTCAATCATGAAGGGTGTAACATAGTTCTGCGTTTTCGGGTATGATAAAAAACTGTGACGTATCCAGACGTCGCTATTCTGCATGCATGAACACGACGTATTGGTACGTCGCGATTCAGTAAAAGGCGATCGTGTATTACGTCACGATTTGTTGTCTGATCAGTCAACCCTGACACCTCAAACTGTGTGTCACATGGGTTTCTGGACCCGTCATGAACGCGATGGCATGTGCCGCCGCGATTTGGAAGTTTCCCGCCCATTCGATTTCGTACTGTTTTCATGCACGTAGTTTGAAAACCATGCATGAACGCGACTTAGGAAAGTGTATTGATTCAGGCCTCGTCGCGACAGATCGTTCAGTCGCATTCTGAACGCGACGGAAGAGACCGTCACGATTCTGTGTCTTATTATCAAACTTTATTTATCTGTGTACGGTTCTTTGAAAGGCGACGTCTGAAGCCGTCGGGTTTCAAAGACCGACCCAAGACTGTTCTTTCCGGTTAGTCAGTTAGCATGTTTAGTTTCTTAGTCTGTAAGCATGTTGCTTAGTGTGCATTGGCCTAAAAGTGATCAACCCATTTGAAAACTATAATGACATGAATATGATTCTAATGTATATCATGAAGTGAATGATCTTATGTCATTTGATTATCATCTTGTGATCTAGCTTGATATGAAATTGTCATCATAAGAATGTGATATGAATCTGTGGAGAATACAGGTTAGAATGGACTTGCATAGTTTAAGTTTTCCTTTTATGTTATGTGGACGTTCTTTACTTACATACTTTCTGAGGTTTCCATATTGTGCTCATCCATTGCACGCATGATTAGGAGTTCCGTGTCACGACACTACACGTTTGCACGATTAGGCACACCCCTCTTGGAGAATTGAAAACTCTCTACCGTCATTCCGTATTGGCAGACTAGCGATATTTTCCCTAAGACCTCTGTAAGTCTTCGTACTCTGTGGATTCCCTCATAGAGACCGAGCTGGTTGTACCATGAAGTACCCTGGAGATAGAGAGCACTTGTACCGTGTACGATATGTTTTTAGTCATCCTCTTGTCAAGACATTAAAGAATTATGTAACATAAGATACGTCGTTATGTTGTCCAATTGATCTCTCGAGCTTTTGTCATACGTTGAACTCTATGAATGATCATGTCCTTATTACTATGAGCTTGTTATTGAAAATCTGTGGCCATAATATGCATATGTTTGATCGACACAATGTGGGACTTGGGTCCATTTGACTAATGCCTGTGCAATAAGGGCCCTGTCTGGTCCTGGGGAGGAGCGCTGTCACATCCCGATATTTAGTAGCGGAATAATACTGAGATACGTGAACGATACAAATAGACGTATCACAGTTGCGTAGCGCAGAGTCATAATTAAACGCAACAACACATTTGAGACCATAATGTTGTCCACAAAATTACTCTTCATTCCATTTCAAACCACTAGTTACAACCTGACATAAAAGAACCAACTAAAGGGTCCCTTATTCAAATATAAATGTAGTACCCCCGAAAATTCATTAAATTGAAAATATAGATAAATTGAAATTTTATCAATTCCAACTAGTTAAAAAGGTTCGCATCATTATCGCATGCATAAAAACCCATATAAAAATATCGTAAAAATAATAGTTATACTTTAATAATATTCTCTAATGACCCATCAAGAAATTTGAGCATAGAAAAATTATTTGGACCAAGTTTAAGAATTTATGCGACTTATTATCGTAATTAAGGAATAAGTCGAAGAACCGATTATTTTATGAGCCAAAGTGGATTATAAATTAAAATAAACATGTTGGTAGACTTTAAATAATATGGGTTGATAGCTATTATTATAATTGAACCAATAGACAATCTTGGCCCATGAATAAATTCTCTAAGAAAAGGATAATTAAAATCTATTAAGTAAAATAAGTATATGGGTTGTACAATTGAACCATACATAAGTTATTGGGCCCAACGCAAGAGCCCAAATGATGAAGGTTAGAAATATTGGGATAAATAATATTAAATTGAATTAAAATAAGAAATTAGTAAATAAATGTGATAAATTAGAATAAA
>CM024763.1:52302412-52502412 GCA_014218235.1 Colocasia esculenta | reverse complement strand
CTAGTGGGGTCCTGTAAATCTACTGAATTGAAAAGTTTTTATTATTGATGTAAAATTTTATCATTAATGACCCCACTGGATCAAAAAAAATGTCTAAGAGTACATCTACTGAACGAAAATTCTAGATCCGCCACTGTATATATGTTGGCAAAACCTATAAAAGAAAGATAGATGCAGAGGGGCTGCCAAATATCTAGCAAGTGCAAAGCATATACTGAAGAAGAAGATAAACGTGTATAATAGAAAATATATCTCTGTGTTTTATATATTTTATTATATATGTTTCTACTACTTGATTCTATTTATTTTATTTAATCATAGGAACAACTGATTTAATCTTTACAACTCTCTTAAAAAAAAAAATACCTATCTTTCTCTCTCTCTCTCTCTCTCTCTCTCCCCTCAATTTTAGTCTCCATCCCATCAATCCCATTGAGTCATCTCTCTCGTCTCCATCCCATCAATCTCATTGGGTCCTCTCTCTCTCTCTCTCACACACACACACACATTTTGAAGAGATATATTTTAATATTTTTATGGATAAATAAATTAGAAGTCCTTATCAAATATTTGATTTATTTTTTAATTTTTGATAGAGTTGTAATTCATTAGAATAAGTGTTATCTTTTGTTACAATATACATTAAATTTTTTACAGTTAACACCTCCCCTATTAATTATAGTCAGAGATTTATTAATTAATGTATCCTACTTTCACTTTTATTTAATGTTTGTGTTCACATATTAATAGATTTTTTTATCTTGACATATTGCTAAGCATTGATACATAATTGATAACTGTTTTGATTTGAAAGTAAAAAATATAATATGATATTTCAAGGATATATGTATGTAATTGTTCTTTAGAGTTTCGACCAACACCCAATGGAGAAAGGGTTACTGCACTTGAGAAAATGCAGTAAGTGTAATCCACGTACGTAAGATTGCAGCTCATGTGGCGCCTTGTTGGGTGCCACGTGACTTTATTTTTTAAAATTTAATCTTTCTATTTTGGAGTTCAACCCTTTTATTTTGGAACCTAACAATTTTATTTTGGAGCCTAATTTTCTATTTTGGAGCCTAAAAAATAGTTTGACTCCAAAACAGAAGGTAAGTGGGCTCTAAAATAAAAGAGTTGAGGTCTAAAATAGAAGGTTAGATTTCAAGAAAAAAAATAGTTTGACTTCAAAATAGAAGACAAATTAGACTCCAAAATAAAAAATTGAGCTCCAAAATAAAGAGGTTGAACTTCAAAATAGAAAGATAAAAAAAAAAATATGTGACACCCAATAAGACGTCACATAAATTGTAATCCTACATGAATTGTATTTACTGTACATCTTCAAATATAGTAAACTTTTCTCCACCAATGTAGGGAAGACCATATGTACTTGTATTGTTTCATCATGAAGGAAAAAGCTTCTGAGCCTCTGGACCCTAATCATGAATAAGTTTCTGTTGTTCTTTAAACACCCTAAAAGACGGTAGCCCAGCTGGATGCACTTGCATCAGTGTCAGCTTCACGAAAAGAAGCCAAAATGGCAGTAAATGATGAGACACCCACTTTCGTGTCAAATTTCTGTATTCACCGGGAGATTGTGAAACGTTCGGAGGAGGAGAAACACAAAGCAGAAGGGATCATCTCTGAGTCTATAAACAGTAGGATGATCAGCTAGCTAGTACTTAGCTAGCTGCCTAGCAAGACGATGAACTGTGCTAACGGACCTCTCCTCAGAGCAAAAGCTGAATCCGTTTCCTGCCAGATTTGTCTTCGCTGCAAAGCAAATGGTGCTAATAAAAGGATTTTGAGACTCGGTTCAGGTAGCTACATATCCGAGATGGTAATGTGCAGATCAATGTCTGATTTCCAGACACCGTCCTCGCCCACGGTTAACCCTCTCTCTCTCTCTCTCTCTCACACACACACAGTATTTTGGAAAGTAGAAATCTCCTCGACATTGGTAACTAGAAATTTCCATGTAGCACTTCTGTAGATCTCTCACACATCAGGGATCTTATTCAAACTTTTGAAGTGCATGAGAGAGAGATGGTCTGCCTAATTCTCCTCCCTACCATGTGCAAGGCAATCATAACCTGATCTCCGAGAGAGAGAGAGAGGAGAGAGAGAGAGAGAGGAGAGAGAGAGAGGAGAGAGAGGAGGAGAGAGAGGAGGAGAGATGATGGAGAGCGAGAGAGAGAGATGACAGGGTTCTGAGGTAGGTCAGTGTGTCTACCTCATCAGCCACGGTTTCACTATGTAGAGACTGAGAGAGGAGAGCATCCTTGTCGGAGCCCCTTGTGACATGTAGATGCTGTCTGAATAAAACGCGCAGTGGAGAGTGGACTGTGTCGCCGTCCTACTGCTCAATCCCTTTCCACTCTGAACATTTCTTCTTGTCCCCTTCTTTCCCCCCTTCACTCACGGGCTCTTCTTCCCCACCACTCACCATTAAAACCAGCAGAGAGAGAGAGAGAGAGAGAGAGATCCACTGTGCATGGCCTTTTAGTTTAACCTTCACCTGTGGCCACTCCACAAGTCCTCCCTTGTACATCCCCAGGGAACAACATCCTTGACAAGAGGATCAATCCCCTGTGCATGGCTTTTTAATTTAACCTTCACCAGTGGCCACTCTCCACAGCGTCGTCCATGTACATCCCCAGGGAACAGCATCCTTGACAAAGACCAATAATTCACATGTCTCCCAAAGAACATCCTCAGCCTACTCAGATCACCACGACTGTGACTCGGATGGGGGTCTTTCTGTCCCTCTTTTTGCACCCATGATGCAGCATGCGAAAGATCATACTTAAATTAACGTAGATCTGATATATCAAGTACTATAGGCTAATCAGTCAGTCAAATATGGGAAAGGGAATCGGTTAGACCCAACAGTACGTTCTCTTTTACAATTAAGCTTTTCTATATGTTCACATGCTCTTAGAAGCTTCCACGTACCTTTGATGCTTCACCCCTGAAATCATAACATTTGCTCGATCGGTACTCTCAAATGAGGTGGAAGAAAAATTTCACTTTTACTTCTGTAATATCCGAAGAATCACCCTTGTTATTGTTGTGGGTCTTAGCTAGGACGACTATTCCATATGAATCTAATTACGGTCGACTATTCTGTTTGATGCCTGCTCTCCATATAATAATCATCATGTTTGGGTTGGTGTCAGGGCCGTGATGACTAATCATCATGTTGATCTCATATCATCATAAAGAAAAGCCGATCACAATAAAGAGAGAACATCTCAAGAGAGTCGAAAGCAGGAGATCAAGAGCGAGTTAATTTCCTGAATCATTGAGAGTTGATCAGAGATTCCCATCCGAGTCATCTAGCTAGACAAGTCACCTTCTTCAACCCCTTTTGCTGGATCTCTTGCATGGGGGTTGGTCCGGACAATTATTGTTAATCTGATCTCATGACATGTCATTACTCAATCCCGGTCGGCCGGCGTTAAATGCCTTTAAAATTGAAACGTGTGGACCAAGTAGGCGAGCATGACATGGAGGAACACATGAGTCAAGCTCTCCTTGCGCGTTTGCATGTGATGCTGATGGAGAGAGTTTTGGCAAACTGATAAATTAGCTCGGACAACGACGTTGAACTTGGACTTGTTTAATTCTAAGTGTGTGGGTCATCAAATTTCTCTATAATTACCCATGTCATCCCCAATAATCTAGTGTTCCAACTACCATCGAATAACACAGTGTGGATGTCACAATAGAAAACGTATAAGGAGGGATATAAGAAGTGCGCTCCCACATGGAAACTAATTATGCACTTGCGTTGGTCTTCAATATATATGTTTGTTTGGTAGCTTCATGCGTAGAGATTCCTTCAATGGTTGAGAACATTAATGTGATCCACTTTTGGCAGAAGCAAGGGTAGATCAAGCTTCTTAAATTTGGTGAGCAATACAAGTGTTTGGATGTCCGAAAAAGCTCCAACACTTAACCGCACGTAAGATTATCCTACTAAATAGTTGATCTCCATGTCCTAGCTAGAGAGCATCTTACTGACTGAAACATCTTTAAGACGAAAACACCAAGATTTGGTGTTACAGACGATTCGACATTCTTTATCCACTTTGCAAAAAGTTAAGAGAAACACGAATATGCCACCATTATCTTTCGTGAACCAGCCAACAGACCATTGCGTATACATACTTTTTAATTTTTCAGAACTTGATAATGGGAACCTTTGTGCATATCCATGAACAAAAAATCACGGAATATTATATGTTATGGAAATTGTCGGATCTAAACCATCTAAACCTGATTTGCATTAGCCATCTCTTAATGCCATCGAGTCAATCAATCATGTATATTTCATATGAATGGGATGGTCTCAACAGTACCCTCTTGAGCTAAAGTTTTTTTTTTTTAACATGAAATAGGATCAAAATTTCTGCTCCATAGATTAATACTTTCCTGATGCAAAAAGATCATCTACTACACCTAGATTTCCTATGGAAATTTATTTGAGTACTTTCAATAAGGATGGCCGTATTGTACTGTACTTGACAATGATGGTAGTGTCGATTTCAATATTGGGATCGCCCAAGTCTAAAATTAAACTGTTTCGATTTCATTTCGTCTAGTTTCAAGCGGCGTCAAGAGGGGAGTAAACTGCTAGTTCCATTTGATTATCGTCGTATTGGACCAAAAACGATGAAATATGTCGAAACACATTAAAACAATATTTTTTTAAAGGTATCGGATGAGCTATAGTAAAATGGGTCAAGTTTGATCGTGGTACACATGGACGGATCCAGAGAACATCAAGTGGGTCACGTGACCCCACTGGAAATTTTTTTTTTTGTTCAAGTAACCATGTAAATGTTGTGTTTTGGGAGGGGGGGTGGTTATAGGGGGTGACCCCAGTGGAATTTTTTTTTCGTTCAAATGACCATGTAAACTTTGTGGTTTGGAGGGGTTTTATAGGGAGTGACCCCACTGTAAGAAAAGAATTGATTGTAATGAATGTCTCATTGTTATTAAAATATTTTTTTTATTGTAAATATTTTTTATTATTTATAATATATATAATTATATAAATATTAAAATACAATTCGAGTGACCCCACTGGACAAAATTTATGCGTCCTTCCCTGGTGGTACGTTCAGGCGGTGGGTGCATTAGAGGAAGTTTTCCCCCCTCTGTCATCTGTATGAGGGACGTGAAGCAGAGCCATAGCATCGGCGAGGACTCCTCCGACTCCATATGTGGCAGCGAACTTGTCATGCGTCGAGAAAAAGAAGCGCATATACCAAACCTGCCGTAGTGACATACTGAGGTGGAGCCCTTCCCACACCTTAAGAACAACACTGACGATGGCACGAGAGAGCTCTTCCAAACAATGTTGTTGTAGATACACCTGTGACGAAGATTAGCGAATAGGTAGAAAAAAAATGATGCGAAAGGCCTGGTCATGGTGCGGCCGCTGAGATGTGGATAGGTGGGTTGCCGGACCGATACGGTACGATACAATACAATCTATACCACACTATCACTAATTCGGCACTATTCACCGATTCAATGAATCCTATTTTACAAATCAATTTCCAGTTATATCCACATAATTTTAAAATATCATATCATATCCCTAGAAATTGGGATTGATAGTATGTGTTGTTGAGTCCCATTTGGTGCACATCTTGGTGTGCACCAAGCATTGTACACCTTATGAGAATGTGCCATGTCAAGATGGGGTATTATAATAATACCCCATCCCTTGATTTCCCAACCCTAAGGGTTGGTGGCACACCCTAATAAGGTGTACAATACTTGGTGCACATCTTTTGGTGTGCACCTAGTATTTTCCATGTGTTGTTGCATCTAAGTGTAGTAGCAACATATTGTGTCATCACATCCCAATCTTCATGGTATTGACATCCTTTTATGTTGGATCCCTTAGAATTTGATGATCACAAAACACTCATTATGTTTGCTAACACGTTCGCAAGTTGAATGCAGAAGACATGTTATTTTATAAGGGAAAGAGGGCTTTCAATGTAACGACCCTCCTCATACCGGTACGATTATACCAATCCCCATCGGTATAAAGAGTGCCGTCACATTGGGATAATAACCCAACACTAGCCGATAGGTTGAAAAGTACGTGGATAGCAATTGATAACAGCGGAAATAAAAATAATTACTCAACGTTATTTCATCACCATCACACATTCCACAGTCTATATAGCGAAATAAAATAACAATGTCCACATTATTACATGATAAAAGAACTACATTGTCCAATATTGTCCATACAATTACTTTATTCAAGCTATGAAAAAGAAAAGTACAACTGATAATCGCTCCTCAAAAGCTACTTCTCCAAGAGATCAACATTCGCTATGCCTTCCTCCAAAAAGTGAATACCTGTCTCACCTGTACGCCGAAGCAAGGGTGAGTCCAAAGACTCAGCAAGCAAACCAAAAGCTTAATCTTAAACATATCACATTCATGTTAAGCTATTAAACACTAAAGAATACATACTATCATTTAAACTACAAAATACACATGGTACTTACTCTTAACTATCAACGCATATTTTAATCACTTAAACATGCTTTAGTCTATCGTGTGTTTATTCTAAATTATGGGTATTATATTATACACTTGTACATATTTTCTACACCTAACATGTAGCATGATTCATCCATCCACACATTATTCCATTTCATGATATATTTCTACAACTAGAACATAGAATTGAGCATAAAGAAAAGAACAACCTAACATGATGACTATTCACTTTTCACATTTAATTGTACATTTTGCTTGCTGTTTTAATATAATTAAATCTCATACACATGGTTTCATATTTTATAGCATGAATTGAAAAGTTCAAAACATAATCAAATTGGTTGGCAATAATAAGCACCTAAGCATGGAACTTTATACTAATTGAATATTACATCTAGTATGGAACTAACATTCTGACATGTATTTATCACATTCATAGCCACACTTTACTTGCTATTTTGACATGAAACAAACTCAATTACATAGAATTAGATATATTTACACTTTATCTTATTCATTTAGCAATTCCACATGTTCACCTTTTTGTGTTGCATAATTCGCATGTTTACACACACACACACACACACACACACACACACACACACATATATATATATATATATATATATATATATATATATATATACTCACATACATTATTATAAGAAGATTAATGAATACATGACATGATATTAAACATGATTTTGTAATTTAAGCATTAATACATGGAAGTATGAACATATGCACTATCATATTGGTTTCACATGAAATCACATTCTCATTCATATTTACTCTCTCTCTTATATATCTTTTCACACATTCTTCATATCATTTACCCTTTGTTTTCACTTATCACATATTATATCATTTGCACTCATCACGTGCCACATTCTCATATCATCTCACACTTTACTCATATTTAATTACTTAAAATGCCATGACACATAGTTCTAACTACCTATTAGAGGACACAAACTAATATCTCATAACTCATAACTCATCTCATAGCACAACTCATTACATCTCATAACACAACTCATAAACACATAACTCATAATCACATACTCACCACCTAGGCAATGTAGTGGTGAATCTTGGTAACTGCGCAGACCTGGAGAAGCCCTCTCCACCCTATCCAGTGGTACTTGTCCACCTCCAGTTTTTCCTAATGCCCTTAGGTTATACTTTTACAATGTAGAGCCTTCATAGGGACTTTTCTATGTACAGCTCTCTAAGCCTCTAGGGTAGAAGTGTCATTCTTGGCCCAATTATTACACATTCACTTTATCACATTTCCACACTCTATTTACATATTTTACATATACTATTTAATCACTTTACATATCTTATTTATCATTTGCACATGTCTCAGTTAGCCTAATCATGATACTACAGTTTTCAGAAATAAAAAAAACTCATAATTCAGTCTTAGACTTGCTGTTAATCACTGAATTACACAAGATTAGTTTTATCATATCAAATGTGAATAGTTCCCTTAGTTTAACTAATAATTACAATTGCTGTCATCAGATTAGTTCCAAATTTTTATCATAGGTTAATAACAGTTAATATATCACATATACAATTTTCCAGATTTTTTGAACTATAAACATAATTTCTACAATTTAAAACAATATTTCAGGCAAGTTCATTGAAATATCTTTATACATGGTACATATGAACATGGTTGGGTGCTAACAATTCAGAATTCAAATAGCAGACCTCATGCTGTCATGTAAAAATTATAAGACTCTAACTTACAATAAATCTATTTTTACTAGATTTAATCATGTTTATGTGATGCTTATAATGTAATTAATGAATTTTAATAATTAACACAGTTCACAGAAAATTAGGGCAACCTCATGATATGACCTAATGACTATATATAACCCCACATAAAATTTACAGCATGTACCTATATCCAGAATACATTAAAACAACTTAATAATATCAAACAGTACATTTTCAGGACACTGAAGAAGTAGACGTCAAGGGATGTGGTCGTTACTTTCAACTGCAGCATCCCTTGCCGCCAACTCAAGAACTTGACTGCAGCAGATGCTGCCGCCAACCTGCTCCCAGCAACACACACATACAACACTCCATACAAGGGTGAATTTGGGGTTCCAGGACTCGAGGAAAAATCTAGAAAAATACCTTGGACTTAGGGGACATGTATAGGATTAAGATCTAGGGTTACTTGCCTCTAAAAAAATCTACGAAGATCAAGAATCACCGGTGAAGCCCTCCTTGGCCCTGCCAAGAAGGTGCTCAGAAACGCCTTAGATCTGGTTCTTCTATGGATGCAGAGGGTTCCTCGGATTTGGAATCTCTTCTCCTATGCATAGGCTATCCTCCCGTGGTGTAGTTCCTCGGGGAATACCTCCAGTCGATGGATCCGGCCCTCCAAAGATCAGCTTTTCCTCATCTCGGGTCCAAGGGTTTCACCAAATGCTAAAAACCTTCTCCTCGACCTAGGATGCATATTTTATAGGCTTGGGGGTCAGGGTACGTAATAGGGTAGGTTTCCTACGCATTAGGATGGGTTTCCTAATCTGGAACCGGCCAAAATGCGAGCATTAACAAATCTGGGACCGTTACGCAGGAGGGTATTGACATCAACATCGGTTGTAGTCAACTGCACAGTTGACGTCAAGGGTCTGGCCGCCAACAGGGGGTTGGCGTCCAGGGGGTGGCCGCCCACTGTGTATTGGCGTCCAGGGATGTGGATGCCAATCACAGTCCTGGCAGTTGGCGTCCAGGTCTTGGCCGCCCACTGCACAGTGCAGTCAAAACTCTGTCAAACCTTAAAATAAATGCATAAATACACCAAAACAATTTAGTATATGTAAAAATAGTTACATATATCCTTACCACATAATGTACATGCATTACATAATATTTATTTAAATATAACTTACACTAATCATAATTAAGGATAATATTCATCAATAACATACATATACGCACATATACATACCATGGTTACTTACAACATGTATAAAATAATTAAATACAAGAGGCATATCAATAATTAAATAATTCATATACATTTAAATATATTTTACATGCACGGAAATAAACTCATAATTATTTACACAATGTATGACAATAATTTCTTACTATGTGCACAACACGTACAATATGCATGAGATCTACATACATTGATAGCTAGATAATGCATGCACATTTATATATAATTATACTTATACAAAAATAACTTTCATGTACTTACATGGCCTATAGCATTACTTACCTATCACATGCACAATGTTATTTAAGTACTATTCATATACTATAGATGATTTAATGTACATAGGATTAGATAGATAGATATCACATGCATAAGATAACATACATATATACATTTATACTTCATATACTTGCACACAATATCCATGAAATAGGTAGTATAATATGCACTTCAAGATTTAGATAGTACATGCATGTATAGTGTTATTAAGATGCAATATGAAGTAAGTTAACTAAGAATACTCTATACAACAAAATAATTCTTGCATGCACACACTTGAATTGACATATGTATAAATATGCACACGTATACAACATAATTATATAAATTATGCATAAAATAGATAAATACAACATGCATATCGGTAATTAGATTAAACATGTGTGATATTACTTAAGTATTATATGCCTAGGATTTTAGTATACACATATACATCAATTTAGCTAATTGCCTATTCTCACCTAAAATACCATGTATATACATGCATGTGTTCATGAGAAGTATAGAAATGGTATATGCACAATTGAATACATATGCTATACACGCAACAAGTAAAGACACATGCACAATATTAAAGAAATAAAATTTTGGGTTATCACACTCAAAGAAGTCCATTTTGGTTCCTGGTTAATGGAGTCGACCTCAGGATATGAAGGAGTCAACCCCAACTGTTCTCAGGTATTTAGAGTCGACCCCGGAGTTGTGAAGGAGTCGACCTCCATTCAACTGCCTGTCAAGTTGCTACAGTGCGGATTCATCCCCGGTGTTTCAAAGGAGTCGACCCCGGTTCTACTCTACTGTTTGGAGTCAACCTCCAGATTGTGAAGGAGTCGACCTCCTTTCAGCAACCTGTCATGCAGTTGATGCAGAGTCGATCCTGACCTTTAAAGAGAGTCGACCCCGATTAGGCTCAGCTGTTCAGAGTCGACCTCGGTGTTCTAAAGGAGTCGACCTCCGTTCAGAAGAAGCTCTTTTGTTCCAAAGGAGTCGACCCCAATTTTCATTTGAGTCGACCCTGAGCTGAACTGGAGTCGACCCCAGTAAAAGGTGGAGTCGACCCTAACATGCAGATCTCTGTAAAAAGTAAAGTTTGAACAACTTTTTGACCAAGACCTCTTTCCACACCTTTCCAAACAGATACTTCTGTGGAAGGATTATAAAAAGGACACCTGGGGGAAACCCTATGCAAGGAATTCGTGGAGAAGAGTGCCACCTTCAAGAGTTTCATCTAGAGCTTCTTCTTCTAAGCTTTTTCACCCTTAAAAGCTTCCACCTACTGCATCCTTCAAGAAGGGTCTTTTGGAGGAGATCTTTTCTACTAAAGAGCTTCATCAACATCTGGAGATCTTCCTCACAAGCTTTTCATCTTCCATTCCTTGATCTATCTTTATCTACATTGTGTTTCTTGCTTTGTATTCTGCCTTTTGGTTGAAGGCTGGTTGGGGTTGCATGCCCAACCTTGGTGCTTTGGTGAGCTTTGGTGAGGGCACCGCATCAACTAGCAGTTTGTTGGTGAGCTAGGCACCGTATTAACTAGCGGTTTGTTGGTGAGCTAGGCACTGTATTAACTAGCAGCTTGTTGGTGAGCTGGGCACCGCATAAACTAGCGGGTGTAGTTCAATTCTTTGAGAGGGTAAATCTCACCGTGTTGGTGAGGACTGGACGTAGGTAGACCAAAGGGGGTCTTACCGAACCAGGATAAAATCGGTGTCTCTTTGTGTGCTTGCTTCTTTCTTCCCTCTCCTTTCTCTGCTCTGCTGAGTATCTTTATTCTGCATTAGTTTTCATTGGCCATTCAAGACAAATTTTTAATAGCCCTATTCACCCCCCTCTAGGGCTAGTCATAGTCTTGATTCTTTCATTTGGTATCAGAGCCTTGTCACTAGTTTAAAGGGTTTTACAACCTCTAGTGTGGATTGACTATGACTGGTTTTGGAGAGCATAGTGAATTCACTGAAGGCAACTCTACTAATAGGCCACCTCTTTTCAATGGCAATGACTAAAGCTATTGGAAAGCTAGGATGACCATCTTTCTGAAAGCTATGGATTATGAGCTGTGGAACATTGTGGAGAAAGGTCCTTATGCTCCAAAGGAACTTGAAAAGGATTGGACCCTTGAAATCTTTAAAAAGTTGTCTATGAATGCCAAGGCAATTAATGCTTTATCCTGTGCTTTGGATGCTAACGAATTTAATCGTGTTTCTATGTGTAGCAGTGCAAAGGAGATTTGGAACAAGCTTCAAGTGACCTATGAAAGAACCTCTCAGCTTAAAGAAACGAAGATCAACCTTCTAGTTCACAAGTACAAGCTGTTCAAGATGGAAGAAAATGAGACTATAACTGAGATGTTCAAGCGGTTCACAGACATCACGAATGGGCTTAAAGTCCTTGGTAAGGAATATTCTATCTCTGACCTTAATAGAAAAATTTTACGATCCTTGCCTATGTCTTGGAATCCCAAAGTGACAGCTATTGAAGAGGCAAAAGACCTCTCAAGAATTTCCTTGGATGCTCTCATAGGATCTCTTATGACCTATGAGATTAATATATTGAGGGACGTGGATGACTTTAAGAAGAAAAATAGTCTTGCCCTCAAAGCTACTAATGTGCTAAATGAGTGTGACAGTGACAATAGCGATGAAGAGATCGATGATAAAGAAATTGCCTTAATGACAAGGCAATTCAAGAAGTTCTGAACAGACGTCGATCCAACTTCAATCCAAGAAACAGAAGATTTCAAAAGAATAATCAAGGTAAAGGGGAAACCTCCAAGAATGAGGAAGTCACATGCTTCGAGTGTAGAAAACTAGGACATATCCGTCCTGAATGTCCTGAACTTAAAAAGAAGAAGGCATACACCAAGGGAAATGGTAAGATAGCAAAGAAGAAGGCCCTTGCTGCATGGAGTGATGAAGACATCTCTACAGAAGAAGAAAGTGAAGAAGAAATTTCCAACTTATGTCTCATGGCCAAATCTGACCATGAGAAGGTAAATTCTAAAACCTTTACATTTGAAGAACTTTATGATGCCTTTAATGAACTATATGAAAAATTCGTTGAATGCAAACTTGAAAATAAAAGTTTAAAGAAGAACATTGATTTAATGACTCAAGAATTGAATGTATTTCATTTACATGAATGTGAAAATGTTGATATAGTAGTAAACGAGAATATATTGCTTAAGAAAAAGATTGAAACTTTAGAAGAACAAATTCCTAGTTTGAGAAATAATTGTTCTAACCTTCAAAAGGAAATAGATCAATTAAAAAGTACCCTGTCTACATTTGTGCGTGGTCGTGATAATTTAGATGTCATTCTTGGTAGCACAAAATGGGTCTTTAGAAAAGAAGGAATTGGATTCATCCCTCATAAGTTAAAATCTAAAACTAGAACTTCTTTTGTTGGAGCTAAGTTATCTAGTACTCCTTTTGCAACTTGCAACAATTACGACAAAAAGGGGCATAAAGCTCAGAGTTGTTGGTTCCGAAAGAACATCCACAAGATCAAAACGATGTGGGTGCCAAAGGAAACAACCAAAAGTTGGACTAACATGAATGGACCCAAGCAAATCTGGGTACCAAGAAATCAAGTGTAAAATTCCTTGTTTTTGCAGGGCTACAGTGGTTCTATGAATAAAGAATGGTATTTGCACAGTGGGTGCTCTCGGCACACGACGAGAGACAAATCTCAGTTTTCCAGTCTTGAAAAGAAAGATGGTGGAAATGTGACAGTTGGAGACAACAACAAAGGAAGGGTAATAGGTATTGGAAACATTGGTAAAACTCCCTCCACTAGCATTGAGCATGTGTTATTTGTAGATGGTTTAAAACATAATTTGCTCAGTATTAGTCAACTTTGTGATAAATGGTTTAAAGTTACTTTTGATGCATCTCACTGCATGTTAACTAATAATATCTCGAATGAAATCAAGTTTGTAGGCAATCGAAATGGAAATGTTTACACTGTTAATCTAGATGAATTGGATGAGAAGGAGATTTGCTTTGTAGCAAATAACTCCAACCCATTGCTTTGGCACCGAAGGTTAGGCCATGCTAGCTTTGGAATCATTTCCAAATTGTCTAGACGTGAGCATGTGGTCGGTTTGCCTAAAATGAATTTTAATTCGAATGGGGTTTGTGATGCATGTGCCAAAGGTAAGCAAACTCGAACTTCATTCAAACCCAAAAACATTATTTCTACTTCTCGGCCTTTGCAACTCTTGCATCTTGATTTGTTTGGTCCGACAAGAACTGCTAGTTTAGGCGGTAAGCGCTATGGTTTTGTGATCATTGATGATTTCTCTCGATTTACTTGGGTTTTGTATTTAGCTCATAAAAGTGATGCATTAACTGAATTCATAAAATTCTGTAAGAAGGTTCAAAATGATAAGGGTTATGTTATTAATGCTATTCGTAGTGATCATGGTAAGGAATTTGAAAATCTGCAATTCAATTCTTTTTGTGATGATAAAGGGTTCAATCATAATTTCTCTGCTCTGAGAACTCCTCAGCAAAATGGTGTAGCTGAGAGGAAAAATTGGACTTTGATCGATATGGCCCAGACTATGCTATGTGAATCTGTTTTGCCTAGATATTTTTGGGCTGAAGCCATTAATACTGCATGCTATATCACTAACTGTTGTTTGATTAGACCTCTATTGCATAAAACTCCATATGAACTTTATAAAGGCAGAAAACCAAACATCTCCTACTTCAAGCCATTTGGGTGCAAATGCTTCATTTTAGTAAATGGCAAAGAGGACATAGGTAAGTTTGATCTTCGAAGTGACGAAGGTATATTTGTTGGTTATTCATCTCATTCTAAAGCTTTTCGTGTATTTAACAAGAAAACTTTGGTTGTAGAAGAATCCATTCATGTAATCTTTGATAAGACTAACCACAATACTAGAAAAAGTGATGATGATGATGATGCAGAAATCATGAAAGATCAGGATTTAACCATACATGACTTAGATCTCAATGGATAATCCTACCTAACTTGTTGGTGAAGAAAAGGAAAAGGAAGATCCCCCACTTGAAGAACTTCAAGTATCTTCTACAAATGATGAATTACCCCGAGCATGGAAGATCATGTCAAGTCATCCAATCGGTAATGTAATAGGTGATCCTTCATCCGGTATGCGAACTCAAAAAACTCAATATCAGTGTGATTATATAGCTTTTATTTCTCAATTTGAACCAAAAAATGTTGATGAAGCCCTTCTAGATGAACATTGGTCTATTGCTATGCTTGAGGAACTAAACCAATTTGAGAGGAACAAAGTGTGGACCTTGTCTCCTCGTTTGAATGACCATCTGGTAATCAGAACCAAGTGGGTTGTTCGAAACAAACTTGATGAATCCGGTGTGATAACTCAGAACAAAGATCGTTTAGTTGCCCAAGGATACTCTCAAGAAGAAGAGATCGATTATGATGAGACCTTTACACCGATTTCTAGACTTGAAGCCATTAGGATTCTATTAGCATTCGCTTGCTCCAGAAATTTTAAATTATTTCAAATGGATGTTAAAAGTGCATTTCTTAATAGTTTCATAAAAGAGAAAGTCTATGTAGAGCAACTATCTAGGTTTGAGGATCCAAATTTCCCAAATCATATTTTTTGTTTTCATAAAGCTCTATATGGTCTTAAGCAAGCACCGCGTGCATGGTATGAGAGATTGAGTCAATTTCTTGTTCAACATGATTTTAAGCATGATTTTGTTGACTCAACTATGTTCATAAAGTGTGTTGGTTCAGATATTTTACTTGTTCAAATATATGTGGATGATATTGTGTTTGGCTCTACTAAAGAAAAATTGTGCAAGGATTTTTCTGAGTTGATGCAAGGGGAGTTCGAGATGAGCATGATGGGTGAGCTCAACTTCTTTCTCGGACTTCAGATAAAGCAAGGTCAAGATGGCATCTTTGTAAGTCAATCAAAGTACACAAAAGAACTGCTAAAGAAATATGGGTTCAGCAACACCAAGTCTCTTCCAACACCTATGTCTACAACAACAAAATTGAATAATGATGAGCTTGGTAAGCCTGTTGATTCTAAGCTCTATCGAGGTATGATTGGATCTCTACTTTACTTAACTACAAGTAGGCCCGATATATTATTTAGTGTTTGCATGTGTGCGAGATTTCAAAACTCGCCCAAACAATCGCACTTAATTGCTGTTAAGCGAATTTTTCGGTATCTTGCTTCCTCAATTGACTTTGGTTTATGGTATCCCAAATGTTGTTCCTTCGACTTGGTGGGTTACACCGATGCGGATTATGCTGGGTGTAAAGTTGATCGAAAGAGTACAAGTGGGACTTGTCATTTCTTGGGAGGTTGCCTCATTTCGTGGTCCTCTAAGAAACAAAATTCTGTTGCTCTCTCGACAGCTGAAGCCGAATATATCGCAGTCGAGAGTTGTTGCACACACGCACTTTGGATTAAACACCAAGTAGAAGACTATGTGATGTGTTTATCTAAAATTCCGTTGCTTTGCGATAATACAAGTGCCATAAATTTATCTAAAAATCCTGTTCAACATTCTCACACTAAGCATATTGAAGTAAGTCATCTTTTTATTAGAGATCATGTCTCTAGAGGTGATATCACTATAAGAAAAAGCAGAAATGGCAACCGACAAGTTCGGTCTCTATTCGGCCTCTGTTCAGTCGCTGTTAGCATCTGCGACCGAACATCCACCAAATTACGACCGAACATATCGGTCGCTATACAGCGATCGATTATATTCGATCGCAGAGTCCGTCTCTGATAGCGACCAGAACAGGTCGGTCGCAAGGTTGGTCGCAAGTAGAGACCGCCAGGTGTGGTCGCAGGACGGTCGCCCACAGCGACCGAAAATTGGCCGCTGCTTCGGTCGCTGATAGAGACCGATTCTTTTGGTAGCTCGATCGGTCACTAATATAGAGACTGACATAGCGAACAAACATGATCCGTCGCTATGTGTGAGCGACCAACGTCAGAGACCGAGCAGCGACGGATCTTTTTCCGTCGCTGATCGGTTGCTAATTTTACAATATATTTTTTTTATATAAATTCACATAAACGACTATAAATCACCTGATAAATAACAATATCATAAAACCACGATAAATCAACTACACAAATCACAATCTCCACGAACCTCAAATTCATCACATACAAACACACAAACTAATCATACATCCATAATAAGATGACAACATGCACACAACTAAAATGAAATCACAAATCCTCCGCATATGTGTCATCCTGGTCGTCGTCTCGTCCAACATCTCGCGACGGATGATCTTGTATATCATTTAAAAAATTAAAATCAAATACTTAATAAAGAAATCAAATTTTCTTGAAAATTAAAAAGCAAGATGTTTTTCATTTAACTGAAATTGACGAATGACAGTTTTAAACGTTTTGCTCAAATCGGTAGTCCAATTTGGACTCTGTCAGTTTCTACAAGTCACTCTCACCTTCCCAGTCGTGTTGGAGTCATTGACAAATTAATCGGACATATATTTCTTTATTTTTGACCCTCTTAAACTCGATTAACTTGGTTCTTTTTAGGAAATGTAAATTTGAGCATTGAGCTCAAATTTGGAGTCCAATTTGAACTCCGTCAGTTTCTACGTGTTACTTTCACTCCCCATGTCGTGTTGGAACAATCGATAGATTGATTGGACCTATCTTTTCAATTTCGGACTGTCAAACCCAAGTTCATAGATTTGAAACCAAAGTAGTTAAGAAAATGTAAAATTGTTTGTCCAAGCCATATCGGGAGTCCAATTTGGACTCCGTCAGTTTCTACAAGTTATTCTCACCTTTCCGGTCGTGTTAGAGTCATTGACAAATTAATCGGACCTATTTTTTTATTTTTGACCCCCTTAAACCCGATTAAGTTAGTTCTTTTTAAGAAATGTAAATTTGAGCATCAAGCTCAAATTTGGAGTCCAATTTGAACTCTGTCAGTTTCTACGTGTTACTTTCACCCCCCATGTCGTGTTGGAACAATCGATAGATTGATTGGACCTTTCTTTTCAATTTCGGACTGTCAAACCCAAGTTCATAGATTTGAAACTAAAGTAGTTAATAAAATGCAAAATTGTTTGTCCAAGCCATATCGGGAGTCCAATTTGGACTCCGTCAGTTTCTACAAGTCATTCTCACCTTTCCGGTCGTGTTAGAGTCATTGACAAATTAATCCGACCTATTTTTTTATTTTTGACCCCCTTAAACCCGATTAAGTTAGTTCTTTTTAAGAAATGTAAATTTGAGCATCAAGCTCAAATTTGGAGTCCAATTTGAACTCCGTCAGTTTCTACGGGTTACTTTCACCTCCCATGTCGTGTTGGAACAATCGATAGATTGATTGGACCTCTCTTTTCAATTTCGGACCCTCAAACCCAAGTTCATAGATTTGAAACTAAACAAGTTAAGAAAATGCTAAAATTGTTTATCCAATTTGGACTGTCAGTTTTTACAAGTCACTCTCACCTTCCCGGCTGTGTTGGAGTCATTGACAAATTAATCGGATCTATTTTTTTATTTTTGACCCTCTTAAATCTGATTAAGTTAGTTATTTTTAAGAAATGTAAATTTGAGCATTGAGCTCAAATTTGGAGTTCAATTTGAACTCTGTCAGTTTTTACGGGTTACTTTCACCCCCCATGTCATGTTGGAACAATCGATGGATTGATTGGACCTTTCTTTTCAATTTCGGACCCTCAAACCCAAGTTCATAGAGTTAAGAAAATGATAATTTTCCCTCCTCAATCTAAATTCTTATATTTTGTATGATGATATTTAGAGTTAACAAATAGAAAATCAATCAAATAAAATACTTACCGGAGGCTGCTGTGCAGGAGGTGCAGGAGGTGCTATATTAATAGGAATTCCCAATTCTGTGAGCATCTGGGAGGCGGTCTGAGAGACGATGGTTGGGATATTATGAGAGACGGTATCGTTGACGATCGCCCTAAACATATCCGGAGTCATGGTCGGGGCGGCATTGGAAGAACCACCTGGGGTTGCTGGTGTGGTAAATGGAGAGGTCGCATGTGAGACCGAACTTGAGCATGATGATATCACCATGGTCGTGCCCAAGCTATGTCCAAAACCATAGACATGGCCTTTCTTGGGTGCCCCAGATGCTGCAACCCAAATGTCAGGATGCAACTCTGGACGCTGACTGTCATCCACGTACCTCTCATCCATTCCTCTACTATATGACTCCCGCAAAAAACAAAAAAATAAAACAAAATTATTCTATAGTTTAATCTTAAATGAAAACTATTAGTGTATACACTTACCTCTACCTCCTGAGCTTTCTCACTAATGTAATCATTTGTCCCTTTCTTCTTATGAGTTTCATCAAAAAGTTCTTGAAATTGAGGTGGCCGCTTGAACTGTACTTCCTGTTATTCAAATAAATCACAGTTTATTATTAGATTAAAAAAAATTCACAAATGTAGAAGTGTACTTACCAATCTCGTTTTATGCGTTGCAAAGGAGACAGAGCCACTCGTGTGTACATTCGCTTCAGGATGTGCTGCTCTGTTTTGCTTTGCTTGAATTTTCATTCCATTTCTCCGCTCCCCAAATGTTGCACAGCTCCGTCCAATACTCCTTTCTCATCCACACAGGCCCATGCTCCTTCCACTGGTTCTTATCTGTACTTGCACATGCTCTTTCTGCATTTTTTCGGACATTGTACATAAGATGTTTGAAATTTGCTCTTGCAGTAGTTGTCCATGCAGATCTAGCACGTAACTCATCTAAATACTCTGTGAATCGATGATTCCTCTACATATTAACAAAAAATAAATTATATGTTACATAACAATAAGTGTGTTAAAATAAGAATTGAAAATGACTTAATATGATAAAATAAGATAAATACCAAGAACATAGAGAACAATAAATCCTGAACATCCATCGAAAAATCAGAAAATCGATGGATGGGGCCTGGAAAATGTGCTTGAATTGTCTTTGTAATAAATTGTGATGCTTGGGCTGGCTCTATTTTATTCCTGAAATTGAAAATATTAATACCACAATGACGAATAGATAACAAAAATAATGCATTACATACCCTTCATTTATCCACACTGCCCGCATCGTCTCATTATAACTGCCCTCCCCCTCGTGATGACTCATCTCGTCATCAGCACGTACTATACGAATTAAATAGTATAAATAAAACAAACTATAAAAAAAAATAGAAATGTAAATGAACATACCTGACTCAGCTGGAGGAGGTGTAGATCCACTCGCCATGTGTGATGGAGATGTAGAGGCCGTCAATCTACCTGCTGTTAGTGGTAAAGGTGCAGAGGTCGTGGGTCTTGTAAGGATAAGAATAAGATACCACAAAAGCATAAAGAATTATTTTAAACAAATACTACAATGCATTATACATGAAAGTATACATACCTACTACCAGTGGTAGCGGTGCAGAGGTCGGTGGTACCTGTACAGAGGTCGTAGGTCCTGTGAAAATAAGAATAAGTTACCACGATGACATAAAAAATTATATTAAATAAATACCGCAATGCATATAAATCAA
This sequence comes from Colocasia esculenta, assembly GCA_014218235.1. NCBI lineage: Eukaryota > Viridiplantae > Streptophyta > Magnoliopsida > Alismatales > Araceae > Colocasia > Colocasia esculenta. The sequence goes on along the minus strand of CM024763.1, from coordinate 52,482,063 downwards.
AGTATACATACCTACTGCCGGTGGTAGCGGTGCAGAGGTCGGTGGTAGAGGTGTAGAAATGGAAGTAAATCTCCTCCCACTACCCTCTCCCCTCCCACCTGAAGAAGTCCCACACCGTCCTCGAACCATATCTTCAACTGGTAATAAAATACATGCATATTCATCAAATAGTGAAAGAAAGAAAGTTACAGAGTATTAAAATTTTAGGTAAAATTGTATACCATTAATCAAACATTCTCCATTTCTTCTTCAGATGTTGGAGATATATCAAATCCAGCATTCACATCTTCATTATCAGATTCATTTTAATTGATTACTAATATATTCCTCCTCATCGGAGTCCCCCAACTGTATTTCAGGTTGTTCTGGATCGACTTCTTCCACTTCATTCTCTTTAGATAAAGACAGTGCCTCCACAGATTCATCACTAGAAGCAGGCAACTCTACATCATCACCCAAGTCTGATTGAAAGAATTCGGCATTCACATCCAACTCTACTGTTACAGTCAAATCCAACTCATAATCTGGGAAAAGCCTTGTCTTAACCTTGCAAACTGCCCACCAATCATTTCTTTCTTTATTTCTAGACGATGGATACTTTGTATAATAGACCTGCTAGGCTTGTGCGGCCAAAATGAATGGATCATAAGTATTCAATTTAGACTTATGTATGATATCGACAATCCCATATGTTGTGTCATTTCGAACAGAATTAGGATCAAACCAATGACACTTGAACAGAAATATATGGTTGTCATCTCCGAGATATTGCAATTCTAAGATCTCCTCAATAATACCATAATAATCACATTCGTTTTCATTATATGTACTTCCTTTCACACATACCTTGCTGTTCATTGTTGACTTATTCTGCCCATATTGTCTAGTGTGAAATCTATACCCATTCACAATAAATGTTGGATATGTACGTGCAACTTTCGATGGGCCATAACTGATCTCTTGAATTCTTTGATCAGTAATAAAACCATTTTCAACCTACATATGGATAGCACACTAGTCAGAATTTGTCATTGGCCTAACAAGGAGAAAGAGTAGTAATAATACTTACACAATATTTCAGCCAAGAAGCCAATGATTTTTCTCGTTCTTTTTCAACCTCCATGTCAGTGAGATATGGACATCTTTGGATTAATTCTGAGTCAAATTGTCTGTATTACGAACATTGGAGCATTATAGATGGAATGAAAAATAATAAGTTATAGACACAACGTAATGTGAGTAGAGAACTTACGCAACATAAGATTCAACCTCCATACAATTTAAAAGGATGTAAATTTCTGCACAATGCAATTCTCTCTCATTTAGCATCCGACTCGAAGAATGTCCATACGCACGTCCAGGATACTTAAATATAGACAGCCGATCAGAGTGAACGGAGTCTCCCCCATCATCATTACGTGGTGGCCGAGTACGACGAGTTTGTATCTCAGGTTCAAAGTACATTGAGCTATCTTTGGTGACATATACATTCTCTGCAATCTCGGTGCAATAGGAAAATACCGCAATGACATATATGGTATGTCTTTTTGCTTTGAATTGTCCCATTTCTTAGGCTTGAATCTATCATGACCACATATGGAACATGATACCTTACTTTTATCCTCATTATAATATAGCATGCAATGATTAGGACGTGCATCTATTTTCTCATATCCAAGCCCTAAGTCAGTGACCATCTTCTTTGCACGATAAAAATTTTCAGGTAACTTCTCATCTTGTGGCAACATACCACTACAACAAAATTGGACTGTACTTACGACAAAAAACCGTAAGTGTTACGTGAAATTTCGTAAGTAAAGACATATACTTACGAAATTACTTACGACCATAAAGCAATAGCGTAGCAACCGATGCTATAGATCTAGCTACGGTTTGTCAATTGTAAGTGTTACCATCGATTTTAAACCGTAAGTGTAAAATTTATACTTACATAAAATAAATGTAATATAAAATTGTAATTATTTATTTTTTTATTTACAATTGTTACACTTTTGAACTGTAAGAATTTAACTGTAGCAATTTTTTTATTACAATAATAATATCTATAAATATTTCATAGCTATAGTGATAAATCTATTCTCATTTACTATCAATTTTCATCCGTCTCACAAAATACATTTTAAGATAATACATAGTTTTATGTAATTCGCCTGCATTATATCCAATCATACATCCAACATTGATCCACCTATACATGCATCACTTATTAACCACAAGAAAAGACAATACATGATAATCATCATTCGATCCATTGCATAAGAAATATTCACAAAAGTTTTTGTCGTATGTACAAAAAAACATTGTTCATCAATCATTTGGTCAAGTTGATATGTTGCCAACAAAAAAGATTTGATCTCAAAATGAGTTTCAAAAAACTGGCAATGTAGCAATTGAATAGGCTGGTTTCCTCCTGAAAGGTGTGCAGCGGCCGAGCCCTTGATGATCTTTCACTGCGGTGTCCAAAACATGCTCTCACCACCCTTCTGACATATACTGAAAATCTAATACCATTAGAAATAATGTGTGATCATAACATGAAAAAGACATATTACTTCTACTACATCCATATGCAATTAAATATAGAAAAAAGAATGCTATTGTTAAGAACAGAGATTGGAAATAATGCCATCTAACAACGTGCCTACTGTCAGAAAATATATTTATTTATTTATTTATTGGAGCCGCTAGCTACATCATGAGGGCTTGGCCACCAAGCCATGCAAACACTGGACAGGCTTTTCTTGAATCCAAATTGAGTCCAAGAATGGTGGGATCTGGAACACGCATGGGGGAATGACACTGCTCTCTCTTCTTCATCTTCTACTTGCTATCACAAAATTAGAATTCCTTTTATGTTGTCTAGATATGTTATCACATAAGAGCAGAAGAAAGAGTAAAAGATATACCAATATGTATCACTCCTGCACTATTGGAATCTATACACAATATTAAAGACTTGAAACTTATTATACACACATTTATTAGATCACATGGATCAAAGTCAAAGTAGATGTACTCCACAAGATATCAAACTGCTCTCAATTATATGTATTTTCTAAAAAGTAAAACTGAAGAAAGGCAAGGAGATACTCCACATCTGCTCATCCTCACACAAACTATAAAACTAGACAAACTGTGAAACTTTTGCATTGATCCAAGGAAACCCTCTTGGCTTCAAATAAATTAATTAAACATATAAAATCAAATGGTGCTCAAGATGCAAGTGAAGCATGCGTCCTCCTGCTAGTGATCTAAACATGTTTAAGTAATATCCTTGATACTATAGCTCTTCAATAGGTTATTAAGCTCCCTCTGACACTTGCAAGATTTGGCATTTTTCTGGTTTTGAAAAGGTTTCTTAGGTTAACCTGCCTAGTTTTGAATTGAAGAACTGCCAAATAGATGCCTTCTCAACCAACTCTATTATAAAATATTATAGATGTCCAAAAAAATGACTTTACACATTAAATCACAAAACATCAACAATAAATCAAGCCTACTTCTACGAATTTGAATCACTTGTTAATTTTTCTTCTAGGCTCAATTGCAATTTTATTTCTGATCTTTGGGACATAGAGAAAAGTGCTAAGAATTAGACGTCATCAGGAAACAAGAGAAAGAAAAAATATGGGGCATTCATGTTTCCAAAAACTCATGTACATACAAGAGTAACCTTGGAAAATCAGGTGGATTACTTGGTTGGAACACTAAGATCCCTATTCACACTTGAAGATCCCATGGTCAAATCTACCAAAGGATACGCAACTCCACAGGAACTCCTATTCATGCCCGGATGCCTCATATATTATAGGACTTTCACTGATGTGATGAAGCTATTGCTAGATAGATTTGTGGCTTCCCTAAAAAAATATGTCTCATAGATTTGTGGCTTTCACTGATGTGATGAAATTATTGCTATTCATGACTTCCCTATAGAATGAAAACCAGATGGAGTATAATCTGGGAAAGAATATGACTTCCCTAAAAAATTTCTGCTGATTTTAGTTGGAAGCAAAACCCTAGGCTTAATGTGCTTGATCTGGCACAAACTGACTGCTTCTTACTCCTCCAAGTCACTAAATTTCCACCCAGAAACATACAGAATCCAGTACTAAATATATATACATCACAAGACAGAAAACAAGCATGAACAATAACTTCACACCAATAACAGAGCTAATAATAAAACACTAGATAATAATTCTAGACATAAATTCATGAGATTCTTAATGAAAGAATTTTACTGACTCCCATTGCAGGACTTTTCAACATAATGTAAATGTTGAATCTGTAATGTAGATTTGCTACACATTTATGCAAAGACATCACCCATTGTAGACAAACACAAACACAAAAGAAATCATATGGAAACCAAATATGGGTTAAAGATCACTTACATACCAATATCTGATACCATCCATTCAAAGACCACTTACATAGTCTTTGAACCAAGCAATGTGGCTGCCCACAGCATCCCCCAGAGTTTGTCTTTCTACATCTTTTATAAATAGTGGTGCATGGGGTTTAACCGCAACCAGAATAGAAATCTCACAAAGAAGATTCCCTAAAGCTCTTCCCATCACCACTTTATCTTCATCTTCACTAATTAATATGCCAGTTGCAACCACTTCTCCACCCATATCTAATAATTGAACGCTTTTGCACTGCATATGTAGAATATTAGAAATAAAGGAGGATGGATAAATGAACAAAATAATAAAGATGGTTGTACCTGCATTTTGGGTTCTATGACACTACCAGATGATTGGACACATTTTGAAGAATGTTGGTTCTCTTCAGTTCTAGATCTTTGCTTCTGAAATTTTGAGGGAAATTAAGTTGATCATGAAACAAAAAGTATGACTTATATAATACTTGAAATAAGTGACCAAAATTACCTGCATCACATATGACTCCAAGTTATTCAGTTTGTCTGCCAATTCTTTCACAACTTTTGCTAATTGAATATTCTCCTCATTCTTTTGTGATTGAGATGTTCCAACACCCCACAAAGATTTTTGGGTTGGACCTGTGCCAACTCCACGAATACGTCCTCCTCGATCCTTGCCAAATACACGTGCATATGCATCATCAGCTATAGCAATTGCGAGACTAGGGGAGGATGGTTGTGTCATCTTTTGATCTTTAAGTTTTTCCTACAATGATAATGTCAGCCAGATATCACTCTTAGAAATAAAGAATCTAAAAATTTTAAATTATTGAATTATACTACTATTAAAACATCATACAATCATATTAGCACATTCTTCATTAACAGGTTGTCCATTGTAAGGCCCTCGAATTTTGTTGCATTATTGTATTGCATGTAAATAATTCATGTTGTGTATGTACGTATGTAAATATCTACGTAAGTGCTAGTTGGTATACTTATGTATGCATGTGTATAATTAGTTGTAAATAATGTATGAATGGTATGATGGTAGTGTGTACATGACAACGTATACATATGGCACATATATAGGTATAAGATGTGCATGGTTTCTGCATGTTTTAGAGTTCTGGCCGAAGGCCAGCTTGGCGTCAATATCAATGGACGTTTGTGTTGTGTAGGCGTCAACCATATGGACGCCAACACTAATCCCAGCGTCCAGCGATGTGGACGCTAATTTCTCTGACCTGCATGCGTTGCAGAGCCAGAAATTCTGGGAACAAGCTACCCCAACCATTGGGGAGCTGTCTCCAACGGTCTGAAAGCCTTCTTGTCCGACCTGCGTGAGAGGAGAGCTTCCTCCCCTCTATATACAAGCCCTTTTGCAACCAGAAAACCCCTCTTGGCTCTCTTTGCAAGAGAAGAAGAAGGAGAAGAAGAAACCCTAGTTTCTGTGAGAAGGACCTGACTTTGCAAGCCTAGATCCGGGAATTTGGAGCTTCATCCGGCCATCTACAACGACTGGGAGATAGCTGGAGCATCAAGGATGGCTTCCCCGACCTCGCTTTGGTGTTTACATCAGTCAAGGACCCGGAGGAAGGTGTCTTTGGAGGCTTCTTGGGACTGCCCAAGGAGGGCTTCACCGCCATTTTAGATCTCTTTGGAGTATTTTTTAGAGGCAAGTAACCTACCCCTATCGTCCATGAAGATGTCAAGTAGGGTTTTATCATTTTTATGTATTTTTCCTTGTGTCCTAGATCCCCCATTCTTCTTGTTATTTGGAGTTCGGTCTGTGTTTCTTCATAGACAGGAACTTGGCGTCAATGCCCTTGACGCCGAGATCCCTAGTGTGCGTCCAACGATCTTGCCGTCCACTCCTGGAACGGCTAGAGACCGCCGTTAAGTTTTTCAGGACAGAACAATGAGCTGTTCTTCCTGATATATATGATTATTTTCGATGTGTTTTCGATGAAGATATATTGTAAACCTATTATGATATGTAATATGGATGTTTGAATGTGTGGTGAGATCCTTGTAATTTCTGTGATTTGGCATAAATGGTTTTATTATGGAGAATGTATGCATGATGAGACCTAGACCATATTCGTTACCGTTTGTGCAATTCATGTGAAGTTGGATGCCCTAAATTTTGCTAAATCGAGAGTGGGTAAATCAGTCCATGCTCTGAATTTTTGGGACTTTTCTCCATGCTCCTCTGATTTATTGAATTTTCTGAAATGGAATTAGAAAAACATGTGTAGGGTTGTAAAATCTCCAGTAAATTGTGTACTGTGAAATAAATTCGGGAAAATTTCTGTGGTGTTGTGGATATTGAGTTCAGGGTTATGATCTGTTAAAACTGAATTTTTTATTATACATCATGATAAATTGAATTTTGAATAATACGGGAATTATGTTAAATTTTCTGCAATTGTATTTTGGATCAGAAGAATGTGAAAATTTTCATGTGGGGTCCTAAACCCGAAATTTGCATGTGGTTAAATTCTCAGGTCATTTGGACAACTATACCATGCAATATGAATTTTCCATGCAAAAATGGGTGAATAATGCATGCCATTATGAAATGATTTAATTTCTGTGTAACCCAACTTGATTGGTGAAATTTCCTGAATGATAAATTTTGTCATCTGTAGTAGCATGATTAGGAAAACAGAGTCATGTTGCGAATGAGAGAATGAATGAGATATGAGTGTCATGTGTAAAATGTGTGTAAAAACCGATATGTGTAATGTGTAAAACTGTGCCAAGTGTGATACTGCTTCCATAGAGGGCTGTGGAACCGTACCATGGAAAAGTCCCCATGGGAAGGTTCAATGTGTTGTGATCCTAAGGGCATTAGGATGAAATCCTGGAGGTGGACAAGTACCACTAGTTAGGGTGGAGACTTGTTCTCCCGGTCTGCGCAGTCCAAGAGTCGTCACTGTATTGTCTAGGTGGCGTCTATGTGTATGTGATGTGTATGTGTCCTTCTTATGGTGGTTTGGACTATGTGTCACGGCACTAAAGTGTAAAATGTGAAATGTGATTGTGATCATGTGCAAATTGTGTATTGTGAACAATGTGTAAATGTGAATGTGTAAATGTGCAATGTGTAAAAAGTGAAGTATGTGAATTAGAAATTGTGTAAAAATGTGAAACCAAAATGTGAGGATGTCAAATTGGAAACCCATGATATGATGATCTGAAATCATGTTAGAACAGCAACATAAATGTGGTTATGCTTGTGTGCTATATGTGTACAATGCGTAGAACATGCTAAGGACAATCCGTACGTATGTGTAAACCATTCCATGTGTGTATGCTCTCACGTTGTGGTTTGAATGAGAACATAGCTTTCATGTGTTAGATTGTAAAGTGTTAAACCACATCAAAACAGCAAGCTTAAAGCATGTAAAATGGTTATGTGCATGTGTATGAAAGAGTGGTAACCATGTTAGCAATGTTTCCTTTCATGTATGTAAGCTAGTCATGCTAGATTGCTCTCATGTTTTAGTTTAATTGTAAGAAGAACTTCCATGTGTAGGAATGATTAGAGAGCATGTGATAGGAGATTTTGATTTAGAAAATCTGAAAGCATGAATCATGTGTTCATTAGTAGAATTTCCAAGATAGGTTGTTAATTTCAATGTCACGCATGCTATATGTTGTGTCTTGTAAATGTGTATGTAAAACCTGCTATGATATGTACATGCATGGTATGTGTAGAGTTATTTGCTGAGTCTTTTAGACTCATTACTTGCTTCGGCGTACAGGTGTAGTAGGTGACACACCTTTGGAAGAGACCGTGGAAAGCGACTCCGAGCGCGGGGAGTAGCTAGTTTGGTGGAGCTTAGTTGTGACATTTTGGCACTTGATGTATGTAATTGAAACATTGTATTAGCACTATCATGGAAAGAAATGTTTAAGTATGGACAATTATGTATTTGATTTTCAGCAAGTTAATTATGTGGACTTTTAGTTCTTAAATGTTATCGAATCATGTATGTTAAATGTGGATGATGAATGAAATGAAGACAGTGGTTCTTTTACTTCCGCTACTCTGTTCTTATATTCACGTGTATCTCAGCTGAATGTTATTGTTGGGTAAATGTCCCACTGTGGCAACGTTCACTATATCGACGTGGGTTGGTATAACCGTACCGATATAATGAGGGTCGCTACAGAGATTGGTATCAGAGAAACCGGTTGAGATTGCACATGAATATACATAAGTCATCATCCCCATTGCATGCTAAGTATGTCCACATGTGTAGAAAACACTAATAAGAAGTGGAAATGAGATAAGAAAATGGTTAGAAAACTTAGTAACCTAGCTAATGGTGGCTGAAATTTATTACAGCCATGGCTTCGAGAGGTAGGCGTGGCGGAGCGCCGGCCCGTGAGGACGAGCCGAGACGTGACGAGCGGGCGGAGCAGCAGGCCCCGGCACCGCAAGGTCCTGTACTTCCCCCACCGCCGCCTGTAGATTATGGAGTGTTCATGCAAGGTCTGGTGCAAGCCATGCAAACGCAGGCTCATACCCAGGCAGCACTCCAGGCACAGTTGGAGGCTCAGGTTAGACTAATAAAATGATTAATAGTCTGATTTATTTAATTATGTGATATTATGTTGATTGTGTATTGTTTGCTGTGTACTGTAGCAGGCTCAAGTACCAGCTCAGGACCATGGTGGACCTTCTACCATGGAGAGATTCAAGAGGATGCTGCCACCCTCTTTTAAGGGGGAGAGCGATCCATTGTTGGTTGAAAGCTGGATGAGGGAGATAGAAAAGATCTTCCGAGCCATCAGGTGTGCAGATGAGGATAAGGTCACATTAGCCAACTACATGCTACAGGTATGCTTTAGTTTATATGCTTGTATGTTTTGTTAAGTTAGAATTGTTTAGATGGTGCTTATGAGCGGTGTACTGCAGCAAAGAGCTGATGTGTGGTGGGCCTCATTGCTGCGTACCCGGTTTGAGGATGGTGTGATTGATGTTGCTTGGGACGAGTTCGTGAGGCTCTTTCGGGCCAAGTTCGTCCCCGAGCATGTTCAAGATCGGATGGAGCAGGAGTTCCTCTCTTTGACTCAAGGCTCCATGACCGTGTTAGAATATGAGGCAAGATTTTCTGAACTCTCTAAATATGCACCTCATATCGTGACAGACGAGCACAGAAAGACAAAGAAATTCGTGATGGGCCTGAAGCCATCACTGAGGACGAGGCTCGTGGCGTTTGACCACCGCACTTTGGACGAGGCCCTCAGTGCTGCTTGTAGGCAGGAGGGTGAGATGGAGCAATACCTTGAAGAGAAGAAGGCTTCGCAAAAGAGACCTGCAGCCACGTTCCAGCGGCAGGACAAGAAGAAAGCGGTGTACCCGACTCAGCAGCGATCAGTGGCAGTCGGCAGTTCTCAGGTACCTTCTGTACGTTCCCCTGGTGTGAAGAAAGAGTGTCCCCACTGTGGGAGGACACATGGTGGTTCCGAATGTTGGATGATTACGGGAAAGTGCTTGAAGTGCGGAAGCAGCGACCATAAGATCAAGGATTGTCCGAGACTTCAGCAAGGAGCCCCAACAGCGGTAGCGGCAGCAGCGCCAGCTACAGGAAGACCAGGAAGGCCTCGAGCCCCAGCTCGAGTGTTTGCTTTAGCTCGTGAGGACGCCGAGCAGGCGGAGCATGTCATCGAAGGTACGGTTTTGCTTTTAGGTGTGCACGCTCGAGTTTTGTTTGATACGGGTGCTACTCACTCGTTCATTTCCGAGCGGTTCGCTAGGCAGTTAGCCCTAGAGTCAGGCATAGAGTCTGAGGATTTAGAGGTCCCTTTGTCTGTGCACACCCCTGCGGGTACGGTATCGACTAGGAAGTGCATTCTGTCGTTACCCGTGTGCATTGAGGATAGAATCCTAGATGGGTGTTTCTTCTTGCTAAAGATGAAGGACTATGATGCTATTCTTGGTCTGGATTGGCTAGAGGAGCACTATGCGTTAGTGGATTGTCACCGGAAGAGGATTATTTTACGCATTCCTGGTGAGGACGAGTTCTCTCATCCCTTGCCAAGGAACTTGGCTGGAAAGTTAGTCATCTCTGCCATGAAGGCGATGCGCATGTAAACAAGGGTTTTGACGCTTTTCTTGCCAGCGTGGTGTTAGTACCAGAGGCTGATGAGTCACCTACTCTTGCGGAGATTGAGGTAATGCAGGATTTTCCAGATGTCTTTCCTGATGACTTGTCTGGATTGCCACCGGATAGAGAGATAGAGTTTACCATAGAGTTGCTTCCGGGCACCTCTCCTATCTCGAAGGCTCCATATCGGATGGCACCTGCAGAGTTAGCCGAGTTGAGGAGGCAGTTGCAAGAGTTGCTTGATAAGGGATTTATTCGCCCTAGTGTTTCCCCTTGGGGCGCACCTGTATTATTTGTCAAGAAGAAAGACGGGTCACTTAGGTTATGCATTGACTACAGAAAGTTGAACCAAGTGACTGTGAAGAACAGGTATCCCTTACCTCGTATTGATGATCTGTTTGACCAGTTGCGAGATGCATCAGTCTTTTCTAAGATTGATCTGCGATCTGGTTATCATCAGTTGAGGATTCGGAGTGAGGATGTGTCCAAGACGGCGTTTAGAACCCGTTATGGACATTATGAGTTTTTGGTCCTTCCTTTCGGATTGACCAATGCCTCTGCAGGTTCATGGATCTCATGAACAGGTGTTTAGGCCTTATTTAGATAGCTTTGTTGTAGTGTTTATTGATGATGTGCTGGTCTACTCTTCGGACGAGGCCACACACCGTCAGCATTTGAGGGTAGTGTTAGAGGTTCTTCGTGAGCACAAGCTGTATGCTAAGTTCAGCAAGTGTGATTTTTGGTTGCACGAGGTTCATTTCCTCGGGCATGTTATCTCCGATGCTGGTGTTGCAGTTGATCCAGCAAAGGTCCAGGCAGTTATGGATTGGGAGATTCCCAAGACCCCTTCGGAGATTCGTAGTTTTATTGGTTTAGCTGGTTACTATCGGCGATTTATTGAGGGATTTTCATCCATCGCCGCCCCTTTGACTCAGCTTACCAGAAAGGGAGTGAAGTTTGTTTGGTCCGAGAAGTGTGAGAGTAGTTTTCAATTGTTGAAGACTAAGCTCACGACAGCCCCGGTGTTAGTCTTACCAAGCGGTGTAGAGGGTTTTGCTATCTACACGGATGCGTCTCGGATTGGTTTAGGCTGTGTGCTAATGCAGCAGGAAAGGGTGTGGCTTATGCTTCTCGTCAATTGAAGGAGCATGAGAAGAACTATCCAACTCATGACTTGGAGCTCGCAGCAGTGGTTCATGCACTAAAGATCTGGAGGCACTATTTTTATGGTGTCAGATTCGAGGTGTTTACCGACCACAAGAGCTTGAGGTATCTTTTCTCCCAAAAGGAATTAAACCTGAGGCAGAGAAGATGGATTGAGTTCTTGAAGGACTATGACTTCGACCTTCAGTATCAGCCTGGGAAGGCGAATGTCGTAGCGGATGCCCTGAGTAGAAAGAGGCCATCTCTCCAGCAGGATTGGAAGATGTTGGAGGACGCGGCTTGCGCGTTGACTGAGTTAGAGCCATCGCTATGCCAGGCTTTTGTAGCTCAGTTATCTCTTAGGTCCTCGGATTTGGATGAGGTGATCGAGCAATAGAAAGCCGACCCTAGACTCCTAGAGTTAGTGGGCAAGGCAGGCATTGCTCGTGATGAGGACGGTGTGATTAGATTTCAGCACCGTGTTTGTGTCCCTGATTTGGTAGATGTCTGTGAGCATGTGTTGGCGGAGGCTCATAGGTCGCGATTCTCTATTCATCCGGGTAACACGAAGATGTACCAGGATTTGAAGAGATCCTTTTGGTGGTCTGGCATGAAGAGGGATGTAGCGGATTATGTGTCTAGGTGTTTGGTGTGTCAGCAAGTGAAGGCCGAGCGACAGCGACCATCCGGCCTTATGCAAAGAATGGAGATTCTAGTTTGGAAGTGGGAAGCTGTCACTATGGACTTTGTTTCGGGTTTGCCTCGATCTAGAAGGGGCAATGACTCGATTTGGGTAGTCGTAGATAGATTCTCGAAGACTGCTCATTTCTTGCCTATGAAGAAGAAGCAGTCGGTTGAGAGCTTAGCTAGATTGTATGTTAGTAGTGTCATTAGATTGCATGGTGTGCCGAAGTCGATCATTTCGGATCGAGATCCGAGGTTTACTTCGAGGTTGTGGAAGGGTCTTCAGGATGCGTTAGGTTCGGAGCTGAAGCTCAGTTCAGTGTTTCATCCCCAGACTGATGGACAGTCCGAGAGGACTATCCAGACACTCGAGGATATGTTGAGGGCGTGTGTTCTGGATTGGAAGGATGATTGGGAGCGTCATTTACCTCTAGTGGAGTTCGCATACAACAACAGCTTTCATGCGAGTATTGGTATGGCTCCATTTGAGGCGTTGTATGGTAGGCCCTGAAGATCTCCTTTATGTTGGGAGGAGACTGGTGATAGGCAGTTGATCGGACCGGAGTTAGTTCAGGAAACTTCGGATAAGATCCAGCTTATCAGAAAGAGGCTTGTTGCAGCTCAGGATAGGCAGAAGAGCTATGCCGACAACAGGAGGAAGGATCTTGAGTTCGAGGTAGGTGATCATGTCTTCTTGAAGATATCGCCTACTCGAGCTGTCGTCAGATTTGGCAGGCATAGTAAGTTGAGCCCTAGGTTCATTGGCCCGTATGAGATTCTCAGACGATTGGGCAGCGTGGCATATGAGCTAGCATTACCCCCATCTTTGGCTAGTGTTCATCCCGTTTTCCACGTTTCGATGCTCAGGAAGTATGTCCGAGATCCGTCTCATGTGATTAGTCATGAGTCAGTGGAGGTTCAGCCAGATCTGTCGTATGTCGAGCAACCAGTAGCTATTCTTGACCGGAAGGTTCAGCATCTCCGAAACAAGAGTATTGCGTCGGTGAAGGTTCTATGGCGGAACTTCTCACGAGAGGAGGCTACTTGGGAGCTTGAGGATGCGATGAAGAAGAAATATCCCCTTTTGTTTGAGTAGCATCGTTCTAACTTCGAGGACGAAGTTTCTTTTAAGGGGGAGAGGGTGTAAGGCCCTCAATTTTGTTGCATTATTGTATTGCATGTAAATAATTCATGTTGTGTATGTACATATGTAAATATCTACGTAAGTACTAGTTGGTATACTTATGTATGCATGTGTATAATTAGTTGTAAATAATGTATGAATGGTATGATGGTAGTGTGTACATGACAACGTATACATATGGCACATATATAGGTATAAGATGTGCATGGTTTCTGCATGTTTTAGAGTTCTGGCCGAAGGCCAGCTTGGCGTCAATATCAATGGACGTTTGTGTTGTGTATGCGTCAACCATATGGACGCCAACACTAATCCCAGCGTCCAGCGATGTGGACGCTAATTTTCTGACCTGCATGCGTTGCAGAGCCAGAAATTTCGGGAACAAGCTACCCCAACCATTGGGGAGCTGTCTCCAACGGTCTGAAAGCCTTCTTGTCTGACCTACGTGAGAGGAGAGCTTCCTCCCCTCTATATACAAGCCCTTTTGCAACTAGAAAACCCCTCTTGGGTCTCTTTGCAAGAGGAGAAGAAGGAGAAGAAGAAACCCTAGTTTCTGTGAGAAGGACCTGACTTTGCAAGCCTAGATCCGGGAATTTGGAGCTTCATCCGGCCATCTACAACGACTGGGAGATAGCTGGAGCATCAGCGAAGGCTTCCCCGACCTCGCTTTGGTGTCTACATCAGTCAAGAACCCAGAGGAAGGTGTCTTTGGAGGCTTCTTGGGACTGCCCAAGGAGGGCTTCACCGCCATTTTAGATCTCTTTAGAGTATTTTTCAGAGGCAAGTAACCTACCCCTATCGTCCATGTAGATGTCAAGTAGGGTTTTATCATTTTTATGTATTTTTCCTCGTGTCCTAGATCCCCCATTCTTCTTGTTATTTGGAGTTCGGTCTGTGTTTCTGCACAGACATGAACTTGGCGTCAATGCCCTTGACGCCGAGATCCCTAGTGTGCGTCCAGCGATCTTGTCGTCCACTCCTGGAACGGTCAGAGACCGCCGTTAAGTTCTTCAGGACAGAACAGTGAGCTGTTCTTCCTGATATATATGATTATTTTCGATGTGTTTTTGATGAGGATATATTGTAAACCTATTATGATATGTAATATGGATGTCTGAATGTGTGGTGAGATCCTTGTAATTTCTGTGATTTGGCATAAATGGTTTTATTATGGAGAATGTATGCATGATGAGACCTAGACCATGTTCATTACCGTTTGTGCAATTCATGTGAAGTTGGATGCCCTAAATTTTGCTAAACCGAGAGTGGGTAAATCAGTCCATGCTCTAAATTTTTGGGAATTTTCTCCATGCTCCTCTGATTTATTAAATTTTCTGAAATGGAATTAGAAAAATATGTGTAGGGTTGTAAAATCTCCAGTAAATTGTGTACTGTGAAATAAATTCGGGAAAATTTCTGTGGTGTTGTGGATATTGAGTTCAGGGTTATGATCTATTAAAACTGAATTTTTTTGTTATACATCATGATAAATTGAATTTTAATAATGCTGGAATTTATGTTAAATTTTCTGCAATTGTATTTTGCATCAGAAAAATGTGAAAATTTTCATGTGGGGTCCTAAACCCGAAATTTGCATGTGGTTAAATTCTCAGGTCATTTGTACAACTATACCATGCAATATGAATTTTCCATGCAAAAATGGGTGATTAATGCATGCCATTATGAAATGATTTAATTTCTGTGTAACCCAACTTGATTGGTGAAATTTCCTGAATGATAAATTCTGTCATCTGTAGTAGCATGATTAGGAAAATGGAGTCATGTTACGAATGAGAGAATGAATGAGATATGAGTGTCATGTGTAAAATGTGTGTAAAAACCGATATGTGTAATGTGTAAAACTGTGCCAAGTGTGATACTGCTTCCATAGAGGGCTGTGGAACCGTACCATGGAAAAGTCCCCATGGGAAGGTTCAATGTGTTGTGATCCTAAGGGCATTAGGATGAAATCCTGGAGGTGGACAAGTACCACTGGTTAGGGTGGAGACTTGTTCTCCCGGTCTGCGCAGTCCAAGAGTCGTCACTGTATTGCCTAGGTGGCGTCTATGTGTATGTGATGTGTATGTGTCCTTCTTATGGTGGTTTGGACTATGTGTCACGGCACTAAAGTGTAAAATGTGAAATGTGATTGTGATCATGTGCAAATTGTGTATTGTGAACAATGTGTAAATGTGAATGTGTAAATGTGCAATGTGTAAAAAGTGAAGTATGTGAATTAAAAATTGTGTAAAAATGTGAAACCAAAATGTGAGGATGTGAAATTGGAAACCCATGATATGATGATCTGAAATCATGTTAGAACAGCAACATAAATGTGGTTATGCTTGTGTGCTATATGTGTACAATGCGTAGAACTCATGCTAAGGACAATCCGTACGTATGTGTAAACCATTCCATGTGTGTATGCTCTCACGTTGTGGTTTGAATGAGAACATAGCTTTCATGTGTTAGATTGTAAAGTGTTAAACCACATCAAAACAGCAAGCTTAAAGCATGTAAAATGGTTATGTGCATGTGTATGAATGAGTGGTAACCATGTTAGCAATGTTTCATTTCATGTATGTAAGCTAGTCATGGTAGATTGCTCTCATGTTTTAGTTTAATTGTAAGAAGAACTTCCATGTGTAGGAATGATTAGAGAGCATGTGATAGGAGATTTTGATTTAGAAAATCTGAAAGCATGAATCATGTGTTCATTAGTAGAATTTCCAAGATAAGGTTGTTAATTTCAATGTCACGCATGCTATATGTTGTGTCTTGTAAATGTGTATGTAAAACCTGCTATGATATGTACATGTATGGTATGTGTAGAGTTATTTGCTGAGTCTTTTAGACTCATTACTTGCTTCGGCGTACAGGTGTAGTAGGTGACACACCTTTGGAAGAGACCGTGGAAAGCGACTCCGAGCGCGGGGAGTAGCTAGTTTGGTGGAGCTTAGTTGTGACATTTTGGCACTTGATGTATGTAATTGAAACATTGTATTAGCACTATCATGGAAATAAATGTTTAAGTATGGACAATTATGTATTTGATTTTCAGCAAGTTAATTATGTGGACTTTTAGTTCTTAAATGTTATCGAATCATGTATGTTAAATGTGGATGATGAATGAAATTTAGACAGTGGTTCTTTTACTTCTGCTACTCTGTTCTTATATTCACGTGTATCTCAGCTGAATGTTATTGTTGGGTAAATGTCCCACTGTGGCAACGTTCACTATATCGACGTGGGTTGGTATAACCGTACCGATATAATGAGGGTCGCCACATCCATTCTTTTTGATACGGGTCTTAATAAATAAGTCTCCGCGATCCAATTTAACAGCATTCTTTCGATACTGCAAGTCATAGAAGAAAATTGAATAATTTCATATAAGATATATGAGCCTTATTGCTGAATTTAAACATTTAAACATATTAAAAAATGATTACCTCCTCTTCAATGATATCTGCAAAGCTCTTGGTGCCAGCACAATGAAAGTATTTATGTTTCTTCTTATTTTCTGTATTTATCTCACTATATCTCTATAAAATACATCACACAAATATCAAAAATGATATTATTGATTCTATAAAATGCAAAAAGATATTAACAACTACTTGTTACCTTCCATTTTGTGGAACACCATGTAACCACAACTCTTTTCCATTGCTCTATGTTGACACGAGGGTCAGTTGGAAGCTTCTGTTTGTTTGGTTTTAAGTTAGGATTGAAGTATTTTTTTCTCAATTCTAACTTCCAAGATCTCCACTTTTGATTCAAATCCTTCATGACCCATTCTCGAGCATATTCTGGAATCTCATATTTTCTCTACATAAAACATTCAACATGTAAGGATAGAATAATTAATTGAAAATTTGTATAAAATATAATAAAGATATCACCTACACATATTCCCACACATCATCTTTATGTGTTGTCGGCATTTCCCTCCAAGTTTCAACATCAATGGGCAATTTGTCACCAATTCGTGCCACTGTTCCTAAGAACAATTTCAAAGAATGCCCCCCTTCACCAAAGGGTTGTCCAATCTCACTAAGTTCAACATGGATCCTTTTGTCCATGTCCATGCCATGTACATCACGAGCTGTATTTGGACCTCGATGCCTCTTTTTTTTTAGGACATGCTTAAAGATTCCTCAGTTTCAGCTTGATCCTCTTTTTTCACATTTGAGGCTTCAAATATTTGAGATAAGTTTTTAGACAGCAATCCATCTTGAAATTTGTCGATGTCAGTGCGGGTAAACCAATCATTAGAGAGCTGAAATGAAGATGACAATATACATTAGTCATACATGATAATATACAAGTTAGGGAATGTGGGACACTTCTTATGAACATACAAAATATGGGTAGTCATTTAGAGAAAAGGAATGTGGGGCACTCTTTATGAATAAGTAGATGTAGCACAACACAAAGAAACCACACTCCGTGCCATTGACCTATTGTGGCACCTAGAACAAAAATAGATTTATTGAATTAGAAGTCAAAATACACAAGTTTAGAGTATAAACATTGGAACTACTGCAAGAGTATGTATATTTAAACAAGTTTACCTGTGGCACAAGAAGTGGGATAGAAGCTATTTCTTCTTCACTCTCTTCCCTTCCTTTTGCAGCATAAATGCCAAACACAAATCTATATAAAACAAACTAACTAACATTAGATATATGAGAACTAAGATACTGTTCTGTCAATTAAGATGAACTAATAACAAGGATATATAACAAGGATATATGAGAACCATCAGTCCTATATCCATATCAACCTTTTCTGTGTGGACAACAGAAAACATAGATGAAATTAGTTGAATTTACATAATCTGCATCTTCCACATGTCATAGTTCACACATAAACCCCTACGCAATGACTATAAGCAGACTGTAGTCACATGACTCATTTCTCCTTTGAAACTACTGGCCTGTGTGCACCAACAACAGTGGTTTTTTTTATTAATCAACAATTCATTGTCTATTAATCAACAAGACAAAAAGCCATGCCAAGTGCAGTCCTGTTTGCATACATGAAACATGGTTTTTTTTTATTCACATGTCTGTACTCACAATGCAAGACATAACTTCGACAGGAAATACAAGTATCTATGAAGTTCTTAACATTTATAATATCTGTTGTAAACAAAGAACCTGATACTATAAAGCATCTTTTCTTCCCCTGCCAAGCATGTCATTAATATATGCACTTAATGACAAAATCAATAATGTTAACAACTAACATATATACTGTAATTAAGATGCATAGAGTAATTTCAAAAATTTACTATTAATTTCACTAAAAAGCCTTGTTGGATCTGCGCTGTGAAGAGAATCTAGAAGCAACATAACTGGAGGGTTGCTTGAAGAGCTTCCCCCGAGGTGACATAAGATTAGAAGGCTCCAATGTCCCCTGTAAAAACACTCACTATTAGAAATATATAAATTCAAAAAATAGAATAGATATAATTAGAAGGTAACTCACCATACACATATTGGAACAAAAGTGTACTTCTTTGTGAATACATTTTTAGCCATGATGCTACTTTGCCTTGTGTTGAGGATTTCATGGAATATGCAAACCAAAGACAATCAAAATAATCAAAGGAATCCAATTCTTCTGTCGAGAAAATACTCCACAAATACCTAGAGAGAAAAAGAATTAGTATGCATTTCAAGTGATATATTCTTAAATTAAGATGTATGAGTTTCCAAGATTATGATGTAAGAGCTCAATGAATATGTGACTGGAAGTCATTTGTGTTTAGCTTTTGTGGTTCTTTGGAGCTTTTATAAATGTCTTCCATCCCTTTTTTCCTTTTGTTAAGTAAGTCATGACTTACACTAGGACCATGAACCTTAGACACCACTTCTTCCTCGCTCAATGCTTTTTTTCTTCCCCTGCAAGGCTAAAAATTGAACAACATAGATACAGAAAAATAACAGCATATATGAATGGGTTGAAGATTACTTACATGATGGTTGGTTGGGCACCTGCAGTTGATTAGGAGAGTTGAGAGAGTTTAGCCTACATAAAATAAAAAATGATAGTTCTTATATGAATAAAATAATGATAGTTTTTAGCCTCATGAATAGCTTACCTAGAGTGTTATACATATGTATCATTATAGCAAAAAAATTTATGTAAATTGGTAACCTAAGTTTCAACTTGAACTATGACCAAGACGTTAGCTAAAGGTCCTCTCTCTAGCAATAGATGGGAGGAGGAAACAAAACAAAGGGATCTGAAAAGATTCTATTGACAAAAAATGTAGTTTTACATTTATATTCACTCACTGTGGATCTGAAAAGATCTGGACATTCCTTATATGCTGATCAGCCTATGGAGGGTTGGCTGCTGCGGCAATCCCTGTCTTCATATATCCCAAAAGCAAAAGGGATATTGGCATAACATACAAAGAACTTATTCACCCATCTTGCTGAAAGTAATAGAGGGAATAATATTTATCTGACAAAACCTCACTACATTCACAACCCTCATAATCTCCTCAGCCTCCTCCATGATTGTGTGAAAACATTCCATCAAAGCTATCCATATAAAGATGCAAGAAACAATATAGAAAGTAATTATATGAACAATCATCTGATATCAATATAACATGCTCACTGTTTAAGAGTTATATTGATATCAGAGACTAACATAAAATAAAAAATGAGACAATTCAAATAAAAGATTCGAATTGAACATTCAAATAAGTATCTTCAATTTGTATCACTACATAAAAGTGAACATTCAAATCGGTATCTCTAGCCCATCAATGTCATCCCTCTCCCATGTCACATTAGCATCATCTAGAAAATCAATATCAATATCACCACTAATAAGTGCAGACTGATTGCCATCATTTCCTATGCTTTGCTCACAGTGCATCTCAAAGTAGTTTCTTGGCTTTGTCTTCCTAACTACACACCACCCCTTTTCCTTTGGATCATTTATGTACCACACTTGCTAAACTTGGGAGGCTAAAACATAAGGATCATCTGTTCGTAGTTTGTGACTGAAATTTACCAATGTGAAACCATCTTCCTCCCTCATTCCTCGTTGAATATCAATCCACTCACACTTGAAAAGCAACACCTTCATTACTCCAAAGTAGTTGAATTCTACAATTTCCTCTATAACTCCATAATACATCACATCTGAGCGGATTGGATATTTATCCCTTGAGCTCGAAAAATTAGAAGTTTTTGCAGACATAACAACTCCACTATTTTGTGTGACTCTATGTTGCTCCACTTTCCGTGTTTGAAAATGAAAACCATTCACTAAGCAAGAATTAAACTTCTTCACCAGCTGTAATGGACAATCTTTAAGCCAACAAAACTTAGCATCCAACCCATCCTCACTTTGTCCTCGTAAATTCTCAACCTATACAAATTGATACATCTGGGTTACCATCACTATTGCATCTCTCTTTTATGTAAACACAATGAAAGAATATATTCACTCACTGTGGATCTGAACTATTGGGGAAACTCTATGATATGAGTGCATTCTATTTCCATTTCGGATAAACGTGATCTTCTTTCTCGAATCAAATTAATGTGTCTACTGCATAGAAGACGTGTATGAAAACCATATTGAACTAAAATCAACAAAGCTATTTGAATAGTTAAAAAAAAGTGACTTACTCTATGTAAGGAGCTACTGCCTCACAATTATACAACACATAGCGATGTGCTTGGATCAACTCTTCATTGCTAACATTGCAAATGATCCCAACACCTAAAGGACGTCCGCTTTCAGAAAATATCTCCCATCCCTTTTCCGTCGGGACCCCACCATCATCTTCATTTCTTAAGGGTTGATTAAACCATGTTTGAACATCATCATCCAAATATCTTGATGCAAATGTAATGGTCTCCTCTGCTAAATAGCCTTCAGCCATTGAACCCTCAGGATGTGCCCTATTGCGAACATATGACTTGAGTCTCATTAAGTACCTAACAAATTATTTGTGAACAGCCACATTAATCATAATGTATCTGAAATTTATAATGTAACAAGAATTGACTATATAAGTACCTTTCGATGGGATACATCCAACGATAATGTACATGACCAACAACTCTTGCTTCATCAAGTAAGTGGATGAGTAGATGCATCATAATATCAAAGAAACTTGGAAGAAAAATCATCTCCAAGCGGCATAAAATTATTGCAATTTGTTGTCGAAGGTCATAGAAATCACTAGTTGAAGATGTTTTAGAACATATTTGTGAAAAGAAATTGCAAAGGTCAATAATTGCTGATCTTACTTCTTTTTGTGTTATTCCCCGAATTGCTACTGGAAGTAATTGTTGAATGAGTACATGACAATCATGTATCTTCAAACCCCAAATCTTTTTGTGATCTTTGGGTTAATATGTCTTGAAATGTTGGACGCATAACCATTAGGAACATTGACAGGTTTTAAGACTTCACAAATAGTTTCTCTCTCAATGGTGCTTAATGTGAAGATGGCGGGTGGCAAGATCAACTTTGTTGGACCCAATATTTGTGGATGAAGAGATGTCCTTATACCCAAATGTTCCAGATCTTGACGAGCTTTCAATCCATCTTTACTTTTACCAACAATGCTTAAAAGAGTGCCAAGAATGCTATCACATACATTTTTCTCAATATGCATCACATCAAGATTATGTCGAATAAGTAGAAGTTTCCAATAAGGCAGCTCAAAGAAAATGCTTTTCTTCTTCCAAGACAAATAGTTAGATTCCACATCAACATTTCTCTTGGATGCATCTTTCTTATATTTCCTTTCAACTTTCATCCTACTTGATCGTTTCATAGGCTTACTTATAACTTTTGGAAGTTTTCCAAATGTGAAATTGAGACCATATAGTTGATCTAAAACATCATCCCCAGACAAAGGAGTAGGTCTACCTCTCCACTCTTCTTTTCCATCAAATCTTCGTTTTGAGGATCGAAATTTGTGATCTTTTTTCAACCATCGACGATGACCAATGTAGCAATACTTGTGGCTTGCTTTTAGCCATTGTGAAGGTGTCTCCTTGTTACATGTAGGGCAAACTAGTGATCCTTTAGTGCTCCAACCAGATAGATATGCATATGCTGGAAAATCATTTATGGTCCACAATAATGCAGCACGTATACAAAACATTCCACCTTTAGAAGCATCATATGTTTGAACTCCATGCCATAACATCTGCAATTCCTCTATAAGTGGTTGTAAATAGACGTCAATGTCATTGCAATGACCATTTGGACCAGGAATAAGCAAAGATACAAAAATATTTGGTGCCTTCATACATTGTCATGGAGGTAAGTTGTATGGAGTCAAGAGCATAGGCCATGTACTATGACTGGTGGTCATTGTGCCAAAAGGATTGAAACCATCACTTGCCAAATCCAAACGTATATTTCGAGCTTCTGAACCAAAATTATCAATGGCATCTAAAGTCTTCCAACAAGCAGAATCAGTTGGATGTCTCAAGATGCCATCCTCTTTCCGCTCATCCTGATGCCATCGCATGTTTACAGAAAATTTAGAGCACATGTATAACCTTTGCAACCTTAGAATTAAGGGAAAGTGACGAAGAACCTTCTTTGTGACCTTCTTTTTGTTATTACCACCCCCTTCATGGGTAATCCAACGAGATTCTCCACATTTAGGACATTGTTCAAGTGACTCATACTCTTTCTGATACAATACACAATCATTGGGACATGCATCAATTTTGTGATAACTATATCCCAAGTCACCAATAAGCTTCTTCACCTCATAAAATGAACTTGGCAATATTTCACATTCTGGAAGTGCCTCTTTCAACAACTTTAAAAGCATGTTGAAGGCCTTGTTACTCATTTTACCTATACACTTTATGTTGAATAGCCGGACTATAAATGAAAGTTTGTTGAAGTTTTTGCAACCTGGATACAGTGGTTGTTCAACATCTTCAATCAACTTGTACAATTTAGTACAATCCCCTTCATTCTCATCATTACACTTGGTCTCCATGTCAAACACATCTTGCAACATGTCATGAATATGAACATCCTTTAGAAGTTGTTCGCATGAAGTAGCTTCGGTCAGTGGACTTTTAGAACTTGAACCAGCCCCATGGAATTCCCAAAACTTTTTATCTTTAATGACTCCATTAAAATACAAATGTTCTCTAACTATTTCCTTTTCTCATGTGTAAATGCATGCACAGCGGACACAAGGACACTTGATAGTTGTAGAACCAAAAGAAGATTGGCAAGCAAAATGAATGAACTCATCAACCCCATCTAGATACTCCTTTGAGTGTTTCGGAAGATCCATCCAACTCCAATCTATATTCATGATGAAAGAACTCCACTATAACGAAAAATAATAAATATATTAAAAATGATATAATATAACAAGGGAAAAATACTGATCACACTAAAACAAATGAACATAGATAGAAGAGGACATTAGTAGACCTAGAAGAAAATTCATTATCAGATAGAAAAGGACATTAACAGATAGAAGATGACATTAGCAGATAGAAGAGGATATACCATAAGAAAATCATCTATAATATGTCATTTTAGACTGACATGTGCAGTGGGGCAGTCCACCAAGAGTGTGAATAACTGACAACGAAGTAGTAGTTGGTGACAATGTAAAACTTGTTGCTCGGAAGCCATACAACTCTAGTCTGCCTGCTATAATAGCGCGGATTGTTATATCTAGGACAAGATAATATGGTTGTCCACAACAAGCTCTCTGGGTGGCAACTTGCAAGCAAACGACAACCAAATCACTGTCTAAGGTGGCATGTCTAGTCAAATGTAATAAATTCCGAGTCCATTGGTCTAAAGTCTAAATTTAACACACATCACATCACTCTATGCATGCAGCAATTAACACCAAAAAAACTATATACAATTAAACACACCAGTTGGAGACAGATTGGAACAATTGAAACCTCTTAAAACACAACAATTAGTGCTACCCCTCTTAAAACACAACAATTAAACAATCACAGACAAGGCCTGCAGTGTTGTCCTTATTAGATCATAGAAGAAGGGAACTGCCCACCACACTAGATGGAATCTAGGTAGCAGCCTTGCAACACAAGTAACCACCCTATCTACTCTTTGCCCTTATTCATCTGTTAGAATAATAACATTGCGGGATATGTAAAGGGGGAGTTCAGGATCCCCATGCTCCCTTGCAGGTTTAAAACAAAAGGCACATAGTTAAAGTCTTATCGACCTTATATACAGGTTTATGTGCATTGGAACAGGAACAAATCACAAATCACAAATAGCTATAATTAAATAAGCGTGCAAAAAAATGCATATATGTGCAGAAAGTACTTGTGTGCTTATAATTTTGTTAATAAACATAGCAGGAGTGCAAGGCCCTTTTATGTATATATAATGCATATGTAGCATCACCTGTTCGGTAACAGGTAAAATCACTTGTTCAGTCTGAAAAGCCCTTCACAGTTTTCTGCCCCTGCCCAACCTGAAACAAATAGGGGCAACTTAGATAGAAATAAAATAGGAAATACCACAAGAAAATGATGAAAGATTTTGAGGTGGATGCCGTAGGGGTTGGGGAGATGAAGGGGAAGGGATGAGATTGGCAACACAACAGGTTTTAGCAACACGGAGGGCGGTAGACAGAGGTGGAGTAAGAGTGGATATGGAGGAGAAACAGAGGGAGGAGAGAATATGGAGTAAGAGTGGATATGGAGGAGAAACAGATTTTAGAAACCCGATCGGCGGCACTCTCCCCTCCACCCCTAAATAACTCCGCCTGGGGGTGAACAATCCGTCGGAAGTTGGCAAGGTGGACACCGGAAGCACAAACATGAAGAAGATCCATAAACCCTAGGTTCTGATCGGAAAGGGCGAGGGGAATAGAGCAGCTTCGGGACCTACTACAGTGTCCATCTAAAGCACCAGAGACATAGGAAGAGGGCGGCTAACCTGGTTGACAAGCTGCTGCGGCTGGAGGAGAGGATCGGTGAGCGACCTCGCCCTGGAGCTGGAACTCCTTGGCAGTGCCTGCTTCTCCCCCCTGGCGGCGCCGAGTACCGTAGCGACGACGACCTTGCAGCCACCTGCCTCCACCGCAGTTGAGCCAAACCCTAGGCCCGGATCTCCTCTGCGCTAGGCTTCGCTTCCGCTCTCTGCCAGCCTCTTGCCTGGAGATGACGAGAGACAGCTGCGCCTTCCTCCGGCACGCTCGTCACCCCCCGAATCCCGTCGCCAGCGCCTGCTCCTGGATCAGCACCTCCTCGCTCCGCTCCTTCCTCCCCGACCTCGCCTTGCTCGTCTGCACTACGAAGGGGAAGAGGGGTTTGGTCGATTTGGGGAAAAAGAGTGGCGTGGGGAAGGGTTTCGCAAGAGGTCTTTCGAGAGAGGGGTTTGGGGTTCACTTTTCGAGGGGGTTAGGGGGGTTACGGTATAGTTATAGTTAGGATTAAAAAAGAGATATAAAATTAAAATTTTAAATTTATTTATACTTACAAAACTCAAAATCATAACTATAATCTGTTACTATAGACCAACTTTGTTGTAGTGTACTTTTGATAATCAGTAACAAATGATCAAAACAAATCTCACTGATGTGAAATTCAGATTTCAAGTTCAATAATTGTGACACCGCAGACAGTCGAGAGTGATTTTGACATCCATTCCACAATGGCTCATCAGCATGTTTGAGTAGCTGATAAAATCTTTCAGTTGTCTTGTTTGGCGGTTCTTCATCATGTACATGCTCCTCATGAACATTGAATCCTGGACCAGCAGCATCTATGACCATATCAACATATGAACTTCCATTTCCAACATTGGCAGGCTCGGCAGGCTCGTAGGACCACAATGTTTCACCATGACATATCCAGTTTGCATAATCTTTAACAAACCTCTTTCTGTATAAATGACGTTGTACATCCCATGTAGTCAGCCACTTCAAATTCTTACAGACTACACAAGGACATCGGATACGACCCTCACAATCTACAGCTTCAATAGGATTTCTCAAAGCAAACTGAATGAATCTCTCAACTCCATTTTTAAATTCCGTAGACACCACCTGATCAACTACTCTACAGTACATCCATGAACGATCTTCAGACATTTTCCTTGTGAGAATGAAATGTAAACACACAAAACTTTAACATGTTTAACAAAATAAAAAGTCCAACCCTTTCCTCACATCGTCCATCTCTGTCATTTTAAATAGGAAGGAAATATCATTTAGATTTTCACTTTTTAACCCATCTGTGAAGGTTTGATCGCACGATTAATTACTATATGTGCTGTGTTATTTGCTAAAAATTTCGGCAGCATCTCCCCACACCTCTCCGATATACCACAAAATATTTATTGATTAAGAAATTTTCTTAAACACTTACTAATAAGTGGTTAAGAAAATAATCAAAATCAATAAAGGTATATCAGAGAGGAGTGAGAAGATGCAACCAAAATTTTTAACAAACAACACAAACACATATAGTAATTTACCACCTAACTGCGATCAAACATTCACAGACTGTCCAAACGGGACAATTCAAGACTTTGAGTTAGATATACACGTTCTCATCTTTCAAAATTAGAACGTGCACATCAATCCCAAAGTCTTGAACGGGTAGGTTGATTGACACGGGCTTAACACGCTCTCCTAAGATGCGTGCAATGTTAGGTTGCACCCACGCATCTCAGCTTACATACAACACCCAACTAATTAAATATTGACAAGATAATAACACATTCTAAAAACATAAAAATAAGTATTCTAAAAACTCTATACATATCAACAAGCACATAAAATAAGCAAGAATGACTTTATGCTGACGACCATTCAACAATAAAACTAAATAACATATTCAACAACAAAGCTATCCAGGAAATTTACAAAAGCACCAATAACATGTGAAATTGGCAATACATGTAGACGATGAAAACATAGATTTTGTTTTAACATTCAACATATTCATAAGAGCAATCAATGGCATGGCGTAACATGCATGATGGAGAGCATTATTCATAAGTGCACATCTAACTAAATATTAATATAGCACCACTGAAATTCTGCTACTAATTCAATATGATTGATGATTGAATTTGTGAAACATATCTTATAAATATCAAGACACTTACCAGAAGATCCACCCATGCACTAGCACCAACAAGGATGGATAACACCGGAAGGACCTATCATCAGAAAAAGAAGTTGAATTCAAGAAAGAGTTTTGCTTTTCTTTAAGCAGATGTCATAAGCAGGACATGAATATCACATCAATAACCAATCCAAAATTCACTAGGATGCAGTTCAAGTATTTAATTTACTAGGATGCATGATTGGAGTTGCTTGCAGGCAGCCCGAAATTTTCTTTAATTTACTAGTCCATCTGCAGTACACTAACAAGCACATCCGAATGGTCAAGCATGCATATAATATATCTCTCTTATAAATAGAAAATATCTTTGGAGACCTTGAAGTACCACCCGTAGTGAAAGTCAATTATATATTTGAAATATTCTTTCACTGTCATTTTTAACGGTTGTATATACAAAAGTAAAAGAAATATTTCAAATATATTCTTGAGTTTTGCTATAACAGATTATGACTTGACTTCTAAAGGTAATTTCTATCCATAAAAGTGTTATTTTATAAAAATATAAGTATAGAAAACATCTTTACGTTATTATTTTTTTAAAATGCACTTTTCTATGAATCCCCTTACCTTCGGAGTTCGGAGTCTTCTGACAGAGCAGGCACCCGACTACCCGATGTGAAATTTGGAGCTAAAAGTCTCCAAATTTTATGTAAGGTGGTATTTGATGCTCCTAAGAACAAGAGCCCAAGTCCCGATGGCTTCCCGGCTGAGTTCTCTACTAATCTTGTTGCCCTATTGTTGAGGATTGCGTGGCAAAAGCTAGTACAGTCCTTTTTCAATGGAGGGCACTGGTTGCATCAAGTCTACTGCACCTTCATCTCACTTATCCCTAAATCTGAGGGAGCAGACTCCTTTGATCAGTTCAGGCCGATATCTCTATGCAACTTTTTCTATAAAATTATAACCAAGCTTATGGCTAACAAAATGCAGTCCATTACGCCAGAGCTGATTAGTGATGACCAGTTTGCATTTATCATAGGCAGAAGGATCCAGGATAGCATATTCTTTTGGCCAATGATCTGATAAGTCTTTGATGCGGTTCACATTCTTTACATCATGTGTATGATGGGGAAGATGGACTTCCCACCGGCCTGGACCCAATGGTTCTCGGTATGTCTTTCAACACCAACCTTCTCTATTTTTCTTAATGGTTTGCCTGTAGCCAGATATATATAGGGCATGAAGCAACTGGAGGAGGGCGACAACGCTAGAAGATGGAGATCTGGGGGATGGTGAACAACTGCACGGTGTGGGGGGTGGCGGTGTAAGCTAGCTAGGTGCAGTTGCAACTCGATGGAGGAGGAAGGGGGCTGGGTGGATTTCTTCGGCGGGGGAGGGAGGGAGGAGAAAGGGGGCTGGGTGGATTTCATCGGCGGGGGAGGGAGGGAGGAGGAAGGGGGCAGGGGGCGGGGGTAGGGGATAGTGGCGACAGTTGGGAGGGGAGGGGGGGAGTGGGAGCTCGACTTACCGGCGATGGGTAGGCGGCGTGGTGACGGGTACCGACAGCGGCGGCGACGACGTCCACAGCGGCTGCAGGCGGCGGCAACGGTGGCGGCCGGAGTCGACGATGTCGACGGTGGCTGCACGCGGTGGCGAGCTCCTTAGCAGCTCCGGCAACGACGGAAGGGGAAGGAAGGTTGGTCGGGGGGGAGGGAACGACGGGAGGGAAGTTGAGGGAGGGAAAGGGTTGGTCGGGGTCGTAAATAGGGCTACAACGACCGATATAGCGACCGCACTTAATTCGGTCTCAAATTCAGTCTCCTATATGCGACTGAATCTATCGGTTTCTAGTCGGTCGCTGATAGAGACCGACTAGCGACCGATATATGCGGTCGCAATATCGGTCGCTATATCCGCTTTTTCTGTAGTGTATTGAATTAAATTTTATTGACACCATACACCAATTGGCTGATATTTTCACTAAACCGTTGTGTGAAGACCGATTTACTTTATTGCGCCGTGAATTAGGAATGTGTTCATCTTCTTCATAAGCAACACATATTAATTTGTTTCCTGCTTCCTTTTTGACGATGACAAAAAGGGGGAGAACTTTTGTGTGAAGTGACAGTTCGAAATGTTTATCCCTCAATGTAGGAAAATGTTCTATGTGCTCAACGATGTGCTATGCTTTATGTGCATGTATTCAGGGGGAGCTTACACTTAAGGGGAGAAGCAAAACAATATTTTGTTGAATGGACAAATGTTGTGACATATTATTTGATTAAAACCTTGTGATTGAATAGATTTACATTTATGTTTATATTGCCTTGATATATTTGAAGATATTGTGCAAATGGATGATTGGTTAAGATAAATGTTTATTCCTATATGAAGGTGTTTTGCCATCATCAAAAAGGAGGAGATTGTTCGATCCCTCACTACAACAAAATTGGGCAACACTTACGGAAAGTCCGTTATGGTTTCAGTTTTCGTAAGTATATTAGCTACTGTACTTACGGTTATTATAAAATTTAATAATATTTTAATATGACATCTCCAAGACCGTAATTACACCGTAAGAATAGAATTTAACTAAACTCAAAAATTTGAAAAATCGTAAGAACAGACCCAAAAATTGTGCTGACGATCTTCACTCACACAAATCCCGCCTCTTCTCAACTTTTCTCTCTCTCAAAATAAAACCCTCCTCCCAGTGCCCTACCGTCCCCCATCTCCTCCCCTTTCGTCCCCAACCAAAATCTTCCCTCCGTTCTCCCTCTCCTTTGCGAAGCCCCTGCTTCCGCCCCCTCCTCCTTCCCCCCCCCCCCCCCCCCCCCTAGGGCCTTCGCCTCCTCCTCCTTCTGCCCGTCGCCCACCCACCCCCCCTTGCGAGGGCCTCCGCCCCCTCCTCCTTCCCCCCGTCGCCCACCCACCCCCCCTTGCGAGGGCCTCCACCCTCCGCGAAACCCCCTCCTCCTTCCCCGCGGGAGCTGCTGCGATGGACTCGGAGGACGGCGTGCATGACACGAACGATCTGGAGTCGACATGCCCCCACCCCGCCGGTCATCTCTCTCACCCAGCCGCAGGAGGCCCTCCTCGGGTCCGCCGCTTCCGAGCTGGGTTTCTTCCAGCTCACCGACCACGACGTCCCCTCCCACCTCGCCGCCGCGGCGCAGATCGAGTGCCAGCCTCTCTTCCAAACCCACCCCCACAACCTCTCCCTTCTGGGATTCGACGGGGACGATGTCGGCAAGGACATCCCTTCTTTCCTCGTCCAGCACCTTCAGCCGGCGGTCACAGAGGTCGGCCTTCGCGATGGCGGTGTCCCGGATGTCCTCCGTCCACGCCACCCCCATGCAATCTTGGATCAGTATAGGATACACTTCTTTTTTGTTCCCTGAATATTTTGTTTGCTAGATATAGTGCTGACCAGAACAATCTTGGATCGGCCAACATAGATTGATTTGGAGGTGGTCCATGTCAAGCATGATCTTGGGATTCTTGGATGGGCATAAGCTTACCCCAAAGGCAATCAGATATAGGCCTTTGTTTTGAGTATGGGGGCAGGGCCCTACCTGGTCTGTGGACTGTGCAAGCATAAGCATCCACTCTTGGTTGCCTAGATGGGCTGGAGGACAATACATGTGATTCAGCAGTGTGTGCATTGAAGGACACACAATAACCGAGTTCCATCCCGGGGGAAGAGTTTGTTGGGGGGGGGGGGTGAGAAACAACATAGTTCTTACTTTTATATGCTGAAGGATGGTTTTGAATAGGCAATGGTCAAAATTTACTTGTAATTTGTCTTCCCCTCTGAGGAGGAAAGAAAGTTCAAGTTCGGTCTACGACTCTAGGTGGTTGCTTGGGTTGGAAGAAACAGTCATTGTATTAGGAAAGGAAAGGGTTCTGACATGTAGTGGAAGTTTCTGCCTTTTGAGTCAGTTGTTGTAGTTGCCGTTAGGGTCTGACATGTAGTTCTATTCCTTTTTCTTGCTCTCCATTAGAGTGTTAGGTCCCAACCCATGCTGCTACTCTGTTCCTTAATTGGAAATTTTAATTTTCCATGGACTTAATGTAGATTCTGCTTTTCCTGTAAGGGCGGCAGTTACTTACATATCTTCTCTTTGGGTATTCATTTTATGTATGTAGATTTTGGTTTTCCTGTAAGTGCGGCAATTACTTACATATTCTCTCTTTGGGTATTCATTTTATGTATGCAGCAACAAGTTGTGAGCCTAGACAAGATGCTCCTGATTTGGTTAGCACTGTAAGTCACTCTAATGAAACACATTTTCTGGTTCTGCATGGGCTTCTTTTGTGTAGTCAGGACATCTGACATTTGATTGCTTATTGGATTTTCTTGTATCGGTTTTGCCATTATTTCTCTACGTGCCTCTTGTACTGCCATTCATATTTCTTATATTGGTATAAGGTTTCACTGAGAAAATCATAGTCATGCTTTATATGGGATTGACCACATTATGCACTGTTAACTGGAATACCTCCAGTGATTCCTTCGATCCAAATGGATCCCCCTAACTTGTTCACCCTATGAAAAAGATGCTGCATCGACCCATTCATGGGTGGAAATTTATTCTTTGCCATGTGACAATCTGATGAATTGGTGGCTATTAACCCAACTGTGTATGAAGCCTGTGGACAGCAAGACTGCCTTTGCCATTGTCCAGTTCATTTTCCTTGGATTGTCTGCATTTTTTCTTGTACATTTTACTTAGGATCCTCTATTCAAAACTGCATCTATGCAGGATCCCTTAGGGAAAATGTATAATTTTTCATATGATATTTATGCTTCCTAATGTCTATGGTTTAATGCAAAATTTTGGGATGAAAACAGACTAGTGAATTGGAGCCAACCATGGTTGGGTTAACGGGTGGAGAAGACCAACCTACCCTCCATTTAAAATCTCCTTCCCATCCCCACACCCTCCTCTCTCTCTCTATCAATTTTTTTGGGAAGGGTTTTCCCCTTTTGAAACTCATTTAACAGTTTCGTGTTCCGTCAATGCTTTAATGGAATATTCTTTAGATTCTAACAGCCAGTTAACCGAAGGGATAACTGATTCACTTTTATCAAATATGGGGTATATTTGATGAGGTCAAGATCTTAGGAATCTAAGTGAGAATACGGTACTTTTGAGGAGTATATAAGTATTTAACTCAAAAGAAATCTTAAGAAAAATCTCTAACTTACCCATGCATGTCGATCTATGCCTGCATCAAGTTCTGATTACTTTGATAATCACATTCCTTCTTTTTGTGCGCATTTTGTTTGTCATGTTATCTTGGTCATTTGAGCAGTCAGAAAGGCCATTATGTTTCAACTTTCTCTGATGGAAAAAAGGTGGATTGTAGAGTGTCCTCTGTCCTAAAAATGACTTTTTTTGGAAGTTTGTTACTCACAGATGATTGATTTTGCATAAAATCGTCCATCAACATTATTAGGTGCCTTCATAAATTGACACTCATTTCTCTAGTGGAACACCATTTCCAATTCAGGATGCCTTTCGAGAAGCCAAAGCCAATGGATTTAATGTTACCGTTATAAAGAAAGGAGAGCTCAAACTCAATATAGACCTGACTTTGGAAGAAGTGGAGGAAGAGATAATAGAAATTGGAAGCAAGATGTACCATGATAAGATCATGCGTGAACACTCCATCGATATGGGTGGATTAATGAAGGGTGTTTTCAGTGCTGATAAATCCACCAAGAGGTATATATATGCTCCATGCCACTTATAATGTTGCATGTCTTAATTTGGTTTGTTTGTCTTTATACGAATCACTTGTAATTTGGTTTGTTTTATGTTTTGCTTTTTTGATGTACCGCCTTTATGAAACTCTGGTTACTCAGGCCATCTTGGGAAAAAGTATTGGTCCTAATATAGGGGTTTTCTCACAGTTGCCATTTTCAAGAGTTCCTTTTACAGCTCGTTTTTGAAAAAAGAAACTTTAAATGTTGCATGTTTCCTTCATTCTGTTGTTTCTGAACTTGATAGTTGTATACAATACATCATATCTTCTAAAAGTAAGGTTTTTCTATGTTCCCCTCTACAGGCCAGGATATTTGCTTTAAATGCCGATTACTTCTTGAAAAATGGAGGAAACTTTGTGATTTCTATCAAGGTATGTAATTTGTCACTGACTTGTGAAGTAATCTCTTAGTTGGTGTCAAATTTTATGACGTTAACTGATCCAATTGCACGTCCAGGTTCGGATGACATGACCTTACTTTTGTGATTGCTTTCAGGTATTTTACTGGTCTTCTGTCCCCTTGGAAGGGTATTCTGCTTTTTGGTCCTCTTGGGACTGACAAGGTCCGTACTCAAGATCCTTGATATATGAAGCTTGCTCTTTGCATAGTTCACTGCAAATAATGTATCTTATCTATACTGTGGCATTAATTTTTCTTTGTTTTCCTTTCCTTAGGAGAGACAATATGATATGTTTCTATCGTACTTGAATTAAGTGGGGCCTGCCTTGCTTGAGATTTCAGCCCCCTCCTTGCATGTGGTTTCTAAAATGTTATCAGTATATTGCTTTTCTTATTTTTGAGCTCGAAAATGATAATGAAGTTTGGTAGACGATGCTTGCAACTTATTTATTTTAGACGATGCTTGCAAAAGTTGTTGTAACTAAGTGCAAGACAACCTTTTTTAACATCTCGGCATCATCAATTGTCAGCAAATGGCAAAAATACATGCATGATCCCCACAAAAATGATCCCCACGTACCAAAATATATGCATGATCCCCACAAACAAAAAGAATGGAAATAAGAACAAAATTCTAACTACCCAAGTAAATAGGTGGTATAACAGTAGAACATTATAATACTAATCCTCAACTGCACTAAGATATTGTAGATGTTGATCTAACAGTAGAACATTATAATACTAATCCTCAACTGCGATGCCACATTTGCTATCTTGTTATGGTTGATTTTCCTCTGCCTACATTTTGGCCTTATTATGAAGTTTGGTACCAGGTTTCGTGGCTGTATGGATACTATGGGTCTATATCTCATGGTGTTCCAGGTCAGGACCAGATGAACGAAGCATTCCAGGAAATACCATTGTTGTACAGGCAGACATGCCATTTAGTGGTTTGACATCATTTGGAATTGCATTTTTAACAAAGTTTGAGTGTTCTCAGATGCCACATCCAGTAAGATTTTCATCACATACTTGAGGAAATTTTTAGCCTTAATTATGTGGCCCATGCTTAGACTTTCTTTGCATTTTGAAGCTTCTGGAGCATATTACATTTGTTGATACTCCTGGAGTTCTTCTGGAGAAAAACAACGGACACAATGTAGCTATGACTTTACTGGTGTCACCTCATGGTTTGCAGCAAAAGTGTGACCTTATTCTTCTTCTGTTTGATCCTCACAAACTTGACATAAGTGATGAGTTCAAGCGTGTTATTGGATCTCTTCGCGGTCATGATGATAAAATACGTGTTGTCTTGAATAAAGCAAATCAAGTTGACACACAAAAAGTGAGGTTTTTGGCCATTTTATTTCCTTGGAGGGTATTTGAGCTGTGTGGGTTCGTTATCTTTTTTTCAGTGTCATTCTAAGTTCTAACTTGGGTTTATCTATATAACAGTTAATGAGAGTGCATGGAGCTTTAATGTGGTCTCTTGGTAAAGTTCTGAATACTTCAGAGGTCATGCGTGTCTACATTGGGTATGGGCTGATCTTCTACATGATTTTTTTGTTTATAACTGAGTCTACTTTTGTGTAGGGTAGAAAGCAAATTTTTAGTTAGTAAGTCGCTACTAATTATTTTTGTTTATAACTGAGACTTTGTAAGTTCATGACACCTGAAGTTTTATTTTGTAGAATTATTTTGAAAAATAAATGAACTTGTTTATATGTATACTAATTGAATGATTTTTATTTTACATGTTGAGTTAGATGACACTTGAAGTTTTTATTGTGCAAACAGAACAACTCTCCTCCCTTCAGTAGAGTACTAACATTGTCCACTCTCACCTTATGAAACAATTATGGTCATTCAATTTATGTTATGACCAAAACAATTATGATTGTCTTATCCTCAGGACAAACAATGA
This sequence comes from Colocasia esculenta, assembly GCA_014218235.1. Lineage (NCBI taxonomy): Eukaryota > Viridiplantae > Streptophyta > Magnoliopsida > Alismatales > Araceae > Colocasia > Colocasia esculenta. The sequence continues at coordinate 52,446,361 of CM024763.1, read as the reverse complement.
TGTGTATGTGATGTTTAAATTTTATGTTGTACATTTATGATGTGATATAAATCAGTGCTATATGCACTTGTTTTGGCGGTGTAATTATGTGAATGTTTCTTTTCAAACAGTGTAAGTTGTGTAATGTAAATATGCAAGTTGTGGGCTATGTGTGTGGATTGTGTATGTAAATATGCAGGTTGTGTGCTATGTGTGTGGATATATGTTAATATGTAGGCTATATTTTTAGTCAAATTATGGATTATATATATTTGTACTGGGAGTTTTCTTACGGTTCAGAGGTGCGTAACTATAGATAATAGCTACGGTTTCTAACGTAGTGATTAATTTTCGTATGTCATCTTCTATTGGGATATTTCTTACGGTCTTTCATATATATATTTACGCTTTATAAAAGTAGGCCAAGTCTATATTATTATGGTTTATAAACGAATGTATTTATTACGTATTTTTAACCGTAAGTAAGGCTATAGCCACGCTTGTTGTATTTACGAAAACGAACTGTAGGAAGTTTCGTAAGTATACGTCTGTTCTTACGGTTTTGACACTTACACTTACGCTTTTTCGACGTAAGTGTTGCCCAGTTTTGTTGTAGTGCCTTAGAATTTTGATGATCACAAAACACTCATTATGTTTGCTAACACGTTCGCAAGTTGAATGCAGAAGGCAGGTTATTTTATAAGGGCAAGAGGGCTTTCAAAGAAGTCCATTTTGGTTCCTGGTTAATGGAGTCGACCTCAAGGATATGAAGGAGTCGACCCCAATTGTTCTCAGGTATTCAGAGTCGACCCCGGTGTTGTGAAGGAGTCGACCTCCATTCAACTGCTTGTCAAGTTGCTACAGTGCGGAGTCGACTCCGGTCCTGCTCTGCTGTTTGGAGTCGACCTCTAGATTGTGAAGGAGTACTCTACCTCCTTTCAGCAGCCTGTCATACAACTGATACAAAGTCGACCCCGACCTTTAAAGAGAGTCGACCCCGATCAGGCTCAGCTGTTCAGAGTCGACCCCGGTGTTCTAAAGGAGTCGACCTCCGTTCAGAAGAAGCTCTTTTGTTCCAAAGGAGTCGACCCCAACTTTCATTAGAGTCGACCCTGAGCTGAACTGAAGTCGACCCTAGTAAAAGGTGGAGTCGACCCTGACATGCAGATCTCTGCAAAAAGTAAAGTTTGAACAACTTTTTGACCAAGACCTCTTTCCACACCTTCCCAAACTGATACTTTTGTGGAAGGGCTATAAAAAGGACACCTGGGGGAAACCCTAGGCAAAAAATTTCGTGGAGAAGAGTGCCACCTTCAAGAGTTTCATCTAGAGCTTCTTCTTCCAAGCTTTTTCACCCTCAAAAGCTTCCACCTGCTGCATCCTTGAAGAAGGGTCTTTTGGAGGAGATCTTTTCTACTCAAGAGCTTCATCAACATCTGGAGATCTTCCTCACAAGCTTTTCATCTGCCATTCCTTGATCTATCTTTATCTACATTGTGTTTCTTGCTTTGTATTTCTACCTTTTGGGTTGAAGGCTGGTTGGGGTTGCATACCCAACCTTGTGTGCTTTGGTGAGCTGGGCAACATCAACTAGCGGTTTGTTGGTGAGCTAGACACCGTATTAACTAGCGGTTTGTGGTGAGCTAGGCACCGTATTAACTAGCGGTTTGTTAGTGAGCTAGGCACCGTATTAACTAGCAGCTTGTTGGTGAGCTGGACACCGCATAAACCAGCGGGTGTAGTTCAACTCTTTTAGAGGGTAAATCTCACCGTGTTGGCGAGGACTGGACGTAGGTAGACCAAATGGGGTCTTACCGAACCAGGATAAAATCGGTGTCTCTTTGTGTACTTGCTTCTTTCTTCCCTCTCCTTTCTCTGCTCTGCTCAATATATATCTTTATTTCTGCATTAGTTTTCATTGGCCATTTAAGATAATTTTTAATAGCCTTATTCACCCTCCTCTAGGGCTAGTCATAGTCTTGATCCTTTCATTTAAAAAATGATCAAAATGTTATGTGTCTCAGGGGAACTCGAGGCCCTTCAATCATGGGTGATGAAAGCTTGTCTGAAAACCAGGATGTCACTGTCATCTTTTCACAATGCGAACGTATGCATCAAACTCTCAAATGAGGTTTCTCCACGAATGTCTCGATTATTAGTCTGCATTGTTAATTATCTAATAAAAACCCAAAATAAAGAAAGAAAAGGAAAGGAAAGGGGAAAAGAGAGAGAGAGAGAGAGAGAGAGAGAGACCAATGTTCTTATCAACCAATTGCACGAGTTTCCTTTTTTTTTTTTAAGAACTTGTATGATGTGGATTTGATTAATAACTTCTCTGAGTGGATTCTTTGTCAAAAAGTTCTAGAACTGCGCCGATTACTAGTTGTCCATGCATGCAAGCTAGCCTTACGTCTGCAGGTATCAAATCTCTCGTGAGTCACAAAGCTTTTAAGTATTATAATCTGCATGCCGTCCCCAAGTCTCTTAAAACCTTCGAAGAAAAGATCATTGCCATGTTGGTCTCTTATTTTGTTATTCCTGATGGAGTAGTTGGTTCTTACTCACAATACGAACACAAGATTGAGAGAGCAAAGACACTGTAAATTAATAGAATAGACTTGCGCAACAATAAACTAGTCTGTTAGGGGGGACATTCTTGTTGAACCTAGCTAGAAGATGTAGTGTCCCAAGTTTTCAAACATGTACTATTAATTTACAGAATTCCATGCTAGATTGCCGGGTTGATGAGATCTCTGTCAATGATGGGGACCTTTGAGAGGGACAAGTGCATGTTCTTGGTTGCCTCCATGTGGAGCAATTTGCGATCACTTCACGTTCATCCGTCACCAGCTACTTGGGAGCATGTTCTTGTGGGCTTCCATTTGGAGCAACTTGACGAGGCCAGCGGGAGAGACATACATAACCTAGCTAGCTACTAACATCAATGAAACCACTTCCACGTACGTACGTAAAATCATCTTTATCTTGTTATCCATTTTGCCTGTTGTTCTTCCTCTTGTACTATTCACTGAGACAGGTATCTTCTGCTTTTTCAGTCCCACACACCCACGTTACATGTAACAATATTTAACAGCAAACCAAAGGTTGTATGTGCCTATACTACGTACTCTAGTAAAAGAAAACCCTGTAGCAATTAGCAGGACACGATCAAAGGTTGTACGTGTTAAAACTTTTATAGAAGAAGCTAGTCGTACGATGATCAGTTACAATGTCTGTAGTAATTTGGACGTGCAACGTGTCCTTCACCCACTGTACGCACCATTAATTGGTAGGTCGAGCCATGGCGAGGTCGATCGAGGCTCTACTGGCTCCTCCTTGACCTGGTAAACAATATGCAAGCTCCAAGTTAATACCCATAACTATAATATGGTGATCTCATAAGCATGTTATCTACTTCTCTCACCTTTCAAATATTTAAACTTGACAAGTTTGGTTGGATGACTCAGTTTGAGCTAGCATCGATCGATCGTTCTTCAGCAGCTCAAAATTAATGTTTATAAGATCGTTGGAATGAGTCCAAGTGAAAAGGACCATGCTCTTTATCTATTCGGTGTCTGAACGTGACATATTCAAAAGAGAATGATTTATTATCTGTCCGAAACTACTATCGTACAATATTGGTGGGGTATCACCCCCTTACATATATGACTCGTCTTAGACTGTTTTTAAATATTTCTCCGTTCAGATATATCTATAGCTAGTAAAAGACCCAGTCTAGTTATACCCATCCAGCCAATCACGTCTCAAGTGGTCCTGGCTCGGACAAACTTGCCCGAGCCACAACAAGCTATCACTTGAATCCCGGTTCGATTGGATTCCTTGATAACAATGGATCCAGGCTTAATTACTTTAGGCACGTCCAAAGTCTGGGTCGACTTATATGATCTTGGCTTATGAAACCTCCAACCGGGTCAACTCGACGCTAGAAGACCTGAAAAGTACTACTTGCAGTTGATGCTTGATTAGTTATATACTTGTATATATGGTATATTATTAAAAATGGATTTATTAATTTGTGTCAGTCAGCTTAAAAATAATTTATAACTCAAATAGAAACTCCGTGGATTAACCTCTTAGCTAATATAAACCTAAGAAAATCTTTTTTTTTTTAAAATCAGATAGATACCTGTTAGGGAAAGCAGGAGAGCGCTCCCCCCTTCAGAGAAGGAGAGAGTAGTTCGCTCCACCTGTGAATATAGATCAAGCGCCAAGGGCAAGCAGCACTGCGTTGTAAAATGCGCACTAAAACTTGTGAATCAGACTCAACCAGAACAGATGTAAGACCCCTTTGACAACACAATGTCAGCCCGTCCCTGAGAGCAAGATCCTCCGATTGAATACTGGAATAGACGTCCGGGTAGTGAGCGGCGAAGGCGAACAACAAATTACCATGTGAATCACGTAGAATACCTCCACCAGCCGCAACACCAGAAGCAGGAAGAAAGGCTCCATCAACATTTAATTTGAGACGACCCGAAGGGGGCAGAAACAAGCGAACAATCCTTGGAGGCAAAGGAGCGCTAGTAGGCACTTTGATGCTCCAACAGCTTAAGAAAGCAAGCTGAGAAGTAGTGAGAACGGTCCCTTTAAATGAGTAAGCAGCAGCAACATCACTAACAGCAATCATCACTCTATAAATAATATGTTGAGCAGACATCGCCTGAGCATCAAAACGACATCGATTCCTACTACACCAGATCTCCCATAGTGTAGCCAGGAAGAAACATCTTGAGAGAGAGCCACCAACTGAAGAGTAACGAAGGCTTGATAGAAAGGCAAATACCCCACTGGGCACTAAAGTAACATTTAAATTATTGAAGTTAAGGAAAGCATGCAGAACCTCCCAGACATCATTTGCAATTTTCCCACGAAAGAACAGATGTTGAATGGACTCGCACTGGGGAATAGAACAACACGAACATTTGGAGCACAAAGGAATACCACAAGCAGCTATGCGATCATCAGAGGGAATGCATCCGCGAACCACACGCCAAGCAAAAACAGACCATTTAAGTGGAAGGTAAGAGCTCCACAGATTCGACCATGAAGAACGGGTGGGTTCCCCTTGGAGAGTGGCATGCACAGACTTGGACGTAAAAATCCCATTAGACACAGGACACCAGATCCATCTATCCTTACCCGATGCATTAGTAAGAGCTCCATCCAAGGCCGCTGGGGGGCAGAAATTTCGGGCAATGGCCAGGTGCACTCCAGCACCATCCGAAAGAGCATGCTGCACGGAACATAACTTCTCGGGAACACCATTCTAGACATGCAAAGGAAGAAAAGAACGAAGAGGAACAGATCCAGCCCAAACATCTAACCAGAAGCTGACAGTCGATCCAGGACCAGAAATAATAACTCTATGATTAGAACAGATAAGACTGGCAGCTAGCTTCCATAACCTTCGTTCCACAGCCAGCATAGTGTCAAACGAAGCTTCCGAATAGTGAGCCTTATGTAAATATTTTGCTTTAAAAAAGGAGGTCCACAGAGAGCTTGAAGAAATAACCCTCCAAAGCAGCTTGGTTCTAAGAGCAACTTGCATACCACGAATATCCTGCAGGATCCCAGACCGCCAGAGGAAACAGGTTTAGACATGTCACGCCAAGACACCCAATGGTTTTTGGGGGACCCCTCATAAGAACCCCAAAAAAAGTTTGCCAGAATCCTATTAAAAGCTCTCACAATTGAACCTGGAATAGCCTGGGTGGACATGGTATAAATGGGAAGAGCAGATAAAACATGTCTCACAAGCACAAGCCGCCCCCTATAAGACAAGAATCCGGACTTCCATGATTGAAGTTTTGCTGCTGTTTTAGATATGATATGGCTGAAATAAACTGGTTTCTGTCTACCACAAAAAAGAGTCACACCCAGATACTTGAAAGGAGGGGTCGCCTTCACAAAGCCTGTCAAACCAGCTATAGAATGACCAAGCGATAAAGGCGCGCGATCAGAAATAATGAAAGCGCTGTTGGATACATTGATGATCTGGCCAGAAGAAGCTTCATATTTAGCCAAGAATCTCATCAAATTTTTTATGTGCCGGGCTGAACCATTGGAGAATATAAGAGTGTCATCAGCGAACAGGAGGTGAGAGATAACTGGGCATCTCCGAAGAGTGAAATAGGCCCCCCCAAAGTATCGCTGAAACAGCTTTGATAGACCCCTGCTGAGCGCCTCCTCTGCAAGAATAAACAACGCATGAGCAATAGGATCTCCTTGACGGAGACCCCTACTAGACTTGAAGAACCCATTGATCTGACCATTGAAAAGAACTGAAAACCAGCAATTAGAAATGAGAGGGACAATGATAGAGATGAACTGCAGAGAGAAACCAAATCATTGAAGAACAACAATCAGGAAATCCCACTCCATACGGTCATAAGCCTTCGCCATATCCAGTTTAAAGATAACGTTACCATCACGACATTTCCTTGCCAAGTGTTGGACCATCTCACCAGCCAAAGCAATATTTTCAGAAATATAACGACCCTTAGTAAAAGCACCTTGTTCTTCCGAAATAAGAATAGGAAGAATCTGCGCAAGCCTGTCACTGATGATACGAGATATGATTTTATAAAAGAAATTGCATAAGTTGATAGGCCTGAAATCCGCACAGGTGCGGGGGTTGTCCACCTTGGGGACCAACGCAATGAGGGAAGAAGTGAAGGATCTGGGGAGAGCATGACCACAGAAGAATGCCTTCACAGCCAAACAAACATCACCAGCAATAAAATCCCAGCAATCCTGAAAAAAATGACCAGTAAATCCATCTGGACCCGGGGCACTGTCCGGGCACATAGTAAACACAACTCCCTTGATTTCAGCGGAAGTGGGAACATCACAGAGCATTTGATTTTGTTCAGCAATCAAAACACAAGGAATAGCTTCTAACACGTCAGGGTGTATAGAATGAGCAGATGAGGTAAAAGCACTTTCAAAGTGAGTAACAAACATGGAGGCCATTTCAGACTTATCATCCACGACAGAGCCATCATCACCATGAAGAACATTGATAGCCGATCTCCTTCTTTGGGACACGACACAGGCATGAAAAAACTTGGTGTTTCGATCACCCTCCTTCAACCATTTAATTCTAGACTTCTGTCTCCAGAAAATTTCTTCCTGAAGATGAACACGATTAAGGTTGATACGAGCTTCTTCAAGACGATCCTTGTTATGAAGAGATGGGTCACCATCAAAATCCTCCTCAGCAAATTTGAATTTTTCCTCAGCCTCCTGACAATTATCAACAATATTTTTGAAGACATTTTGTTCCACTCTATGAAGAAGGACTTCATATGCTTCAACTTCATAGCCATAGCAAGAAGGGGGAAAGAGGAACAAGGCGCTGCTGCCCAGGCCTTACTGGCATCAGCAATGAAACTGTGATGGGAGGTCCACATTCGTTGGAAGCAAAATCTAGATGGAACACCATGGGAATTCAGATTAGCAGTGATAAGTAAAGGGCAGTGATCACTGCAAGCTCTAGACAAATGACGAACAGAATCTGCGGGCATCTTATAGACCACTCGCCATTAAGAAGGACACGATCCAGTCTAGCCCAGATCCCATTCGCTTGCTGGCCATTATACCATGTGAATTTGCCGCCAAAAAACCCAGCATCCTCTAACCCCGTAGCCGAGACACAAGCCTGAAAATCAATCATTGACCTTTCAAAGGCCCTCCTACCACCCCTCTTCTCAGAAAGGTCAAGAATACTGTTAAAATCACCACCAACAATCCAGGGGATAGAACAAGAAGAAGAAAAATCAATAATATGCTCCCAAAGGATACGACGATCAGAGAGTATGCAGCTGGCATGGACCACAGTAATAAAGATATCACAAGCAAAAAGAGCACTTAAACGGACCGTAATATGCTGGTCAGAACAAGAAGACACAACCATCTGAAGCTGAGACTGCCAGAAAATCTAGATCCTAGCATTTTCGCTGGCATTAGACATACAAGAGAACATGTTTAACTTGTCCTTGTACCTGGTTATCTTAGAAGGACATAGTTTCGGTTCAATGACAGCCAAGAAAGACACATTATGAGATCTCACAACTTGCTTCAACCTACTAACAGAGGGAGTGTTACCAATACCCCTAATATTCCAGATTAGAGCCTTCATTAGTTCGGATACTGGGAGGAGTTAACAGAGGCGCTCCTGCGCAAAGAGGTACGAGTTTGAACACCTTCAGGTTTGCTATACCCCTTACCCACAAAATTAACATGAATCTGAGTAGGATCCGGAGGTTCAGCCTGACTTCCCATTTGAAATTCAAGAGGTTTGCCAAACTGCTCACCAGAAATGGAGACAAACTGATCAACCGGATTATCATCTTGACCAGAAGTGGAAGGTCACAGCTCAACATCACCACCAACCATTTTGAGACTCTTACCAGGTTCCTCATTACCAGGAATAACAAGCGTGGGGTCAGCAACTCCTTGCACTCCACCCATGCTCAGGGGAACATGATTAACCTCCGACAGGGGAACGGTGCCCAGATCAACAACCAGATGAATACCATCATGTTTCTCACACAACCCATCAACCAGAGCCACCTCATCAGTACCTGGTATAGGAGCATCGATAGAGTCCTTGTTCAAGCCACCCACAGAACTAGGCTCCTCTTCAGTATGGAAAACATCGCTAACCTTAGGAACAGAGGGAATAGGACGCCATTCTTGACGAGAACCAACACCTGGGGGAACAACAGCTTCTTTGACAGGGGAATAACAACTTCTTTGAGAGGGGGAACAGCTTCTTTGACAGATGTGACTTTGTAGTTGGACATCAGATGACCCAGGCATTGGCAAGAATGGCAAAAGGATGGAGGATTCGGAAATATCAGTGGCTGCCAGAAACCGCCAGACCCAAAACCAACCCACATACGTTCTGGAAGTTTTTTCGAAATGTCAATCTGAATACAGACACGAGCAGCATGTGTTCTAGTTAAACATTGAGTGTCCCTGTGAATCTGCAGAACCTGGCCAATACTACCCGCAATAGAGCGGATCATAGCATCATTATAAAAATTGGCCGGAAGACCCGGTAAATCCATCCAAACAGGAACCAGCGAAGAGTCCTTATCTGGGGAAAAATCCACGGTCCATTGAAAGAACCGGAATAATCGACCTTTCACATATAGGGAGTCCTTCAACAAAACCTGTAGATAGTCCTCATAATTTTGAAACCTTAAGAGAAGATGTCTCCCGTCCAGCGCACTAATGACAAAGTCTTGCTTGAAACTGAATCTTTGAGCCAGGTGTAGGCGAATCTCCTGAAAGGAAGGCCGCTCAAGGGGGGTCCTCGCAATGATAGCAAAAGCCAGGGGAGAGCAAGATAACCGTACCTCGTTCATGGAAAAGAAAGCAGCCGGTTCACCAAAATTCGTACGAGCAGGCACATGAACCTTCAGAGGCAGGGACGGAGGCTGAATAGATTTCATCATGACTTGGGCAAAGGAGGGCCCATCTTGAACAACCGAAGTCGAGCGCTGCAAGACATTTGTCGCTTGGGCCTGCTGAGAGGAGGGCAGCGAGGACGTGGGGTCCTGCATGGGTATGGGCACGCAATCAATGAGGGGAGCCGAAGTCTTCACACCCAGCGAGGAAGCAATCATCCACCGACGATCAGGACCAGACCAAGTCGCCAAGTGATCTCCAAAAGAAGGGGCCTGCACTGGGGGACAGGTAGAAGGGCCCGGAAGAGAGGGGGAGGAAGCGATCTCCCCCCCCCAGGCCAGCCATGGCCGGCGGCGGCCTAGGGTTGACTAGGGTCTGTTTGTTTCACTGTAAAAGTTTCCACAAGAAAAGTTTTCCTGGAGATACTACTTTAAGAAAATCTATTCCATTGTATCTATGAATTTGATATATATATCTTTCCTTTTGTCCCATATTAAAAATATATGGAATTTTCACAGGATTTTCTCAACATAAAACTTGAGTTTATAATTTGTTAGATTATGTGCACTACACTACAGAGCTTTTTTTTTTAATTAAAATTAGGTCCTTATAAAACTCAGCTAGGAGAGTGCACCCTTCCCCAAAGGGAACGAATGATACCACTCCACCGGTGAGGTGATCTGGGCCGAAATCATATATATATAAAAGAGCAAGGTACAAAAGAGGGGCGAAACCCCCATCAGATCAGTCTAATACTTGGAAGACCAGATCTGTCAATAAGTAATGGCCCCTTACTAGAGTTAGGTAGACTATGATACCCCCAAAAAATCTCATTACTCATAGAATTGAGAGATAGAATGCTTAGCAAGTTGATCAGCCACTTGATTAGCCTCCCGGTAAACATGGGAGAGAATTCTCATGTCATGGTGTAACAAGTTCTTGACCGTCCTCCACCATACATAAGCTTGCCAAGCAATGCAGGAATCCTGCTGGAGCGATCTCACCAAGGTTAAAGAGTCAGAGCAAATAGCCGATAATCTGATTCCCATAGTATGGGCCAGGTGAATGCCATCATATAGGGCGCGGGTTTCTGCAATAAAACTGTTACCCACCCCATAACTGTGTGCAAAACCAACCAGAAACTTACCATGCTTGTCTCTGATACATCCGTCCCCGCCACATATCCCAGGATTCCCTTTGGAGGCACCATCCACATTCAAACAGAAACCATCTATGAGAGGTATCCATCGAACCAATTTTCCATGTTTAAACGAGACATAATTAGCATGGAAACCCTATATATGAGAAGGCGTGTTATAATAGTCTCATATTAATTAGAAATAGACAAAATATCTCTTATATTTATAATAATGGTGTCCTCCCCAACTCATCATCTTAAAATTTTGAGTTGGAAGATACAATCTAATATTAAATCTAGCATGATATTAATATAGATTTACTAATTGAGTCATCTCTTTATATTTGGATACTTGCCCCTAGCTACTTATGTTGCGTTTCAGACTAGTTGGTTTAAAATTCATAAAAGTTTCATCTCTATATATGTAAAGAATTTTCTCAATTTAAAATTTAAATTTTGGATTATGTTTTTTCCTTTAACATTTCTTATCCAAACTAAGATAATTATCAAAAACAGAAAGTATTATCTACCACTATCTTATTCGGGTCTATCCTATCCTTATATGTCAAGAAGAATGCCCTAGAGTCGATCTCCAACCCGTCTGGATCGTTTAATCTAAGTTTGGATATACGATTTTTATGCAATCATATTATATATATCAAATATAAATCTTATACGGGAGGAAAATTACTGGAATTATCACTAAAGCCATAGCCAGGGATATCTGACAACGTGTCTACTTTAACTTTAATTTCACATATAGCACGAAGTGAATTTGAAATTATCTGTTTTCTTGGGCTACAAATTTTGGTATTAATATTTTAGAGCCTAGATACATCATCGACATTGATATAGGAGCATGAAGGGTGGAAATTTGAAGGGGGAATAAGAATAAAACTACAAACAGAAGAAAGGAAAAAGTTTTATTAATGTTCGGAACGTCAAAATCTGGATGATGTGATTTTAGGTTAATATTGTTTACATCATTTCTGTTAAGTAATTTGGTAGAGTATTTATATATACAACTTTTCTAACATGACAATTATAAATTGCTAGCTAGGGCCGGTTGATTGCCGGATAGGGTTTAGGATAATTCCGGATAAGCAATCCCTTGATATGATAGTTTATTTTTTGCTAGATAACTCTATTAAGACAGGATATATAAGTAAACCACCTCAAAAGATAGAGCACAGCTTACTTTGGTAGTAGATTATGTATCTCTAAGTTAAGATACCTAGATATATTTTAATCTAATTTTTACTTAAATTATTTTGAAACAAATTAAAAAGAGGGCACATCTTGTTATCCCAAGGCTAACACTACCTCATATATTGGAGTAAGGTAGATTTACCCCCAAGGTATATATCTCTGGATAACTTTCTATATTCTTAGTTAGTTTATATTACCAATTCAAAATAAATTAAAATTTAAATATATATTTATACCCATATACCTCCACATATATATCCAGGCGGAATATATGACTTGCAAAATGACCCCCAGGCCTATCGGACTGAGTAAAATCAGATACACTATCCTACCCAACTAATTAAATCTTGTCAAATTTTAGATTGACTAATCCAACCTGTTAAGATCAGTTAACAAGGCTTTATCCAACTGTTAAACCAATCCCATGCAGTTGAACCACGACAAAAGTATTATTGAGAGAAGTCGACTTGTATATAAGTCACGCGCAGGTCATGTCTAGCTATATAGGTGTGGATCGATGTGTGTGTAAGAGAGAGATATCAACTAGTTGTGACAAGTCCTTTGTCAAAATCATTGACTTGATCACACGGCCTTCAACATCCAAGTCACTGTCTCCATTGCATGGGAAAGCAAAAGCACACTGTATATATGTTTCCTTGTCAGGTCAGCAGACCTCTCCCTCACGTTACTGCATGCTACTAATCTACCTGGTATAGTGACTCATGAGCTTTTTGTATGGTGGAGGCCTCATTGGAATCATACCCACATGTACACACCCACGCAATTAATCTGTAATAAGATGACTTTTGTTCATGGAGAAATACTTCTTTTCTAACTACACAGATAGCAAAATGTTACCCGTGTTAGTGTACGTAGTGAGAGATTGACTAGCATGTTAAATCGTATGTTATAAAAATAATTTGAGAATAATTTGAATTATACCCGTGCATCTTTAATTTTTGACGGGGGCGTTCGAACCTCACTTTCGTTGTGATGACTTGACGTGTGAAAAAACAACCCCACCAATAACGAGATGCTCAAACGCCGCTTCATGTCCAGGTTATATAAGAAGTCGTTTTCACATAATTTTGGTAGGTGGGACCGAACGTACTGACCAATTCTATAGGGAGAATTAATTATTAATTCATGACAGGGATCTGATATTATTTTTAGGTCTCTGTCAGATTTTTAAAAATCTTCTGGTCCTTATTTTATGCAGGACTTATTTTTAAGTCCCTGTTTTTAACCTCCGTTATCTTCCCCCGTTATCTCAAAAATACATAATCGTTATCCCAAAAGTGTGTAACTGCGTAAGTACGTCATTACATAGTTACATGTGTAACTGCATAAGTATGTAAATTCTGTAACTGTGTAAGTATGTAATTACATACTTATGCAGTTACACATGTAACTATATAACTATATAGAAATTTTATAAGTTTGTAACTATGTAATTAGGGCTTACCTAATTACATACTTATATAGTTTTAGAAGGATTTACCTAGTTATCACTACTGGAAAAATAGGATACGTAGACGGCTTAACGCCGTCTATGAAACCCCCAAAACCGTCTACAAAAGGTTTTGTAGACGGCTACACGACCGTCTAGAGGGCCGTCAACGAAAAGTCCGTCTACATAACATACGTAGGCAGTTTTCTGAAGCCGTCGACTAAAGCTTGTATGTAGACAACTTCAGCCGTCTACGAAGATACGTAGACGACTACAGTAAGCCGTTAACGAATATTATATAGACGGCTTCTGAGCCGTCTAGTTATGCTAAGTAGACAGTTTATTTACCGTCTACAAAAACTTAAGTAGACGATTATTAAGTCGTCTATAAATTTTTATGTAGACGGCTTTTAAGCCGTCTATAAATAGTTATATAGACGGTTTGTAAGCTGTCTACATAAACCTATGTAGACGGTTTTTAAGCCGTCTTACTTAAAGTTTTGTAGACGGCTTAAGCCGTCTACACATTTCAATTTTTTTTAAATTTTTAATTTTATTTTATTGTTTTTTTCCTGTTAATACAGAAATCAAAACATTTATATACATAAATCATTAATACCATGCACACATAAATTATCTAAAAACACATCATATACATAAATCATTAGCAGGTATATTGGAGAAGAGCGAGAAGATGCTGCCGAAATTTTAAGATAATCTCAAAACGCATATAATAAAGAACATCAGATGATCAAATATCCACAGACTGTCCAACTTGAACAATTCAAGACTATATGCTCGATATATGCCATTACTATCAAAAGACAGTAAAAACATATATCATAACAAAAGTCTTGAACGGGCAAAAAAAAAAAAAAAAAGGTCCACTCATTCTTACATCCATATGCTTGCATCCTACATTAAAATACATTCAGATATCCTGCAAAAAATATATTCATGCATCCACAGATATCTAAAAGAGTTGAGCCAGCACCCAGGCTCGCTGGATTAAATAAAGATGAGCCACCACCCAGGCTCGCTGGATCTTACCAGAACAAAGAGCCTCAAAAGATGAAAGCAACTACCTCGTTCTCCGCAGGTGTTCCAAACAAAACCTGTCGTCATATTTTACAAAAAAAATATATTAAGAAAAAGATGAGTAAGCCAACACAATTTATTAAATACATAACACATGACCAATTTTAAAAATTAATTTTAAACCACAACTTGAACATATTCAAGTGTAAATAAGCACACAGAAGCTCTTAAAACATAACACATGATTTAACATCTAGTGTTGTGTGTGTGTGTGGAGAGGAGAGAGAGAGTGGAGGAAGAAAGAAGAACAGACTGGCAAGTACATCCAGAACTCTACCCACCACCCAGTCTATGACCTTTTGTGTGTGTGTCTGTTTGTGTTCACGAGTGCACTATTGTTTGGTAAGACAAGTGGCAACTTATAAACAAACTTATACATGGATGACACATTTGATGCAGGTGATAGTTTTGGAATCACTAGACAAATCCAAAGCTCTTCATAAATAAGAGATTATATATGTCTCGAAATTGCCACAATCTTCATAAATCGGATCCTAAGAAAGAAAATGGAAAGCGACAAAATTAAGAAAAATGCAGTTGCCGAGGCGTGTGAAGGATCTCGAAATGAACATCACATCATGTGTCCGAATAAATGCGTGAAATGTGCTTCTCCCCCTGTCCCGACGCCCCCCATCCCCGGCCCCCCTGCCTGCCCCAGTGCTACTCCCCCTGCCCCGGCCCCCTTGCGCCCCCCACCCCCCCCCCCCCCCCCCCCGGGCACCCCCACTCGCGCCCCCCTCCTCCTTCCCCTCGCCACTCCTGCACCCCCCCCACCCCCCCCTCCCGGGCCCCCTTGCGCCCCCCCAAACCCCCCCACCCCGGCCCCCCTGCGCCCCCCCGGGCACCCCACCCGCACCCCCCTCCTGAAAGAGAGAGGGGGAGGATGATTACCCGGTACTGCGACGGCGGCGGCAGTGTCCGCGGCAGACGGCGGCGGCGGCGACGTCTCCGGCGTCTCCAGCAGGGGCGAGGGCGGCGTCTCCAGCGGGCCAAGGTGGAAGGGCGAGAGCGCGGCAAGGCGAAATGGGGCGGGGGAAGGGGGCGAGGGTAAATTAGAGGAAGATTGGACGTAGACGGCCTCATGACGCCGTCTACGTATAAAGGATACGTAGACGGCTTTTTAAGTCATCTACATACCCTATGTATGTAGACGACTTTAAGCCGTCTACAAAAGTTGTACGTAGACGGCTACAATAGCCGTCTACGTATAAAGGATACGTAGACAGCTTTCTTAAGTCGTCTATATACCATCTGTATGTAGACGGTTTTGGAAGCCGTCTATTTAAGATATGTAGACGACTTAATAAAGCTGTCTAGATATACAATATTCATAGACGGCTTTTGGTAGCCGTCGACAAATGTTGTTTTTGTAGACGGGCGTGATTTTTAGCCGTCTACATATCCTTCATTTCCTGTAGTGTATTTTAATTCGTAATATGCCAAAAGTGTGTAACCGCGTAAGTATGTATTTACACAGTTACATGTGTAACTGCGTAAGTATGTAGATCCTGTAACTGTGTAAGCATGTAATTACATACTTATGCAGTTACACATGTAACTATATAACTATATAGAAATTTTATAAGTTTGTAACTCTGTAATTAGGGCTTACCTAGTTACATACTTATATAGTTTTAGAAGGATTTACCTATTTATTTTAATTCGTAATATGCCAAAAGTGTGTAACTGCGTAAGTATGTATTTACACAGTTACATGTGTAACTGCGTAAGTATGTAGATATTGTAACTGTGTAAGTATGTAATTACATACTTACGCAGTTACACATGTAACTATGTAACTATATAGAAATTTTATAAGTTTGTAACTCTGTAATTAGGGCTTACCTAATTACATACTTATATAATTTTAGAAGAATTTATCTATTTATTTTAATTCATAATATGTCAAAAGTGTGTAACTGCGTAAATACGTATTTACACAGTTACATGTGTAACTGCGTAAGTATGTAAATCCTGTAACTGTGTAAGTGTGTAATTACATACTTACGCAGTTACACATGTAAATATGTAACTACATAGAAATTTTATAAGTTTGTAACTCTGTAATTAGGACTTACCTAGTTACATACTTACATAGTTTTAGAAGGATTTACCTAGTTATTTTAATTCGTAATATAACCAATTTTGACCCTTACAAGCCATGCTCGCCTGTGCACTGATGTAGCCCTTTAAAAAATATATAAAATAATTAAACTGGTCTTTGAAAGATTAATTTTTGAAATAATTTTTACTTTATAAAATTTTATTTAAACAATTAAATTAAGATCAGTGCACAAGTGGGCACGGCTTGTAAGGGTCAAAATTGTGTTATATTACCAATTAAAATAACTAGGTAAATCCTTCTAAAACTATGTAAGTATGTAACTAGGTAAGCCCTAATTACAGAGTTACAAACTTATAAAATTTATATGTAGTTACATAATTACATATGTAACTACGTAAGTATGTAATTACATACTTACACAGTTACAGGATTTATATGCTTACGCAGTTACACATGTAACTGTGTAAATACGTACTTACACAGTTACACACTTTTTGACATATTACGAATTAAAATAACTAGGTAAATCCTTCTAAAACTATATAAATATGTAATTAGGTAAGCCCTAATTACAGAGTTACAAACTTATAAAATTTCAATGTAGTTACATAGTTATATGTGTAACTGCGTAAGTATGTAATTACATACTTACACAGTTATAGGATTTACATACTTACGCAGTTACACATGTAACTGTGTAAATACATACTTACGCAGTTACACACTTTTGGGATAATGGTTACACACTTTTGAGATAACGGATGAAAATAACGGGAGTTAAAAGTAGGGACTTAAAATAAGTTTTGCATAAAGTAGGGACCGAACAGCTATTGAAAATTTGACATGGACCTGAAAATAATATCAAATTATGCTAGGAACTAATAATTAATTCTCTCAATTCTATATTATACGGAATATATAGCTTCTATTATCTATATCATAATATATATATGTTATTACGGTCACTGCCAATTCCGCTTCCTGTATGGTAAAAGACTTAAACAATTGGGAGATTTGATCCTGTGATGGATATGTGCCATCCTATCAGAGTTTGGCAGCTGTGGAGGACCCCACCTCCTCCATTCTTCAACCCTATCCCCTTCTCGTAACTTGAGACTAGAATGGCATTTGTCCACTTGCCCAAATTACTACTCTGCCTAATAATGTAGGGTTCCACTAAGATGGCTCACGCACTAATATCTAATTACCATACAGCAACCCATACTTTTCTATGGACATGTCTCAGGAATTACAGCTGAGGAGACACGATCC
Source organism: Colocasia esculenta (assembly GCA_014218235.1). Taxonomy (NCBI): domain Eukaryota; kingdom Viridiplantae; phylum Streptophyta; class Magnoliopsida; order Alismatales; family Araceae; genus Colocasia; species Colocasia esculenta. The sequence continues at coordinate 52,428,712 of CM024763.1, read as the reverse complement.
CATGCCCATAAACCACCAAAGTACTTATAACCCATACATGAATGGACAAGACCATCTCCTACGCCTCTTGTTCAACTTTTCGAAACTATATGTTCTTCCTCACCCTATATCAACCTATCCTTCCCCACTCTCCCCTCCCTGATCACACATGAGAAAGAGTATTCTACTTCCAGAATCATCTACAACCATAGCTAACATATATATTGACCAAGTTCACGGACATGCACAATTACTAATATACGAACACATGGCTAAGTGTATGGCGCCATATGCGAGTTGATAGATAAGATACAGCATGTGGACGCACTTTTAGACTCAAAAAGTATTTTCATTAGAGTTTAAAAGTATCAATTTATTTTTAATAATTATTTTGAACTCATAAATAATAATTTTAAATTTAAATAATAATTTTATAAAAATAGGTATTCACCACACCATCAACTATCACCTGCCTCCACTATTGAAGGTTGCCAATAGTTACCGCCTAACATTACTATCTACCGGTCCTCATGATGTTCAACATGACATGACACTGAATATCTTGTTAGAGTTTTTTTTTTGGTAACGAAAAAATTTCGCTCGGTGTGATTTTGTGGACTCAGGGATTAGTGTTCGTGAACTTCAAGATCAAGACTTGACAGCTCCTACTTTCGTGTACCCGTATTGCCCTTACCTACTTGATCGAAAAAAACTCCGGATCTACACACCTCAAAAATTACATGTAAATCAGGTAAACCCTCTCCAAAAATTGAACTCGGGACCTCTTACTTTTAAGCAAGAATTATAACCAATCGACCTAATCGGAGTCCTCTTTATTAAAGTTTTTTTAAGTACACACCAGCAAACCCATTACACTTATATTGGATATGCCTGCATATTAAAATGTGCAGGGAGACATTCTCATCATGTTATATCTAAATGTAATAAGTCACTTAGTAAATCATTCTCCATGCACAAAACTAGGTTCTTGGTTTTGACATGTTGTACCTGAACCGCCAAGTTGATCCAGCGGTTGTCAAATGTGGAGACCACCACTGATCTCATGGGTCCACACGGGTCCACAGATCTAGCGACTTCTCATTCCATGTCGGCCCAAATTTCGATTCACACCGGCCAAGCGAAGACCGCACCGTGAGGCCCCCATCGCGTCCTTCCCACTCACGAACCACATTGCAGTACCGCAACGCGGACCTCCATCTTGTATGCATATATCCCGCACTTCTAGAAGAGTTGGAAATATTGACCCCGAGAGCAACATATATATAGAAACATGGGGCTGTCATCCACACAATTCTGTGTGTCCACTCCAAATTAATATGGTAGAAACCAGCTTGAAAAGGGTCCATATTACAATTAACTTTAGCACCCGAGGGCAATTATAAGTTGCATATGATATGACACCCCACAGCTTCAAGGAAGCTTCATGGTTCACACTAGTGGGAAGGTCTTTTAATGGGGGTGGGAGAATTGGGTTTAAAAGGACTAGTCTTCTTTAGGGTGAGGAGAATGACAACAAGGGGAAGACACCAAGTCAAAGCAAAGGATTAGAGGAGAGTCAACATTCTAGTATGTGAAAACAGGGGGTTCCCCCATTGTACTTCACCACCCAAGCCAATTCTTTATTTGAAAAGGTCCCCATCCTTTGATTCTTGAGGCCCATTAACAAATATCTCTCTCTCTATCTATCTGTGTGGGCAAGCTCCTCTTTAAATACCCACACATATGATCAACCCACCATTTCACTACGAGCTCTCCACTCCTCAACACCACTTTTATACACTCCCTGCTGCAACACCTCCACCTCCTCTTATTCTTATACCCTCTTCTTTCCACCATTAAGTGTTAGCCCATCTCTAAATACCCCACACAAGACGTCCCCTCCGTTTCACCACAACCCCACCACTACTCCCTCGCCTCAACGTTCCCACACTCTCCCTATACACGCCCTCCACCTTCTCTTTCTTTCACAGTTTTCACTTGTCTCTTCGCCTTCTAGAATTGTGTGGGGGAGCAACCCTTGGCTGTCGGCCGAAGGGAAGTGGTGGTAGCTCTAGCAGCAGCAATGGTGGTGGCCTCTCCGACGCCGGTCCGCCACGAGAGGGTCCGGACGCTGGGCGTCCCCGTCGTGGACCTGTCTCAGAAGCGCGGCCGGGCGGCGGAGCTCATTGTGAGGGCGTGCGAGGAGTTCGGGTTCTTCAAGGTGATCAACCACGGCGTGCCGGCGGAGATGGTGGCGAGGATGGAGGCGGAGGCCGCCACCTTCTTCGCCCTCCCCACGTCGGAGAAACAGAAAGCGGGGCCGCCCAGCCCGCTGGGGTACGGCAGCAAGAACATAGGGTTCAACGGGGACACGGGAGAGGTGGAGTACCTGCTCCTCCATGCCAACCCCGTCGCCATCGCGCAGAGAGCGAGGGCCGTCTGCAGGAGGGACCCCGCCAGGTTCAGGTAGGCCTCCTTCTCTAACTGGCATGGTTTACCCACTCACCACCCTCTTCATGCAAACACATGCGTTTTAGACTTTGAGCTCATATGACCTCCTACAAGGACGTGGCTGCCTTCTCTCTGTGTGTGTGTGTGTGTGTTGTGTGACTCCCCCTTCCCATGCTATGTCTCTCTCTGTCCATCTCAGACGTTTTCCTCTTCTTCCTGCCTGCCTCTGTTCCTCAAATTCTAAGTAAATGAGTTATTGGCTTTATCTGTTAGTGGAAATGTAAGGGATCAGTCCTCTCCCTCTCTCAGTCCTCTCTAATTCAAAGTAAATGAGCTGCCAACCTTAGTACATTAATACAAAAGTTGGGGAAGATGTGTGTGTGTGTGAAGGGCTTACCAACCGGTAGTGATGTTATGAGGTTGGCAAAGGCGTGGAAGGTATATGAACACGAGCATATACCGATGGATCGATCTTTGTTGGAATGCAAAAACTTGTTTATATTATCTTCTTCTCATTAGTATTAAGCCCTTGTTTATGCATGTGTCATGAGCTTCCAATAACCCACCACGGCCGGCCCCGGACGACTTCTAAAAGATGCATTAGTTTATGTGGAGTTCATGTTTGCCAACTGGTTTGAGAGTTTTCTTAGCAAACTTTTGATTTGCAACCAGATTTTTCCTTGCTGCTTTACATGAAGAAGATGCCCCACCCCCACACCTTAAGACTTCGCCATTAGCCGTCGAGCCATGGTAGAGCCCGACCCGGTACTTCCTGTCGTGCTGTGCACATAGCTTTCTGAACTAACGACCTCTAGACTGTGCCCTTCACATCAAGTAACCTCTCTCTCTCTCTCCTCATCAATACGTCAATATATAATGCAAACTAGGAACCTATCACCTTTCACGATGGTGAGGGTGTTATTGGAGGTGGGCTAACACATCTTCTTTTTTGCCTTTTAATTTGCTTGGTATATATCACACTCCAACTAAACTAATCATTGACAGGTATCTTTACATATGTGTGTTAGAAAACCCTCCATATTCCCTCCCAAAGATTCCGGGGTTTGAAAGGTGCTAGTGACCAAGATGCCCAAGCAAACCCCAATTACCCATCATATTCTAATCACCCCAACAACGACAAGGCGCGCATGCAACAAGATCCGCAGAACTTGGTATGTTCATTCGGGTCCCCCCTACTTTGATGCTTAGGATAGTACATCATTACAGGGTGATTGATGAGAAGGCTAATATTGTTCAAGATCCAGGTGGTTCATGCTGTTTTCAGGTCATAAGAACTGTGCTGGGTCTCATTGCCTTTGGAATCTAGAACACCACCTACAGGCTTCTAGCTATTGTTTGCCCTCTAGTGTTGTTTTGACTGTTCGGGTGTTTTCACCTACAAATTGATCTAACATTTCATGGAGTTAAGAGGTATGTTAATGAAGGTCCACGCTTGATATCACTTTTTCTTGACTAAAGCAGCCTTATGAAAATGACATGGGCTTGGAAAAAAAAATTGTTATGTTCTTCAGATAACTAATTAATTTGGGCATGGACTATATATTAATTCTTTGGATTCTAAGTACCACCATGACCAAGTGATCAGATTAGTTTACTGGTAAAAAAAAAACTGAAAGAGAACAGTTGGGTTAATCATCCTTGTTGTTGACTTGGATCAGCCAAACAACTTCGATGGTTCAAAACCCAGGCTTGGCTGCTAAGAAGGTATCAACTTGTCTGCCACATCTTACTACCAGAAGAATTATGATAGAACCATTCAATAGAAATGAAATTTCTTAGGTTAGAAAGAAACAACCTATACATAGGTACAGGTCTGACATCTATTTCATGCAAACTCTTACAAGGAAGCCCTACATATGTATTTTTCCTAGACTTTCCTTTAAAAGGATAATAATTAGCATACTTAATTAGTTGAGCTATAAACTTATATTTGAAATTCATTCATATAGATCCCTAGCATTAGATCTTTCTCTTCTACCCCCCCCCTCTCTACTATGTACTATATGATTACAAAACTCTTTCCTTCTCTCTCCACTGCCAAGTTCTGACCATGACAAGATGGAAGAAAAATATCCAATTGGAACAAAAGTGAAAGACTTTACAGAAACACACCCATCAAGGGAGGCAAGAAAAAAAAAAGCAAAGGAAACCTTCTCTCTCTCTCTCTTCATACAGGGTCTTCCCAAGAACAGCCTCCCCTCTCCCCAACAAAAAGGGGATCCCCACTTCCCAAAACTAGCCATCACCAGTACACCTGGAAGAATGATACCCCCTGTGTGCTTTTTTGCCATAAAGAGCCAACCAAGGGAAGGGGGGAATCCCACAGTACAACGGCACAACTCACGGTGAAAAAGAGAAGAAAGTGAAGAAATTCGAACAGTGGAAGTGAAAAGCTGATGCGAGAGGTTGTGTCAATCTATTTGCAACGTGACCCATCAGTCCTTTTTAAAACTTTTTTAATGTTCTGGGTGCCCCCTTCTGTGCCCACCACCTGTTCGATCTTTCTCCCACGCACAGAACTTTTAAATGTTCCTGACGTCCACCTACTCGTGTCAATCTACTTGCAACATGACCCGTGGGCCCTTTCCTCATTTCTTGCGCGCGCCTACTACCTGCTCGAGCTATTTCCCAACACAACGTTCTTACTGTGCTCGGCGCCGCTCCGCTTTGTCTCATGGCAGCTGCGCGGTGGGCGAATACGTGGGGGCGGCGAGGGAGCTGGCATGCACGATACTGGAGATGCTGGGGGAGGGTCTGCATCTTCGGAACACCGGCGCCATTGCCGGCCTGGTCAGAGACACCGAGAGCGACTCGCTCCTGCGGCTGAACCACTATCCGTCCTGCGACGGCGGCGACGACAAGGAGTCGGAGGAAGAGAAGGAGAACAGGGACGCCTCCAATCACCATGGTTGCTGCCGCCGAAAGGGCAGTGGCGTCGGCGGCGGCGGCGGCAGGGTGGGGTTCGGAGAGCACACGGACCCGCAGGTGATCACGCTTCTGCGGTCCAACGACGCCCCAGGGCTACAGGTGCTGTCGCCACCCGACGGCGGCGGCGACGGCTGCGGTGTGTGGGTCCCCGTGCCGCCCGACCCCGCGGCATTCTTCGTTAACGTGGGCGACGTCCTTCAGGTTTGGTCTCCCTGGCCTCCACTCCTCGGTGTTGGCACCCACCTGCACTACGTCTGTCCAGCTACATCACAACATATATTATTTTTTTGTTTTGTATAAATATATTAAATGTATGATGAATTAATTAATGACAACCATAATCATCACCAATATCATGCACCTAAGTTCTGATAATGTGAGATTATAATGTGTCATCTTTGCTAAAATATTGTTAAAATATCATAATTAATTTCAAATATTATCGAAATGTCACTCCCATTAACTTTTATAAGAAAAGTGAACATTTTTATTGAATTTAATTCCCTTTTTTACCTATAACTTTACTAACGTTCAGCGAATTCACAGATGACAGATTTATAGTATCTATAATATGATATTGTAATGTGAGGTCATTATTATGTTGGGTACTACTACACTATTCACAAACCATTAAGGACCCCCACAAAGCTAACGTGTTGATGAAATCTGTGTCTTAACACACACTGGAAGGATGATTAATTTCTCCAATGGTTTCACCCAGTGGGTTTGGATAGGTGATGGAGACAAAGCACCATCTCAATAGATAATTATTCCTTTTATTAGCTCTCATTTTAATGGAACTTACTAGAGTTAAGACCATCAAAATCACTTTTTCTCCCTGAGTAGATCAACAAGAAATTTCATCCATTCTTGTAATTTTGCCTACCATCAAGTTTTTTCCATCCGAAGTGATTTAAGGCCCCCACGATTGGGGTTCACATGCACTGCAGGCAAAGACAATGGCAACCTGCACCAGTGACACTTCACTTCCCTGCCCACTGGTGACTGAGTTATACTTCTTGTACACCATGGATATGCACATCAAGAGCACACCCAATGGATGGGTGCCAAGTCATCTCCACTCGTTCATTGGATGTGCTCTTGGTGTACACACCATTAAATGTGAACAAAATATTTCTCCTGATGACTTGTCAAGGGTAGGATCAACTTGGTTTGTCTAAGCAAGGGGCTAGAGAGTAGAGATGCACTTGTTTACTTCTGTTACTTCTGCAGCACATGTGAACCGATCTTGTTTTTAAATATATATATATATATATATATATGTGTGTGTGTGTGTGTGTTAAAATTTGACGAAAAGAAAATGGTAACATGGGCCAGGCTCTGTCCTTGGCCCATGACCAATCAAATCTGGTCTTGGAGCCTAAAAGCACAAACACAGCTCCCTCACCAGCTGCAGGCCCTGGGCCCCCACCCAAACCCATATGATTGAGCCCGTGGGTCGGTGGCCGGCTGCCGTAGTGCCGGCCGACCGGGCGACACCAGTGACGAGACACCCCCCGTGCCAACCAAAACAGCGAGGTGTGGTGCCTTCTCGCTGTATGTGGCGGGGCTGTCCCAGAGAACCTTCGATTACGGGAGGGGAAACCGAAATTAATTTGTGCTCATCCAAACATGGTTTTCCTTGCCGACAAAGTCATTTCTGTGATGCCACCATGATATTAACAGTCCGCCTCCGCTGCTCACTAACAGTACTTGGTTTTCTTCGTGGCTGTGTCCTTGGCTTCAGGCCCTGACGAATGGGAGGTTTGTGAGCGTCAGGCACCGGGCGGTGGTGAGCTCCTTCAAGCCGAGGCTGTCGGTGGTGTACTTCGCGGCGCCCCCGCTCCACGCGCGCATCTCGCCGCTGTCGGAGATGGTGGCGCCCCAGCGGCCCTGTCTGTACAGGTCCTTCACTGGGGTGAGTACAAGAAGGCGATGTACTCGCTCAGGCTCGCGCACAACCGCCTCGAGCTCTTCCGGCAGCATCCCGTGGCAGAACAAGGAGATGAGCAGCAGCACCACCTTATGAACTGAGAGCATGCAAGTCTCTTGGTGCACTCCACCTAGCTAGGTTAACATCTATTAATGGAGTCTTCTCGGGTGGACTCCAGTGGTTGGAAATGGCACTTTTGCACACCATGGCAATGCGCATATGAGGGGGAAGGTTTCGTGCTCCGTGTCGAAATCTTCACGTACCCGCGTTTGGTTGTGGAGTCGTGCTGATGGGGGGTTCTTTTGATCAGTATGGTTGGCGATTGCAAGATGGGGATGCATCTCTTACCTGGTTCGACAGCATGCACTAGGTGGGAGGTTTTCCTTGATTCTTGTAAAAATTGTGTATGCCAGTAGTTCTACTTCTACCTTCACATCAAGGGGATGAGGATGCATTCTTCTTCTTCTTCTTCTTCTTTACATGTTTGCTCTAATATGATAGATTTTGGAGTGTGGAGTTCTTCAATTTTGTGCTTATTAGGTACATCTGATCAAAGTGAGTCGGACAGATAAACTCATGTATCAGATCGGCCAATTGTAGGTATGATACATTACGGATCCGTACCATATCAACTAGCACTGACCACTCTCACATTTGCATCCCCTTCACCGACGACGACCACCTTAGCTTGAACAGCCTCTCCACCATCCTCTTCCCCGTGCTGCTCCCCACCCCACCGCCATCCTCAACACCGCTTTGCGCCACTCGTCCACCATCACCTTTACCCTAATCCAACTCCCCTTGCACCCTCCTCCCCATCTCTCCATCCACCATCGCCACCATGCTTGCTAGTTTCCCCACCATCGTTAGGTGGGTAAATTGAAGCCCGCGAAGAAGGCAAAGGCACCCACTTAGCATAGACGGACCTACATACAATGTAGTGGGGTCACGTGGATCCTATTGAAAATTTAAAATTTCATTAAGGGATTCAAAATTTTCTATTATATCAACTATTGTTAGAAAATTTTTAAATAGGGTGATCTCACTGAATTTTTAAAATAAGTTTATGGGTGCACCTTATTTATTGAGGTGACCCTACTGAATAAAATTTCTGCATCCGCCACAGCCAAGTAGCAACCCCACCACTCCTCAAGTGCGACCATTGATTTCGGATCGATGCCTCTAGAACCCTCGTCGTTGCCGTCAAGCCTGCCACTGCTAGCCAGTAGAGTGCTCCCAAAGGTGCGGCAGCAACGGACCACATGCAAGAAAGATTGTACCAAGATCTTGACCGCCAGTGTAGTTGTGGGCCACTGACCATGCCGTGGCCGCTCTCCTCAAGGAGGGAGAAGGTGAGTTGGGTGGGCCGGCAGACGACGACAGAGAAGATGGTGTCACCACCTCGAGGAGAGCCTCTGGGGCACCGCTTCATTCCAGGAGGCAGTGGATGGTAGAGATGTAAACGGATCGAGTTCTGTTGAGTAGTAAGTATACTAATATCATATCTTATATGTAAAAAGTTTATAAATATCATATCCGAATAGTACCTATTATAAAATACGTACAAATATATCCGTCGCAGATATGGATATACTCGTGACCATCTATTTTCACCTAAAAAAGTTGAATTATAGTCAAATTGAAGACCAAATTATTAAATAACTATGAAAGATTAATCATAAGTTAGAACAATAATATAAGTATACTAATTGGTAATGGATAAAAATCACAAGTTAAAAGTACAATATAAGTTATTAATTTATTTTTAATAAAATGGGTTAAGATCGAATATCGATTCAAGAGGTACTATAATCATACATGATTCAAATACTAAACAGATATTTTAAAAGTCCCCGAATCCATGTTTATATATGACTGTGTGGATATTATACGGATTGGGCGATGAGGATAATCAAATTTACATATTTTTTTGACATCTGTAGTAGAGTGGAGGCAGGGAGTCTAGGGAACCGATTAAAGAGGAGGAAGAGGGAAATAGGGCGAGGGAGAAGAGGAAGATGAAGATGGAGTGGAAGTGGGAGGGGGTATCATATCTAGGCAACGTTAGTCGCCTTCCCAACTAGCACTAGTCGCCTTCCCAACCAGCGCTAGCTATAGCTCTCTCCTCTGCATGGCTAGGGCATGGGTTAATGACAAAGGCCTTGAGAAGTTATGGACTCCACGGAGAGATCGCCACCTCCACCAGCCGTAGGAGCCATGCAATCGGGGCATTGCGAGGAGGTGACAACATGTAGCAACCTTGATTTTTAAATAAAAAAAATAAAAATTTTAAATTAAATAAATGAGATAAACGAATTAAATTACAATAAAGAGAGAATAAATAAGATTTGAGTGAAATAAAAAGAAATTACATCAATACCCATTAAGCTAAATTAGAAGTGGGTTGTATAAATGACCCAAGCGTGAGAGAATGGGCCCAAATGTGGATAGCCCATCATGGGATGAGATTTAATTAGGTGAAATTCGCAATTAAAAATAATAGAAATTATAAAGGGGTTAAAACAATGATTTAATAGTCTAAATCTATCCTAAAAAGAGTCCCAGCCTTACCATAACTCCTCACCCACGAAATTAGCCTCTCCTCCATCCAAAATTAGGGGATAAATACAAGGAGAGAAGGAAATAAATAGGGAAATTCAAATTTATTAGGAAAGGAAAGAGTTTTAGTAAGTTTGTACTCTCTAAACATACAAAACCCACCAAATTTCGACCCTAGCAACCCTAGTTCGTGTCTAAGCTCTTTGAAGACGAAGAGGAGAAGTTCCGGATGAAGAGCAAAGAGAGGAGGAGGCTTGGAGCTTGGGTTTTCTCTTCTTTTTCGTCATCAAACTAGGTTTTTCTTTACTGCAAGCAAAGGTAGGCAATCTCTCAAGCTAAATTCGAGTAAAATTTACCCTAGGTAGATTTCATGAACCTCATCAAAAGCCCTTCGTCTCGTTGCGTTTCGTTCATCCATTTGAGCGAATTAATTGCTTGAACCCCTGCTGTTACCATGAACCTGAAACCTCATATTTGCTCTATACCCCAGCATGTACTTATTCTCATGCCATGATAAAATTATAATTTACACTACATCATATTAGCTTTCAAACGCTCTTGGTTTCGCTCTATTTCGATCTCCCATGAGGGAGAATTAATTCTTTGAATCCCTATCAGATCCATACACCTGACCCTTCATGTTTGTTTGTGAACCTCGTTCATACTTGACTTCATACCATGATAAAATTCTCATAAATACTACACCATGTTAGATTTTGAACGCCCTTGGATTCGGAATTTTTCATCATGTATCCATCATTAATTAATTCATTGAACCCTGACTACGCATGTTTAGGTCACCGAAAAGTAGCCCGATCAAATCATGCCTAAACCTTGTTTATTTCAAAGTAATCGTGCATGCTGATAGATCTATATGTCTACTTTCGTTTAAAACTGGTTTCGTACTTTTTAGATCACCGTGCTATTTTATATGGAATTGAGAACGTCTATGTATCAAGGAGGATTCACCGTGAGAAAAAGGGGAAAAGGGCAATCTCACCTGATATCGCGTCGGCGCGATCCGCCGCGATATCAGCGGGGTCGCGTTGAATGATGGCGTCGCGTCAAAACGCGGCGGCATAAGCCGCCGCGATTCCACTACGGACCGGGCCAGACCGGCCAGTCCACTGTCGCGCCCAGCCGCCCCGTCGCGATTTGAATCGCGACGGGTAAGTCCGCCGCGTTTTCAAGAATGCGACCAGAATTGAAATTTGTGCATATGCCCTGTTGTTTGGGCTTTATACCCCTTAATTAGCCATGATTAACCCATATTATAGTTAATTCAACTTGGTAAGTTAATAAATGACATTAATGATATAAATTTAATTATTTAAAAATAACATTTTGCACGACTTGTCATATCCCCAAGATTTCTTTACACTTACACACACATAACATTATTAAATACCATTTGACTCTGATAAATTATGCAATAATGTATTCGGTAAATTAGTGAAATAAATGACTAAATTACCCTATTTTATTAAATATAATTGTCTTCGTTTTATACGAGCATTTTAAATACCATTATCGTTTTCCCTCGGCTTCGAGCACTCGAGGCACGACAGACCCGTTTTCTACACACTTTCTCTTGACTTGGACCACCTCTCCATCGGGAATACTCTCGACTGAGCCAGGGACTCCTCGTCAAGACCTCTGTAAGTTTCTTGGCTTTGGCGTACGTCCATTGCCAACGAGCTGATTGTACCCTAAAACCCGTTACATCTTAGGGATCAGTACGATCCATGGCCTTAGTGTGTTCTTTCCTTATCTTTTGATCACGCCGGACCATCTAGCCTGTGTACACAGCACGGCTAGTGGGCGGTGGTGACTTCTACCAGATTGCCGGCCCGCAGTGGTGTGCCGTGCAACTGTTACTATCATGTGTTTACGTTGTTTTACGGAATGTCCCTATCTAATCTACTATCTATATTCTCTCATCTATTCACGTTCACTCTACTATCTCATCTATTCGTCTAGTACTCTCTTATCTCTTCTTGGTACTCTATTGGCCATTCTTGTGATTGTCTAAGATAAGAAATGACTAATGCCAGCGCAATAGGGCCCGATCTGGTCCTGGGAGGAGCACCCGAAAAGTGCCAGTACCCATGGGAGTTAAAATGATCAAGAATGTGTTACGGCATGCATCCAGTGCCAGTTTACTATCTACATTAATCTATGACAATCAAAGTACTATCTCTACAAGTGCAAGCGTGATCGTTACTAGTGCACCGTTGTGCAATTTACATGTTATAACGTTACATGGTCATTCTATTGTCGTTCTCGTTGTACTATTTTCCCTTTGCCAGTTGCTATTGCTTTCTTGTTATCATGACATGCTCTACGTGACTTTACTCTCTAGTTAGCCTGCCATTAAAACATTAACTATTTAAAGCATGCTTGTGTTCATGAGATATTAAGTCCTACTGGGCGTTATTCGCTCATCCTGCGTATTTATTTAATGTGTTTCAGGTGAGTCGGATCATGACCACACTCACGAGGATGGGACCGATGAGGAGGCTCAGGAGTGACCTTTTTGCAACCAGTGCAATCTAGTAGTCAGTTAGTATAGAATGAGTCAGTTAGTCCATATGTATTAGTTTGGTTTTCAATAAAGTATTATGGGTCTTAGTTTTGGCTCTGATACTTGATGTAATAGATAGTTCTTAAAGTTTGATGAGTTATTAATGAAATTTGAGTTTATTTGGTGTTATTCAGATGTGCAATGGTTTGTTATTTATTTCTCGCTCTGTACTATTTAATAACTGTAATCCCGCTTCGATATTCCGCATCGGGATGTTACAGTTTTGTGGTATCAGAGCCTAAGTTATTCTTAAGTATAGGATGATCTAGGTTTGACCTGCCTTGACTTAGAGTCTAAATCCATACCTATGTGAGATGGGTAGAACCCTGGGTAAAAAAAAAAAGATAAAATAGACTCACACACGCACAACTTAGTGCAAACTCAATTAACTTACATTAAATATTTTCTTGTGAAGGAAATTTAAACATCAACAATGGCCGCGGAGCGTGCACAACTCCGCGATATGCAGTAGACTATTCAGCAGCTTACTCAAGCCTTACTTCAAGCAGCTGGAGCCAACAATAACAACAACAACAACAACCGAGGAGTCGGTGAATTGCATCGAAATTTTCGCAACCTGAATCCACCCCGATTCAGCGGTACCACCGACCCCGATGAGGCATAATACTGGCTCAAAGAGACTGAGCGTATCTTCCGCGTTATGCAATGCGCGGATGGCGATAAGCTGTTGTTAGCAACATTCCAGTTAGAAAGGGACGCCCGTGCGTGGTGGGAGTCTATTGAGGCCACACGGGCAGATGCTCAGTTTACATGGGAGGAGTTCAAGGAGAGTTTCAACTCCAAGTACTTTTCCGAATGAGTCCAAGAGAGAAAGGCGTCGGAATTTACTGTGTTAAAATAAAGGAACTTGACAGTTGCTGAGTATGAAGCTCAGTTCTCACGATTGGCTCGTTATGCCAATCATCTGGTTAGCACTGAAAGAATGAAGGCCAAGTGTTTCCTTAATGGGCTCAGGCCCGTATATATCACACAACTGGCACCATTTGACATTCAGACCTATCCGGAAATGGTCAGGAGAGCACAGTGCCTGGAGGATGTGACTGAACTCACCGAGCGCATCAAGGGAAGAATGTTCAAGAAGGAGCAGACCTCCGGAGCGCCGAGGAAGACTACCAATGGCAAGAAAAGGCCGTTAAGCATCACCGATGGGCCAAGCCAGGAGCGAAAGCCCAAAGTCTCCACTACTACTGTCCCAACCAACAAGCCAAGATGCAAGCATTGTGACAAGCTAGGTCACACGACGGAAGAATGTTGGAGGAAGGCTGGTGCATGCCTTCGCTGTGGAAGTCGTGATCACCGCATTTAAGAATGTCCCCTATTGAAGGAGAATGAGAAGCGTCCTGCGGGACAGAAAAAGCCAGGCAGACTTCAAGCTCTGCAAGAGGTGGAAACCACTGAGGAAGGTGGAGTAGTCGAAGGTACCCTACCGGTCTTTTCTCATTCAGCATTTGTTTTGTTCGATACTGGTGCTACACATTCATTCATATCACAAGCATTTGCTGATATCTTAAATGAGAAACCTGTATCTATGACATTTGAATTACCTGTCACAACACCCTTGGGAGAAAAGACTCAATTGAATAAATATTTTCCATTAGCTGATGTAAAGATTGGTGAACTCCATCTTAGAGCAGATCTGATCTGTATGCCCATGGAGGGCTACGAAGTTATTCTGGGAGCCGATTGGCTATCCATGTATGGGGCTATTGTGGATTGTCGAAGAGGGAATATTTCTTTTAGTGAATTCCCTAAGTTGACCTTTACGGGACGTAGACACAAGAGGCACTTGTCTCTCGTCTCTGCCATCAAAGCACAGAACATGATAAGAAAAGGGAGTGTGGTGTTTTTTGCTGCCATTATAATTGAAAAGAAAACAGTTAAGATATCGGATATTCATATAGTGCAAGAATACCCCGATGTGTTTCCTAATGAGCTGCCAGGCATTCCACCCGAGAGAGATGTAAACTTCTCAATTGACCTCGTACCTGGAGCTGCACCGGTTTCACGACAACCCTACAGGATGTCCCCCGCTGAATTGAAAGAGTTGAAAGAGCAACTGATGGAACTTTTAGAAAAAGGGATTTATCAGGCCAAGTACTTCTCCTTGGGGAGCACCAGTGTTGTTCGTCAAGAAGAAGGACGGATGTATGAGGTTGTGCATCGATTACAGGCAGCTGAATAATCTCACTATCAAGAACAAGTGCCCTCTGCCTCGTGTCGATGAGTTATTTGATTAGATATCAGGAGCAAAGTATTTTTATAAGATTGACCTTAGATCGGGATATCATCAAATGAGGATTAAAGATGCAGATATCTACAAGACATCTTTCAGGAGCAGGTACGGTCATTATGAATTTGTAGTCATGCCTTTTGGACTAACCAATGCTCCTACAGCTTTCATGCAACTAATGAACAGCATTTATCGACCCTACCTCGACAAGTTTGTCGTGGTTTTTATCGATGATATCCTCATATACTCCAAGACCAAAGAAGAGCATGAGGAGATATGTGGATCGCTCTGCAAATCTTGTGGGACAACCAACTCTACGCCAAATTGAGCAAGTGTGAATTCTAGCTCGAGGAGGTGTCGTTCCTAGGCCATGTCATTTCCAAGGATGGTATCGCTGTCAATCCTTCCAAGGTAGAAGCCGTGCTCAACTAGGAAAGGCCGACCAATGTCACTGAGATCAGAAGCTTTCTTGGACTGGCTGGTTATTACAGACGGTTCATAAAAGACTTCTCCAAGATAGCCGTTCCTCTTACGCGTCTTACGCGGAAAGAGAACCCATATGTCCGGAGCAAAGAATGTGAGAAGAGCTTTCAGACACTTAAGCAATTGCTGACATCTGCACCTGTCCTTGCATTAGCAGTCAAAGGCGCAGGATTCTCAGTCTACACCGATGCATCTGGAATCGGTCTAGGTTGCGTGTTAATGCAGAACGAAAAGGTGATAGCATATTCTTCCAAGCAGTTGAAGCCACATGAAGTCAACTATCCTGTCCATGACTTAGAGCTATCCGCAGTAGTATTTGCACTCAAAATCTGGAGGCATTACCTGTATGGGGAACAATTCATTGTCTACTCCGACCACAAGAGTTTGAAGTATTTATTTTCTCAGAAGGAGCTCAATATGCGACAACAGAGATGGCTGGAGTACTTGAAAGATTTTGATTTCAATAGTCAATATCACCCAGGCAAAGGTAATGCAGTAGCTGATGCACTTAGTAGAAAGCCAGTAGCTTCCTTATCCTGTCTAGTCATGGGTGAGATGCAATTATTAGAACAATTTGCCAGACTGGATCTAAACATTGAGCAGAGGAATGATAATATGATAGTTGCTAACCTGAGAGCTCAACCTAATATATTTTCCGAGATCAGAGAACATCAGGCAAATGATCCATTCCTAGTCCGAGTCATGGAGACCATAGCTGACAAGCCAGATTTCTCCATCGCTGAGGATGGAAGAATATTATTCCAAGCCAGGACATGCGTGCCTGACAATGAAGAGTTGAAAAAAAAGCTAATGGATGAAGTCCACAGGACCAAGTACACAATTCATCCAGGCGCAACCAAGATGTACCAAGACATGAAAAGGTCATTTTGGTGGCCCAACATGAAGCGTAAGGTGGCTGAGTATGCCGCGCACTGCCTCACTTGTCAGCAGGTAAAAGCTGAACACCGTCGTCCTGTGGGTGTACTTAGACCCCTGGACATACCTGAATGGAAATGGGAAAGCATCGGAATGGATTTCATCATGGGTTTACCCCGAACTCATAGTGGACTTAATGCTATCTGGGTTATTGTGGACAGATTGACAAAGTCTGCACACTTTCTAGCAATTTGAAGTACCTGGAGTGTTGATGTGTGCGACGACCCTCCTTATACCGGTACGATTATACCAATCCACGTCGGTATAGTGAGTCTCGTCACAGTGGGACATTTACCCAAGCACTAACACACATGATTGAGATGTACACAAATATGAATACAGAGTAGCGGAAGTAAAAAGAACTAATGTCTTTCATTTCATCATCCACATTAAACATACATGATCCATATAGCAATTTAAAAGAACTAAGTCTACATAATGAAATACAAAATTCAAATTACATTGTTTGTCCACAATTTACATAAGCTTCAATTACATACTATGAAAGTAAGGTACAACAACGGTGACTCTACAACATTCTATTCTCCTCGCTCGGAGTCGCTCTTAATGGTCTCCTCCAAGGAAGTAGGGTCACCTGCTAAACCTGTACGCCGAAGCAAGAGTGAGTCTAAAAGACTCAGCAAGTAAACTCCATACACATCATACATGCATACATCACAAATAGGCCATTCATTCAATTTTATTAATCAAAACATGTAGCATGGTTGTACAATAATAGAAAACTACCTATCATGATATTTCTACTAATTTCACTATGCATGATACATGGTTTATATCAATCCAAAATGAAATACCTACCGCATGCTTTCTACGCATTCATTCACATGAGAACTACACTTACATTTAACTACAACATGATAGCAAATTTAGCATGAGATTTTCACACATAAGAAGGAAATATCCCTAACATGGATTCTACACACTTTTGCACATATAAAACACCATTATAAACACATTAAGGTTTCTGTTTTGACATGAATCTAACATTTTCATAACATAAATCACAAGTTCGCATTTTTAACACATTGGATTCACATGTTTACACATTTACACGTTCGCATTGTTCACATTTACAAATTTCACATTCACATGTTCACACTACACAATTTGCACATATACACATTCACCTTTTCACATTTAAATGTCGTGACACATAGTCCAAACCACCACTAGAAGGACACATTCACATCACATAACACATAACACATAGACGCCACCTAGGCAACACAGTGACGGCTCTTGGTACTGCGCAGACTGGGAGAAGTACTCTCCACCCTAACCAGTGGTACTTGTCCACCTCCAGGATTTCATCCTAATGCCCTTAGGATTTTAACACATTGAACCTTCCCGTGGGGACTTTTCCATGGTACAGTTCCACAGCCCTCTATGGAAGCAGTGTCACACACAGCACAATTTACACATTTTCCGATTTAACACACGCACAATTTTACACAATTAACACACCATTTCTATTTTCACCCTCATGCACATAGTCAAAATTTTTCCTAACATGATACTACTGTTGACAAAATTTAAACACTCAGCAACTTACTCTAATCATGTTGAAAACACATTATCCAACCATAAGCATGTTAAGCACGCATTAATAGCTCATTTTCACATGGAAATTCCACAATGTACTCTTATGTTGCCCAAATCATATGAGATTTTAACCACAAGCTATTTTCAGGTTTCAGACCACACATGAAAATTTTCATATTTTTTTGAACTATATTAAATTTACAGAAAATAAAACATTCAACCACATGGCATTCATAAATCCGTTATCATGGAAGCATAATATCAAGGTCTGTTTTGACAGTGCACTAACCTGCATCTATCATTCATTTTACCACAGAATTTTTCCCCAAATTTATTTCACATCATACAATTTACTGTGAGTTTTACAAGAACCTACACATGTTTTCTATTTTAGTACAGAAATTGTAATAAATCACATGATCATGGGAAATTTCCCAAATTTTTGAGACAGAGACTGACATACATACGCATGACCTAGAAAACTTATGGCATTCAAATTCTTCACGAATCAGGTGAACAGTAAGCTATCCTATCCGAGATCTTTATCTAACATGTATTTCACATAAACCTAACAATTTATACTAATTACAGAAATTCATAGAAATCTTACAATGCATTCCATTATCTATATTACATAGCATATAACATTTACAATATATCCTCATGCGAAGAAATCCAGAAAATAATCATATATAAGGAAGAACAGTTCCCTGTTCTGTCCTAAAGAACTAAACGGCAAAGGCTGGCCGTTCATAGAGGTTAACGACAGCATCGTCTGCCGCCAACTGGAGATCTTAACGGCAAGGGATCTTGCCGTTAAGTTCCTGTCTGTGCAGAAACACAGACCGAACTCCAAAGATGGGGGAAATGTGGGGTTCCAGGACATGAATAAAATCCCATAAAATACCTAAGACCTACTGGACATACACATGGATAATGAGGATGGGTTACTTGCCTTTAGAAAAACCTCCAAAGGGATCGAAATGGCTGATGAAGCTCTCCTTGGGCAGTGCTAAGAAGCCTCCACCAACTCCTTCCTCCGGGCTCTAGGATGAGGTAGTCTTCCGTCCAGCGTTGGGGAAGCCTTCCCCTACGTCCAATCTTCCTCCCAGTTGAACAAGCTCACCAAAAGAAGCCTCAAATCGCCGGATCTGAGCTCTCAAAGTTCAGATTTTCTCTGTTCTCTCAGCTAGGGTTTTCTCTCTCTCTGCAAAGAGACAAGAGAGCTCTTTCAGGTTGCAAGGGGTAATGTTTTTATAAGGTGGGGCTTGGGATCTCACGCAGGGCATGATGGGAGAGGTGAGAGCCATTGGGGACATCTCTCCAATCGGTGAGCAAGCCCAACCCGGAATTTCGGGGTCTGCTGCGCACAGAAAATCAGAGAAGTAGACGTCCACATCCATGGCCGTTTACTTAATAGCTGGCGTCCATCGACATGGACCTTTACTCAACATGGACGTCCATCCATGTTGACGCCAATTTGCTCTTCGTCCAGAGCATTAAACCATGCAGGAAACCATATATATACGCTATATATATAGAGAGAAATGCGAGTTGCACGGGCGGCCGTGCAAATGATTTGCACGGCCGCCCACGCCATCCGCGCCCACAGCGCGCCCCACCCCCGCATGTCGGTGCGCCCATGCCCCATGTGGGCGCGGGATGGCGCGGCGGCCGTGCACAAATCCTTTCTCATATATATATATACATGCAATATATATAGTATAGTGTACACACTACTACACTATGCAAACAAACAATAATTACGTCTAAACATACACATGCATACATAAGTACACCTAGCTAATATGTACGTAGATATCTACATATACATACATAATATTTGCACACAAGCACGAATCTACACACACGACAAAATAAAAGGACAAAACTTGAGGGCCTTACAATGTGCTTGCAGCTTTGTATGTGAAAGAGATAGTTAGACTACATGGAGTTCCAGTATCCATTGTCTCAGATCGTGACCCTAGGTTCACTTCTAGATTCTGGAAGGGGCTCCAGACTGCCTTAGGCACGAAACTCAACTTTAGCACAGCTTTCCACCCACAGACAGATGGATAGACTAAAAGAACAAATCAGATAGTGGAAGACATGCTGCGAGCTTGTGCTATAGACTTTGAGGGGTATTGGAATGAACAACTGTCACTAATTGAATTCGCCTACAACAATAGTTATCAGGCCAGCATCAAGATGGCACCATTTGAAGCACTGTATGGTAGAAGCTGTAGATCGCCAGTGTGCTGGAACGAGGTAGGAGAACAGCAATGGCTAGGACCAGACATGGTGCAGAGCACTAGCAGGGATATACAGATTATCAGAGATAGAATAAAAGTAGCTCAGTCCAGGCAGAAGAGCCATGTCAATAGAAGAAGGAGAGATTTAGAATTTCAAGTCGGAGATCATGTGATGCTGAAAGTATCCCCGACCAGAGGATTTCAAAGGTTTGGGATGAGAGGCAAATTGAGACCAATATTCATAGGTCCATTCGAAGTATTGGATAGAGTTGGCGAGGTGGCGTACCGACTAGCACTACCTCCCCAGTTTTCGATAGTACACAATATTTTCCATATGTCCATGCTGAGGAAATACGTGTATGATCCGTCACACGTAATTAGCTATGATGATATCGTTCTGAACAAAGACATGACCTATGAAGAAAGGCCAGTGAAGATCTTGGACAGGAAAATGCAACGGCTTCAAAATCGATCTATACCCGGGGTAAAGATATTGTGGAGAAATCACGAAGTTGAAGAAGCCACGTGGGAGCCTGAAGCGACATTGCGTCAGAATTATCCAGAATTATTCAGTAAGTCATTCTTCCTCTTACGATCATATGAATTTGGGGACCAAATTCTTTTTAAGAGGGGGAGGATGTAGCAACCTTGATTTTTGAAATCATGAAAAATAAAAAATTTAAATTAAATAAATGAGATAAATCAATTAAATTAGAATAAAGAGAGAATAAATAATATTTGAGTGAAATAAAAAGAATTACATCAATACCCATTAAGCTAAATTAGAAGTGGGTTGTATAAATGACCCAAGCGTGAGAGAATGGGCCCAAATGTGGATAGCCCATCATGGGATGAGATTTAATTAGGTGAAATTCGCAATTAAAAATAATAGAAATTATAAAGGGGGTAAAACAATGATTTAATAGTCTAAATCTATCCCAAAAAGAGTCCTAGCCTTACCATAACTCCTCACCCACAAAATTAGCCTCTCCTCCATCCAAAATTAGGGAACAAATACAAGGAGAGAAGGAAATAAATAGGGAAATTCGGATTTATTAGGAAAGGAAGGAGTTTTAGTAAGTTTGGACTCTCCAAACATACAAAACACCCCAAATTTCGACCCTAGCAACCCTAGTTCGTGTCTAAGCTCCTTGGAGATGAAGAGGAGAAGTTCTGGACGAAGAGCAAGGAGAGGAGGAGGCTTGGAGCTTGGGTTTTCTCTTCTTTTTCGTCATCAAACTAGGTTTTTCTTTACTGCAAGCAAATGTAGGCAATCTCTCAAGCTAAATTCGAGTAAAAATTACCCTAGGTAGAATTCATGAACCTCATCAAAAGCCCTCTCGTCTCGTTGTGTTTCGTTCATCCATTTGGGCGAATTAATTGCTTGAATCCCTGCTATTATAATGAACCCGAAACCTCATGTTTGCTCTATACCCCCGCATGTACTTGTTCTCATGCCATGATAAAATTATCATTTACACTACATCATATTAGCTTTCAAACGCCCCTGGTTTCACTCTATTTCGATTTCCATGAGGGAGAATTAATTCTTTGAATCCCTGTCAGATCCATGCACCCGACCCTTCATGTTTATTTGTGAACCTTGTTCATACTTGACTTCATACCATGACAAAATTCTCATAAATACTACACCATGTTAGCTTTTGAACGCCCTTAGTTTCAGGATTTTTCATCATGTATCCATCATTAATTAATTCATTGAACCCTGACTGCGCATGTTTAGGTCACCAAAAAGTAACCTGATCAAATCATACCTAAACCTTGTTTATTTTCAAATTAATCGTGCATGTTGATAGATCTATATGTCTACTTTTGTTTAAAACTGGTGTTGTGCTTTTTGGATCACCGTGCTATTTTATATGGAATTTAGAATGTCTATGTATCAAAGAGGATTCGCCCTATGAAAAAGGGGAAAAGGGCAACCCCACCTGATATCGCGTCGGCGCGATCCGCCGCGATATCAGCGGGGTCGCGCCGGCTGATGGCGTCACGTCAAGAACGCGGCGGCATAAGCCTCCGCGATTCCACTCTGGACCGGGCCAAACCGGCCAGTCCACCTGTTGCGCCCGGCCGCCCCGTCGCGATTTGAATCGCAACGGGTAAGTCCGCCGCGTTTTCAAGAATCCGACTAGAATTGAAATTTGTACATATGCCCTGTTGTTTAGGCTTTATACCCCTTAATTAGCCATGATTAACCCATGTTATAGTTAATTCGACTTGGTAAGTTAATAAATGGCATTAATGATATAAATTTAATTATTTAAAATGACATTTTGCGCGACTTGTCATATCCCCAAGATATCTTTACACTTACACACACATAACATTATTAAATGCCATTTGACCCTGATAAATTATGCAATAATGTATTCGGTAAATTAACGAAATAAATGACTAAATTACCCTATTTTATTAAATACAATTGTCTTCATTTTATACGAGCATTTTAAATACCGTTATCGTTTTCCCTCGGCTTCGAGCACTCGAGGCACGACGGACCCGTTTTCTACACACTTTCTCTTGACTTGGACCACCTCTCCATCGGGAATACTCTCGACTAGGCCAGGGACTCCTTGTCAAGACCTCTGTAAGTCTTCTTGGCTTTGGCGTACGTCCATTGCCAACGAGCTGGTTGTACCCTAAAACCCGTTACATCTTAGGGATCAGTACGATCCATGGCCTTAGTGTGTTCTTTCCTTATCTTTTGATCACGCCGGACCATCTATCCTGTGTACACAGCACGACTAGTGGGCGGTGGTGACTTCTATCAGATTGTCGGCCCGCAGTGGTGTGTCGTGCAACCGTTACTATCATGTGTTTACGTTGTTTTACGAATGTCCCTATCTAATCTACTATCTATATTCTCTCATATATTCACGTTCACTCTACTATCTCATATATCTCATCTAGTACTCTCTTATCTCTTCTTGGTACTCTATTGGCCATTCTTGTGATTGTCTAAGATAAAGAAATGACTAATGCCAGCGCAATAGGGCCCGATCTGGTCCTAGGAGGAGCACCCGAAAAGTGTCAGTGCCCATGGGAGTTAAAATGATCAAGGATGTGTTACGGCATGCATCCAGTGCCAGTTTACTATCTACATTAATCTATGACAATCAAAGTACTGTCTCTACAAGTGCAAGCGTGATCGTTACTAGTGCACCGTTGTGCAATTTACATGTTATAACGTTACATGGCCATTCTATTATCGTTCTCGTCGTACTATTTTCCCTGTGCCAGTTGCTATTGTTTTCTTGTTATCATGACATGCTCTACGTGACTTTACTCTCTAGTTAGCCTGCCATTAAAACATTAACTATTTAAAGCATGCTTGTGTTCATGAGATATTAAGTCCTACTGGGTGTTATTCGCTCATCCTGCGTATTTATTTAATGTGTTTCAGGTGAGTCGGATCATGACCACACTCACGTGGATGGGACCGATGAGGAGGCTCAGGAGTGACCTTTCTGCAACCAGTGCCGTCTAGTAGTCAGTTAGTATAGAATGAGTAAGTTAGTCCATATGTATTAGTTTGGTTTTCAATAAAGTACTATGGGCCCTAGTTTTGGCTCTGATACGTTGATGTAATAAATAGTTCTTGAAGTTTAATGAGTTATTAATGAAATTTGAGTTTATTTGGTGTTATTCAGATGTGCAATGGTTTGTTATTTATTTCTCGCTCTGTACTATTTAATAACTGTAATCCCGCTCCGATATTCTGCGTAAGGGCGTTACACAAAAGCCATGGACTCCTATGGCTCGGAGAGGCATAGGATGCGCCACGATGTGGCACAAGTGTGTCATAGGACCATCTCATCCTCTAGCGACTTTTTCTTGCAGATCACACAGATTCCATTGCCATCGCATGAGAGATTTGCAGCATTGAGATCTGAACTGCACCAACAAGGTGTAATTTGGATTCAATCAAACTCCATCATGTTGGTGGACAGGAATACAACATTGATGCTGAAATTGGTGGACAAAAGTAACACAGGACAAAGAAATTGCTAGATAGAAATGGTTAGAGATAAATACATGGGAAAAGGAAAATGGATAAGCTATATACCTCTGTACCCATGTCAGATACTTGGAAAAGAATTAGCAAGGAATTCAGAGAGCACCAGGAGGACTTTGAATGGATTCCAGGTAATGGAAATGAAATTAGAATTCACCAAGATGGCTGGTTCAAGGGAAGAGGACTTAATGGATGGCCGTTAGAATTTAACACAAATTCTGTAACGCCCCGACGCGGAATATCAGAGCAAAATTACAGTTATTAAATAGTACATAGCGATAAATAAACATCAAACCATTGCACAATTGGAATAATACCAAAAGAAATCTAACTGCATAAATAATTCATCAACTAACTATTACATTCACTAATCAGAACTAAAACTAGGGCCCAGAGTACTTTATTCAAATCTAAACTATTACATAGCATCCAACTAGTGTCTGACTCATAACTAAACTAAATAACTACTAAGCAGTGGTTGCTGAGCGGGTCACTCCTGAACATCATTCTCATTCCCTTCCTCGTGAGGGTGGAAATCTCCATCTGACTCACCTGAAACACACGAAATAATAACGCAGGATGAGCGAATAATGCTCAGTAGGAGTTAATATCTCGTAAGAACAAGTATGCTTTAAATGATTAATGTCTTAAATGGCATGATAACTAGAGAGCATAGTCATATAGAACAAAGTAATGATAGCAAGAGAACAATAGCACTTGTATATGGAAAATAGCACATTAAGTACGATAAAGGATTGGCCATGTAACGATATAGCACGTAAAGTTGTACAACGGTGCACTAGTAACGATAGCACTTGTATAGATTGCACTGATTGATTGTCATAGATTAAATCTTGATAGTATAATAGCATTGGATGTATGCCAACATCCTGATCATTTTAACTCCCGTGGGCAAATGGCACTTTTCGGGTGCTCCCCCCAGACCAGATCGGGCCCTATTTCACTGACATAAGTTATGTTTCTTATCTTAGACAATCATAGGGATGGCCAAATAGAGTACCAAGAATAGATGAGAATAGTAGACGAATAGACGAGAGATTGGAGAGAACGTGAACAGATGAGAGTATAGAGATAATAGATGAGATATGGGTATAATCATAAAACAACATTAAACCGACGATAGTCATAGTTGCACGGCACTAGGTCGGGTGCCGGCAGTCAAGTAGAAGTCACATCCACCCATTAGCCGTGCTATGAACATAGGCTAGATGGTCCGACGTGATCCCAAGATAAGAAGGAAACACACTAAGGCCGTTGGATCGTACTGATCCCTAAGGGTGTAACGGGTTTTATGGGTACAACCAGCTCGTCGGCAATGGACGTGCGCCAAAGCCAAGGAGACTTACGGAGGCCTGGACAAGGAGTCCCTGGTCCTGTCAGGAGTATTCCCAACCGAGTGGTGGTCTATGCCAAGAGAAAGTGTGTAACGAAACATTATCCGTCTTGCCTCGAGTCTTCGAAGGCAGAGGGACGCGATGTCGGTGTACAAAGCACGCGAATAAAATGAAGACAAGTGTCATTAATTAAATGTGAGATTAAGTGAACTAATTACCAGATACATTATTGAGTAATTTAATAAGGTCTAATGGCAAACATTTATGTTTAGTGTATGCAAGTGTTAAGAAATCATGAGAGTATGAAAGATTGTGCTTATGGCTTTTAAATTAATTAATTTCATGTAGTTTTACTTATTGATAATTAACAGGTCAAAAATGTTCATAACAGTGCTTAATAAATGCTAAACATGGTTTAAATGGCATAATAGCAGGGTTATATGAGTAATTACATGTTCTGGCCGAAATGTTGAAATCGCGACGGGGGTACCCGTCGCGTTTCAGAACGCGACTCAGCGGCTGGTCGGAATAGCTGAACCGAGCCAGTCCGGGTGTGAACCGATGGGAATCGCGACGGGTCGGCCTGTCGCGTTCAAGATGCGACGGCCCTCCCTATCGCGACCCTTCTGAGATCGCGACGGGTCGGGCCGTCATGATTTCAGAAGGTGGTCCGAGCCCAGAAAAGGGGTTCAGCCCTTTTTAGGTTTCGGTCCAACCCTTCCATGCATGGTACAAGGTCATTTAAAAATTGATATAAAATCATAGAAACATCCAAAAATCATGAAACTTGTTTTAAATGAAAGTAGACTTGTAGATCTATCACTGGGCATGATTAATTAGGAAATAGACACGTATAGAGCATGCTTTAATTAGGTTACATTTCAGTGACCTAAATCATACACAGTTCGGGAAAATGATTTAATTCGCAAAGGATACATGATGGAATTTGGGGAAAATATGGGCGTTTGGAAGCTAACATCATGCAGTATTTATGAGAATAATTGCATGGCATGGGCTCAAGTACACGCATGGATTGAAAACAAACATGTAGATTCGGGTACATGGAGATGATAGAGATTAGGGACATTTAATACTCCTTCATGGAGCAACGAAAATTAGGAAATCATGGGCTTTCGAAGATAGATGTATGGGCTACCTATGGCCGACGTTATGTGATTTGTGCTTGAGAGATTGCCTACTTTTTCGTGGTGTAAATAAAACCTAGGGTTGATGACGAAGAAGAAGAAGAAATACCCCTTGTTTCAAGCCTTCTCCTCCTTGCTCCTTCATCCTCAGCCTTCTCTCCTCGTCCTCCAAAGTCCCAGCAACGAGTTATGGCTTGGTAGAGACGAATTAGGGTGTATTAGCTAGCTATAAGAGTCCTTACCATCTAAAACTCCTCATTTTCTTTAAACTCCGAATTTGCTATATTTATCTCTCTATTTCTCTCCTTTATCTACCTAATAGGTTTGGGGAGAGGATATATTTCGTGGGCAAAGGGTTAGGGTAAGTGTAGGACTCCTTTTTAGGATATATATGGGTCATTTAATATTTATCTTAACCCTTTTACTATTTATTACTATTTTTAGTAAATTTCACTTAATTAGCTCCCATCCCATGATGGGCTCTTGGATTTTTGGCCCATTAACGTATGCTTGGACCATTAAAATAACCCATTCTCTAATTTGGCTTAATGGGTTCTAATTGACTTCCCTTTATTTCAATTATTCTCTCTCTATTCTAATTTAATTTTTATTTATCACATTTATTTAATCAAAATTTTATTTTATTTAGGATTTTAAAAATCAAGGTTGCTACATCCTCCCCCTCTTAAAAAGAATTTGGTCCCCAAATTCATATGATCTTAAGATGAAGAATGACTTACTGAATAATTCTGTGTAATTTCGTCGCATTGTTGCTTCGGGTTCCCATGTAGCTTTTTCAACTTCATGATTCCTCGAGAGTATCTTGACCATAGCTATGGGTCGATTCCGGAGCTATTGTATCTTCTTGTCGAAGATTTTCACCGGCTTCTCTTCATAGGTCATATCCTTGTTTAGAATGATATCGTCGTAGCTGATTACATATGATGGGTCATACACATACTTTCTCAGCATAGATACATGAAAGATATTGTGTACTGTGGAAAACTGAGAAGGTAATGTCAGACGATACGCCACTTCACCAACTCTTTCCAGTATCTCGAATGGACCTATGAATCTCGGCCTTAACTTACCTTTCATCCCAAACCTTTGAAATCCTCGGGTTGGGGATACCTTGAGCAGTACATGATCTCCAGTTTGAAATTCTAAGTCCCTTCTTCTTTTGTCAGCATAGCTCTTCTGCCTGGACTGAGCTATCTTAATCCTGTCCCTGATGATCTGTATGTCTCTGCTGGTGTTCTGTACCATATCCGGTCCCAACCATTGTTGTTCGCCTACCTCATTCCAACACACCGACGATCTACAGCTTCTTTCGTACAGGCTTCAAACGGTGCCATCTGAATGTTCGCCTGATAGCTGATATTGTAGGAAAATTCTATCAGTGACAACTGTTCATTCCAGTACCCCTCAAAATCAATAGTGCAGGCTTGCAGCATATCCTCCATGATCTAATTAGTTCTTTCCGTCTGCCCATCTGTCTGTGGGTGGAATGATGTGCTAAAATTGAGTTTTGTGCCTAAAGCAGTCTGAAGTCCCTTCCAGAATCTAGATGTGAATCGAGGGTCACGATCTGAGACTATGGACACAGGAACTCCATGTAATCTCACTTTCTCCTTTACATACAAAGTTGCAAGTACATCTACACTCTAGGTACTCTTAATTGCTAAGAAGTGTGCGGACTTAGTCAAACAGTCCACTATGACCCAGATAGCATCAAGTCCACCACGAGTTCGGGGTAAACTGTGACGGAACGCCTCGGCCAAGCCCGTTAACCGATAACGTACTTGATCCGAGTCCGCCTCCCGCGAACGGACCGAAGCCTCGCTAGGGATACCAAACACATCCGTGTAAACACAAAGGAAACACCATTTCTCATATATATTTCACAAGTTTACATAGCCATATTTCCACAGAACTGAAAGAAAGTACAAGAGCCTGGGGCATACCCCGGGGTACAACTGAAACAAGTAACAAGCTAGCTACACTACACTGCTGGAGGTACTGACCATGCACCGCTACGACGCAGCTCTGAACTAGACGACGGTCGAGAAACGCCCTCCTCGCTCTCACCTGTGGGGGTAGGGGTGAGCTTCGCTAGTCACTGGCTCAGTAGGGAACTCCCCCAAAATCGAGCAAACCAAAACCACAGGTACAAAAGCAGTAAACAGTACCAACAATTTATAGAACAGCTAAGCAGGATATGAAAGCTGTAAAAGTACTCACCATCTGCCGACTACGAAAAACAACTGTAATAATTAAACGACAAAACAGTACAGGTGTACAAGCTAAAGTAGAGACAACCAAACATGAGTCACGTGAACTACTTCGCGACACCAGAGACTGACTAGGACAAGCTAACACAGGTCTACCTCTCAGTCTCGCAGCCAAGAACGAAAGGTCCAGCTGCCGCTCCACGTGAAAAGGTCAAGCAACTGTGGAGACCAACTAAACACCACCACCTGCGGACCACACGGTCACATGCCCATGCCTGACACCTCTGGAGACCCTAGCCTGGGCCCTCTAGAGTGAGGCACTGGAAAAGGACTAGCTGGGGACCAGTGTCGACTACTGGTGTCCGTACCCCCAACTACGAGCGCGCTACAAGTGACTAAAAACAAACACTAGAGTCACTATCCCACTGTCGTCTTTCCCTCAGCCGAACGTACAACTCAAGCAAAAGAGTGAGGGTGTCCAGGTCAGACGACACAGACCTCGACGGTACAAGACAAGTACCGGGACAAAGCCCCGAGCTAACAGCCTAGCTCACAGAGAACTTGGGGCACCCAACTGGAGAGGTAACCACGGTAAGCGTCGTACTACTTGCCACGCACACAAAACCACGTGCACGTCACATACAAACCACGTGAAACGTCACGTAAACCTCTCGTAACGATGGTCCACTACACGTGAACTAAACAGTACTCGCGTGAACACCACACAGTCATATATATGACTAACTAACTACGTACTCTGTATGCTAGTCTCAGAAACCACGTGCACTCAGTGCACCACAAGTGTCAATGCACCGCTTAATATTAATAAACACATTAAACCACGATAATCGATAATCACATCACGTAAGCCATGCACACACATAGCCCTCGACTGAGGTCGCGACAGGCCCTTGGGTCGCCTTCAGAAGGCGTCAACCCGACATGTCGCCTTAAGGATATGAACGCGACGAGTCGACCCGTCGCCTTCTGATCGTGACAGCACCCCCTGTCGCCTTAGCAGGGGAGAAACCCTAATCGGGTTCTCTCCTTCCAAACACCCCAAAACTCATGCAAACCACCCTTAATTCGCCATTTACATGCTTTAATGAAAACCTAGGCATGGTATTTAGCATGAATAAAGCATTAAACTGATCGCTCCTATGATTTCCCCGATTATTGCCCAGGAACGGGGAGAATTCACCTACCTTTGCGAAGAATGCGCGATATGATGCTTCCCCGGCAATCCTCACGCTCCGCGCGAGCTTCTTACAGCGAAACCTCGCCGAAAACCGAGTTCTCCACTTGAAATTGCCCGAGAAACCCTCAACAGCTCCTCCCCCGGCCGAGCAGAACGTGTGAGAGTTCTGCCGGCTGGGGTTCTTTAAAAACCTGCTGCGGTTCAGAACACGACGCATCGTTGTGTCGCCACCTGAACGCGACGCACTAGGGTGTCGCCTTCCCGAACTTAACGCTCCCAATGCCCGCCACATGGCGCAGATGCACACGTCCAGCGCCAGAGGCGGTCACATGAACGCGACGCAGCACTCTGTCGCGTTCAAGAACGTGACAGCCCCTCCTGTCGCGATGACAGGATAAAAACTGAGGGGTGCTACAACCTACACTAACAGCCCAAGGCCCATACACACGTGCGCACACCATTCACGAACCACATTGGTCAACGTATGACCTCCACAACACTAAACAAAGGATCCATAAGGATGCGAAAAATCGCGCGACGTTACATTACTATCATCTAAAAAGAAATTTGACCTCGAAATTCATAACACAACTCACATACCAACAACTTAATACATACATCTTTACAAGTATTATCATCTAAAAAGAAACATCAAATCTTACTCAAACAATAGGGATACCCTTTAGCCATCTCATCGGCTAACTCCAGGTATCCTCACCTCCCAATCTATTTTCCATCTCACTCTAACTAGCTAATTTCTTTATTCCGCAGCTTCTTTGTCTTCCGACTAGTGATCTGCACTGGATATTCTGGCATAGTCATATCGACCTCAGGTCACCACCTTGATAACTGATTATTTGAGCTGGATCTTCAATACCTTTTCTTAACATAGAAACATGAAATATATCATGGACATCCGCAAAATCTGCTGGCAAATCAAGCCTATAAGCTGTTTCCCCAATTCTCTCAATCACTTGGAAAGGTCCCACATACCTTGGGCTCAATTTTCCAGTCTTACCAAATCTCATAATACCTTTACTCGGGAAACTCTCAGGAAAACAAAATCTCCCACTTCAAACTGAAGTGGTCTCCTCCGGATATCTGCATAACTCTTTTGTCTACTTTGAGCTGCTAGCAATTTTTCTTTAATAAGCTTCACCACTTCTATGGTTTGTTGAATCAATTCAGGACCCACTAATTGCCTTTCTCCCACTTCATGCCAGTTCAATGGGGTTCTACATGGCCTTCCATATAAAGCTTCATACGGTGCCATCCCAAGACTGGTATGATAACTATTATTATAGGCAAACTCAACCATTCCCAAATGATGCTCCAGCTACCTCCCCAAACTAAACAACAAGCCTGCAACATATCTTCAATCGTCTGGATAGTCCTCTCTGTCTGACCATCTGTCTGGGGATGATAAGCGGAGCTATATCTCAGCTTAGTATCAATTACTTTCTGCAGACTTCTCCAAAAACCAGAAGTAAATCTTGGATCTTTGTCAGACACAATAGTCTTCGGAATACCATGCAATGGAACAATTCTTTCAACATAAACTTTTGCTAATCTGTCCACTGTCCAAGACATACTTACTGCCACTAATCTGCACACCTTAGTCAATATGTCAATGAATACCCATATTCTATTATGCCCGGAACTCGATCTTGGTAAACCTGTCACAAAGTCCATAGCAATATCATCCTATTTCCACTGTGGGATGGGTAACGGTTGCAATAGACCTCCAGGCTTCTGATGTTCTGCTTTAATTTGTTGACAGATAGCACACCTTGCAACAAATTCTGCTATTTCCTTTTTCATATGAGGCCACCAAAAATGCTTCCTTAAATCATGGTACATTTTAGTACTACCCGGATGGATAGTGTACCTAGATTTATGAGCCTCTTCCAACACTCGCTGCTTCACCTCTCTTTCAGCTGGAACAAACAACCTGCGTTTGAGCCTGATCACATAATTATCATCAATGGTAACTCCTTCCATTTTTACAATTTCAGCTAAACTCACATCTGCTCTTTGAGCCTCAACAATTTGCCAATACAAGGACGATTCTACAGCACTAGCAGCTAGTACTGCCCGTCGCTGACTACTGGGCACATACAAGGAGTTCTCCACTATCTCTTCATACAGCTTCCACTCTTTAATCATCATTAGATTTATATATGCCTTTCTGCTTAAGACATCTGCTACAACATTGGCCTTACCCGGATGGTAAGCCAAACTAAAATCATAATCTTTTAAATATTCAATCCATCTGCGCTGACAGAGATTTAAATCTTTCTGCGAGAAGATATACTTCAAACTTTATGATCTGTAAAGATCTCAAATCTCTCGCCATACAAATAATGACTCCATATTTTCAAAGCAAACACAACTACTGCCAATTCCAAATCATGAGTGGGGTAATTCTCTTCTATCGGCTTCAATTGCCTGGACGCATAAGCTATCACTTTGCCATGCTGCATAAGCATTGCGCCAAGTCCTCTCCTTGAAGCATCAGTATACAACACAAAACCACCACTCCCTTCCGGTAATGTCAATATGGGTGCTTTTGTAAGCCTTTTCTTCAATTCCATAAAACTTTTCTGAATTCACCGGACCACACAAAAGACACACCTTTTCTGGTCAATTTGGTCATAGGTGCTGCAATCTTAGAAAAATCTTGAATAAAGCACCTATAATAACCTGCTAATCCCAGAAAACTTCTAATCTCAGTTATTGTCTTAGGCACTTCCCATCTCATCACTGCTTCCACTTTACTCGGGTCAACTGCTACTCCTTTAGCTGAGATGACATGACCCAGAAACTGAATTTCCTTCAACCAAAATTCACACTTACTGAATTTGGCAAACAGCCGTTATCCCTTAACAATTGCAGGGTAAACCTCAAATGAGCTACATGCTCTTCTTTAGATGCTGAATAAATCAGAATATCATCTATAAAGACCACAATGAATTGGTCCAAATACGGATGAAAAATTCTATTCATCAGATCCATAAAACTTGCAGGAGCATTGGTAAACCCAAATGGCATAACCACAAACTCATAGTGACCATATCTGGTTTTGAATGCTGTTTTATCTATATCCTCCTCTCTAATTCTCAACTGATGGTACCCGGACCTCAAATCAATTTTAGAAAATACTTTCGATGATTGCAACTGATCAAACAGATCATCTATTCTTGGCAACGGGTACTTATTCTTAATGGTCACATCATTCAACTTTCTATAATCAATACACATATGCGAAAACTTCCATCTTTCTTTTTTACAAATAATACCGGCGCTCCCCACGGGGAAAGACTCGGTCTAATAAACCCTTTCTGCAACAACTCTTCTAATTGCTTTTTCAATTCTTTAAGTTCTGCTGGTGCCATCCGATATGGAGCTTTAGAGATCGGCATGGTACCTGGCAGCAACTCAATGGTAAAGTCCACCTCTCTATGTGGAGTTAAACCAAGCAAATCTTCAGGAAAAACATCAGCAAATTCCCTAACCACGAGAACTGCTTCAACTGACTGACTAGCTTCTACCAGACTTACTGAGGCTAAATAAGCCACACATCCAGCATTTATCAACTTTCTAGCTCTAATTGCAGAAATTAGAAACTTAGAGGTATAAAAAGACATACTTTGATATTCAAATACTGCACCATTAGGATGACAAAACTTGATCCTTTTCTTTCTGCAATCTAACATTGCTCCATAAGTCTCAAGCCAATCCATACCCAAAATAATATCATAATCTGTCAACTGCAGGGCATATAACCGACCCGGCATCTCGTTCCCTTCAATCATAACAGGAGCTCCATCTATATAACTCGAAGTGAGCAAGAACTCACTCGAGGGAACTTCCACTACTAACTCACAAGACTTTTCCTCTAAAGGATGAGCCATACAATCCAGAAATTCCTCCGAAATAAAAGAATGAGAGGCACCCGAATCAAATAAGACTCTTGCTGAATAGTCATAAAGAGGTAAAGTACCTTCTATCATATTTGATGCCTTCGCCTGGGCTCGTGTGATAGCCATAACCCGGCCTCTTCCTCGCTGTTGCAGTGCTCCTCTGCCATGACCTGCCTATGGCTGCTGAAACTGCTGAGGCTGCTGCTGCTGCTGCTGCACACCTCTTCCATACCCATACTCTCTTGGATAGGGGCAATTGCGGATCAAATGCCCCGGCTGATTGTAATTATAACATCTATACCCTGGTGGAATAATGGGCTGCCTGGCAATACTCTGCTGCGATTCCTCCACCTCTGGTCTACCACGACCTTGCTGAAATTACTAACGACCTCCCCATCCTCTTCCTTTTCCTTTAAATGCTTGCTTCAATTTCTGGCCCCATTTACCAAAGCCTGATGAAGAAGGTCCTGCTGGTGCTTTACCCTTACTCGCACCCATTGACTGCTGTGGTAGCCGAAAACTACCTGAGCCTGACTCGCTCACCTGACGAGTCCGAATAGACCTCTCCAACGTAGCTACCCTCTGAGCTGCTTCTTCAACTGTTTTACACATGAGAGGTACTATTGCATCCTGTAATTCCACTCTCAAACCTCTAATGAAATACTCAACCATCATATTATTATCTGATACTACATAAGGTGCATATCGGCTAAGCGCCATAAACCTCATCTGGTACTCTGAAACTGAAGAGTTACCTTGCTGGAGTGTCCGAAACTGCTCTCTCTTCACTTTCTGCACTTGAATCTGAAAGAATGTATCGTTAAATACATCAAGAAATTCTGACCAAGTGATAGCCTCTTCTGTTCTGCCTGCAAAGGTGGTCTGCATCTTCAGTCGCCACCATTCCAATGCAAAACCTCGCAACTGATAAGCAGCTAACACAACTTTATCTGCTGTCGGACACCTCATGGTTGCAAAGACCCTTTCAATTTCATGAACCCAGTGCTCCGCTGTATCTAGATTCGACCCTCCTGAGTAAGTAGGCGGCTGCAATCTCAGAAACTTCTCCACTTGCATCACTATTTCCTCTGCTAATAACACTGGTGGTGGTGGTGGCACAGGTGCTACAAAAGGCACCTCTACTCCTGGAGGGACTGGAGCAATAGGTACAGCCTCTCCATCCCCAGGTGGCACTGCAACCGGTGGTACCGGCGCCTGCTGATCCATCCTTGCCCGAATATCAGTGAGGCTTTCCCAGATCCTCTCTATCATATGCTGAGTACTTTCCTCTAGATCATCTCCTCCACCACCCCAATCTCTTCTATCAGCCATTTAAATTTTCTACATAAACAAAACATCAAACAAAAGCACAACAACAAATTATCAGAAACCAGGGTCCCTACCAGTAGTGTACAAAGACTGATTATCTTTCTAGTTCCCTTATATTAACACGGACCTTGCTCTGATACCAACTGTGACGGAACGCCTCGGCCAAGCCCATTAAACCGATAATGTACTTGATCAGAGTCCGCCTCCCGCGAACGGGCCGAAGCCTCGCTAGGGATACCAAACCATAGTCCGTGTAAACACAAAGGAACACACCATTTCTCATATATATTTCACAAGTTTACATAGCCATATTGCCACAGAACTGAAAGAAAGTACAAGAGCCTAGGGCATACCCCGGGGTACAACTGAAACAAGTAATAAGCTAGCTACACTACTGTAATGACCCTCCTCATACCGATACGATTATACCAATCCCCATCGGTATAAAGAGCGTCATTACAGTGGGATAAAACCCAACACTAGCCGATACGTTGAAAAGTACGTAGATGGCAATTTATTTCAGCGGAATAAATTCAATAATTTAACTTAGTCCATCACCATCCCATATTCCACAGTCTATATAGTGCAAAAATAGAACGACAATGTCCACATTATTACATGATGAAAGAGCTACATTGTCCAAATAACATTTTTATTCAAACTATGAAAGGAAAATACAACTACTACTTGCTCCTCAAAAGCCTCTCCTCCAAGATAGCGTCTCTCCCCCTAGCACGGGATACCTGTCAACCTGTACGCCGAAGCAAGGGTGAGTCCAAAGACTCAACAAGTAAAACAAAGACTTAATCTTAAACATATCAGATGAGAGACTAGCATTTGCGCCGAGATGACCGATCTGTCGTAGCAGCTATCTGGGTTGCGGACCCAGGCCTCTCAGTAGGGCGCGGACCTTCCTCGTGATGCCGTAGAGTTACGCTTGAGGCTTTCCGTGGGGTGGGAGGACCGCGAGAGGGAGAGAGCTCGGTTGGCAGAGGAGCGTAGGGAGGATCGCCGCTAGTGGGAGGAGGAGCACGGTCGGTGGTCTCAGGAGCGCAGGGAGGAGCGCTGCTAGTGGGAGGAGGAGCACGGCCGGTGGTCTCAGGAGCGTGAGCGCCTGACGCAGCAGTCGGTGGACGCCCGTACTAGCTTAGCAGTCTCCGAGCGCTTGCGGCAGGCGGCAGAGGACCGGTACCGATGCGAACGGGAGCGCGCGAGGGAGCAGGGGCGGTCCAGCGCCTATTCTGGGAGCTTCATTGTGTCCTCCTCTCAGTACGAGAGGAACGTCTAGGAGGCTCGAGCTGCTCAGGGTTCTACGAGTTTGCGTGCCTCCATGGGGCCTCCTGCTCCTCGTTTGGCGGCGAACCCAGGTGAGGTTGAGAGTAGCCGCCGGCCGCAACCGGTGGAGGATGCTGACGAGAGTGACCAGCCTGCAGAGGGAGGTGACGATCGTTAGGCTATTTGTTGTGTACATTTTACCTTCTTCTGACGATGTACGCCCCTTTTTGGGCACTCCATGGGGATGTATTCGGGGTTGGCCCCCCTTTTGGCCATGTAGACATGCATGCCCTTTTTTTCTTTCTTCCTTGTGTAGTGCCTAAAATGCATCTGAACAAACAAGTTAAATATCTACTCTTGCTCAGCCCCTTGCATAAAAACGATTCTTGACTTCACGACCTTGTCAAGGGGCTGAGCCTTTATTTTAAATAAGGAAAAATGAGAGGAATGATAAACATGCAATGAACATGCAATACTTACACAGGAGGGTGACGTGACTTGGCTGAATGCACAAAGTATACATGAAAATGAAGGTGCAGAATATTCAAGTTTATATATATATATCTATATATATATATATATATATATATATTTCATTTTTCTTTTTTGAATTTTGAAATATGTAAAAAAAAATGGATGCTGAAATATCTGATTTTTTTAGATTTTAAAATATCTGATTTTTTATTATTTTGAAACATCTGATTTTTTGGACTTTGAAATATCTGATTTTTTTTATTTTAAAATATTAAATTTTTTGGATTTTAAAATATCTGATTTTTTTAGATTTTGAAAATATCAGATTTTTTTGGATTTTAAAATATCTGATTTTTTTATTTTAAAATATCAGATTTTTTTAGATTTTAGAATATCTGATTTTTTGGACTTTGAAATATCTGATTTTTTTTTGGATTATACAATAAGTTCCACAACCCGGCATGGTCCCTTCTAAGAAGACACGCGGGACGAAGGGGTCTGCTCAAACTTAGAAATTCGTGGCACTTGGATCTGTTAATTAATTGGTTGTCATTAAGGATGCATTAATCATTCTTGAGTGTATTAATCAGAGGCTAGACGTGCTTAAGCGGTGCCTTCACCTAAGGTTACCTTTGGCGACGTCCCCCTTAGTTGATCATTGCCTTGTCTTGATCCCAAGACATACCTGGGGGGAGAAGTGAAGAGAGTTCTAGGAAGTCTGCCAACAGTCTAGGAAACTCGGGGAAAATAGTCACTCCTTCGCCCTAGACTTAGTGAGTTTCGATTTTCTTTAGGTTTGTGGAGTTCTTTGCACGCTTACGTCCAGGTCCATTTGGATCCCTGCGGGGACTTTGCCACTCTTGTTGTGCTGCATGCTTACGTCCAGGTCCATTTAGATCCCTGTGGGGACTTTGTCACTCTTGTCGTGCTTTTAACTGAATAGTCTTGTTTTGGCTCTTTTAATTTGGGCTTGACATTGATTTTCTCTATTTTTCCCCTTTATGCTTCGACCTACATTCACTGAGTTTCGAACAGATTTGTGAGGTCAATCCTTCGGGCTTCCTTTTCTATTGGCAAACCAAAAGGGAGAGAAACAGGTAATGCTTTAGGATCTTGGTGTGGCATTGATCTCCTTTGGATTCCGCATCTCTGGCTTCCAAGGGATGGGCACGGTGTGTGTGGGTGTCGACACCTCTGGCTAACCCACCAAGAATTAAAAAAATGAATTAATATTGACATCTTTTCACCTTAGGGTCCTTGTGCCATGTAGATCCAGACAGCTAACTAGGGGTAGTATTTTTTAAGATATAGCTCATTCCATGGGTGAGAGAGCTCCTCACCTTCCGCGTTCACTAGCCTATACGTGTTGCCTAGACCTATCTCTTTGACTACGAACGGCCCTTCCCAGTTAGGTTGGAGTTTTGACCGAGGACCTCCGGGCTTTACAAAGATTCTTTTAATAACTATCTCACCGACTTTAAATTTTCTCTCAATAACCTTCTTTTGATAGAAACGAGCGAGTCTATTTTGGTACACTCTTGTATGTTCTGCGGCGACCAGACGCCTCTCATCTAGGAGTTCCAGTTGTGCTAGGAGCGATTCGCGCCGCTCATCGATTGACAAGTCCTTGTCAAGCTGGATCCTTAAAGAGGGAACGAGAATTTCGTATGGTACTACTGCCTCCATTCCGTAAGTGAGGGTGAACGGTGTCTGCCCGGTGGGTTTACAGATTGAAGTGCGGTAGGCCCACAGAGCTTCTACGAGCTTTTCTGGCCAGTCTGAGAATTTGTTAGCCTCACATGTTTTCTTAAAAATTTTAATCAAAGTTTTATTGGTGGCCTCTGCTTGGCCATTGCCTTGCGAATAGTATCGAGATGAATGATCCAATGCAATTTTATACCTGTTGCAGATGTCACGCAGTTCTTGAGAGATGAATTGGGGCCCATTGTCAGTGACGATGGTGTTTGGAATGCCAAACCTGGTGATGATGTTTTTCATGATGAACTTACAAACAGTTGATGCCTTGATCTCCGCATATGCTTCAGCTTCCGCCCACTTGGTGAAATACTCTGTTGCTGTGAGGATGTACGATTTGACCTTGTTATGGGAGTTGGGGCACCAAGGGGTCCAATAATGTCGAAAGCCCACATAGAGAAAGGCCATGGGGAGGATATCGGGTGAAGTGAAGAGGATGGAGAATGGATTTTGTGACGGCCTTGGATATTTATGCCCATTAAGGCTTCAAATCCAGATCCGCCTCCCGCGAACGGACCGAAGTCTCGCAAGGGATAGCTCACACAAGTGTCCAGTAAGAATATAAAAGACAACTACACAGTATAAGACACAAGAAAGTACATGTGCTCATACCTGCATATAACAATTTACAACTGTCCCATTACATTATTACATGTCCAATTAAATAGTACAACTACCTGGGGCATACCCCGAGGGAGCATGAGCTCACACAACACTAACTACTGCACTACTGCTGGTGTTACAAGTCTGCCACAACCTCTCCACAAGCCGAACCAATGGTAAGCCCTGAAAAGAACTGTAGGGAAGTGAGCCTCAACAAGTCACAAGCTCAGTAGGGCTATCCGAAACAACAACAAACTACGGACACCTCAACCCCAGAGGGTCTACATTGGCAACACCAATAGCCAAACCATTTCATGCTCACAACAATTGAATTTAAATTGCAATTAAATATAAACACATTAACTATTCACAACTTCGGAAAGTAAGAGGGAACAATAGGACTAGCTCCACACCACTAGTCTGCTCAACAACAGTAAGGCCTAGGCCTCAAGCCTCACAGGCAAATAGTCACAACCAATCATTTAAGCTATAAGCTGCACAAGTAAACCACTGCCTAGGCTATAAGCTTCACAAGCGAGTCTCAAGTACGTGGGTAACAAGACTGTTAACCAAAAGCTGGCCCTTTATACCCCAAACCACAATATGTCGAAAGCCACACACAGAATTGCAGGGTTGGCTACAACGGCCAATCCATCACACACGAAAACCATATACGGAAGCTTACTCGAGGAAGGGTAAAGCACATTGAGTGGAAGGTCACACCACACGACCTCCACGAAACACAGTTCCACGTCAACACCAGAACAGACCGGTATACGACGTATCACAACAAACCATTACCCACACGGGGTACAGGTACCTACTACCACAAGGTACCAGCACGGAAACCGCAAGTAAACCAATGCCGTAACAAGGCACACCATAGCGAGCTAAACCACATTTAGTGAGTTAACACTCACCAACCATAACCAAAACTGTGCCACCACTCGGGCATACCACAAGCCACAACCACAGTCACAACTGTGCCAACACCAGGGCACACCTCAAACAGGTCAAACCTCAACTACGAGTCACAAACTCACGAACCACAGCCAGTGGCAAAGCACGAGTCGGAAAGGAACGACACCACCACACGGGAACAGACTACTGGCTGATCAGGCCAGTATCCAACCCGGACAACACAACACAAGAACAACCTCTCAGTCTCGCAGTCATGGACGAAAGGTCCAACTGCCGCTCCACAAGGACATGTCAAACAACTGTGGAGACCAACCAACACCTCACCTGCAGACACACAGCTGCAGGTCCATGCCTGGCACCTTTAGGGGAGGCAGTGGAAAACAGGACTAGCTGGGGACCAGTGTCGACTACTGGTGTTCGTACCCCCAACTACGAGCGCACTACAAGCGACTAAAAACAAGCTCTGGGAAGTCGTTGTCCCACTGTTGTCTTTCCCTCAGCCGGACGTACAACTCAAACACAGGAGTGAGGGTGTCCAGGAAGACGACACAGACCTCGATGGTACAACACAAGTACCTGGACAAACCCCGAGCACAACAAACACACGTGTCTGGCTCACAAAGAACCTGGGGTACCCGACTAGAGAGACATTCCGGAATAGACGCCGGACCACCACACTCGGCTAGCACAAATCACGATATATACACAAACACTTTCTATTACCAATTATGGTACATATGTTAGGAATAGCTTGTTCCAATCACCTCGTGACTTACAAGCTAACCTACATAATCACACACATAAACCATATTAATAATAACACCACAGCCTATCATCGGTCACCTTGTGACCTCCACTGCCACACTAAACATAGTACACGATATTCACGTAATAACCATACTTATACTTTACTAATTATCCATCGAGGATAACTTATAAAAGATCCTAAAGGATCAAGGCTATGTTCAAACGTGAACCTCACTACCACAACACCATGGACTAACACAATAATTAAGATACAATAAACACAATAACGTACGATGTGCCATGCACACATAAACCACATCCACGGCATTCAAACCACGTAGACACCACGTGTATAATACACCAGCCAGGTGCACCACACGTCATTCACATAAACAACATGTCCAACACATGGACAGCACACTCCAAGAGCTCTACAGGTGCCAACGCACCACACATACTACGTAAACACCAAACCGATTAGGTACATAACATATTAACCACATAAAACATGCCCACCTTGTGAGCAACACGCTCTGTGAGCGTAACAAGTGCACTGGCTCCACCTGTCATTGCCATGCACAACAAAGACAAATAATCGTTTAACCACAACACTAAAGGCATACATGTCCAGACCTCTCAGCTGAGGTCGCGACAAGGGGCCAAGTCGCCTTCAGAACACAACACCCCGACCTGTCGCAATGGGAAACCCTATCGCGATGGGTCGGCTTGTCGCGACCTTGTCGCGACGGCAAGGTCTGACGCCTTCACAGGCGCAAACCCTAATCCAGGAGAAACTCCACGGATCACCATTCAAAACACGATTAATTCTCATTTTACATGCTTTAATGGATACCCTAGCATGGTATCTAATGTTCTGTAAGCTTTAAATGAATCAAATCAACACCACAAGCAATCCACACAATCAAACGAGGTAGAAACACCCTACCTTCGCGAAGAACGTGAAAATCGAAGTTCTCTCGGCGTTTCCCCCGTTCCACGCAACGTCCTCGCAGCGAGAACACGCCCCACGCATCTCCAAAACCTCGAACCATCTGGAAAAACCCCGCAGCAACTCCCCCTGGCCGAGCAGAGCTTCCCCTGCTCTGTTTGGCGAAAACCCCTTTAAAAATGCACAGCGGTTGGGAACGCGACGTAGTCCTACGTCGCGACCTGAA
This sequence comes from Colocasia esculenta, assembly GCA_014218235.1. Taxonomy (NCBI): domain Eukaryota; kingdom Viridiplantae; phylum Streptophyta; class Magnoliopsida; order Alismatales; family Araceae; genus Colocasia; species Colocasia esculenta. The sequence goes on along the minus strand of CM024763.1, from coordinate 52,386,605 downwards.
TGCGACGTGGGAGGCCGTCGCCTTCTCAAGCCCGACGTCAGTAGGTCACCCAGCGCACGACACTTGGCGCGCATGCAGACGTCGCCGCTCAACAGCAGTAACAATAACGCGACCACCAGAGCTGTCGCGTTTAGAATGCGACACACACCCCTGTCGCGTTCATAGGCAGAAAACCTGTGAGCGCTTTGGGCCCAATGGTCGGCCCACCAAGCCTCACAACACGCGTAACACCTGAAACACGCACTAATGGGCCACACTTCGGCTACCAAATCTATTAAACACGGATCCACGATGATCCAAAAAATGCGCGACGTTACATTACTATCACCTAAAAAGAACTGTCGTCCTCGACAATCAACACAAATCACAATAAATCGGACTATCACCTAAAAATAAATAAAATCATATACAGAACAAGAAGGATACTCTTTCTCTGCATCAGCCTTTCAATTCATCTACGCTAACTGACTCATTTGTTCATTTCCATCCTTGCTTTGCTCTTTTCTTTTCTTTCAATTCATTTCACAATTACTCTGTTCTGTCGATTCCATTACCTTTCCTTACCTTTCAATTGTAGGCGATTCTACCTTGCCAATGTCGCTTTATCTCCTTGGACTGAACCTACTTTCACATTTTCTGGGCTGTGTTTGCAACATTTCTTTTCGAGTCATTTCTTTCTGCTCAAATCCTTTCATTTTATTCCACTACCTTTGGATATTCTTTCGTGCTAAACCTAGCTTAAATTCTCGTCTCTTAATGCCATTCCATTACTCATTTGTCATTGCTAGCCATTATTCTGCTTTATCTGCATTCACATACTTAACTGTCTGACATGTGGGTTGCGGTCCCATCACACTTCCGCTGTGCCACTCTGATTATACAAATATTTGACAAAATATTTCATAATTTCTGCTTCCTTTCCTATTCATAATTGCTACGCACTTTCACTATTATTCTGATTCCGGTTAATTTCAATACAGATTGTTTTACTTGCTCAATCAATACTGGAAAACAATATCAAAATTTCCAAACTGCTTTCTCTAATACTTCAATTCTAATTGTGCCACACCTTAAAAAAAAAACCGAATCTACCATACCATTACATTACTAACATACTTTAATTTTCATATTCCTTTTTTATTTCAATTTATATCCTCTAGCTGACTAACCACATTATTTCAATCATTTCTCAAAACATCTGCTTTCATCTTTGTGGCGCTGCATTCTTATTTCAAGAAAATTACGCTGCTTAGCTGACTTTAGGCATATTAACTTTATTTCAATCGGATCAGATGGCACCTTAAATCGTTCACTGTTTATCTGATTGCACTCTTTTCTTTCTATACCTGACGGTTTCAATTTCCATTCAGCCATGCTCAGATATGCACATTATTTCTTAACTGTCCTGCCTTTTATTCTTATATCAAATTTTAAAATACTGCCTCGAGAAAACATTCCTGCGTAAACTAACCCACTTTGTGTGTGCTGCCATGGAAACTCTTACTGATCACTTCCTTAGTCCTTCAGTTACATTTGTTCCACAATCTATCATACTCTTTCTTCTCCAAATTAATAATCTGCCAACTGTGCCCCCTTTTTTTTTGCCATGTATTCTTCTCAATTATTCTATTACTTAGCTATTCGTCCTGTACTGTACCATTCACACAACAGTTCATACAAACACTCTTTATTGACGACTGCCAAAGCTATAATTTGATGTCAATCTCTTTAAATATCGTAACTAGCTCTACCTGATTTCTTTATACCACTTAGCTTAATATTGCTCAACAGCATTTTAACTAATCCATTTCTTTTCATTCTGACTCGCATAACTCTATCTTACTCTGAACATTCTTAATCTTAGCTTCAATCTTTTTCAAACATAAACTTTACCTTTTCTCTGCTCAAACTACAATCAATTTCTAATCAACAATAACCTTATCTGTAACACTCCTTAACGAACCAACCTATGCAATTCTCATAAACTATTACTTACCAAACTAATATCTTTCTTACAGAGTTGTCAGAAAAGTCCACTATGCACTAATCTTCTTTTACCCTCTCTTTGCTTAACTGACCACCTCTGCTCAGACCTCCAATTATCAAAACACCCTTATCCTCATCGGACGATCATAATTCTTTGCTCTTCTATTTACCCACACTTCATTTGAAGTCAACCTGTCTCACTTAATCATTCTCAACTTGCCAGAGCATTAATCACATTATTACTCAAGCATTTTCTCAATTCTTACTAACACAAATCTCAAACAATACCTCTGCCAAGGCCCTCATCTGCAACTTATCACACACACACTATTCCTTAATAATAACATTCTGGTGATCTATCACAGTAACACCCTATATCTGTCTCTGCTAACTCTGTACTTTACTAACATATATCAGACATATCCCTTACAGGGCACTACTTTACCTTTCTCCTCTAATCTCTGCAACTGAAAACCTTTAAATACTATACTTTAACTACACTAGTGCGAGGGTGCTACCACACAACTTATGCTATTATCCACGCTGTGGCTCAACAACTGCTCACAACTGCCAATTTAACAAACAGAAACACACAGTTTATGTGCCAAAAGCTCACGTAAAAACTACTTTATAACACACAAAACCGCAGACTCACTACCAGCAGTGGACATTAATCCATGTATTGGGACATTGTAACTTCAATATCTTTTCATATTCTAACTGGACCATGCTCTGATACCAACTGTGATGGCCCTGGATATTTATGCCCATTAAGGCTTCATATCCAGATCCACCTCCCGCGAACGGACCGAAGTCTCGCAAGGGATAGCTCACACAAGTGTCCAGTAAGAATATAAAAGACAACTACACAGTATAAGACACAAGAAAGTACATGTGTTCATACCTGCATATAACAATTTACAACTGTCCCATTACATTATTACATGTCCAATTAAATAGTACAACTACCTGGGGCATACCGCGAGGGAGCACGAGCTCACACAACACTAACTACTACACTACTGCTGGTGGTATAAGTTTGCCACAACCTCTCCATAAGCCGAATGAACGGTAAGCCCTGAAAAGAACTGTAGGGAAGTGAGCCTCAACAAGTCACAGGCTCAGTAGGGGTTACCCGAAACAACAACAAACTACGGACACCTCAACCCCAGAGGGTCTCATTGGCAACACCAATAGCCAAACCATTTCATGCTCACAACAATTGAATTTAAATTGCAATTAAATATAAACACATTAACTATTCACAACTTCGAAAAGTAGGATGGAACAACAGGACTAGGAGACTCCACACCACTAGTCCGCTCAACAACAGTAACGCCTAGGCCTCAAGCCTCACATCCAAACAGTCACAACCAATCATTTAAGATATAATCCGCACAAGCAAACCACTGCCTAGGCTATAAGCTTCACAGGCGAGTCTCAAGTACGTGGGTAACAGGTCTGCTAACCAAAAGCTGGCCCTTTATACCCCAAATGACAATATGTCGAAAGCCACACATAGAATTGCAGGGCTGGTTACAACGGCCAATCCATCACACACGAAAACCATATACAGAAGCTTACTAGAGGAAGGGTAAAGCACATTGAGTGGAAGGTCACACTACACGACCTCCACGAAACACAGTTCCACGTCAACACCAGAACAGACTGGTATACGACGTATCACCACAAACCATTACCCACAAGGTACCAGCATGGAAACCGCAAGTAAACCAATGCCGTAACAAGGCACACCATAGCGAGCTAAACCACATTTGGTGAGTTAACACTCACCAACCATAACCAAAACTGTGCCACCACTCGGGCACACCACAAGCCACAACAGCAGTCACAACTGTTCCAACACCAGGGCACACCTCGAATGGGTCAAACCTCGACTACGAGTAACAAACTCACGAACCACAGCCAGTGGCAAAGCACGAGTTAGAAAGGAACGACGCCACCACACGGGAATGGACTACTGGCTCATCAGGCCAGTATCCAACCCGGACAACACAACACAAGAACAACCTCTCAGTCTCGCAGTCACGGAAGAACGGTCCAACTGCCGCTCCACAAGGACAAGTCAAACAATTATGGAGACCAACCAACACCACACCTGCAGACACACAGCTGCAAGTCCATGCCTGGCACCTTTAGGGATTCTGGCCTAAGCTCCCTAAAGTGAGGCACTGGAAAACAGGACTAGCTGGGGACCAGTGTTGACTACTGGTGTCCGTACCCCCAACTACGAGCGCGCTACAAGCGACTAAAAACAAGCTCTGGGAAGTCACTGTCCCACTGTTGTCTTTCCCTCATCCGGACGTACAACTCAAACACAGGAGTGAGGGTGTCCAGGAAGACGACACAGACCTCGACGGTACAACACAAGTACCGGGACAAACCTCGAGCACAACAAACACACGTGCCTGGCTCACAAAGAACCTGGGGTATCCGACTAGAGAGGCATTCCGGAATAGGCGCCGGACCACCACACTCGGCTAGCACAAATCACGATATATACACAAACACTTTCTATTACCAATTACGGTACATATGTTAGGAATAGCTTGTTCCAGTCACCTCGTGACTTACAAGCTAACCTACACAATCACACACATAAACCATATTAATAATAACACCACAGCCTGTCATCGGTCACCTTATGACCTCCACTGCCACACTAAACATAGTACACGATATTCACGTAATAACCATACTTATACTTTACTAATTTCCATCGAGGATAACTTATAAAAGATCCTAAAGGATCAAGGCTAGGTTCAAACGTGAACCTCACTGCCACAACACCACGGACTAACACAATAATTAAGATACAATAAACACAATAACGTACGATGTGCCATGCACACACAAACCACATGCACGACATTCAAACCACGTAGACACCACATGTATAATACACCAGCCAGGTGCACCACACGTCATTCACATAAACAACATGTCCAACACATGGACAGCACGCTCCAAGAGCGCTACAGGTGCCAACGCACCACACATACTACGTAAACACCAAACCGATTACGTACATAACATATTAACCACATAAAACATGCCCACCTTGTGAGTAACATGCTCCGTGAGCGTAACAAGTGCACTGGCTCCACCTGTCATTGCCATGCACAACAAATACAAATAATCGTTTAACCATAACACTAAAGGCATACATGTCCAGACCTCTCAGCTAAGGTCGCGACAAGGGGCTAGGTTGCCTTCAGAACGCGACGCCCCGACCTGTCGCAATGGGAAACCCTATCGCGACGGGTCAGCCTGTCGCGACCTTGTCGCGACGGCATGGTCTGTCGCCTTCATAGGCAGAAACCCTAATCCGGGAGAAACTCCACGGATCACCATTCCAAACCATTCAAAACACGATTAATTCTCATTTTACATGCTTTAATGGATACCTTAGCATGGTATCTAATGTTCTTTAAGCTTTAAACAAATCAAATCAACACCTCGAGCAATCCACACAATCAAATGAGGTAGAAACACCCTACCTTCGCGAAGAACGCGAAAACTGGAGTTCTCTCGACGTTTCCCCCGCTCCACGCAACGTCCTCGCGGCGAGAACATGCCCCACGCATCTCCAAAACCTCGAACCGTCCGGAAAAACCCCGCAGCAACTCCCCCTGGCCGAGCAGAGCTTCCCCTACTCTGTTCGGTGAAAACCCCTTTAAAAACGCACAGCGGTTGGGAACACGACGTAGCCCTACGTCGCGACCTGAACGCGAGGTGGGAGGCCGTCGCCTTCTCAAGCCCGACGTTAGCAGGTCACCCAGCGCACGACACTTGGCGCGCATGCAGACATCGCCGCTCAACAACGGTAACAAGAACGCGACCACCAGGGCTGTCGCATTTAGAACGCGACACACACCCTTGTCGCGTTCACAGGCAGAAAACCTGTGAGCGCTTTGGGCCCAATGGCCGGCCCACCAAGCCTCACAACACGCGTAACACCTGAAACACGCACTAATGGGCCACACTTCGGCTACCAAACCTATTAAACACGGATCCACGATGATCCGAAAAACGCGCGACGTTACAGATTTTGTCGGCGTGGAGTTGGCACTTGACACACCGACGAACAAAGATTGAATAATCCTCTTCTTGAGTGGGCCAATAGAAACCCTTCCTAAGGATCTTCTTGGCTAGCATTTGACTACTCACATGGCCTCCACAAACACCCGAATAGGCCTCTTCAACAATCTTCACAGCTTCATCTTCATCCAGGCATCTTAGCAAAACACCGAAAAATCCCCTTCTATAGAGAGCATTTCCAACCAATGTATACTTCTAGGATAATCTCCTTATCACTCTCTTCTCGTCGGCTGTGGCTTCCTCAGGATACGACTGGTTTTTGCAATACCTAGCTATCTCATAATACCATGGCTTTTCGTCATCCTCCATCTCTTCTTCTAGCTCCATCAACATGATCTCGGTTTTACTTCTCCTTTCTGCGTTCCTCAGCACTTCTTCCTTAACCTAGAGAAAGTTAGGATCTAGAATGACGGGAACATGACGGCGCTCGATCTGAATGCTGTCAAAATCCCCGGGATAGCACATATACATGGTTGTGCCAACTGTGGCGAGGGCATCGGCTAGAAGATTCTGATGACGAGGGATGTGGACAAAAACTAGCTTGGAGAATAGCTTGGCATAAGCTGAGGCAAGTTCTTGATAGGGCTTGAGCTTTGGATCGCGAGAGACATATTTGGTGAGCAATTGGCGCAAGACTAGCTGACTATCACCTATGATTCGCAGATGGGTGGCACCATAGAAATGAGCGAGCCAACAAAGCCTCATATTCGGCGATGTTATTGGTGGTAGGAAAATCTAGTTTGTGAGCTCGGGGAATGGTGACACCTTCAGGTGATAGCAGAGCAATCCCGATGCCCTTTCCTTGAGAATTCTGAGCCCCATCAAAATATAACGTCCACATAGGATCAGATTGGCTAAGGGACATCAATTCTTCATCTGGAAACTCCGAACGGACCGGATCAAACAGGGTGATGAGTGAGATGCTCCGCTATGGCATAGCCTTTAATCGATTTCTGTTGAATATAGGTGATTTCGAACTGAGAGAGAAAGCTTTGCCAACGCACTAGCCTATCAGTTGGAACAGATTTTTCAAGGAGGAATTTGATAGGATTCATTCGGGTGATGAGATGGACCTCATGAGCAAGAAAGTAGTGCTTCAATTTCTGCACTACCCATACGAGCGAGGCACAAGTTTTCTCCATTGCAGAGTACCTTTGCTCGCAGGGGTTGAGAAGCTTAGACAGGTAGTATGCTGCCCTCTCCTTGCCTTCTTCATCAACTTGCGTAAGGACAGCTCCCACTGAATCTTCCAGGACAGATACATAAAGAATAAGAGGCTTGCCTGGAGTCCGCGGCCTTAGGGTAGGGGGATTAGCCAAATAATCCTTAAGTCCATCAAAAGCTGCCTGACACTTCTCATCCCAATGGAATTCGACTCCCGGCTTGGTGAGGTCGTAGAAGGGTCTACACCTCTGCGAGTGTTGCGAAACGAACTGGCAAATAAACTGCAACCTCCCGATTAATCCTCGAACTTCTTTCAAATTTTTGGGAGAGGGCATTTCTCTTATTTCCTTCGCCTTGTTGGGATCAATTTCTATACCCCTCTTGCTCACGATGAAACTTAGGAGCTTACCCGACGAAACACCAAATACACACTTTTTGGGATTCATCTTCAACTGATATTCCCTCGCTCTCTGCAAGACTTTCTTCAGAACCCCGGGATGCTCAGCCAACGTCTTGGATTTCACCACCAGGTCATCCACATACACTTCGATAAAAATGTGGATCATGTCATGAAAAATTGCCATCATAGCCCTTTGATAAGTGGCTCCAGCATTCTTGAGTTCAAACGGCATGACCAAATAACAATAAGTTCCCCAAGGCGTAGTGAACAAGGTCTTCTCCTGGTCTTCCTCAGCCAACTTAATTTGATTGTACCCTGAGAAGCCATCCATGAAAGAGAGGGTTTCGTACCCAGCCGTATTGTCAATGAGCACATCTAGGTGAGGCAGTGGGAAATCATCCTTAGGACATGCGCGGTTGAGGTCCCGGAAATCGATACAAATTCTAACCTTTCCGTCCTTCTTCATAATCAGGATGATGTTCGCTACCCAATTCGGATAAAGCACAACTCTAATGAACCTGGCTTTGTGGAGCTTGTCGACCTCATCCTTCATTTTCAAAGCCATTTGGCGGTGGAAATGCCTCAATCGCTGCTTAATGGCAATGAACCCCGGCTTAAGGGTAAGACGATGCTCAACCAGTGCGGAGTCCAAGCCTGGCATATCCTCTTAGCTCCATGCGAACGTGTCCTTGTATTCTCTGAGAACCTCGATAATTGCCCCCTCTTCAACTGGCGACAGATTACTGCTTATGAAGACGGTCCTAGGATCTTCTTTGGTTCCTAGATTGATTTCTTTGGTGATTTCCTCTACGACAGCTGACGGTTCGTCGAATCTCTATAATCCACCTGTGAATGCGTCAGCCTCATCCTCAAGCTCTTCATCACCTTCTTCAGCTGGATCGTCGTCATCCATGATCTCATAGACTCCAAACCCATCATCAATAAAGCAAACTGACTGCTCATATTCTAGATCCGGCAACTGCAAAGGCTTCTCTATATAAATTAACAACCTTATCTTGGAAATTCTACTAATGAACACATGATTCATGCTTTCAGATTTTCTAAATCAAAATCTCCTATCACATGCTCTCTAATCATTCCTACACATGGAAGTTCTACTTACAATTAAACTAAAACATGAGAGCAATCTAGCGTGACTAGCTTACATACATGTAAGGAAACATTGCTAACATGGTTACCACTCATTCATACACATGCACATAACCATTTTACATGCTTTAAGCTTGCTGTTTTGATGTGGTTTAACACTTTACAATCTAACACATGAAAGCTATGTTCTCATTCAAACCACAACGTGAGAGCATACACACATGGAATAGTTTACACATACGTACGGATTGTCCTTAGCATGAATTCTACGCATTGTACACATATAGCACAAAAGCATAACCACATTTATGTTGCTCTTCTAACATGATTTCAGATCATCATATCATGGGTTTCCAATTTCACATCCTCACATTTTTGGTTTCACATTTTTACACAATTTCTAATTCACATATTTCACACTTTACACATTTCACATTTACACATTGTTCACACTACACAATTTGCACATGATCACAATCACATTCACATTTTCACTTTAGTGCCGTGACACATAGTCCAAACCACCATAAGAAGGACACATCATATCACATACACATAGATGCCACCTAGGCAACATAGTGACGACTCTTGGACTGCGCAGACCGGGAGAACAAGTCTCCACCCTAACCAGTGGTACTTGTCCACCTCCAGGATTTCATCCTAATGCCCTTAGGATCACAACACATTGAACCTTCTCAGGGGGACTTTTTCCTGATACGGTTCCACTGCCCTCTATGGAAGCAGTGTCACACTTGGCACAATTTACACATTTACCGATTTTTAACACATATCTTTACACATGTCACTTGCCTCTCATTCATTTTCTCACTCACACAAGGGCTCTATTTTCCTAACATGATTTACAGTTAACAGGGATCACATGTTCAGAATTTGCACAAATCAGATCACACACACATATCACCTTATTCCCACATTAGCATGCATTTTTTTTTTTCACATTTCTCTCATGGAAAAATTCATATTTCACTATATAGTTTCCCAAACGACTTGAAAATTTAACCACATGCTGATCTCAGGTTTATGATTCCACATGAAACTTTTCAGATTTTTTTGACTCAAAATGAAATTACAGAAAATTTACCATCGATTTCACATTATTATTCATAATGCAAATTAACATGGAGTTGAACATAATTGCAAATTTAACAATTCACTGTCTGCACCCTAGCATGCACAGGGTCACAGAATTTATTTCCGAATTTATCGAGAACACGCAATTTACTAGAATTTAACATGACCTACGCATGATTTCTATTTCCCAAAATAGAAATTTCAATAACCATACAAGCATGGGGAAAAATGTCAGAAACTCAGAGCACAGATAGGATCATGCGTATATGGTCTAACAAATTTGGGCAACAAAACTTTGCCACAGATCATTAGGATCATGGTGAATACACATTGCCATTCTTTTCGCATACACATTAGATAGACGAATAAACTCAACCACCCACAAAATAAATGTACATTCATTCTCCCATTCATCACATTAGCTAGTATACATAGCATATAAGAGTTACATTATATCCTCATCACAAAACACGTCGAAATTAATCATATAGAAGGGCAGAATAGTTCACTGTTATGTCCAGATGAACTTGGCGGCGGTCTCTAGCCGTTCCAGGAGTGGACGGCAAGATCGCTGGACGCACACCATGGATCTCGGCGTCAAGGGCATTGACGCCAAGTTCTTGTCTGTGTAGAAGCACAGACCGAACTCCAAAAATCAAGAAGAATGGGGGATCTAGGACACGAGGGAAAATATGTAAAAATCACAAAACCCTAATAGACACCTACATGGACGATAGGGGTAAGTTACTTGCCTCTGAAAAATACTCCAAAGGGATCTAAAATGGCGGTGAAGCTCTCCTTGGGCAGTCCCAAGAAGCCTCCAAAGACACCTTCCTCCGAGTTCTTGACTGATGTAGACACCAAAGCAAGATCGGGGAAGCCTTCCCTGATGCTCCAGCTATCTCCCAGTCGTTGTAGATGGCCGGATGAAGCTCCAAATTCCCGGATCTAGGCTTGCAAAGTCAGGTCTTTCTCACAGAACTAGGGTTTGTCTTCTTCTCTTTGCAAAGAGCCAAGAGAGGGCTGAGGGTTGCAAGAATATAGAGGAGGGGAAACTCTCCTCTCACGCAGGTCGGACAAGAGGGCTTTCAGACCGTTGGAGACAGCTCCCCAATGGTTGGGGTAGCTTGTTCCCGGAATTTCTGGCTCTGCAACGCATGCAGGTCAGAGAAAATTAACGTCCACATCGCTGGACGCTGGGATTAGTGTTGGAGTCCATATGGTTGACACCTACACAACACAAACGTCCATTGATATTGACACCAAGCTGGCCTTCGGCCAGAACTCTAAAACATGCAGAAACCATGCACATCTTATACCTATATATGTGCCATATGTATACGTTATCATGTACACACTACCATCATACCATTCATACATTATTTACAACTAATTATACACATGCATACATAAGTATACCAACTAGTACTTACGTAAATATTTACATACGTACATACACAACATGAATTATTTTTATGCAATACAATAATGCAACAAAATTCGAGGGCCTTACACCCTCTCCCCCTTAAAAGAAACTTCGTCCTCGAAGTTAGAACGACACTACTCAAACAAAAGGGATACTTTTTCTTCATCGCATCCTCAAGCTCCCAAGTAGCCTCCTCTCGTGAGTAGTTCCGCCAGAGAACTTTCACCGACGCAATACTCTTGTTCCGAAGATGCTGAACCTTCCGATCAAGAATAGCTACTGGTTGCTCGACATACGATAGATCTGGCTGAATCTCCACTAGCTCATGACTAATCACATGAGACGGATCTCGGACATACTTCCTGAGCATCGAAACGTGGAAAACGGGATGAACACTAGCCAAAGATGGGGGTAATGCTAGCTCATATGCCACGCTGCCCAATCGTCTGAGAATCTCATATGGGCCAATGAACCTAGGGCTCAACTTACTATGCCTGCCAAATCTGACGACACCTCGAGTAGGCGATATCTTCAAGAAGACATGATCACCTACCTCGAACTCAAGATCCTTCCTCCTGTTGTCGGCATAGCTCTTCTGCCTATCCTGAGCCGCAACAAGCCTCTTTCTGATAAGCTGGATCTTATCCGAAGTCTCCTGAACTAACTCCGGACCGATCAGCTGCCTATCACCGGTCTCTCCCAACATAAAGGAGATCTGCAGGGCCTACCATACAACGCCTCAAATGGAGCCATACCAATACTCGCATGAAAGCTGTTGTTGTATGCGAACTCCACAAGAGGTAAATGGCGCTCCCAATCATCCTTCCAATCCAGAACACACACTCTCAACATATCCTCGAGCGTCTGGATAGTCCTCTCGGACTGTCCATCAGTCTGGGGATGAAACGCCGAACTGAGCTTCAGCTCCGAACCTAAGCATTCTGAAGACCCTTCCACAGCCTCGAAGTAAATCTCGGATCTCAATCCGAAATGATCGACTTCGGCACACCATGCAATCGAATGACACTACTAACATACAATCTAGCTAAACTCTCTACTGACTGCTTCTTCTTCATAGGCAAGAAATGGGCAGTCTTCGAGAATCTATCTACAACTACCCAAATCGAGTCATTGCCCCTTCTAGATCGAGGCAAACCTGAAACAAAGTCCATAGTGACAGCTTCCCACTTCCACACTGGGATGTCCATCCTTTGCATAAGGCCGGATGGTCGCTGTCGCTCGGCCTTCACTTGTTGACACACCAAACACCTAGACACATAATCCGCTACATCCTTCTTCATGCCGGACCACCAAAATGATCTCTTCAGATCCTGATACATCTTAGTGTTACCCGGATGAATAGAGAATCGCGATCTATGAGCCTCCGCTAACACATGTTCACGGACATCTACTAAATTAGGGACACAAACACGGTTCTGAAATCTAATCACACCGTCCTCATCGCGAGCAATGCCTGCCTTGCCCACTAACTCTAAGAGTCTAGGGTCGGCTTCCTGTTGCTCGATCACCTCATCCAAAACCGAGGACCTAAGGGATAACTGAGCTACAAAAGCCTGGCATAGCGATGGCTCTAACTCAGCCAACGTGCAAGCCGCATCTTCCAACATCTTCCAATCCTGCTGGAGAGATGGCCTCCTTGTACTCAGAGCATCCGCTACGACATTCGCCTTCCCAGGGTGATACTGAAGGTTGAAGTCATAGTCCTTCAAGAACTCAATCCATCTCCTCTACCTCAGGTTTAATTCCTTTTGGGAGAAAAGATACTTCAAGCTCTTGTGGTCGGTAAACACCTCAAATCTGACGCCATAAAGATAGTGCCTTCAGATCTTTAGGGCATGAACCACTGCTGCGAGCTCCAAGTCATGAGTCGGATAGTTCCTCTCATGCTCCTTCAACTGACGAGAAGCATAAGCCACTACCCTTTCCTGCTGCATTAGCACACAGCCTAAACCAATCCGAGACGCATCCGTGTAGATAGCAAAACCCTCTACACCGCTCGGTAAGACTAACACCGGGGCTGTCGTGAGCTTAGTCTTCAACAATTGAAAAATACTCTCACTCTTCTCGGACCAAACAAACTTCACTCCCTTTCTGGTAAGCTGAGTCAAAGGGGCGGCGATGGATGAAAATCCCTCAATAAATCGCCGATAGTAACCAGCTTAACCAATAAAACTACGAATCTCCGAAGGGGTCTTGGGAATCTCCCAATCCATAACTGCCTGGACCTTCGCTGGATCAACTGCAACACCAGCACCGGAGATAACATGCCCGAGGAAATGAACCTCGTTCAACCAAAAATCGCACTTGCTGAACTTAGCATACAGCTTGTGCTCACGAAGAACCTCTAACACTACCCTCAAATGCTGACGGTGTGTGGCCTCGTCCGGAGAGTAGAGCAACACATCATCAATAAACACTACAACAAAGCTATCTAAATAAGGCCTAAACACCCTGTTCATGAGATCCATGAACGCTGCAGGGGCGTTGGTCAATCCTAAAGAAGGACCAAAAACTCATAATGTCCATAACGGGTTCTAAACGCCGTCTTGGACACATCCTCACTCCGAATCCCCAACTGATGATAACCAGATCGCAGATCAATCATAGAAAAGACTGATGCATCCCGCAACTGGTCAAACAAATCATCAATACGAGGTAAGGGATACCTGTTCTTCACAGTCACTTGGTTCAGCTTTCTGTAGTCAATGCATAACCTAAGTGACCCGTCTTTCTTCTTGACGAATAATACAGGTGCGCCCCAAGGGGAAACACTAGGGCGAATAAATCCCTTATCAAACAACTCTTGCAATTGCTTCCTCAACTCGGCTAACTCCGCAGGTGCCATCCGATATGGAGCCTTCGAGATAGGAGAGGTGCCCGGAAGCAACTCTATGGTAAACTCTATCTCTCTATCCGGTGGCAATCCAGACAAGTCATCAGGAAAGACATCTGGAAAATCCTGCACTACCTCAATCTCCGCAAGAGTAGGTGACTCATCAGCCTCTGGCACTAACACCACGCTGGCAAGAAAAGCGTCACAACCCTTGTTTCACCATGCGCATCGCCTTCATGGCAGAGATGACTAACTTTCCAGCCAAGTTCCTTGGCAAGGGATGAGAGAACTCGTCCTCACCAGGAATGCGGAAAACAATCCTCTTCCGGCGACAATCCACTAACGCATAGTGCTCCTCTAGCCAATCCAGACCAAGAATAGCATCATAGTCCTTCATCTTTAGCAAGAAGAAACACCCATCTAGGATTCTATCCTCAATGCACACAGGTAACGACGGAATGCACTTCCTAGTCGATACCGTACCCGCAGGGGTGTACAGACAAAGGGACCTCTAAATCCTCAGACTCTATGCCTGACTCTAGGGCTAACTGCCTAGCGAACCGCTCGAAAATGAACGAGTGAGTAGCACCCGTATCAAACAAAACCCGAGCGTGCACACCTAAAAGCAAAACCGTACCTTCGGTGACATGCTCCGCCTACTCAGCGTCCTCACGAGCTAAAGCAAACACTCGAGCTGGGGCTCGAGGCCTTCCTGGTCTTCCTGTAGCTGGCGCTGCTGCCGCTACCACTGGGGCTGGCGCTCCACACTGAGCTCCCTGCTGAAGTCTTGGGCAATCCTTGATCTTGTGATCGCTGCTTCCGCACTTCAAGCACTTTCCCATAATCATCCAACACTCGGAACCACCATGTGTCCTCCCATAGTGGGGACACTCTTTCTTCACACCAGGGGAACGTACAGAAGGTACCTGAGAACTGCCGACTGCTACTGATCGCTGCTGTGTCGGGTACACCGCTTTCTTCTTGTCCTGCCGCTGGAACATGGCTGCAGGTCTCTTCTACGAAGCTTTCTTTTCTTCCAGGTATTGCTCCATCTCTCCCTCCTGCCTACAAGCAGCGCTGAGGGCCTCGTCCAACGTGCGGTGGTCAAATGCCACGAGTCTCGTCCGCAGTGATGGCTTGAGTCCCATCACGAACTTCTTTGTCTTTCTGCGCTCGTCTGTCACGATATGAGGTGCATATTTAGAGAGTTCAGAAAATCTTGCCTCATATTCCAACACGGTCATGGAGCCTTGAGCCAAAGAGAGGAACTCCTGCTCCATCCGATGTTGCACATGCTTGGGGACGAACTTGGCCCGAAAGAGCCTCACGAACTCGTCCCAAGCAACCTCAATAGCTCCATCCTCAAACCGGGTACGCAGCAATGAAGCCCACCAAACATCAGCTCTTTCCTGCAGTACACCGCTCATAAGCACCATCTAAACAAATCTAACTTAACAAAACATACAAGCATATAAACTAAAGCATACCTGTAGCATGTAGGTGGCTAATGTGACCTTATCCTCATCTGCACACCTGACGGCTCGAAAGATCTTTCTATCTCCCTCATCCAGCTTTCAGCCAACAATGGATCGCTCTCCCCCTTAAAAGAGGGTGGCAGCATCCTCTTGAATCTCTCCATGGTAGAAGGTCCACCATGGTCCTGAGCTGGTACTTGAGCCTGCTATAGTACACAGCAAGCATCAACATAATATTACATAATTAAATAAAACAGACTATTAATCATTTTATTAGTCTAACCTGAGCCTCTAACTGTGCATGGAGTGCTGCCTGGGTATGAGCCTGTATCTGCATGGCTTGTACCAGACCTTGCATGAATACTCCATAATCCACAGGCGGCTGTGGGGGAAGTACAGGACCTTGCGGTGTCGGGGCCTGCTGCTCCGCTCGCTCGTCACGTCTCGGCTCGTCCTCACGGGCCGGCGCTCCGCCACGCCTACCTCTCGAAGCCATGGCTGTAATAAATTTCAGCCACCATTAGCTAAGTTACTATGTTTTCTAACCATCTTCTTATCTATTTTTCATTCATTATTAATGTTTTCTACACAGCTGGACATACTTAGCATGCAATGAAGATGATGACTTATGTATATTCATATGCAATCTCAACCGGTAGCTCTGATACCAATCTCTGTAGCGACCCTCATTATATCGGTACGGTTATACCAACCCATGTCGATATAGTGAACGTTGCCATAGTGGGACAATTACCCAACAATAACATTCAGCTGAGATACACATAAATATAAGAGCAGAGTAGCGGAAGTAAAAGAACCACTGTCTTCATTTCATTCATCATCCACATTTAACATACATGATTCGATAACATTTAAGAACTAAAAGTCCACATAATTAACTTGCTGAAAATCAAATACATAATTGTCCATACTTAAACATTTCTTTCCATGATAGTGCTAATACAATGTTTCAATTACATACATTAAGTGCCAAAATGTCACAACTACGCTCCACCAACTAGCTACTCCCCGCGCTCGGAGTCGCTTTCCACGGTCTCTTCCAAAGGTATGTCACCTACTACACCTGTACGCCGAAGCAAGTAATGAGTCTAAAAGACTCAGCAAATAACTCTACACATACCATACATGTACATATCATAGCAGGTTTTACATACACATTTACAAGACACAACATATAGCATGCATGACATTGAAATTAACAACCTTATCTTGGAAATTCTACTAATGAACACATGATTCATGCTTTCAGATTTTCTAAATAAAAATCTCCTATCACATGCTCTCTAATCATTCCTACACATGGATGTTCTACTTACAATTAAACTAAAACATGAGAGCAATCTAGCGTGACTAGCTTACATACATGTAAGGAAACATTGCTAACATGGTTACCACTCATTCATACACATGCACATAACCATTTTACATGCTTTAAGCTTGCTGTTTTGATGTGGTTTAACACTTTACAATCTAACACATGAAAGCTATGTTCTCATTCAAACCACAACGTGAGAGCATACACACATGGAATAGTTTACACATACGTACGGATTGTCCTTAGCATGAATTCTACGCATTGTACACATATAGCACAAAAGCATAACCACATTTATGTTGCTGTTCTAACATGATTTCAGATCATCATATCATGGTTTCCAATTTCACATCCTCACATTTTTGGTTTCACATTTTTACACAATTTCTAATTCACATATTTCACACTTTACACATTTCACATTTACACATTGTTCACACTACACAATTTGCACATGATCACAATCACATTCACATTTTTCACTTTAGTGCCGTGACACATAGTCCAAACCACCATAAGAAGGACACATCATATCACATACACATAGACGCCACCTAGGCAACATAGTGACGACTCTTGGACTGCGCAGATCGGGAGAACAAGTCTCCACCCTAACCAGTGGTACTTGTCCACCTCCAGGATTTCATCCTAATGCCCTTAGGATCACAACACATTGAACCTTCTCAGGGGGACTTTTCCCTGATACGGTTCCACTGCCCTCTATGGAAGCAGTGTCACACTTGGCACAATTTACACATTTACCGATTTTTAACACATATCTTTACACATGTCACTTGCCTCTCATTCATTTTCTCACTCACACAAGGGCTCTGTTTTCCGAACATGATTCTACAGTTAACAGGGATCACATGTTCAGAATTTGCACAAATCAGATCACACACACATATCACCTTATTCCCACATTAGCATGCATTTTTCTTTTCACATTTCTCTCAAGGAAAATTCATATTTCACTATATAGTTGCCCAAACGACTTGAAAATTTAACCACATGCTGATCTCAGGTTTATGATTCCACATAAAAATTTTCAAATTTTTCTGACTCAAATGAAATTACAGAAAATTTACCATCGATTTCACATTATTATTCATAATGCAATTAACATGGAGTTGAACATAATTGCAAATTAACAATTCACTGTCTGCACCCTAGCATGCACAGGGTCACAGAATTTATTCCTGAATTTATCGAGCAACACGTAATTTACTGGAATTTAACATGACCTACGCATGATTTCTATTTCCCAAAACAGAAATTTCAATAACCATACAAGCATGGGGAAAAATGTCAGAAACTCAGAGCACAGATAGGATCATGCGTACATGGTCTAACAAATTTGGGCAACAAAACTTTGCAACGGATCATTAAGATCATGGTGAATACACATTGCCATTCTTTTCGCATACACATTAGATAGACGAATAAACTCAACCACCCACAAAATAAATGTACATTCATTCTCCCATTCATCACATTAGCTAGTATACATAGCATATAAGAGTTACATTATATCCTCATCGCAAAATACGTCGAAATTAATCATATAGAAGGGCAGAACAGTTCACTATTCTGTCCAGACGAACTTGGCGGCGGTCTCTGGCCGTTCCAGGAGTGGACGGCAAGATCGCTGGACGCACACCATGGATCTTGGCGTCAAGGGCATTGACGCCAAGTTCCTGTCTGTGCAGAAACACAGACCGAACTCCAAAAATCAAGAAGAATGGGGGATCTAGGACACGAGGAAAAATATGTAAAAATCACAAAACCCTACTAGACACCTACATGGACGATAGGGGTAAGTTACTTGTCTCTGAAAAATACTCAAAAGGGATCTAAAATGGCGGTGAAGCTCTCCTTGGGCAGTCCCAAGAAGCCTCCAAAGACACCTTCCTCCGGGTTCTTAACTGATGTAGACACCAAAGCAAGATCGGGGAAGCCTTCCCTGATGCTCCAGCTATCTCCCAGTCGTTGTAGATGGCCGGATGAAGCTCCAAATTCTCGGATCTAGGCTTGCAAAGTCAGGTCTTTGTCACAGAACTAGGGTTTGTCTTCTTCTCTTTGCAAAGAGCCAAGAGAGGGCTGAGGGTTGCAAGAAGGGCTTGTATATAGAGGAGGGGAAACTCTCCTCTCACGTAGGTCGGACAAGAGGGTTTTTAGACCGTTGGAGACAGCTCCCCAATGGTTGGGGTAGATTGTTCCCAGAATTTCTGGCTCTGCAACGCATGCAAGTTAGAGAAAATTAACGTCCACATCGCTGGACGCTGGGATTAGTGTTGGCGTCCATATGGTTGACGCCTACACAACACAAACGTCCATTGATATTGATGCTAAGCTGGCCTTCGGCCAGAACTCTAAAACATGCAGAAACCATGCACATCTTATACCTATATATGTGCCATATGTATACGTTATCATGTACACACTACCATCATACTATTCATACATTATTTACAACTAATTATACACATGCATACATAAGTATACCAACTAGTACTTACGTAAATATTTACATACGTACATACACAACATGAATTATTTTTATGCAATACAATAATGCAACAAAATTCGAGGGCCTTACATCTTCTCTACTAGAAGAGGGATCGCTCCAGTTGATACAACAGGTCTTCTCTTCACACCTTCTCTTCACACCCGAAGAGGAATGCTCACAGAAAAGAATTGAAAGAGGAAGGACCCAAGACCAAGCTTATAATCACTGCTTGATCTGAGGCAAAGTCTGAGAGACACAGGATTATCACAAATGGATTTTCTCTCAGATCAACCCAGGCTCTCAAAGGTAATGTAGTATTCTACAGAGAGCAAGTAGCTACATAAAGTAGGAATGGATGAGCTGGCTCTTGTTTTTCTATAGGTGACTATGGTGTTCAAGCTTCTCAAAGGTTGAAAGAGTTGTGTTGTGCTTAGAGTCACCAGTCTTCTTTTATCTTCTTTGAAATATTTTGACCGTTGAAGTATCCGTTGAAATAACCGTTGTCTCATATCTTCATGCACGTTGGAGTGTCTAGTTCGAAGGAAAGAGCAAGTGAGCATGCAGCCATTAATGCTCAGATAGACAAACATACTCAAGAAAAGATTGTCTGAATCTTCTATCCTCTTGTCAGGTTGACAAGTCCATCTTTTAGACGTGTGTTTCCACCGGAAACCCTGCACACAATAAATGCTGACACCTAGACAACTTATCATTGTCTAAACTGTCAGTCAACATTAGTAGTTGTGCTGTATGAAGATACACCAGAAGGGAAATGCCATTCTACCATTGTGACTTTGAGTGTTATAGGCATGATAGGTAAAAGATATATCATGTAGAGATATGTACTGTCATAATAAATGTTAGACAATATGGGATACAACATGCTTTCGCGGGAAAACTTGAGATCCACAAAGATTTGAAATTTATTTGAATATCATGTGGAATGGAACTAAAGAACGTTTAAAGAAGATTTAAATGAGAATGTTTGACCGCTATCAAAAGTATAATGATTAATGGTGTTTAGACAGGCTGTAACCAGAGAGAGTAGATGTTGATGTTAAATCAATGATATAATCATAAGTCAAGTGAGAATGTAATCCATGTTGAAATCAAGTCGATTTGAGCATAATCCATGTATAAATGAAATCGATGTTTTGTACAAAGTCTTTATTTAATTGAAATCGATGTGTAACTGAAATCGTTGTTCAAGTAAAATCGTTGTTTCACAAGAAGTCGTTGTAGAGATGAAATCGTTGTAACAATAACCAAATCGTTGTAGCGACCAAGTCGTTGTTTAAGTGAAACAAAATTGATGTAGCGACCAAGTCGTTATAGCAATAACCAAATCGTTATGGCGACTAAATCATTGTAGCGACCAAGTCATTGTAGCAATAACCAAATCGTTGTAGCGACCAAGTTGTTGTTTAAATGAAACAGAATCAATGCAGCGACCAAGTCGTTGTAGCAATAACCAAATCGTTATGGCGACCAAATCATTGTAGCGACCAAGTCGTTGTTTAAGTGACTTATGAAATCGTTGTAGTGATCAAATCGTTGTTTCTATGAAGTCGTTGTTTAAGTGACTTATGAAATCATTGTAGTGATCAAATCATTGTTTCTATGAAGTCGTTGTTTAAGTGACTTATGAAATCGTTGTGGGGATGAAATCGATGTTCTTCTAAATAAATTGTTGTTCTATCAAAGGAGTCGATGTGTACTTAGACAAAACATATGCATTGAACTTCAAATAGTAGTGTGTGTAGACAACTTACAGATTTTGCTTGAATTATTTCCTGTGGATAAACTTGAATTATTTCCTGTGGATAAACTTTAGAAAATGTTGTTAGAAAATACTTTTCAAGGTTTTGTTAATCACCAAAAATACATATATAATTAATAATAATTTTTATGGAGATGGACTGATCATCAGGCCCCCCTTAGGTGAGAGGTCATTTGGGTCTTTTAATGGGCCTCTTAAAGGGTTGGCCCAGCTTCAGTGAGGCCTAGTAGATTTTTGGGTTGTCCAAAAATGCCCCCCACCCAGGGGTGGTGCAAGTGAGGGTCGAGCGGCGCAACGCCCGTGGGTGAACTCGTACGACGTCAACTGAGTCACATTTGCAATTGGTACATATGGGCTCGTTAGCACAGATGGTCATTGACTTGTTGCCGTACTGACAACCTCGCAGTCTATCATCCTGTTAACAGTCTCTTAGTTTTGTCTCTTAACATTGTGTGTATGTTATCGTGCTTAAATCGAGATGGTTGACGTCGATGCGAATTGGCAGCCCCCTAGCTTGCTCGCGCGATAAATAGACTCTGATAGTCAATCAGCAGATCTAGGGAGTCAGCAAACTCTTCATTCAGTAGCGCCTTGAGTGGACAGACTGCCTGAGTCGGCAGACCTTCTATTTGATGTCCTAGGGACTCAATAGGACTCATGAGTCGGCGATCGTTATGATTCGGTGGCCGTCCTCTTCAACAACTTGACGACTCGGCAGTCGCGTGAGTCCGCGGAACCGCAAGTTTAGCGGGCATGGCAATTCGGCAACCATCCCCCCTTGCTGACGTTACGACTTGTCAGCTTCATGAGTTGGCGGAACTGCAAGTCGATAGGGCCGCGGCTTGGCCTTAGTTGGTGGGACATGCTAGTCAACGACCGTCTCGAGTTGATAGTCATCCTTGCTGGCTCTATGACTCTGCGGCCTCATGAGTCGGTAGATCTTCCCTTTGTAGGCATTGTGATTTGACAGGGCTAGCGAGTTAGCAGCACTGCGAACCAGCATCCCTCCTTCCTGCTGGCTCTAAGAGTCGACAACCTCGTGATTCGATGAAGAAACCCAATTGGGCAATGAAGACCATTGAACTAACAAGTTACTTGAGAGCCTGTGGCCTTCATGAGTCGGCCAACCATTGTGTCAATTGGATTGTGTTGGCTCATTGCATAAGTTGGTGGGACATGCTGGCTTACTGTGTTGAGTCTACGACCCCTTATAGACTCAGTGAGTGGCCTTGTTGTGAACATGCGTGAACCATTGGGATTTCCTTTCTTCTAAACTGTTTTGCTGACAAATGGACTAGAAGCGCAACAATCTGAGTGCGCAATCGTACTGAGGCTTTGCAGGAGGAAGTAGACCACCTCTCACAATATTGACAATTATCAGTGTTGCTTTGTTTTGCTAATGGACTAATAAGCCCTTGTCTTCCTTTTTGACTTTTTTTATGTTCGTGCATCGATAGATTCTATCTACCAAGACACATCATCTGTCAACGCCTGCTTCATTGGTTGTTGACCGACTCTATCAGAAATTTCCTTCCGGAGACTTAAAATTTGTTAGAATCCACTTCGTATATAACGAAGTTTCACTTGTCCCATATGAGGTAGAGCTCCAACTGGTATGAAGATAAATTTAACTAGCACGAAGATGAGCTTTGGCTGGCATGAATACATGCTTTGGTTGGCACTGGCATGAAGACAAGCTTCGACTGGTATGAAGACGAGTCTCGGATGGCATTGACATGAAGGCGAGCTTCGACTAGCGAGTACCACTTTTGTCAGGATTTCCTTTCTAGAGACTTGAAGCCTGCTTGTCTTTGGCATCTATCTTTGATTTTATTATCTCCTTATCAAATTGAGCGCCCTTTCGGGTTTTCACTCAACTTGACCCCCTCTTGCTTTAGCCTACGCACCCTTTCGGGTTTTCACGTAGCGGGGTACCCAATTTTGCCCATGGCGCCCTTTCGGTTTTTGTCATGACCGGGTTTTAGCTCTTTTTACCCTTGTCGAGGGGAAACCTAGACAAGTCCAGCAAGGCACCTCTATTTTAAGCCTCTTTTCTTTTTTTGTTTTTTTGTAAACATATATATATATATATATATATATATATATATATATTATAAAAAGAAGTTCATGAGTGAAATATAACTCAACCACCAATCATACCATGATATTGGTAGATGATGTGAGGTTATTTGGGTAGATTGCGAAATGATAACCTAGAAAACCGATGCACTAACTTCAACAAGGGTTCTAAAGGTAACATCTATTGGTCAGCCAAGGCAAGAAGTCAAGGTTGGGGTTTATTTGGAGTTTTGAAAAGGCAGTGGTTATCTAAACCTAGGGTCCTACTTGGCGAGAGCAAGTATATATAAGCGTGAGGCGTGGATGGCAGGAGACAATCTGTCTAAGTATTGAGAGTTTTTCTTTTGACCAGAGAGTGCATAGCTGGATTCAGAGAATGTATAGCAAAAAGAGGATTTCTTGAAAGAGCAGAGATGGAACTCCCCCTTCTTGCCATTTGACATTTTGACTTCATTCATTTTCATTTTTTTTTACCACATTACTGATGCAAGCGCCCTTTCGGGTTTTCACCGGAGTCAGCCCCTTCTTGCTTTTGCCTACGCGCCCTTTCGGGTTTTCACGTAGCAGGGTTCCCAATTTTGCCTACGACACCCTTTCGGGTTTTCATCGTGGCCGGGTTTTTCTTGTCCTTTTTACCCCTACTTGGCAGTGAAACCAGAGTAGGTCCGACGGGCATCTCTATTTTGAACCATTTTTTTTCATCATTTTTTTAATATAGAAATGTCACAATATATGAACTGCGAGCATACATTCAATAGTGTACCCTCAGAATTCTTGAACATGAAAGACTGGAGGGTGTATGTCTTCGAGGTAATGTCGAATTTAGTTCCATGAGTTGTTGAATCCTCTCAACGTTGAAGCATAATGACGACATCTCGAACCATCGACGAATGTGAAGGTGGCTCCACCATATTGTCTCGGGGGATCTCGAGCACAGAATGTCAAAGCTCAATGTTAAATCCCCGGACCGCCGCAAAAAAGGATGCGATAATTTATAGTTCCTCCAAGATAATCTAGTTATGTAAACATCAGACATGTCAACCCGATTTTAACTCTTAAATCCTCGGAGATCTGAGGTGGCAATTGCCCCACGGACTAAGATTGGACTACAGTGCTTATCTTGTAGTTGCAGCTCCTCGGAGATGGATGTTTATATCCTTGGAGACCTCAGACGTGGTACTAATCCTACGAATTGAGGCTGTACTACGGTATTTATCCCAAAGTTGTAGCTCCTTGAGGATGAATTCTTATATCCTTGGAGACCTCATACATGGTACTAATCCCACGAACTGAGGTTGGACTACGGTATTTATCCCGTAGTTGTAGCTCCTTGAAGATGAATTCTTATATCCTCGGAGACCACAGGCGCGGTACTAATCCCACGAACTGAGGCTCGACTATGGTATTTATCCTGTAGTTGCTGCTCCTTAAAGATGGATTCTTATATCCTCAGAGACCTCGAGCGGAGTACTAATCCCACGAACTGAGGCTGGACTGCGGTATTTATCCCGTAGTTGCAGCTCCTTGAAGATTATTATTTTTTATATCTCTGGAGACCCCAGATGTAACGCCCCCAATTTGTCTTTTATTAAAAATGAGAATTTGGGAAGACTACAGTGACGGATCCATAAGCATACACACAGAGTGAGAGTTTACAAACTTCTAAATTACCAGACATTTATATTGTCTCAACCATCACGTACAGTACATGCTATTTTATACAAAAAAAAACATTGTAGCGATGAAAATCTATTTTTCCTCCTGGGTTGGTTCTGGACTTTCTTTTAGGTTTCTTGAAAAATAAACACACACACACACACACACACATATATATATATATATATAATGAGTCAAAGACTATATATAATTTTTATTCTTAGGCTTAATGTGCGTAATAATTGTATTTGAAATAAAGTAGAAAGAAATTGAAGACATCTAATAGTAAGTAATTGAGTCAGACAACATAAACTAAAGTTTAGGTAGTGATAATTTAAAATTACTTATTATTATTATATTTTAAAGGTTTACTTACACAATTTGTTTTGGACATGCATCGCAAACCACCATTGAGGCCCAAAACATGCATATATTCATCTGGTGCTTGGGCAATGGTACCAAGTCTTGGCAATGCACAATACCGGAGGACGGATCCCCACATAACTTCATCCAAGTCGGATGATACATTTGGATTTCAAAGAAAACTCGTTGCCCTCGAGCCCAAAATGACTTCATGTGGGCACCCCAAAAATTCCACTGGGCCTTTTCCATGGCTGGCCCAACTCCTAAAAATACCCCACAAAACAAAAAAGGAAGCCCCTTCAAATGACCACCCATCTAAAAAGCCCAAAAGCCCATTATCCAAAGGGCCCATATCTCCCATGCAAAGAGGTGAGGTTAAAAAACCTCAACACCTCCCCACTACTACCCAAAAAGCTACCCAAAAATGGGCACAAAAGGTGTGTTGCGTACATGGGCTTGAGGGGGCCTTTTTGGGAGGTCTTTTAGAAGCCCTTTGGAAGGGAAAAGGAGGGCCTGCGTATAGGAGAAGGAGGAGGAGGCTTTAAAAAAAAAAGAGAAGAAAAAGGCTTGGAAAAATGGAGGAGTTCTTCTCACACAAAGAAGCTGCTGCTGGTGCTGCATTTTTGGGCTCCCGTGAAGGCCTCTGCAGCAGAAAAGAGCAAGAGGAAGAGAAGAAGAGATCAAGAGGAAAAGAGAAGAGAAAAGGAAGAGAGAAGAGAGAGAGAGATCCACCCTCCCCTAGTCTTGTCTTTTCATTGGAAAGGAAGAGAGAAGAGAGGATGAGTGGGGGGGGGGGGGATCCAAGGCTTTCCCCCTCTTTTTTTTTTTAAGCTTTTGCACTTCTCTCTCCCTTCCTCAAGAGTTGTCTTGTCTATGTACTCTCTTCTTCCCCATGATGTGAGCATTCCCCCTTTGCATTTAATGCACCCCTCTCTTCCATCATGCATCTCTATGTGTGTTTGGTTTAAAGTTCCTTTTTTTATTTGAATGGGATGAGAGGTTACAGGATGGGGGAACCACTCCTTGTGGAGTGATGTGTCTCTCCTCCCAACACCATGCAAAAGACCACAAACCCCATACCTCAATAAATGAGGCTTGGGAGTTGTGGAGCTCCCCTCTCCCATGTGCCTTTGCATTGCTCCATGGTTAGAGCCCATTAGGCCTTGCGTAAATCCTCTTTGAGGCATGTTTTCCCACTATTTTTACCTTTGCAATAGGTGTTTTTATCACTGTTTGAACAGAAGTTTTCATGAGCATTTTGGTTTTGGGGATATCCCCCTTTGCTAGCAAGTGGGTTGAGCAACCAATGCTCATGCCCAAAGCTTAGCACCCAATGTCAATAGCCCATTAAGCCCTGGTTCCAGCCCATTATTGCCCCATTCCCATGGACTTGCCCAGCTTGAATAGTGCTAGTTTGCTGCCCACAAGGAAGGGATGTCTGCTGCCGATTCGCTGGTCTGGAGACAGTCCTGCTGATTCGGCCAGCCTAGAGAAGCCTACCGATTCAGTCTGGCAGCAACCTGCCCCTGGCCGATTCACATGAGCAGAGTCATGTGCTATGTGGTTTCAGACAAGAAAAGAGATAATAGACCAATGAGAAATCCATCTAAACCCCGGGTTAGACAATGTGATGTCTATGCCCGGGCATATGGGTTTACATATGCTCCATTCGCCGCTCAGATTCTTGCATGGTCACGGCATTACCCGATCTCCTCGTAGGCATGCCTCAGGGATCGGCGTCGTGTGCCATCTGGGTTATGTCGTCTTTCGGCATACACCCTATCTTTTGGTGTCGTCTCCATTATGGTGGATGGGTACCGCGTTCTCCCCCCGTCAACCAAGATAAGGGGAGATGCTGTCGGATTTTCCCCGTGCATGTCGAATCGGCAAGAGACCTTTTAAAAGAAATCTCCAAAGTTTGATCAAATCAATAGCATTTCAGCAGGGTGCTGATTCAGTCTTGATTGCCGATTCAGTCTTGATCGCCGATTCAGTTAAACTTGGCCGATTCAATCACATCCTTTAGATTTAGTCTTGATCGCCGATTTGATTATGCCTTGCTGATTCGGTCATATCCTGCCAATTCACTATCTATCTTGCTGCTTGCATGTCTTGCCGAATCGAATGTCACCACGCTGCCGATTGGCCACCCAATGACCAAGCAACGCCAAATCACGAATAGAACCATGACTTGCATGCCTCAAAAGAACAAAAGAGCAAATTGAAATTATTCAATGATAAAAATAAATAAATAAAAGGGCAAATAGATCATCTCATGTTTTACATGTCTCAAATAGAAAAAAAGGGCAAATTGAAACCATTTCATGATAAAAAGAAACAAATGAATAAATAGACGAAGAAATCTAATAATTGACAAGTAAAAGATCAAATAACATTGAATAGACATCTTGTTCTGTAACACTTCAACCTAAATTTAAGTTGCATCCCATACTTTCATCGGATGTCTCCGCTTTAGGCCACAAGACTTTCTAATCTGGCGATTAATCAAGGGTTTTCCCTCTTAGAAGGATGTAATTAACGTCATTGCGCTTAGGCAACGATGGGATTTTGGTCCAGGACCCGACACCCATTTTCGTTTGATGAAGTCAAATGGCGCACACAATAGACCTAAAGCCCTTCGACTCTCGGAGGCAGTACACTCTTGTTGTCACCTCAGTGACTGGCACGCCTACGCTATGCGATTGCCGATTCATCTTTCATCGCCATCGCTCAAGGAGCACTCGACGGGATTTGAATTTGCAATGTGCATCTAAGAGAACATGAGAAAACATGATAAAAAGAACATAAAGATTTTAATAATCTTTATTTAAAAAAAATCTATTTCCACAGCGTGGCACGCCCGATGTGACCGAACTTCCCTTCATCTCTTCGCTAAAATAGAAAGCCTTGTGGCCTTCATACCCCATACTGACTGCTAGTTTGAACTGACTTGCAGGTGACTAACAGACCCATGGCTGAAGTGCGTTTTGGACTGCAAATTGTTCGGGACCACACCCGGTATGGCTATCTTGCTGTGCCGACTCGCTTTGGAGATTTACCTCCGGTGGTCGAATTCTCCAACTTCTTGGGGGTGGCCTTCGTCCAAGTGCTGCACAAAAACACTGATGAGATAGCTGAAGAGACACCCAAGATAGTCAGCTGCCAAGTGCATCATATGGACCGTGGCAATGGAAGAATCGACAAGGGACCCAGGGGGCATCAAGCTAGTGCTGGGAAGGCTACAACTATCACTTCCAGCAAGGCACGTATCTCTGGCTCTGGAAAGAGCATGCTAGTCGGCAACATTAGAATTCATCTACAGAGCGGCCATGTTGTGATAGAACAAAATCAAGTGGTGCCAACTATTCTAACAAGAAATTCCTTCCAAGCATTAGAGGAAAAGAAAAAAATGTACAACACTTCCAAAAGCAAATTGGCCCCAAAGCCAATCAAATTAAAACTAATTTGGGTGCCTAAGAAGACCCAGACCCTTTTACCAAGAAAGCAACAACATGACAAAGACAATGAAACAAATGCAAAAAAAAATAGATGTTGATCAACTAGCTCTAGCACCTCCCGTGCCAGTGTTCAAATCTTATGCATGGCAAGGGACTATTTTCTGCTACATTGCATACCACAATAAGGCAGCCAATCTGGAACGTTTGGCTCATATGCCCCTGCTGCAAAGGAGGAATCCATTATCTGTCCCTTCATTTATACAAGCAGTTAATGAGGATAACTTGACTGTGTCCAGTCATTTCTATGATCTGGAAAAACCTTCCCTTGAAACGACGCAAGGTGGTCTATCATGTGTGAAGATAGAAATGAAAATGAGAAGGAAAAAGGAAGAGGAAAAGATAGCGACAAAGGAAAAGAATATGAGAAAGGAATAGAAGAGAAAAATCGAAAGAAAATGAGAAAATGCAAAGAAAAGAAAGAGAAAAAATATTTGAAAAGAAAAAAGAAAAAGAAAGAGAAAGAGGAAATTACCGTGAGCCACTGTCTCAGGAAAATAATGCGTTGCGCATTCTCCCCTGTTATATGGCTAGCATGGTTAGCCGATGTAGGGTTCCCCCTGAAGAAGAAGGGGAACCACCCAAATTCACTGAAGAGCTAGATTCTCTTGCCAGAAGGAGAAGGACTGACAGTAAGACTCCAGTAGTCAGAAGAGCGACTGCAACGATAATGATATTTGAGGAAGATAGCAAGTTGCCACCTGTCTCCTTGAAAGAGACTTCGGTTAGGGCAGCAACCAACATCCCTACCATGTCTGTGCATGATCCTACTGCGATCGTCTTGTTACAGAAATGCCAATAGGAAATTGAAATGTTGAGACAACAGATTCAAGAAAGAGATGAATATATCATTGCATTAAAAGGAAAAGAGAGCGCAGTCAAAGCATTGCAAGGTAGCATCAGCTCGCCCCAAATTCTACCAACAATGACACAACTGATGTCAAGCCACACTGGGGGCATTTCACCCCTGAATCCATGTCAAGAGACTTCAAAATAGTCAACATGTCAAGAGCTTCCACAAGCTAAAGGGTTAACACTACAGTTGGCCCACAATCGCTTGAGTTTAACAGATCCATCATTGATGAGCAACTTGATGAAGTTAACAGAAACATGTGATAGTACTGCTACTACACTTAATACTCGCCAAGCTCCATACCCCATATGCCATGATATGCACTATGTCGATGCAATGGGGCGTTTGACTCTAGATGCGCCTTGTCAGATGACGCCTCGTGCATCCTTGTCGAGCAAACATTCACATCCAAATCTCCTGGCAGTATCTATGGCAGACCGGCTAGACAAACATAGGAACTTTGAAGATGACAAGACAAATAATATTGTGGCAGAAATTGAAGCATTTCTGGCAAGATACCCCAGTAGCTCATTTGTGGGACAAAGGGAGAAATTAGTTGATAAGAAGCTTGCCAGAAAGGAGGTACACACTGAAGATCTTAAGGCCTTTGAGCTGTCGAGAGATGCAAGTAAATCTACAACTGGACCCTCTTGTACCACGTCCAAAGGCTCAAGACGTATCATTCCTTTCCAGGATAAAGTTAAAAAACCCTATTCATTCCCCAGGAGAAGACAAAGGTACTGTTTGAATGGGCAACTGAATACAACAAAATTACACTACCGGTGCCCAAAAGACCTGAGCAAGTAGGAAAGAAGGATGATCCCCGGTACTATCTATACCATCAGATCCTAGGGAATCCTTTGGAAGACTGCTATATTTTCAAAGACATCATGGAGTCTTTGATCAAAAAGGGGGAATTGCAAATGGGCGAGTACAAGGTGGATCCGCCATGCCCACATGAAGCCCCAGCCCGGCAGGAAGCTCAGTAAAAAGCCATAAATGTAATTTCTCTATATCAACAGCTACCCCAAGAGATGCCAGAGGATAGGTCTGAAAGGATGCAGCCACCTAGGAGCGAGGTAGAATGCAAAGAAGCCAAAAGAACAGACAAAACTTTGCAGATATACACATGCTATATGACCATAGTCGATGGTCAACATGGGAATATGCCCCCTGAGCAAGATGAATTGTCAAGGCTCAATGAAGGGCCAGATCCTCCTGTCAGGAGGGAAGAAGTTAAGGGCAAAGCCCTGATAGTCTCAGTGGCCTAAGAAGAGGCATCCCATGTCAAATAGCTCCAGAGCAGCCCATAGCCTGCCAAGCAGCACATCAAGGACCCGCCACCATAACTTAGATGTAGTCGACTCCTCCTCATCCAGACATGGTCTGGACACCGATTATGAATAGACAAATGTTGGAACATATTATAGAAACAAAACTATCTGGAATGGACAAGTCTGATCAAGCCCTTTTTGAGATGTACCGGGTACCATACCCTGTGTGCCATGCTGCAAAGAGATTACCTCCTGGCATCAGCAAGCCACCCAAGTTGGAAAAGTTCAATGGGCAAGGATCACCAAAAGAACATGTTGCACATTATGTCAATGTAATGGGAGATTTGGCCGTGGATGAGTCATATTTGCTCAAATTCTTTGAGTCTTCCCTGACTGAACTGACTTTCGAATGGTATTCAAATTTACCAGTTGGGTCCATTATAGACTGGCCAGATATGCAATGGAAGTTCAACGAAACATTCTACTTTGCTGAAAGAGAAATCACACTGGTCGAGCTATATGCAACCAGGCAACAAGACAATGAATCGGCTCTGGACTATATCAAAAGGTGGAGAGATCTCAGCATGAGATGCAAACGACCACTACATCCAGAAGACGCCATTCAAATCTGCAAGTAGAACTTGAGCAGATATGTCCTAGAAAGGATGATTGACGTCGAGGTCAAATCCTTCGACCGACTAAATAAAGTTGTGGCCGAGATTGAACAATTCCTTTCCAAATATCCCCCTGCCTATGCATCAAGTCAGGGAAACAGATTGCTTGGAAAAAGGCCAACACCTAAAGATGTTCATACTGTGAACCTCAAAGCCTTTACATAACAAAAGAGTGAAGATGGCTCTCCTATTGTAAAACAAATGAAGCGAAATAAAAGGGGTTCATTACAAGAGAAGATGCAAAAGCCATACTCCTTTCCAAGAGATAAGACACATACCCTTTTTGAATAGGTGCGTCGACATAACAAAATCGTCCCACCCGAGCCTAGAAGGACAGAGGACATCAAAAAGAAAGATGATCCCTGGTTCTGCTTATATCATCAACTGTCGGGACATGTTACAGAGG
This sequence comes from Colocasia esculenta, assembly GCA_014218235.1. NCBI lineage: Eukaryota > Viridiplantae > Streptophyta > Magnoliopsida > Alismatales > Araceae > Colocasia > Colocasia esculenta. The sequence continues at coordinate 52,354,531 of CM024763.1, read as the reverse complement.
ACTGCTATGTCCTCAAAGACAAAATTGAAGTATTGATAAGAAAAGAAGAGCTACAAGTGGGAGAGTACAAAGTGGACCTGCCGCGCCCTTACGAGGCTCTAACGCAATAAAAACAAATACTGCAGCTTGCATTGGCCAACATGGGGTGTAGATGCAAGCTAGAAAAGTATAAGCGATTCAAGATGCTCGATGCACAGATGAAGCTCATTCCTCCCAGGGGAACTTCAAGATCTTCAGCTAGTAAATAAATAAGAGCTAGCTCGCTAAGAGTGAGTTATTCTGGGGCAGACGCCAGTCGGACGTGTAATGTCCATTCATGTAAATGCTCATTCAAAAAGAAATGATGACAAAAAAGGAAAAAAAGGAAAGAAAGCGTCTTGCTGAGGTCGTCACACCGACCACCCAGCATGAGACCTGATCATTGAGGCAGTTTCGATCGGCTCTTTTAGGGCCACCTGAGGTATTATCGTCGATGACGAGCAGCAAAAAAATAATAAATAGGCCAACCATACCGCTAGCCGGACTATGGCTCCGAGACAAATAATACCTCAACAAAATTACATATTTTATGCAGGGCGATGATATGAGCCCGTATGATCATATTGTACCGGGCTTTCACCGCTTATGTCTATATTCATACATGGGTTTTATTGCCGGATTTTGGGTGCATATTCTTTTTCTGGACCCCTAATAAAGTTGTTGAAGGATTTATCCTTATTCAACGTCATCTACATTTCACAAAAAAAAACTGGCAAATTGTCGATCATGTTTTCAAAACCCATGTTTTAAATCAACAAGCTTACCATTCATAATTTCAAAGAAACTCATATTTCAAGAGTAGCGGCTCGCCAACCATGTTTTCAAAAGTCATATTTTTAAAATTGGCAAGCTTGCCATTCATGATTTCAAAAGAACTCATATTTCAATAGTGGCGACTCGCCAACCATGTTTTCAAAAGTCATATTTTAAAATTGGCAAGCTTGCCATTCATGATTTCAAAAGAACTCCTATTTCAAGGGTGGCGACTCGCCAACCATATTTTCAAAAGTCATATTTTAAAATTGACAAGCTTGCCATTCATGATTTCAAAAGAACTCATATTTCAAAAGTGGCACCTCGCCAACCATGTTTTCAAAAGTCATATTTTAAAATTGGCAAGCTTGTCATTCATGATTTCAAAAGAAATCATATTTTAAAAAGTGGTGTCTCGCCAACCATGTTCTCAAAAGTCATATTTTAAAATTGGCAAGCTTGCCATTCATAATTTCAAAAGAACTCATATTTCAAAAGTGGCGACTCGCCAATCATATTTTCAAAAGTCATGTTTTTAAATCGGCAAGCTTGCCGCTCATGATTTCAAAAAATCATATTTCAAAAATGGCGTCTCGCCAATCATGCTTCAAAAGTCATATTTCAAAAGTGGCAATTTGCCGATCATATTTCAAAACTCATATTTCAAAAGCGGCAATTTGCCGATCATATTTCAAAACTCATCTTTCAAAAGCGACAATTTGCCAATCATATTTCAAAACTCATATTTCAAAAGCGGCAATTCGCCAATCATATTTCAAAATTCATATTTCAAAAGCGACAATTTTCCAGTCATATTTCAAAATTAATAGTTCACAAGTGACACTTTGCCAAAAATACTTAAAAAAAAACTCATATTTGTCAGTTGTGTTTTGAAACTCGTATTTCAAAACTCTAGCTCATAATTTCAAAATCAGGCTTCCATGCCTTCACTTTTTCAAACTGGGCCTCTATGCCCACAAATTTTAAAACCAGGCTTCCATGCCTTCATGTTTCCAAACTAGACCTCTGTGTCCACCAATTTCAAAATCGGGCTTTCACGCCCTCACGATTTCAAATCGGGCCTCTGTGCCCAACATTTCCAAAACATACTAAAAGGACATTTCAAGCAAAAGAACTTTACAAGACAAAGTAATCTCAAAGGAGCATCAACTGTGGGATAAGTTCCACAATCCATTCTCAGTTTGTGGAATATTTCCCACATCTGGGGTCTCCAGGGATTCAAAATTAAATTAATCTCAAAGGAGCAGCAACTGCGGGATAAGTGTCATAGTCCATTCTCAGTTTGTGGAACATTTCCCACATCTGGGGTCTCTAGGGATTCAAAATTAAATTAATCTCAAAGGAGTAGCAACTACGGAACAAGTGTCGTAGTCCATTCTCAGTTTGTGGAACATTTCCCACACCTGGGGTCTCCAAGGATTCAAAATCAAATTGATCTCAGAGGAGCAACAACTGTGGGATAAGTGCCGTAGTCCATTCTCAGTTTGGGGAACATTTCCCACATCTGGGGTCTCCAGAGATTCAAAATTAAATTAATCTCAAAGGAGCAGCAACTGCGGAATAAGTGGTGTGGTCAATTCTCAGTTGTGGAATATCTCCCACATCTGGGGTCTTTAGGGATACAAGATAAATTGATCTCAAAGGAGCAGCAACTGCGAGACAAATATTGCAGTCCATTCTCAGTTGTGGAATGTTTCCTACACTTGGGGTCTCCAAAGATATAAATCAAAATTGACCTCCTATAAATAGTCACTACGGGATAAGTACTGTAATCCAGCCTCTTTTTGTGGAATGTTTACCACATTTGAGGTCTCTAAAAGACATACATAAAAAAAAGGATGAAATGAATAGAAAATAATACAATAAAGTCAAGAAAAATGATCAATGGAAAAATGAAATGATTAAAAGAGAGGATGGAATGAAATTTTGTTGAAAAAAAAAGAGAAAAGAAAATAGAAGAAAGAAAAAAAAAGAAGAAAAAATAGAAGAAAATAAAAGAGAAAAAAGAAAGAAAATAAAAGAGAAAAAAGAAAGAAAAGAAAGAAAATAGAAAATTAATCATGAAAATGAACATGACAAAAGAAATGCACAAAACAAAAAAGAACATTTGATTTAAGAAGTCGGGCCTCTCTGCCCACGTGTTAGGCTCCCATACTCTAACTCTTAATCAATCTACCAGGAACTGCAACTGCAGGATAAGTACCGTAGTCCAACCTCAGATCGTGAAATGTCGCCACATCTGGGGTCTCTAAAGATATAAAAGAATTAATCTTCAAGGAGCTACAACTGCGGGATAAATACCGTAGTCCAACCTCAGTTCGTGGGATTAATACCGCGTCTGAGGTCTCCAAGGATATAAGAATCCATCTTTAAGGAGCTGCAACTACGGGACAAATACCGTAGTCCAGCCTCAGTTCGTGGGATCAGTGCCGCGTCTGAGGTCTCCGAGAATATAATAATTCATCTCAATGGAGTAGTAACTACGAAATAAGTGTCGTAGTCTATTCTCACTTTGTGGAATATATCCCACATCTGGGGTCTCCAGGGATACAAGACAAACCATTCCCCGAGGAGCAGCAACTACAAGACAAATACCATAGTCCAGCCTCAATTTGTGGTATCAATACCGCATCTGAGGTCTCCAAGGGAATAAACATCCATCTCCGAGGAGCTGCAACTACAAGATAAGCATTGTAGTTCGATCTCAGTCCGTGGGACAATTGCCACATGAGATCTCCGAGGATTTAAGAGTTAAAATCAGGTTGCCAGGTTCGATGTGTATATAACCAGATTATTTTGCAGGACCCGTATATTATCATATCCCTTTTTGTGGCAGTCCATGGGATTTAATATTGAGCTTTGACATTCCATGCCCAAGATCCCTCAAGTCAATATGGTGGAGCCACCTTCACATTGGTCGATGGTTCGAGATGGCGTCATTATGCTTCAACGTTAGGAGGATTCAACAACTCATGGAGCTAAATTCGACACTGCTTCGAAGATATACACCCTCTATGCTTTCATGTTCAAGATCTCTGAGGGTACACCATTGAATGTATACTCGCAGTGCATATCCTGTGACATTTCTGTATAAAAAAATGATGAAATGATAAAAAAAATGATGAACAAAAGGGTTAAAAATAGAGATGCCCGTCGGACCTACTATGGTTTCACTACCGAGTGGGGGTAAAAAGGACAAGAAAAATCTGACCACAGTGAAAACCTGAAAGGGCGTCGTGGGCAAAAATGGGAACCCTACTACGTGAAAACCCGAAAGGGCTCATAGGCAAAAGCAAGAAGGGGCTGACTCCGGTGAAAACCCGAAAGGGCACTTGGGTCAGTAATGTGATAAAAAAAATGAAAATGAATGAAGTCAAAATGTCAAAATGGCAAGAAGGGGGGAGTTCCCTTCCTGCTCTTTCAAGAGATCCCCTTTTTTGCTATACATTCTCTAAATCTAGCTATGCACTCTCTGGTCAAAAAAAAAAAAACCCCTCAACTTAGACAAGCTGTCTCTTGCCATCCACCTCACGTTTATATATACTTTCTCTCGCCAAGTAGGACCCTAGGTTTAGATAACCACTGTCTTTTCAAAACTCCAAATACCTTGACTTCTTGCCTTGGCTGACCAATAGATGTTACCTTTAAAACCCTTGTTGATGTTAGCACATAGGTTTTCTTGGTTATCATTTCACAATCTACCCAAATAAGCTCACACCATCTATCAACATCATGGTATGATTGGTGGTCAAGTTATATTTCACTCATAAATTTCTCTTTATAATATATATATGTATAAAAATACAAAAAGAGGCTTAAAAGAGGTGCCTCTTTGGACTTGTCTAGGTTCCCTTGGACAAGGGTAAAAAGATCTAGAACCCGGTCATGATGAAAACCCGAAAGGGAGCCATGGGCAAAAGTGGGTACCCCGCTACGTGAAAATCCGAAAGGGCGTGTAGGCAAAAGCAAGAGGGGGTCGAGTTGAGTGAAAACCCGAAAGGGCGCTCAATTCAATAATGTGAAAATAAAAAAAAGATCCAGGGATAGCTACCAAAGACAAGCAGGCTTCAAGTCTCTAGAAAGGAAATCCTGACAGAAGTGGCACTTGACGTCGTCTTCGTGCCAGCCAAAGCTCGTCTTCATGCTACTGAAAGCTTATCTTCGGAACAGTCAAAGTTTTATCTTCATCCCAGTCAGAGTCCTACCTCATCTGTGACGAATCACTTCGTCATACACAGAGTGGATTCTGACAAATTTTCAGTCTCTAGAAGGAAATCCCTGATAGAGTCAATCGATAACCAGAGAAGCAGGTGTCGACACATGGTGAACTTTAATTGAATCTGTCAACACCTCATGGAGCAGGTGCTGACAAATGGCTAAGTCGGTCGACACCCACAAAACCAGTTTTGTGAAAGAAATCTGTCGATACCCAGACGCAACAGAAGTAAAAAAAGGAAGACTAGAGCACATTAATCTAGCTATGAGCAAAGCGGCATTGATAAGGGCTACAAGATCTCTAAAGCGGTAGTTTGGTTATCACAATCGGTGACAACGACGTGGAAGCGGTCTACTTCCTCCTACTAACACCTCAATGCTACTCCATGCTTAGATTGTTGCGCATTCAATGTGACCAATCAGTAAGACGGTTCAGAAGAAAGGTAGCAGCAACGTCACTTACTGGGTCTAGAAGGAGTCGCAGACTCATACAATAAGCCAACATGTCCCGCAGACTTATACGGTGAGCCAACATAATTCAATTGATGCAGTTGGTGGTCGACTCATGAAGGCCACAGATCTCAAGTAAGCCATCAGTTCAATGATATTCATTGCCACATCTGTTCCCTTCATTGGCTCGCGGACCTTTCGACCGATTCGTCGGCTGTGCTAAATCGCGGCTACCACTTTGAGCCCCTCCGAATCGGGAGCTTCCTACTGATGCGTCAACTGCACCAAATTGAGCTTACCATTTTGTGCTCTGCCGACTCGCGAGAGCCCTGTGCCGAATCGCGGCCACCAACTTAGGCCAAGCTGTGGCCTGCTGACTCGCGGTTCCGCCAACTCATGAAGATGACAAGTCGTGACGTCAGTAAGGGGGGATGGCTGCCGAATCGCCATGCCCGCTAAACTCGCAATTCCGTCGACTCACACAACCGTCGAGTCGTCAAGTTGGCAAAGAGGACGGCCACCAAATCATAATGATCACTGACTTATGAGTCCTGTCAGTCCCCAAGACATCAAATAGAAGTCCTGCCGACTCAGGCAGTCTGGCCACTCAAGGCATCACTGAATGAAGAGTTTGTCGACTCCCTAAATCTGCTGATTGACTATCAGCGCCCATTTTATCGCGCGAGCAAGCCAGGGGGCTGTCGATTCGTATCAACGTCAACCGTCTTGATTAAAGGACGATTAGATACACACAATGTTAAGAGACAAAATCACAAGACCGTTAACAGGATGACAGTCTACGAGGCTGTCAGTATGGCAGCAAATCAAAGATCATCCAAAGATTCAGCCAATGTCGTATGACTTCACCCATGGGCGCTGCGCCGCTCGACCCTCGCTTACACCACCCCTGGTTGGGGGGCATTTGTGGGCACCCTAAAAATTCCACTGGGCCTTTTCCATGGCTGGCCCAACTCCTAAAAATACCCCATAAAATAGAAAAGGAAGCCCCTTCAAACGACCACCCATCTAAAAAGCCCAAAAGCCCATTATCCAAAGGGCCCAAATCTCCCATGCAAGGAGGTGAGGTTAAGAAACCTCAACACCTCCCCACTACTACCCAAAAAGCTACCCAAAAATGGGCACAAAAGGTGTGTTGCGTACAGGGGCTTGAAGGGGCCTTTTTAGGAGGTCTTCTAGAAGCCCTTTGGAAGGGAAAAGAAGGGCTTGCGTATAGGAGGAGGAGGAGGCTTTTAAAAAAAAAAGAGAAGAAAAAGGCTTGGAAAAAAGGAGGAGTTCTTCTCACGCAAGAAGCTGCTGCTGCTGCTGCATTTTTGGGCTTCCGTGAAGGCCTCTACAGTAGAAAAGAGCAAGAGGAAGAGAAGAAGAGATCAAGAGGAAAAGAGAAGAGAAAAGGAAGAGAGAAGAGAGAGATATCCACCCTCCCCTAGTCTTGTCTTTTCATTGGAAAGGAAGAGAGAAGAGAGGGTGAGTGGGGGGGTGCGCGATCCAAGGCTTTCCCCTCTTTTTTTTTTTAAAGCTTTTGCACTTCTCTCTCCCTTCCCCAAGAGTTGTCTTGTCTATGTACTCTCTTCTTCCCCGATGATGTGAACATTCCCCCTTTGCATTTAATGCATCCCCTCTCTTCCATCATGCATCTCTATGTGTGTTTGGTTTAAAGTTCCTTTTTTTATTTGAATGGGATGAGAGGTTACGGGATGGGGGAACCACTCCTTGTGGAGTGATGTGTCTATCCTCCCAACACCATGCAAAAGACCACAAACCCCATACCTCAATAAATGAGGCTTGGGAGTTGTGGAGCTCCCCTCTCCCATGTGCCTTTTGCATTGCTCCATGGTTAGAGCCCATTAGGCCTTGCGTAAATCCTCTTTGAGGCATGTTTTCCCACTGTTTTTACTTTTGCAATAGGTGTTTTTATCACTGTTTGAACATAAGTTTTCATGAGCATTTCGGTTTTGGGGATATCCCCCTTTGTTAGCAAGTGGGTTGAGCAACCAATGCTCATGCCCAAAGCTTAGCACCCAATGTCAATAGCCCATTAAGCCCTGGTTCCAGCCCATTATCGCCCCATTCCCATAGGCTTGCCCAGCTTGAACAGTGCTGGTTCGCTGCCCATAGGGAAGGGATGTCTGCTGTCGATTCGCTGGTCTGGAGATAGTCCTATTGATTCGGCTAGCCTGGAGAGCCTGCCGATTCAGTCTGGCAGCAACCTGCCCCTGGCCGATTCACATGAGCAAAGTCATGTGCTATGTGGTTTCAGCCAAGAAAAGAGATAATAGACCAATGAGAAATCCATCTAAACCCCGGGTTAGACAATGTGATGTCTATGCCCGAACATATGGGTTTACATATGCTCCATTCGCCGCTCGATTCTTGCGTGGTCACGGCATTACCCAATCTCTTCGTAGGCATGCCACGGGGATCGGCGTCGTGTGCCATCGGGGTTATGTCATCTTTCGGCATATGCTCTATCTTTTGGTGATGTCTCCATTATGGTGGATGGGTACCACGTTCTCCCCCCGTCAACCAAGATAAGGGGAGATGTTGCCGGATTTTCCCCGTGCATGTCGAATCGGCAAGAAACCTTTAAAAAGAAATCACCAAAGTTTGATCAAATCAATAGCATTTCAGCAGGGTGCCGATTCAGTCTTGATTGCCGATTCAGTCTTGATCACCGATTCGGTTACCCTTGACTGATTCAATCACATCCTGCCGATTCCGTCTTGATCGCTGATTCGATTATGCCTTGCCGATTCGGTCATATCCTTCCGATTAGCTATCTATCTTTCTGCTTGCATGTCTTGCCGAATTGAATGTGTCCACGCTGCCGATTGGCAGCCCAATGACCAAGCAGTGCCGAATCGCGAATAGAACCACGACTTGCATGCCTCAAAATAACAAAAGAGCAAATTGAAATTATTCAATGATAAAAAAAATAAATAAAAGAGCAAATAGATCATCTCATGTTTTACATGTCTCAAATAGAATAAAAGGGCAAATTGAAACCATTTCATGATAAAAAGAAACAAATGAGTAAACATACGAAGAAATCTAATAATTGACAAGTAAAAGATCAAATAACATTGAATAGACATCTTGTTCACTAACACTTCAGCCTAAATTTAAGTTGCATCCCGTACTTTCATCGGATGTCTCCACTTCAGGCCACAAGACTTTCTAATCTGGCGATTAATCAATGGTTTTCCCTCTCAGAGGGATGTAATTAGCGTCGTTGCGCTTAGGCAATGGCGGGATTTTGGTCCAGGACTCGACACCCATTTTCGTTTGACGAAGTCAAACGGCGCGCACAATAGACCTAATGTCCTTTGACTCTCGGAGGCAGAACACTCTTGTTGTCACATCGATGACTGGCACGCCCACGCTATGCGATTGCCGGTTCATCTTTCGTCGCCATCGCTCAAGTAGCACTTGATGGGATTTGCAATGTGCATCTAAGAGAACATGAGAAAACATGATAAAAGAACATAAAGATTTTAATAATCTTTATTTAAAAAATCCATTTCCGCACTTCACCCAAATGTATGCCTATAAGGGTTTCAGTCCACAAAATCCTCGGGGTGGCAATGTCCATGATATATTATACTCATTGTTTATAGATAACGTTTTTGAGTCTTAGTTAAAATAAATACTTATATCAGATAAATTGCAGGATAAAAGTCGAAAAAAAATTGGGGTAGAGTCTTATGGATGAAATACAAATCGAATAGCAAAAGAATTCAAATAAATAGATTTGGAGTGTCAAACTAAAATTTAACCGGATAATCATAGGGTAAAGTGGAATAGTTAGACAACAAAGCAAAATAATATAAATGATAAATTTAACAAAATAAATTAAAATAAAACAACCAAATAATAGAACATATTTATAGGTCCAACATATCATCTACCTACTTTTTTATATAAATTTTATACCAAAAATATTGACATAACCTCTTTCTCCTTCTTCTTCCTATCTTATTGGTACACTCTCTCTCTCTCTCTCCTTCTTCCTCACTTCTACTAGTAAGTTAACTTTCTCACTTTCATCTCTCTTCTCTCTCTCATTTAATGCTCCCATCCCTTCTCACTTCTGCTACGCAACTCCCATCTGTTCTCTTTTTTTTTTTTCTCATCTCTCTTCTGCCACTTTTCTTCCACCACCCCTCCTCTTTATATAACCCAGGAAATGAAGGTGATGATGGGGGGAAACGAAAGGGATAAGAACTACGGGGTGGATAAGGACTACGGGTGGATAAGGACCACGGGGTGGGGAAGAGATTGGATAAGGACTGCGACGGTTTCCCCTCCTCTTTATAATAATATTATTATTGTTTTTGCTAAGTTGTACATATGTACAACTTTATATTAAAAATATTCTACAAATAAAAAAAAACATAATATGCTTTCTTCACATTATTATTATTCTTATTTATTTATTTGTATCTTTATCTATCTCAAAATAAATTTGTTAAAAAGTGTGATCCTAACACCAGATGTGGCAAACTTTCACAATCTGAGGTTGGACTACGGTACTTATCCCACAGTTACAGCTTCTTTGAGATTAATTTGATTAAGAGTTCGAGTACAGGAGCCCAACACGTGGGCAGAGAGGCCCGACTTCTTAAATCAAATGTTCTCTTTTTTCTGTGCATTTCTTTTGTCCTGTTCATTTTCGTCATTAATCTTCTCTTTTTATTTTTTTTATTTCATCGTCTTTTTAATCATTTCATTTTTCCTTTCATTATTTTTATCCTTTCATTTTTTTTAAACTTTGTTTTGAATTTTTTTTATATCATCATCATTTCTTTGTTCATTTCATTTTTTTATGCATGTCCTTAAAAACCTCAAATGTGGTAAACATTCCATGAACTGAGACTGGACTACAGTACTTATCCCGCAGTTACTGCTTCTAGGACATTGATTTTGATTTATATCTTTTGGAGACCCTAGGTGTGGGAAATGTTCCACAACCTGAGAATGGACTACGGCACTTGTTCCGCAGTTGCTGCTCCTTTGAGATTAATTTGATTTGTATCTCTGGAGACTCCAGATGTGAGAGATATTTCACAAACTGAGAATGGACTACGACACTTATTCCGCAGTTGCTGCTCCTTTGAGATTGGTTTGTCTTGTATCCCTGGAGACCCCAGATGTAACGTCGCATGCTTTTCGGATCTTTATGGATCATGTGTGTATTGGTTGTGGTGGCTATTGTGAGGCCAGTGTGGTTTGGACGTGTGATGTGCGCAGGTTTGGTCCTGAAATAAGATAGGACCTGCTGCAGTTGACTAGGGGTTGACGGCCAGGTATGGACGTTGACTGGTTTGGCGTCCATCAAAGGTGACGCCAACCTTATGAACTTAACAGAAGGCTTTGTGGACGTCTATTGTGACGGTTCCCTAAACGACATTAGGGTTGACGCCAACCTGTGCGACCTACAGAATATAGGTCTACCCGAGGATAGTTTCCTCACCCTATTCTCCCTCTGCCTCGCCCTGTTTTCACGTCCCTTGCTTCCCCACTACTTCCAACAGTTGTAAAATGTTAGTTGGAGGATCGTGAACGTGAGGTGGTGACGAATCGACCAAGGAAACGCCGGAGCGAGGTGTAATTGCCGTAGGAGCTCGCGGAGGGTTGGTGCGAATCGGGAGAATTTAGGAGGTTTAAGCGTGTATTGAGGTAGGGAACGATCCCTTTAGTCTCTATAGGTTGTGATAGTGCAATTGGAAATCATGAATTCGTATGTTAATTGTGTTTTTGGGTAATGGTACTTCATGCGGGGTTAATGGGTGGTTTGATCAATTTTACAAAGGAAACATGTTATTTCGAGTTAACTAGGATTCATGCATGTTAGAGGAAGTGATTCCTCATGTTTTTCTATTGGTTTTAGGGCTGGGAATACCTGAGGTATCAGCCCAGGGTTTCTGTGAAGTTGATGGCCGAAGATCTTAGCGTCAACATCGATTGACGCAAGGTTCTTCAGCTGGGAGCTTAACGGCCATATACCTTGCCGTTTACATCCCATTGACGGCAGTCGATGTTGCCGCCAGCATGTTTTTATGAAAATGTTGTTATATCAGATATTTAACGATATCGAGCGGTGCAATGATAATTATGGTGCACCTAGTGCTCGTGATTTCTGAGACTAGCGTACTGGGTACGCAGTTGGCTGGTTCTTTACGTGTTTACGTGGTGTTCACATATAGTGGACTATTAGTGCATGCGGTTTACGTGAGTCTTCACGTGGTTTGTGTGACGTGCAAGTGGTTTTGTGTACGTGGCAAGTAGTACGACGCCTACCGTGGTTACCTCTCCAATTGGGTGCCCCAGGTTCTCTGTGAGCCAGGCTGTTAGCTCGGGGCTTTGTCCCGGTACTTGTGTTGTACCGTCGAGGTCTGTGTCGTCTGACCTGGACACCCTCACTCTTGTGTTTGAGTTGTACGTCCGGCTGAGGGAAAGACGACAGTGGGACAGTGACACTTGTGTTTATCTTTAGTCACTTGTAGCGCGCTCGTAGTTGGGAGTACGGACACCAGTAGTCGACACTGGTCCCCAGCTAGTCCTTTTCCAGTGCCTCACTCTAGAGGGCCCAGGCCAGGGTCTCTACAGGTGCCAGGCATGGGCCTGCGACCGTGTGGTCCGCAGGTGGTGGTGTTTAGTTGGTCTCCACAGTTGCTTGACTTTTTCACGTGGAGCGGCAGCTGGACATTTCGTCCGTGGCAGCGAGACTGAGAGGTAGACCTGTGTTAGCTTGTCCGAGTCAGTCTCTGGTGTCGCGAACCAGTTCACGTGGCTCGTGTGTGGCGGTCTCTACTCTAGCTCGTACTCTTGTACTGATTTACTGTTTAATTATTACAGTTGTTTTTCGTAGTCGGCAAACGGTGAGTACTTTTACAGCTTTCATATCCTGCTTAGCTGTTCTATAAATTATTGGTACTGTTTACTATTTTTGTACCTGTGTTTTTAGTTTGCTCGGCTTTAGGGGAGTTCCCTACTGAGCCAGTGACTAGCGAGGCTCACCCCTACCCCCACAGGTGAGAGCGAGGAGGACGTTTCTCGACCGTCGTCCAGTTCAGAGCCGCGTCGTAGCGGTGCAGGGTCAGTACCTCCAGCAATGTAGCCTCAGTGGTGTAGTGTAGTAGCAGCAGTGTAGTAGTGTAGTTGTAGTTGTTGTTTAGTCTTCAGTTGTACCTGTATAGCTCTTGTACCTACCTTCAGTTTTGTGGAAATATGGTATGTCCTTTGTGTTTACACAGACTGTGGTTTGGTATCCCTTGCGAGGCTTCGGCCCGTTCGCGGGAGGCGGACTCGAATCAAGTACGTTATTGGTTTAACAGGCTTGGTCGAGGTGTTCTGCCACAGTTTGTATCAGAGCAAGGTCCGTGTTAATATAAGGGAACTAGAAAGATGCATAGCCTTATTTCGGTCTTTGTACACTGCTGGTAGGGGCCCTGGTTTCTGATAATTTGTTGTTTTGATTTTGTTTGGTGTTTTGTTTATGTAGAAGTTTGAAATGGCTGATAGAAGAGATTGGGGTGGTGGAGGAGATGATCCAGAGGAGAGCACTTAGTGTATGATAGAGAGGATATGGGAGAGCCTCACTGATATCCAAAGGAGGATGGATCAGCAGGCGCCGGTACCACCGGTTGCAGTGCCACCTGGGGATGGAGAGACTGTACCTATAGTTCCAGTTCCGCCATCGCCAGGAGTAGAGGTGCCTTTTGTAGCACCCTTGCCACCACGACCACCAGTGTTATTAGCAGAGGAACCAGTGATGCAAGTTGAGAAATTTCTGAGATTGCAGCCGCCTACTTACTCAGGAGGGCCGAATCCAGATACAGCGGAACACTGGGTTCATGAGATTGAAAGAGTCTTTGCGACCATGAGATGTCCGGCAGCAGATAAAGTTGTGCTAGCTGCCTATCAGTTGAGGGGTTTTGCATTAGAATGGTGGCGATTGAAGATGCAGACCACCTTTGCAGGCAGGACAGAAGAGGCTATCACTTGGTCAATTTCTTGATGTATTTAATGATACATTCTTTCCGATCCAAGTACAGCAAGTAAAGAGAGAGCAGTTTCAGACACTCCAGCAAGGTAACTCTTCAGTTTTAGAGTACCAGATGAGGTTTATGGCACTTAGCCGATATGCGCCTTATGTAGTATCAGATAATAATATGATGGTTGAGTATTTCATTAGAGGTTTGAGAGTAGAGCTGCAGGATGCAATAGTACCCCTCATGTGTAAAACAGTGGAAGAAGCAGCTCAGAGGGCAGCTACGTTGGAGAGGTCTATTCGGACTTGTTAGGTGGGTGAGTCAGGTTCAGGTAGTTTTCGGCTACCGCAGCAGTCAGTGGGTGCGAGTAAGGGTAAAGCACCAGCAGGACCTTCTTCATCAGGCTTTAGCAAATGGGGCCAGAAATTGAAGCAAGCATTTAAAGGTAAAGGAAGAGGATGGGGAGGTCGACAGCAATTTCAGCAAGGTCGTGGTAGGCCAGAGGTGGAGGAATCGTAGCAGAGTACTGCCAGGTAGCCCATTATCCCACCAGGGTATAGATGTTATAATTGCAATTAGCCAGGGCATTTGATTCGTAATTTCCCCTATCCAAGAGAGTATGGGTATGGAAGAGGTGTGCAGCAGCAGCAGCAGCCTCAGCAGTTTCAGCAGACACAGGCAGGTCGTGGCAGAGGAGCACCGCAGCAGCGAGGAAGAGGCCGGGTTATGGCTATCACCCGAGCCCAGGAGGAGGCATCAAATATGATAGAAGGTACTTTACCTCTTTATGACTATTCAGCAAGAGTTTTATTTGATTCGGGTGCCTCTCATTCTTTCATTTCCGAAGAATTTCTGGATTGCATGACTCATCCTTTAAAGGAAAAGTCTTGTGAGTTAGTAGTGGAAGTTCCCTCGGGTGAGTTCCTGCTCACTTCGAGTTATATAGATGAAGCTCCTGTTATGATTGAAGGGAACCAGATGTCGGGTCGGTTATATGCCCTGTAGTTGACAGATTATGATATTATTTTGGGTATGGATTGGCTTGAGACTTATGGAGCAATGCTAGATTGCAAAAGAAAAAGATCAGGTTTTGTCATCCTAATGGTGCAATATTTGAATATCAAGGTATGCCTTTTTATACCTCTAAGTTTCTAATTTCTGCAATTAGACCTAGAAAGTTGATAAATGCTGGATGTGTGGCTTATTTAGCCTCGGTAAGTCTGGTAGAAGCTAGTCAGTTAGTGGAAGCAGTTCCCGTAGTGAGGGAATTTGCTGATGTTTTTCCTGAAGATTTGCCTGGTTTAGCTCCACATAGAGAGGTGGACTTTACTATTCAGTTGCTGCCAGGTACCATGTCGATCTCTAAAGCTCCATATCGGATGGCACCAGTAGAACTTAAAGAATTGAAAAAGCAATTAGAAGAGCTGTTGCAGAAAGGGTTCATTAGACCGAGTCATTCCCCGTGGGGAGCGCTGGTATTATTTGTGAAAAAGAAAGATGGAAGTTTTCGTATGTGTATTGATTATAGAAAGTTGAATGATGTGACCATTAAGAATAAGTACCCGTTGCCGAGGATAGATGATCTGTTCGATCAATTGCAATCAGAGAAAGTATTTTCTAAAATTGATTTAAGGTCTGGGTACCATCAGTTGAGAATTAAAGAGGAGGATATAGATAAAACAGCATTCAGAACCAGATATGGTCACTATGAATTTGTGGTTATGCCATTTGGGCTGACCAATGCTCCTGCAGGTTTTATGGATCTGATGAATAGAATTTTTCATCCATATTTAGACCAATTCATTGTGGTCTTTATAGATGATATTTTGATTTATTCAGCATCTGAAGAGGAGCATGCAGCTCATTTGAGGTTTACCCTGCAGTTGTTAAGAGATAACCAGTTGTTTGCCAAATTCAATAAGTGTGAATTTTGGTTGAAAAAAATTCAATTTCTGGGTCATGTTATCTTAGCTAAAGGAGTAGCAGTGGACCCAAGTAAAGTGGAGGCAGTGATGAAATGGGAAGTGCCTAAGACAATTACTGAGATTAGAAGTTTTCTGGGATTAGCAGGTTATTATAGGTGCTTCATAAAGATTTTTCTAAATTGCGGCACCTATGACCAAGTTGACTAGAAAAGGTGTGCCATTTGTGTGGTCCGGTGAATGTCAGAAAAGTTTTATGGAATTGAAGAAAAGACTTACAACAGCACCCATATTGCATTACCGACAGGAAGTGGTGGTTTTGTGGTATATGCAGATGCTTCAAGGAGAGGACTTGGCGCAGTGCTTATGCAGCATGGCAAAGTGATAGCTTATGCGTCCAGGCAATTGAAGCCGGCAGAGGAGAATTACCCCACTCATGATTTGGAATTGGCAGCAGTTGTATTTGCCTTGAAGATGTGGAGGCATTATCTGTATGGCGAGAGATTTGAGATCTTTACAGATCATAAAAGCTTGAAGTATATCTTCTCGCAGAAGGACTTAAATCTCCGTTAGCACAGATGGATTGAATATTTGAAAGATTATGATTTTAGTTTGGCTTACCATCCGGGTAAGGCCAATGTTGTAGCAGATGCCTTGAGCAGAAAGGCATATATAAATCTGATGATGATCAAAGAATGGAAGCTGTATGAAGAGATAATGGAGAACTCCTTGTATGTGCCCAGTAGTCAGCGACGGGCAGTACTAGCTGCTAGTGCTGTAGAGCCGTCCTTGTATTGGCAGATTGTTGAGGTTCAGAAAGCAGATATAAGTTTAGCTGAAATTGTGAAAATGGAAGGAGTCTCTATTGATGATAATTGTGTGATTAGGCTCAGAGGCAGATTGTTTGTTCCAGCTGAAAGAGAGGTGAAGCAACGAGTGTTGGAAGAGGCTCATAAATCCAGGTACACTATCCATCCGGGTAGTACTAAAATGTACCATGATTTGAGGAAGCATTTCTGGTGGCCTCATATGAAAAAGGAAATAGCAGAGTTTGTTGCAAGGTGTGCTATCTGTCAACAGATTAAAGCAGAACATCAGAAGCCTGGAGGTTTATTACAATCGTTGCCCATCCCACAGTGGAAATGGGATGATATTGCCATGGACTTTGTGGCAGGTTTACCAAGATCGGGTTCCGGGCATAATGGAATATGGGTATTTGTCGACAGATTAGTGGCAGTAAGTATGTCTTGGATAATGGATAAATTAGCAAAGGTTTATGTTGAAAGAATTGTTCCATTGCATGGTATTCCAAAGACTATTGTGTCTGACAGAGATCCAAGATTTACTTCTGGTTTTTGGAGAAGTCTGCAGAAAGTAATTGGCACTGAGCTGAGATATAGCTCCGCTTATCATCCCCAGACAGATGGTCAGACAGAGAGGACTATCCAGACGATTAAAGATATTTTGCGGGCTTGTTGTTTAGTTTGGGGAGGTAACTGGGAGCATCATTTGGGAATGGTTGAGTTTGCCTATAATAATAGTTATCATACCAGTCTTGGGATGGCACCGTATGAAGCTTTATATGGAAGGCCATGTAGAACCCCATTGAACTAGCATGAAGTGGGAGAAAGGCAATTAGTGGGTCCTGAATTGATTCAGCAAACCGCAGAAGTAGTGAAGCTTATTAAAGAAAAATTACAGGCAGCTCAAAGTAGGCAAAAGAGTTATGCAGATATCCGGAGAAGACCACTTCAGTTTGAAGTGGGAGATTTTGTTTTCTTGAAAGTTTCCCGAGTAAAGGTATTATGAGATTTGGCAAGACTGGAAAATTGAGTCCAAGGTATATGGGACCTTTTCAAGTAATTGAAAGAATTGGGGAAACAACTTATAGGCTAGATTTTCCAGCAGATTTTGTGGATGTCCATGATATATTTCATGTTTCTATGTTAAGAAAATGCATTGAAGATCCAGCTCAAATAATCAGTTATCAAGGTAGTGACCTGAGGCCGGATATGACCATGCCAGAGTATCCGGTGCAGATCACTGATCGAAAGATAAAGAAGTTGAGAAATAAAGAAATTGAATTAGTTAAAGTGAGATGGGAAAATAGGTTGGGTGGTGAGGATACCTGGGAGTTAGCCGAGGAGATGGCTAAAGGGTATCCCTATTTGTTTGAATAAGCTTTTATATTTCTTTTTAGATGATAATACTTGTAAAAGTGTGTATGTTTAAGTTATTTAAGATTGAGTTATGTTATGAATTTCGAGGTCGAAATTTTCTTTTTAGATGATAGTAATGTAACGTCGCGTGCTTTTCGGATCTTTATGGATCATTTGTGTATTGGTTGTGGTGGCCATTGTGAGGCCAGTGTGGTTTGGACGTGTGGTGTGCACAGGTTTGGTGCAGGTTTGGTCCTGAAATAAGATAGGACCTACTGCAGTTGACTAGGGGTTGACGGCCAGGTATGGACGTTGACTGGTTTGGTGTCCATCGAAGGTGACGCCAACCTTATGAACTTAACGACAGGCTTTATGGACGTCTATTGTGACGGTTCCCTAAACGGCATTAGGGTTGACACCAATCTGTGAGACCTGCAGAATATAGGTCTACCCGAGGACAGTTTCCTCACCCTATTCATCTCTCCCTCGCCTTGCTTTCACGTCCCTTGCTTCCCCACTACTTCCAACAGTTGTAAAAGGTTAGTTGGAGGATCGTGGAACGTGAGGTGGTGACGAATCGGCCAAGGAAACACCGGAGCGAGGTGTAATTGCCGTAGGAGCTCGCGGAGGGTTTGGTGCGAATCAGGAGAATGTAGGAGGTTTGAGCGTGTATTGAGGTAGGGAATGATCCCTTTAGTCCCTATAGGTTGTGATAGTGCAATTGGAAAGCATGAATTCGTATGCTAATTATGTTTTTGGATAATGGTACTTCATGCGGGGTTAATGGGTGGTTTGATCAATTTTACAAAGGAAACATGTTGTTTCGAGTTAACTAGGATTCATGCATGTTAGAGGAAGTGATTCCTCATGTTTTTCTATTGGTTTTAGAGCTGGGAATACCTGAGGTATCAGCCCAGGGTTTCTGTGAAGTTGATGGCCGAAGATCTTAGCGTCAACATCGATTGACGTCAGGTTCTTCAGCTGGGAGCTTAACGGCTATATACCTTGTCGTTTACATCCCATTGACGACAGTTGATCTTACCGCCAGCATGTTTTTATGAAAATGTTGTTATATCAGATATTTAATGATATCGAGCGGTGCAATGATAATTGTGGTGCACCTAGTGCTCGTGGTTTCTGAGACTAGCGTACTGGGTACGCAGTTGGCTGGTTCTTTACGTGTTTATGTGGTGTTCACGTGTAGTGGACTATTAGTGCACGCGGTTTACGTGAGTCTTCACGTGGTTTGTGTGACGTGCACGTGGTTTTGTGTACGTGGCAAGTAGTACGACGCCTACCGTGGTTACCTCTCCAGTTGGGTGCCCCAGGTTCTCTGTGAGCCAGGCTGTTAGCTCGGGGCTTTGTCCTGGTACTTGTGTTGTACCGTCGAGGTCTGTGTCATCTGACCTGGACACCCTCACTCTTGTGTTTGTGTTGTACGTCCGGCTGAGGGAAAGACGACAGTGGGACAGTGACACTTGTGTTTGTCTTTAGTCACTTGTAGCGCGCTCGTAGTTGGGGGTACGGACACCAGTAGTCGACACTGGTCCCCAGCTAGTCATTTTCCAGTGCCTCACTCTAGAGGGCCCAGGCCAGGGTCTCTACAGGTGCCAGGCATGGGCCTGCGACCATGTGGTCCGCAGGTGGTGGTGTTTAGTTGGTCTCCACAGTTGCTTGACTTTTTCACGTGGAGCGGCAGCTGGACCTTTGATCCGTGGCTGCGAGACTGAGAGGTAGACTAGTGTTAGCTTGTCCGAGTCAGTCTCTGGTGTCGCGAACCAGTTCACGTGGCTCGTGTGTGGCGGTCTCTACTCTAGCTCGTACACTTGTACTGATTTTTCGTTTAATTATTACAGTTGTTTTTTGTAGTCGGCATACGATGAGTACTTTTACAGCTTTCATATCCTGCTTAGCTGTTCTATAAATTGTTGGTACTATTTACTATTTTTGTACCTGTGTTTTTGGTTTGCTCGGTTTTGGGGGAGTTCCCTACTGAGCCACTGACTAGCGAGGCTCACCCTACCCCCACAGGTGAGAGCGAGGAGGACGTTTCTCGACCGTCGTCCAGTTCCGAGCCGCATCGTAGCGGTGCAGGGTCAGTACCTCCAGCAGTGTAGCCTCAGTGGTATAATGTAGTAGCAGCAGTGTAGCAGTAGTAGTGTAGTTAGTTGTTTACTTTCTTCAGTTGTACGTCGGCGTATGCCCCAGGCTCTTGTACTTTCCTACAGTTTTGTGGAAATATGGCTATGTAAACTTGTGAATATATATATATATATAAAATGGTGTGTTCCTTTGTGTTTACACGGACTGTGGTTTGGTATCCCTTGCGAGGCTTCGGCCCGTTCGTGGGAGGCGGACTCGAATCAAGTACGTTATCGGTTTAACGGGCTTGGTCGAGGTGTTCCGCCACACCAGATGTGGAAGATATTCCACAAACTAAGAATGGACTATGGCACTTATTCCGTAGTTGCTGATCCTTTGAGATTGGTTTGTCTTGTATCCCTAAGACCCCAGATGTGGGAGATATTCCACAAACCGAGAATGGACTATGACACTTATTCCGTTGTTGCTGCTCCTTTGAGATGGGTTTGTCTTGTATCCCTGGAGACCCCAGATGTGGAAAATATTCCACAAACTAAGAATGGACTATGACACTTATTCCGTAGTTGCTGCTCCTTTGAGATTAATTTGATTTGTATCTCTGGAGACCCAAGATGTGGGAAAGATTCCACAAACTGAGAATGGACTACGACACTTATTCCGCAGTTGTGGCTCCGTTGAGATTGATTTCATTTTAAAGTTCTTTTGCTTTAAATGTCGTTTTTAGTAAGTTTTGGAAACATTGGGCACAAAGGCCCGATTTTTAAATCATGAGGGCGTGGAAGCCCGATTTTTAAATTGTGAGGACGCGAAGGTCCAATTTGAAAATATGAAGGCGTGGAAGCCTGATTTTAAAACACGTGGGTCCCAAGACCCAGTTTTGAAATATGTGAGGACGTGAAAGTCCGATTTGAAATCACGAGGGCGTAGAAGCCTGATTTTAAAATTTGTGGACACAGAGGCCCAATTTGAAAACATGAAGGCATGAAAGCTAGATTTTGAAATTGTGAGGACTTGAAAGTCCGATTTGAAATCATGAGGGCGTAGAAGCCCGATTTTGAAAGATGTGGACACAAAGACCCAGTTTGAAAACATGGGGCGAAGAAGACTGATTTGAAATTGTGAGGACGTGAAAGTTTGAATTGAAATCATGAGGGCATAGAAACTCGATTTTGAGACATATAGACATAAAGGCCTAATTTAAAATTGTGAAGGCGTGGAAGCCTAATTTTGAAACATGCGGGCACAAAGACCCAATTTGAAAATGTGAAGGCGTGGAAGCTTAATTTTAAAACATGTGGGCACAAAGGCCCAATTTGAAAATATGAAGGCGTGGAAGCCTGATTTTGAAACTGTAAGGACACGAACGTCCAATTTGAAAACATGAAGGCGTGGAAGCCTGATTTTGAAATATGTGGGTCCGAAGACCCAGTTTTGAAATATGTGAGGACGTGAAAGTCCGATTTCAGATCATAAGGGCGTAGAAGCCCGATTTTGAAACATGTGGACACAAAGGCCCAATTGGAAAGCACGAGTTGGAGTTTTGAAACATGGGTTTCAACACGTGGCTGACAAATATGAATTTTAAAATATAATTAGCAAATTGTCAATTTTGAAATATGACTTTTGAAACATAATTGGCAAATTGCCACTTTTGAAAATAACTTTTAAAACATGATTGGCAAGTTGCCAGTTTTGAAATATGGCTTTCAAAACATCATTGACAAATTGCTACTTTTGAAATATGACTTTTGAAACATGATTGGCAAATTGTCACTTTTGAAATATGACTTTTGAAACATGATTGGCAAGTTTCCAGTTTTGAAATATGATTTGTTTTTGAAATCATGAGCGGCAAGCTTGCCGATTTGAAAACATGACTTTTGAAAATATGATTGGTGAGTCGCCATTTGAAAAATGATTTTTTTTAAATCATGAGCGACAAGCTTGCCGATTTGAAAACATGACTTTTTAAAATATGATTGGCGAGTCGCCACTTTTGAAATATGATTTTTTTTAAATCATGAGCGGCGAGCTTGCCGATTTGAAAACATGACTTTTGAAAATATGATTGGCGAGTCGCTACTTTTGAAATATGAGTTCTTTTGAAATTATGAGTGATAGGCTTGCCGGTTTTAAAATATGAGTTTTTTTGAAAACATGATTGGCGAGACGCCACTTTGAAATATGAGTTCTTTTGAAATTATGAGTGTCAGGCTTGCCAGTTTTAAAATATGAGTTTTTTTTTGAAAACATGATTAGCGAGACACCACTTTTGAAATATGAGTTCTTTTAAAATCATGAATGACAAGTTTGCCAATTTTAAAATATGAGTTTTGAAAACATGATTGGCGAGACGTCACTTTTGAAATATGATTTTTTTTAAATCATGAGTGGCAAGTTTGCCGATTTAAAACATGGGTTTTGAAAACATGATTGACAATTTGCTAGTTTTTTTTTTAAATGTAGATGATACCAGAATAAGGATAAATCCTTCAGCAACTTTATTAATGATTTAGAAAAAGAGTATACACTCAGAGTCCAGCAGGAAAGCCCATGTATGAATATGGACATAAGCGGTGAAAGTCCGGTGCGATATGATCATGCGGGCTCATATCATCGCCCTGTAGAAAAACATGCAATTTTGTTGAGATATTATTTGTCTCAGAACCATAGTCCGACTAGCAGTATGGTTGGCCTCTTTATTTTTGTTTCTCGTCATTGACGATAATACCTCAGGTGGCCCTAAAGAGCCGATCGAGACCGCCTCAATGATCGGGTCTCATACTGGGTGGTCGGTGTGACTACCTCAGCAAGATGCTTTCTTTCTTCTTCTTCTTTTCCTTTTGCTCTTTTTTTTGTCATCATTTTTTTGAATGAGTATTTACATGAATGGACATTACACGTTCGACTGGCGTCTGTCCCTGAATAACTCACTTTCGGCAAGTTGGCCTTTGTTTGCTTGTGATGGGCCGAAGATCTTGAGGTTTCTCCAGGGTACATGGATTTCCTCTGTGCATTAAGCATCTTGAGTTGCTTATGCTCTCCTGGCTTGGATATTATAGCTTGCATCTACCCTCCCTCAGTGCTGGCTAGTGCAAGCTATTGTATGCTTTCTCTTTCTATTGCATTGGAGTCCCATAAGGGCTTGGCGGGCCCACTTTATACTCGCCCACTTGCAGTTCTTCTTTTCTTATCAATGCTTCAATTTTATCTTTGAGGACATAGAAGTCCTCTGTAACATGCCCCGGCAGCTGATGATATAAGTAGAACCGGGATTGTCTTTTTTCTTGATGTCCTCTGTCCATCTAGGCTCGGGTGGGACAATTTTGTTATGTCGACATGCCCATTCAAAGAGGGTCTGTGTCTTATTTTTTGGAAAGGAATATGGCTTTTGCATCTTCTCTTGTAATGAACCCCTTTTATTTCGCTTCATTTGTTTGACATAAGGAGAGCCATCTTCACTCTTTTGTTGTGTAAAGGCTTTAAGGTTCACAGTATGAACATCTGTAGGTGTTGGCCTTTTTCCAAGCAATTTGTTTCCCTAACTTGATGCATTGGCAGGGGGATATTTGGACAAGAATTGTTCAATCTCGGCCACAACTTTATTTAGTCGGTCGAAGGACTTGATCTCAATGCCGATCATCCTTTCTAGGACATGCCTGGCCAGGTTTTGCTTGCATATTTTAACGGCGTCTTCTGGATGTAGTGGTCATCTGCATCTCATGCTGAGATCTGTACACCTTTTGACATAGTCCTGAGCCGATTCGTCGCTTTTCTACCTAGTTGCATATAAATCGGCCAGTGTGATTTCTCTTTCAACAAAGTAGAATCTTTTGTTGAACTTCCTTTGCATATCAAGCCAATCTGTAATGGATCTAGCCGATAGCGTCGAGTACCATTCCAAGGCCATTCCAGTCAGGGAAGACCCAAAGAACTTGAGCAGATATGACTCATCAGTAGCCAATTCCCCCATGACGATAACATAGTATGCAACATGCTCTTTAGGTGATCCTCGCCCATTGAATTTTTCGAACTTCGGTGGCTTGCTGATGCCAGGAGGAAGTCTTCTTGTAGCATGATGTATAGGATACAGAACCTGGTAGATGTCAAATGGGGTTTGATTAGCATTCCCCCTTTCTCCCAGTTTCGCTTCTATCATTTGTTCTAACATCTGTCTATTCATAATCGGTGTCTGGATCACCTCTAGATAAGGAGGAGCCAACTACATCTGAGCCATGGAGGCAGGCCCTTGATGTGCTGCTTGGAGGGCTATGGGCTGCTCTGGAGCTATTTGACGTGGGATCCCCCCAGAAGTGCATGGTGTTGGCTGGAGTCTTGTTGGATGCAATACAGTGCCAGGGAAGTTGGTGTCATCTCATGATGTTTCCACCGTGCCCCTTGCTTCTCTTGGTGCAAGAGCCTGGACATCTCTTTCTTCAATTTTTCTTTTCAACATTGCAATCTCATGTTGGTATCTTTGTAACAATGCTGCCACAGCAGGATCATATGTATGCCCACCAGGGATATCAAATATCACTCTAGTTGGAGCCCCTTCTGGAGGGATAGGTAGCAGAATGTTGATATTATCAGTTTCCATTAGATCTGCAACCCCTTCTTGGGTCATTGAGACTATCGGGGCTTTGCCCTTAGCTTCTTCCCTCCTGATGGGACGATCTGGCCCTTCATTGAGCATTAGCAATTCATCTTGCTCAGTAGCTAGTGCCCCATGTCGACCGAGCACACTAGTCATACAACATGTGTATATCTACAGAGCTTTGCTCGCTCTTTTTGCCTTTTCATATTTTGCCTTTCTTCTAGATGTTTGTAGTTTTTTGGCCTTGCCTTGACATGTATTGTAGCATATTGACCGTTCGGATCGTGTCATTGTGTTTGTGGAGGCTAGTGTGTGGCCGATTACATGTGTAGCAGGTGTTTACGCAGGTTTCCAGGGCGTTGTGGGCCGGCAGGTTGGGTCCAAAGCGCCTACCTGTTCACTGCCTGTGAACACGACAGTGAGGGGCATCGCGTTCGGAACGCGACAGCCCTGGGTGTCGCATTCATGGAACCAATGTTTTGGGTCGACGTTTGCATGCGCACCGCGTGTCGCACGTTGGGTAGCCATGCTGATGTCGACAATAGGAAGCGACGACCTCCTACGTCACGTTCAGGTCGTGACTTAGTGCTACGTCGTGTTCCAAACCGCTGTGCGTTTTTAAGAGAGTTTGGCCCAGCAGAACTCTCACAAGCTATGATCAGCCAGGAGGGTTTTGTTGCGGGATTCTCGGGTGATCCGAGCTGTTAGTTGACATGTGGGCATGCTCTCACCGCAAGGATGCTACGTGGAGCGGCGGAAACGCTGCGTGGGTCTCGTTCTTCGTGTTCTTCACAAAGGTAGGGAGATTCCACTTGTTTTGATCCGTGGAGGGTGTGTGTGGTGTGTTTAATGTGTTATTGCCTTTCCAAACAGTAGATACCATGCTAGGGCACTCATTAAAGCATGTAAGATAGATGAAAACACTAGTTTGCAGGGGTTCTGGGGGTGATCGGAGAAGGGTTTCCGGATTAGGGTTTTCACCTACGAAGGCGACAGACCCTCCCGTCGCGACCAGGTCGTGACAGGCCGACCCGTCGCGTTCACGTTCTGGAACGCGACATATCAGGCTGTCGCGTTCTGAAGGTGACATGAGACCCCGTCACATTCACAGCCGAGGCTTTGTTTGTGTATGCATAAGAGAGCAGGTGTATCCGATTATCGTGAACTGTGTTACGTGGCAAGGGTAAGCGGTGCATGAGCACCTGTAGTGCTCGGGGAGTGTGTTGTGTGTGCGGTTTGCGTGGTGTTCACGCGGTTGATGTGGGGTTTCACGTGGCTTGTGCGGTGTGCTCGTGTTTCGTGTGTGCGTGGCGAGTAGTACGACGCCTACCGTGGATACCTCTTCAGTTTTGAGCCCTAGGTTTTGTGTGAGCCAGGCACGTGTGTGTGCTCGGGGCTTGTCCCGGTACTGGATACTGACGAGGTCTTGTCGTCTTCCTAGACACCCTCACTCTTGTGTAGAGTAGTACGTTTGATTGAGGGAAAGACGGCAGTGGGACAGTGACTTGTGAGAGTCTGTGTTTTGTCGCTTGTAGCACGCTCGTGGTTGGGGGTTACGGACACCAGTAGACGTACTGGGCTCCAACTAGTCATGTTTTCCAGTGCCTCACTTTAGGGAGCTCGGCAAGAGTCCCTAAAGGTGCCAGGCATGGGCCTACGATAGTGTGGTCCGAGGAGTGGTGTTGGTTGGTCTTCACAGTTTCTTGTCTTGTTCTAGTGGAGCGGCAGCTGGACCTTACGTCCGTGGCTGCGAGACTTAGAGGTAGTCCTGTGTGGTTTGTCCGGGTTAGTTGCTGGTGTCGCGAGCCAGTTTACGTGGCTCGAGTGTGGCGTTTTCCTACTTTAGCACGTACACCTGGTTGTGGTTTGCCATTCATTTAATATTGTTGTTTTTTGTTAAGCGGCAAGCGGTAAGTGATATTTACAGCTTTACATCCTATTAGCTAGTTCTATAAATTGTTAGTGTAGCCTCCTGCTTTATTACTTGTGTTAGTTTGCTCGGTTTCTAGGGGAGTTTCCCTACTGAACCTGTGACTCGTGAGGCTCACCCCTACCCCTTTCAGGTGAGGGAGAGCAGGAGACTTCGCACCCGTCATTTAGTTCTGAGCTGCACCGTAGCGGAGCAGGGTCTGCACCTCCAGCAGTGTAATTTTCTTTCTTTGTACGCCTCGGGGTATGCCCCAGATTGCTGTTGTAGTTGTGTCTGGTTTTAGTTCAGAAATGGCTATGTAAATTCCTTGTAAATATTTGTGAGATGGCAATCTTATAATATATTTCATCAGTTTCCTTTATATTTTACGGACTTGTGTGAATGATATCACTTTCGAGGCTTCGGCTCGTTCGCGGGAGGCAGAGTCGGATTAGGCACGTTATTAGGTTATCGGGTCTGGACGATGAGGGCCGCTACACGTATCATTTAGTTGCATTGGCTCTGGCATTATAGGAGATTCATCCCCCTACCCCTGTGCTTCATGAGCTTGCTCAATTGAGTTGGTTGCCTCTCCAGACATCAAGGGCTTGGCAAACACTGAGGAGGCATTTTTGGCCATTAGGGGTAGACAGGTTGGGGGAGGGATATGTGATTCTTTGACTTCCAACTTGGGAATTATGTTTCTATTGGAGGGTGAAGGGTGCCCCCATAATGACACTCCTTCTAACAATTCGTTCTCTAGTTGAGGCTTTTGTTGGGCTTCAAATTGTATCTCTTCAAATAGTTGTTAGTGGACAGAAATCATATTCACAGTCTTCTATTGAGCTAAGGTTTCATGCGGACGTGGTGGGTATACCCTGTACTTGTCACGTCCTACTCATATACTATTTTCGGAGGCGACATAAAGATCGAGTTAATATAACTAGGGACGGTCTTACATATACGTAGAAAGTTGCAGCGGAATAATATGTTACATGTGCCGATAACTTAGAGTTAAAATATACAACAACTTAAGTGACAGAGTCTAAAAAGAAGTAAGGTTTGCTCATTTATGGATCACTCGGCGCACAATCCCTTGTCGAGTCAGACCCATCTGAGATGCCTGAAAGGAAAGTAGGATTTATGAGCAATTGTGCCCAGTAGGAAATTGTCATTTATAATATTAGTAAGTCGGGTAGTAGTAGGTAAGAACAATAAGTATAACAGTCCATAATAGGATGCAACAAAAATATTGAAGTACAGTTCGATAAAGATATCATAAAAGAATTTGCCCGGAACTAAACAGTAAAAAAAATTCATACCATAATATAGTTCATGAAAATGTAGACTAAATTTAGT
The DNA here is from genome assembly GCA_014218235.1 of Colocasia esculenta. Classification (NCBI taxonomy): domain Eukaryota; kingdom Viridiplantae; phylum Streptophyta; class Magnoliopsida; order Alismatales; family Araceae; genus Colocasia; species Colocasia esculenta. The sequence goes on along the minus strand of CM024763.1, from coordinate 52,326,995 downwards.
AGTAGGTGGTGTTATACCAAACACTCAGTAGATCCATTCTCGATAGGTACAATTCGAATTGACCGATTCAATGGCCGAGTTCGGGTGCTCCTCCCGGGACTAGATCGGCCCCATTGCATAGGCATTGGTCCAGTAGAGTCCGAAGACCCAAGGTGTCACCATTTCCATTTCATCAGTCTTTTAATATAGTTCGGGCAGATCTCGAAGTAACATTAATATTAAATCAAGTTCAATGTTAGAGTACAGTAATAGTAAGCCAAAGTAAGGCTAGCTAGTTAGGTTGGTCCAAGTCTAAATAATATAAAGCTATATAAGAAATCTGGGAAAGAAACAAGTTGGAATCACATGTATAAACTCAAGAGGAAATTGGTCGACCGGAAGGGTAGGGCATGTTTGACTTTTGTTTCAGTAGGAGAGGGCTCCCTTGGAGAAGTCATATGTGTGTTTATCACTTTTCACCAGACCTTAGATTTTTATCATTATACTAGGTTTATTTGAATTATGAGACTTTCAGGTAGGCCAAATTATGAGAGATTAGAAAGATGCTATTTTGATGGAATCACCAAAATCACATTTTTCTTATTCGGTGGGAGAGTTGACTTTTTATAGGTAAGAGATATAATTTTTCTGATATTTTTATTCAAATGGGGGGCACTTCCTTATTTACATGTAATATCTTAAGTAAATGAAACATCAAATTATAACATTTATTTAAATGATACGGAAATAAGGTACGAGTTTGTAGTCTCACAGATGACAAGTATGATAAGGTTGGGAGTTGATGTTTGAGTGAAATTAATGTCTTAAAGAGGGAATCGATGTTGGGAGTTGATGTTTAAGTGAAATCCATGTTTTAAAGAGGGAATCGATGTTGAGAGTCGATGTTTAAGTGAAATTCATGTTTTAAAGAGGGAATCGATGTTTAAGTGAAATCCATGTTTTAAAGAGGGAATCGATGTTGGGAGTCGATGTTTAAGTGAAATCCATATTTTTAAGAGGGAATCGATGTTTGGGAGTCGATGTTTAAGTGAAATCCATGTTTTAAAGAGGGAATCGATGTTTGGGAGTCGATGTTTAAGTGAAATCCATGTTTTAAAGAGGGAGTCAATGTTTGGGAGTCGATGTTTAAGTGAAATCCATATTTTAAAGAGGGAATCGATGTTTGGGAGTCGATGTTTAAGTAAAATCCATGTTTTAAAGAGGGAATCGATGTTTAAGTGAAATCTATGTTTTAAAGAGGGAGTTGATGTTTAAGTGAAATCCATGTTTTAAAGAGGGAATCGATGTTTAGGAGTCGATGTTTAAGTGAAATCCATATTTTAAAGAGGGAATGAATGTTTGCTCTAAAACAATAATTGATGTGCCATAATATCTTGTGAGTAAAATATGGTAGTAAATATATTCATGATATTTAAGTTAATCATGAATTTTGTTATCCCAAAATAAAGGATAAAATATAAGGGTGGTCCAAACGTTGGGTTGAGGGTATAATGCCAAGATTCTCTCTGACACTAATAAGTCCCTAGAGCAGTGATGTTTGGGAAATAACAATTGAAAAGGGAGAAGAGGGAACGAGATTTCCTATGCTGTTCCAAAAAAAGTTGAGGTTTAAGTGAGAGTAATAGGTTGTTCCCAGAAGAGGTTGATTTCTTTCGTTGTTCCAGAAGAAGTTGAGGTTCAAGTGAGGAGTTGAGGTGGTGATAAACATGTACCGTGGCCTCCCTTGCCACTATCAAGTGTTTAGGTAATGATGCTTTAGGGAAACAACAATCAGGAGGAGACATGATTTCCTATGTTGTTCCAAAACAGGTTGAGGTTTAAGTGAGAGTAATAGGTGGTTTCCAAAAGAGGTGGAGTGTAGCAACTCTGATTTTTAAATCATAAATAAAATAAAAATTTAATTAAATAAATGTGATAAATAGAATTAAATTAGAATAAGGAGTAATAAATGGAATAAAAGGGAATTAAACAAAAACCCATTAAGCTAAATTAGTAAATGAGTTCAACAAATGGTCCACACATAATGTAACGGGCCAAAAAGCCAAGAGCCCATCTTTGGATGGGAGATCTTTTTGCCTAATTTCGGAGTTAATTATTAAGTGAATTAAAAAGAGGCAAGATAATCACTAAAATAGCTTGTAAATATCCTAAAAAGAGACCTAAGCCTATCCTAACCCTTTGCCCACAGAATTAACCCTCTTCACAATCCTATTAGGTAGATAAAGGTAATAATTATAGAAATTCAGAGTTTAATGGGAAGGAGGAGTTTTAGAAGGGTAGGACTCTGTTGGCAACCCAATACAGCCCTAATTCGACCCTACCAAGCCTCATTTTGTTGTTGGGGCTCTGGAGAACGAAGAGAGAAGGCTGAGGACGAGGAGCAAGAAGAGGAAGGAGCTTGGAGCAAGGGATTTTCATCTTCTTCTTCGTCCAAACCCTACGTTTTTATAACAGCGACGAAAGGTAGGCAATCTCTCAAGCACAAATCACATAACTTCGGCCATAGGTAGCCCATACATCCATCTTTGAAAGCCCCATGTTTTCCCCAATTGTTGCTCCATGACAGAGAATTAAATGCCCAAATCTCTGTCATCATCATGTACCTGAACCTTCATGTTTGCTTTCAATCCATGCTTATACTTGATCCCATGCCATGCAAATATTACCATAAATACTACATGATGTTAGGTTTCAAATGGCCCTATTTTCCCCAATTTCCATTGTGTATCCTTTGCTAATTAAATTGGGAACTATGACTGTGCATGTTTTAGGTCACCGAAATGTAACCTAATTGAATCATGCCCGATACTTGTCTAATGTCTAATTACTCATACTTGTTGATAGATCTATGTGTCTATTTTCATTTAAGACTAGTTTCATAATTTTTGAACCTTCTTGCGATTTTATATGGATTTTAGAAGTGACTTGTATCCGCCATGGAAGGAAGGAGCGACCTGAAAAGGGTTGTTTTTCCCCTTTCTGGGTTGAGCCGCCCTTCTGAAATCGCGATGGCCCGACCCATCATGATCTCAGAAGGGATGCGACCGGCCGGTCTGTCGTGTCATAAACGTGACGGCCTGCGCTGTCACAGTTCTCTCCCAGTTCGTGCCTGCCCGTCCGGTTCAACAGAACGCGACCGGACCGCCCGTCGCGACCTGAAACGTGACGGGGACCCCCGTCGCGATTTCAAGAATGTGGCCAGAACCTGTATTTGCTTACATACCCCTGTTTTATATACCCTTTAAGCCTAGTTAACCCTTAATTGTGCACTGTTATGATTAGTATTAACCTGAAAATTAATATTTGGTAATATTTTCATAAATTCAATAACTTAAAAGTCATGTGCACGATTATACATGCTCTCATGATTACTTTACACTTGCACTCACTATACCTTATTATTTGCAAAGAGACCTTATTAAATTACTCAATAATCTATATGGTAATTAAGTATAATTAATCACTTAAATTTCCCTATTATTTAAATGATACTTGTCTTTGTTTTATTCGCGTGCTTTGTACACCGTTATCACGTCCCTCTGCCTTCGAGGACTCGAGGCAATACAGACAACGTTTCGTTACACACTTTTCTTCGCATGGACCACCTCTCCATTGGGAATACTCCTGATTGGCCCAGGGACTCCTTGTCAAGGCCTCTGTAAGTCTCCTTGGCTTTGGCACACGTCCATGGCCGACGAGCTGGTTGTACCCTTAAAACCCGTTACCCTTTTAGGGATCGGCATGATCCAACGGCCTTAGCGTGTTTCCTGCTTATCTTATTATCACGCCGGAGCATCTGGTCAGTGTTCATAGCACGGATAATGGGCGGTTGTGACTTCTACCGGACTGCTAGCACACGACCTAGTGCTGCGCAACTGTTACGATCGACTGTTTAACGTTATTTTTATGATTATGTCCCTATCTCATCTACTATGTTTTTACCTTCATCTGTTCACTTTCTCTCTGCACGCTCGTCTATTCATCTACTATCCTCATCTATTCTTGGTACTCTATTTGTCCATCTTTATGATTGTCTAAGATAAGAAACATGACTATGCCAGTGCAATAGGGCCTGATCTGGTCCTGGGAGGAGCGCCCGAAAAGTACTATTTGCTCATGGGAGTTAAAATGACCAGGATGTTGGCATACATCTAGTGCCATTATAATATCAAGATTTAATCGATGACAATCAATCAGTGCAATCTATACAAGTGCTATCGTTACTAGTGCACCGTTGTGCAACTTTACGTGCTATATCGTTACATGGCCAATCCATTATCGTACTTGATGTGCTATTTTCCATGTACAAGTGCTATCATTCTCTTGCTATCGTTACTTTGCTCTACATGACTATGCTCTCTAGATATTCTACCTTTTAAGACATTAATCATTTAAAACATACTTGTTCATACGAGATATTAAGTCCTATTGGGCGATTATCGCTCATCCTGCGTTATTATTTCATGTATTTCAGGTGAATCTGATGGGGAATACCACACTCACGAGGAGGGGAATGAGGGTGATGCTCAAGAGTGACCAGCAACCACTGCTTAGTAGTTAGTTAATTAGTCTTCAATTAGTCAATATGTAATAGTTTAGATTTGAATAAAGTACGCTGGGCCCTAGTTTTTGGCTCTGATTAGTGATTGTAATTGTTAGTTTGATGAATTATTAATGAATTTGGATTTTATTTGGCATTATTCCAATTGTGAAATGGTTGATGTCTATTTATCGCTCTGTACTATTGAATAACTGTAATTCCGCTCCGATATTCCACGTCGGGGCGTTACATGAGGTTTAAGTGAGGGGATTTCCTACCTTGGTCGGAAGGAAAACAGAGCTTCCAGAGATCTTCCTACATCTCCCAGTGCTCCCTCCTTCTTCTTCCTCAGGCTTTAGTGGAAGCAGCAGACAAAGCAGTAGTAGCAGCAGCAGATAGAGTAGTAGGTGGGAGAGGTTAGATAAGGATTACTGGGGTAGAGTTTATCTAAAAAAGGGGGTGTACGAGCCTCGCGAACGGTGGAGATGAAATCTCCAGTGAGATTTAACCCTCAGCTCACACGTAACACTGTTGTTACGTAACAATCGTTACGTAGGGTGAATAGTAACCCTCCCACGTAATCACTGTGTCATATATATGTTATCCATTATAATATCATTTTATTTTTAATCCTCTTCTATTAATTTCATTTACTTAGGTAATTAATTTATGTAGTCTTATGTGTGTTTATTTCCAAGGTTTATTTTAGTAATGGCAGTACACATAATAATTAAACTAATTGGAACGTCATCATGCATTAATACACAAATGGCCAATTATTCTTATAAATAAAATTTGAGGTGTTACAGTACTCGCCCATTTGCAGCTCTCCCTTCTTGATCAAGGATTCCATGACATCCTTGAATACATAGCAGTCTTCTATGGTATGTCCCAAGACTTGATGGTATGGGCAGAATAAAAGATCTTCCTTCTTTCCCGCTTGCTCAGATCTTTTGGGCACCGGTAATGTAATTTTGTTGTATTCAGTTGCCCATTCAAACAGTACCCTTGTCTTTTCCTTGGGGAATGAATAGGGTTTTTTAACTTTATCTTGGAAAGGAATAGTGCGCCTCGAGCCTTTAGTCGTGGTGTTAGAGGATCCAATCGTAGATTTATTTGTATCTCTCAATAGCTCGAAGGCCTTAAGATCTTCAGTGTGTACCTCCTTTCTGGTAGGTTTCTTATAAATTGATTTCCCCCTTTGTCCCATAAATGAGCTACTAGGATATCTTGCCAGAAATGCTTCAATTTCTGCCACAATATTATTTGTCTTGTCACCTTCAGACTTCCCATGTTTGTCTAGCCGGTCTGCTATAGATGCCGCCAGGAAATTCGAATATGAATATCTGCTAGACAGAGATGCATGAGGCATCATCTGACAAGACGCATCTAGAGTCAAACGCCCCATTGCATCGATAAAGTCCATATCATGACATAGGGGGTATGGAGCTTGGTGAGTATTAAGTGTCGTAGCAGTACTATCACACGTTTCTGTTAACTTCACCAAGCTGCTCATCAGTGCTGGATCTGTTAAACTCAAGCGATTGTGGGCCGACTATAGTGTTAACCCTTCAGCTTGTGGAAGTCCTTGCCATGTTGATTGTTTCGAAGTCTCTTGACATGGATTCAGGGGTGAAATGCCCCCCGTGTGGCTTGACATCGGTTGTGTCATTGTTGATAGAATTGGACTGGCATTGGGGCCAATTTACTTTTGAAGGTGTTATGCATCTCTTTCTTCGCCTCTAATGCTTGGAAGGAATTTCTTTTTGGAACAGTTGACACCACTTGATTTTTTTCTATAACAGCATGGCCGCTTTGTAGATGAATTCTAATGTTGCCGACTAGCATGGTCTTTCCAGAGCCAGAGACACGTGCCTTGCTGGGAGTAGTAGTTGTAGCCTTCCCAGCACTAGCTTGATGCCCCCTGGGTCCCTTGGCCTTCCCCGCACTAGCTTGATGCCCCCTGGGTCCCTTGTCGATTCTTTCGTTGCCACGGTCCATATGATGCACCTGGAAGCTGACTGTCGTTGGTGTCTCTTCAGCTATCTCATCAGTATTGTTGTGCAGTACTTGGACGAAGGCCACCCCCAAGAAGTCGGGGAATTCAACCACCAGAGGAAAATCTCCAAAGCGAGTCGGCACGACAAGATAGCCATACCGGGCGTGGTCCCAAAAAATTTGTGGTCCAAAATGCACTTTAGCCATAGGCCTGTTAGTCATCTGCAAGTCAGTTCAAACCAACAGTCAGTATTGAGTATGAAGGCCACAAGGCTTTCTATTCTCGCGAAGAGATGAAGGGAAGTTTGGTCCCACCTGGCGTGCCACGCTGTGGAAATGGATTTATGGAAAATCCATCACAAATCTATTAAAAAAAAATTTAAAAGTTCTTTTTATCATCCCATGTGTGTGGATGCATATTGCAAATTCAAGTCCCGTCGAATGCTACTTAAGCGGTAGTGACGAGAGATGAATTGGCAATCGCATAGTGCAGGCGTGCCAGTCACCGAAGTGACAACATGTTCTACCTCCGAGAGTCGAAGGGCTTTAGGTCTATTCGCACGCCGTTTGACTTCGTCAAACGATAGTGGAAATCGGGTCGGGACCAAAATCCCGCCGTTGCCTAAGCTCAATGACGTTAATTACATCTATTTAAAAGAGAAGACCCTTGATTAATCTCCAGATTAGAAAGTCTTGTGGCCTAAAATGGGACATTCGATAAAGGCGTAGAATCAAACCCTAAAATTGCAGCTAAAATTGCAAGAGAGTTAGATGTGCGTGCTTTTCGTCTCTTAAGGTCAATTTGTTCATTTCTTCACTTGATCTTTTATTTATTACACATTTTATTAGTCATACAATAGCTTTGACATGCTCTTAATTATCATTGTTCTTTTCTTGATTCGGTATCATTTAGTCATTGTGTGCTCAATTGGTAACATTGGCACAGCCCATTCTGCAAAACATGCATAGTTCATTTGATTCGGCAGACAAACTGATTCGGCAAGGTACATAATCGGCGAAACAGACCCTGATTCTGTAGGGCAGACTGATTCGGCAGGGTAGGCTGATTCGACAGAGTACCTACCGAATCGGCAAGATAGATGTAGAATTAATAGGGCTGTCGAATCGGTATGACAGGTGCAGAAACGGCCGGGATGCCGAATTGGCAAGGACTGGTGTAGAATCGGATGGGCTGCCGAATCGGAAAGGCACTGTTGAGAGGCTACAGATTCACTCAAACAGTGGAATAAGGGAAAGGCTCGCCGATTCGAATGTTCAAATGAAGATCCGGCAGCATCTCCCCTTACGTTGGATGATGGGGGAAAGACATGATACTCATCCACCGCAATGAAGATGGTACTGAAAACAAGGTGTATGTCAAAAGATGACATCACCTAAAAGGTACACAGTGCCGGTTCCCAAGGCATGCCTAATAGGAGACCGGTCATTACCGAGACTAAAAGGGAACCCGATAAGTGACCAAATAATGTTCGAGTCCATTTAACCGGGCATAGATATCGCATTATCTAACCCAGAGTCTCATGGATTTCTCATTTGTGGTCGAATCTGCAAGGCTGATGTCTCTGCCTGAGTGATTCGGTAGGGGGTTTGTTCATGTGATTCGGCAAGAGGCCTTGCAGACTCACAAGGCTCTTGGTCACTGATTCTGCAGAGCACCCTGCCGATTTGGCAGCACTACTCTCAGGCCTGTGCGATTTGCAGCACTTGTCGTGCATAGAATGCGAGATAGACAGAAGTTCCGGACACCGGGATAGAGCGGTGTGACATTTAAAGCATCAAGGAGTCATGTTCAGGCCTATACAAGGCATGGATATCGGGTTATCCAACCCTCTATGTCTGGAACGCCAAGTCACTGCGAATCTGCAGCGCTATTTGCACACGGTTCTTGAAACACACAAGAGATCAGAACCTCCGGTCGAGATGACATAACATCTAACATATGATGAAACCGTTTTTAAGCTTAAACAGGGCCTGGATATGAATTATCCAACCCTTGGTGTTTAAAGCTTCATGAAATTGTGATTCTGCAACAAAATGGACAGTCGCAAATAGAACCGGTTTTGATGAAGCCCGATCACAGAGAGAGGGGGAAAAGCACCTCTTAGAGGTCTCATATCATGCATGGATGTAATGGAGCCTAAGATGGGGCCTAGACATTGAGTCGTCCAACCCGTTTCCTTTCAAGCTCACCATTGCAGCGAATCTGCAGCATGCATTACAGAGGGAAAAGACAGTGGTGAGGGGGTATTGGACAGCAGGTTGGCTATTCTCAAACTCAATGTATGAGGCATAGGTATTGTTTTACCTAGCCCCTCAAGATTGGGTCCCCAGCCGCCATATGGGATGGACAAAATCCAAAAAAGAAGACATCAAACACCAACACTCATGATTGGGCAACAACATCCAGAAAAGGAGAGAGGGAAAACCATTTTTTTAAAACTATGTTGGTAGGAGGAAAAGGGGTTGGACAGCGCCAGGCCCTCTATGCCTCTTATTAAATCTTGTTCAGTGGGAGACGTAGGCACAACAGGGGATCAACATGCGCTGGGCATGCCCCCCCAACAGGCCATGCAATGCTTGAAAATGTTGCCCACTAAATCTCTTGTGAACGAGGTTGGGTATCAATTTACCTTCCTCATTACTTGGCAGAACATCAAGCTCTCATAAGAGAAAAGAAAATGATAAAACAGAAGGAAAGAAACTGGATCGGTCAAACACACTTGATGTAGATTGACAGATGATAAAAGTAATGATAGAAAACTTGCATGAGCATTTCAACATGGTACACCAGAAAAGGCATCACTGAAAAGGGGCCAAGAAAGCATTTAAATACATCCTTTGAGCCACCCAAGGTTCACCAACACCAATGCAACGCAAAGATGAATGGAAGAAGGCTTTTACTGTTAGAGAATAGAGGGTTACATAAGAAGGGAATAAAAAAAAAGCACAAGGACTGTAGCAACAGTCCTCTCACCCGTCTCCCTCCTTCTGCTCACCCTTTCTTCCTCTCTCTTTTGCTGCTTCCCTTTTCTCTCTTGAAGACGCAGGCCTCCCCCAGCCAGGAAGAAGCTTGCTTCCTCCTCAAGTCTCTTCTGTCTTTTCTGATCTCTTTTTTTGGTTTCTTCTGCTCTCTACTGTGCGCAGCCAGCCCCCAACCTTTCTGCCGCACCCACCTTTTTAAGGTGGGGAAGGGATGGTGACAAGTCCCTTAAAGTCACCCCTAGCATGGGCATCTTGGGCCCCCTTAGGTGAGAGGTCATTTGGGTCTTTTAATGGGCCTCTTAAAGGGTTCGCCCAGCTTCAATGAGGCCCAATAGATTTTTGGGTTGTCCACAGGAGCCTTCTGGCTCCATATATAAATTGCAGTAAATTAGTACAAAATCTCTAGTGATAGCCTAACTACACTCGAGTGGCAACAACAGTACAAAATAGCCACACCAAAACAAAACTAACAAGACCAATTTGTACCACAATTAAGGTAGTTTTCTCTCACTAAATAGTGCCCTTGAAGCTTCAACCTTGTAGATGTTACTTAATTCTTCAGGTATAACATAAGATCAGTTGATGTTGAATTTCACGATCCTTACTTGTTTTGCCAACTAGTCAGCAGTAGTGTTTGTCATTCTACTATTTAGAATTATTCTATAGAGGGGCCATCTAGCAAGCATGTTGTTTATCTCTCCCGCAATTTCTCTGATTTCTAAAGGGTCTTTACCTGGTTCAGCATTATCTCCTTCGATGATTAAGCCTTCAAATCTTTGATCTCTGAATTGTTCTGCGCTAGCTAAATAGAGTTTGGCAGCTAATATTTCCTCTTTGAGGATTGAAGTTTGTTTGAGATAAGTTGCTCCTACTGACAGTGAAAAACCCTCTTCATTTCTCAGGTTTTTGAATGCGCCATTTCTTTGTCTTCCTTTCTAGCTCCATCAAAATTACCCTTAATCCATCCCTTTTTTGGTTTTTTCCACCAATCCTTGTTACATGTTTCTCCAGTTTGTAGATCTGTATTGTTGTTTATCACATTTCTAAACTCTCTATCATGACTCAGTATATCATTATTGATCTTCTTCTTGGTACCCATGTTAGCTTTGACAAAGTTTTTGGCTACTTCTAAGATAGATCTAATCTTTAGCTCATAAGGTCTATCATCTTTCTCAAATATGTGCTTATTTCTTCTCCTCCGTATAGCTTCTAGTGCAAAAGCTACCACTGATTTCGTGTAAGACCCTTTAGAGCACCTCTCATTTTTCTTTGTACACCTTTCCCATAGATCATCTAACCATGTTGGTGTGTAGTCCCACTCTAGATATTCTGTAGTCTTTTTCCAGACTTGGTCAACCCCTTTACATTTGATCAAAGCATGTTCTTGATCCTCCAAATCCTCAGAATAGATTTGACACCATGAATCTACTTCTATATTACATTTGTTTAAATATACCCCTGTTGGAAGCCTTCCCCAGGCCATTTTCCAAAGTAGGATTTTGATTCTTAGTATAGTGGGCCAATTCCAAATCTCTGTTCAGCATGTGTGAGAGTCCCTCCACACCTCAATCTTACTTTTTCTAATGTGTTCATACGCATTTTTTGTGGTGAACCTTCCATATGTACCAGGTAACCAAAACCTCCTATCCTTGTAGCTCCCATTTGCTAATGGTATTATGAGAATCTCCATCACTGTCGTCATAGGGAACACTTCTCTAAGCTTATTCAAGTTGCATCCTTCATTATTCAAAAACTACTCTAATTTGCTATCTTCCTCTTTAGAATTTGTAGCAACCTTGATTTTTAAAATCCTAAATAAAGTAAAATTTTAATTAAATAAATGTGATAAATTAAAATTAAATTAGAATAGAGAGAGAATAATTGAAATAAAGGGAAGTAAATTAGAACCCATTAAGCCAAATTAGAGAATGAGTTATTTTAATAGTCCAAGCATAAGTTAATGGGCCAAAAATCCAAGAGCCCATCATGGGATGGGAGCTAATTAAGTGAAATTCGTACTAAAAATAGTAATAAATAGTAAAAGGGTTAAGATAAATATTAAATGACCCATATATATCCAAAAAAGTAGTCCTACACTTACCCTAACCCTTTGCCCATGAAATTTACCCTCCCCAAACCTATTAGGTAGATAAAGGAGAGAAATAGAGAGATAAATATAGCAAATTCGGAGTTTAAAGAAAAGGAGGAGTTTTAGAAGGTAAGGACTCTTATAGCTAGCTAATACACCCTAATTCGTCTCTACCAAGCCATAACTCGTTGTTGGGACTTTGGAGGACAAGGAGAGAAGGCTGAGGACGAAGGAGCAATGAGGAGAAGGCTTGGAACAAGGAGGATTTCTTCTTCTTCTTCTTCGTCATCAACCCTAGGTTTTCTTTACACCACGACAAGGTAGGCAATCTCTCAAGCACAAATCACATAACTTCGGCCATAGGTAGCCCATACATCTATCTTCGAAAGCCCCATGATTTCCCTAATTTTCGTTGCTCCATGAAAGAGTATTAAATGCCCTAATCTCTATCATCTCCATGTACCCAAACCTACATGTTTGTTTTCAATCCATGCGTGTACTTGAGCCCATGCCATGCAATTATTCTCATAAATACTACATGATGTTAGCTTCCAAACGGCCCTATTTTCCCCAAATTCCATCATGTATCCTTGCAAATTAAATCGTTTTCTCGAACTGTGCATGATTTAGGTCACCGAAATGTAACCTAATTAAAGTATGCTCTATACATGTCTATTTTCTAATTACTCATGCCCAGTGATAGATCTACATGTTTACTTTCGTTTAAAACAAGTTTAATGATTTTTGGATGTTTCTATGATTTTATATCGATTTTTAAATGACCCTGTACCATGCATGGAAGGGTTGGACCGAAACCTGAAAAGGGTTGAACCCCTTTTCTGGGCTCGGACCACCTTCTGAAATCGCGACGGGCCGACTCGTCGCAATCTCAGAAGGGTCGCGATAGGGAGGACCGTTGCATCTTGAATGCGACGGGCCGACCTGTCGGGATTCCCATCGGTTCACACCCGGACTGGCCCGGTTTAGCTGTCGCGACCGGCCACTGAGTCGCGTTCTGAAACGTGACAGGGGTACCCCATCGCGATTTCAACATTTCGGCCAGAACCTGTAATTACTCATATAACCCTGCTATTATGCCATTTAAACCCTGTTTAGCATTAATTAAGCACTGTTATGAACATTTTTGACCGGTTAATTATTAATAAGTAAAACTACATGAAATTAATTAATTTAAAAGCCATATGCACAATCTTTCATGCTCTCATGATTTCTTAACACTTGCACACACTAAACATAAATGTTTGCCCCTTATTAAATTACTCAATAATGTATCTGGTAATTGAGTGTAATTATTCACTTAATCTCCCATTTAATTAATGACACTTGTCTTCGTTTTATTCGCGTGCTTTGTACACCGACATCGCGTCCCTCTGCCTTCGAAGACTCGAGGCAAAACAGACAATGTTTCATTACACACTTTCTCTTGGCATGGACCACCTCTCTGTTGGGAATACTCCTGATAGGACTAGGGACTCCTTGTCAAGGCCTCCGTAAGTCTCCTTGGCTTTGGCGCACGTCCATTGCCGACGAGCTGGTTGTACCCTTAAAACCCGTTACACCCTTAGGGATCAGTACAATCCAACGACCTTAGTATGTTTCCTTCTTATCTTGGGATCTTGCTGGACCATCTAGCCTGTGTTCATAGCACGGATAATGGACGGATGTGACTTCTACCTAACTGCCGGCACCTGACCTAGTGCTGTGCAACTGTGACTATCGTCGGTTTAATGTTATTTTATGCTTATACCCCTATCTCATCTATTATCTCTATACTCTCATCTGTTCACGTTCTCTCCACTCTCTCGTCTATTCGTCTACTATTCTCATCTATTCTTAGTACTCTATTTGGCCATCCCTATGATTGTCTAAGATAAGAAACATAACTTATGCCAATGCAATAGGGCACGATCTGGTCCTGGGGGAGCGCCCGAAAAGTACCATTTGCCCATGGGAGTTAAAATGATCAGGATGTTGGCATACATCCAGTGCCATTATACTATCAAGATTTAATCTATGACAATCAATCAGTGCAATCTATACAAGTGCTATCGTTACTAGTGCACCGTTGTGCAACTTTACATGCTATATCGTTATATGGCCAATCCTTTATCGTACTTAATGTGCTATTTTCCATATACAAGTGCTATCGTTCTCTTGCTATCGTTACTTTGTTCTACATGACTATGCTCTCTAGTTATCCTGCCATTTAAGACATTAATCATTTAAAGCATACTTGTTCTTACAAGATATTAAGTCCTACTGAGCGTTATTCGCTCTTCCTGCGTTATTATTTCGTGTGTTTCAGATGAGTCGGATGGAGATTTCCACACTCACGAGGAAGGGAACGAGGATGATGTTCAGAGTGACCCATTCAGCAACCACTGCTTAGTAGTTAGTTAGTTTAGTTATAAGTCAGACACTAGTTGGACGCTATGTAATAGTTTAGATTTGAATAAAGTACTCTGGGCCCTAGTTTTGGCTCTGATTAGTGAATGTATAGTTAGTTGATGAATTATTTATGCAGTTGGATTTCTTTTGGTATTATTCCAATTGTGCAATGGTTTGATGTTTATTTATCGCTATGTACTATTTAATAACTATAATTTCACTTCGATATTCCGCGTCGGAGCGTTACAGTTTTGTGGTATCAGAGCCTAGGTTATTCTTAAGTATAGGATGATCTAGGTTTGACCTGCCTTGATTTAGAGTCTAATTCCATACCTATGTGAGCAATGGGTAGAACCAGGGGTATTGAGATAAAATAAACTCACACATGCACAAACTTTGTTCAACCTCAAATAACTTACATTAAAATTCTCTTTTGAAGGAACTTAAATGTAGCAATGGCAGTAGAGCGTGCACAACTCTGTGACATGCAGCATACCATTAATAGCTCACTCAGGCTTTACTTTAGGCTACTGGAGCCAATGGTAACTGTGAAGCAGGAGATCTGCACATAAATTTTTGTAATCTGAACCCGCCTCATTTCAGTGGGGCCACTGATCCTGATGAGGCAGAGAATTGGCTTAAGGTGATAGAGCGTATTTTCTGTGTTATGCAATGCACAGATGGAGACAAATTACTGTTAGCAACATTCCAACTAGAAAGGGATGCCCGTGCGTGGTGGGAGTCCGTGGAGGCCACCAGGGCCGATGCACAATTTACCCGGAATGAATTTAAGGAGCATTTCAACTCCAAGTATTTCTCTGAACAAATCCAAGAGAGGAAGGCATCATAATTTGCCGCACTTAAGCAAAGGAACGTCACAGTTGCCGAATATGAAGCACAATTCTCATGATTGGCACGATATGCCAATCATCTTGTCGGCACGGAAAGAATGAAGGCGAAGCGCTTTCTTAATGGGCTCAGGCCTGCATACATCACCCAATTGGCACCATTAGACATCCAGACTTATCTAGAAATGGTCAGGAAGGCACAACTGCTGGAGGATGCGACCGACCTCACCGATCGCATCAAAGGTAGAATGGTCAAGAAGGAGCGGACATCTGGAGCACCAAGAAAGCCCACCAACGGCAAGAAAAGGCCGTTAAGTATCACTGACGGACCCAGCCAAGAGCGGAAGCCTAGAGTCTTCACCCCTACTTACCCAAACAACAAGCCCAGATGCAAGCACTGTGACAAGCTGAAAGATGCGCAGAATTATCTAATATGGTAATCTAGAAGGGGGGTTGAATAGATTATAGCAAACTAGAAACACTATTACCTTCTTTTTGATGGAAACACAAATTTATCGAAATTTCAAACAGATTTAATTTGAATTCGAATTACTATGTGTGTGCTTGTTGTGAATAAAACAGGAAAAACCTATCTAGCGTGTGTAGAACCAACGTGCCTACCAATCATCTACCGAGAAGACGTCTAAACCATAGGACACGAACATTTAAGGTGGTTTGGAGTACACAACTTGTGTATCCTACGTCCACCGTCCACACACACACGTAGAAAGACTGCTTATGAGCGAGTTCAATCACTACAACACACACACACCACATTGTCTGATGCAAACAAGCAATCAGAACAACACCACACACGCAGATCAAGCACAAGAGACGCTTGATCCACTACCACACACACAGAGTATGAAAAGTACTAAGAGAGAAGAGTTCAGAGTTGTAGAATCAAATCCTGAGATAGAACTCTTCGAGGTGGTCATCCAGAAGAACTCCAAGCTTCATCTTGACAAGTATCAGATGATGGAGAAGCTTGAACCATGGACGAACCAGCTTCAACTCCGTTCGGAAGATGGATCTTTCTTTCCCTGGACGGAGGGTTGAAGCAGAGCAGCAGGGAGAAGCTTTTTCTCTTGGATTTTGCTTAGGGTTTGATACAATGGCTTCTTTCTGTGAAAATACCTCCTTATGTTCTATATATATGAGTGTCCAAGTTAGGAGAGACGTGGTAAAATGAAACACCCAAATACAGAACACATCCAAATCTCAGAATTGAAGTTTCTCTTCGTCTGTCGACAGCAGACTATTCATCTGTCGACAGGTACTGACAGATTTGCAATTTCCCGAACACTGAACTTTCGGGAGGTGATTTTCCTGTGTGTAGCTGTCGACAGACGATTTGTAGCTGTCGACTGGCACACTTGTCCTGAAACTTGTCTGGCCTCCCTGTGCTTGGCTGTCGACAGGGACTTGTAGAGTTGTCGACAAGTACTTGTTTAATGTGATTTTCTTGAGCTTTTGCTCTTGAATTTGATACTTGTCTCGCACACATTCACACCTACATTAAAGATCATTATTAATGAGATATAATGAATATATAGATGATCAATTGAAACATGTTCTTTCATAATTATCACTTGCTTGATTTGTCACTGTCATCATGTATCACATATTCACATAACATCAATTCACGTTGTTCATCATCAAAAACATGTAGTCACAAACATAACACATGAGAACCCAACATTCTCCCCTTTTTGATGATGACAAAAATTTCAATTTATGCACAATTGATGTTACTCCCCCTTTTGGCAACATTCCAAAAGATAAACCATGCACTCATGAGTAAGAATGAAGCAAAGAACTACTTGATCTTAGAACTGAATTGTGAAAGATTTGAGTGGGTAATGAGTGTTCAAATGGGATTGCAAGGTTGAGAATAGGTTGATACATATTATAAAATGTCATACCCACTGATATTAAGATGCATCATAAGTCTACAACGGTTATGAAATAATACCCCAGTAGTCTCAAGTTATAACATTAAGAAGACATCGTACAAACACATATGAAAATAAGATAACCCCTTTAAATAAAACCATTGTAGAAAAACATATTTCTTAGTGAGTGATGGTCAGTTGGTATATGAAAGTGATGTCTACATGAGCAATCAACCATAAACATCATATTGCCCTTGATTTAAAAGAATGGAGACTTCACTCTATTTCTACTTTGAATTATTGCTTAATTTAATTGGAAAAGTTGTAATTAGGATCACTATCACCTTTTGACGTAAGGATAGACATGGGGAATGCTCGTACCCCTAGTTACTCAGTGGGAGTGATCATCATACCATTATATAGAGATAATGAATAAGCTTTTTGACGCGAAGATAGACATTTGGGATGCCCATGTCCCTGGTTACTCAGTAGTACTCATCATTGCTCTGCCTTTGCCCCGATACATTATCTTGTTGATAAACTTTTGAGTGTTAGAAATAGGTAGCTTTTCTCCTTTTTTTTTTTTTTTTTTGTAAGTCAAGGTCAAAGAGTATTTAAGGTTAAAAGCCCATACAAGATAAAGTTCAATGACCTCCAGACTTATCAAGGCATGTGGGAAAAATGATTATCCACAAGGGAGTTATTCAATTGAGTTAGGTTAAAGCCATTAGATTTGTTCAATGTATTCTAAATGATACAACCTAGACTCATACAAGAATAGTATCTCAAAATCATTGTGACTCAGACAATATCTTTGATATGATGTGAGTACGATAGAGTATAACACAAGTAAGTACCCAATTTTCACCTTGTAGTAATTGTATGAACATTGCCATGATGAATGTTGAGAAAAGATGAAAGATTTCATTTGAAATGAGTATCTGTCGACAACAAATTTGAGCATGTCGACAGATGCAGACAGTTTTAAAGTACTGGGTTCAGGCAGATCATGGCTGTCGACAGCTAGGTTCCTGGCTGTCGACAGATGCACACAGACTGAAAGTATGGAGTTCGGGGAGGACATAAACTGTGGCTGGCTATCGACAGCAGAGAAGGGACTGTCGACAGATGCACACAGGGTGCAAATCCTAGGTTCTGTGAAGGCATAACTATCGACAGGAGTGTTTGGGGCTGTCGACAGGAGCTTTGACAAAACAGACTTAAGACTATGAACAGAGGGAAATTTGAGTTACATGCTTGGGGAATTTTGACATATCAAGAATAAAGATTTTCCCTCATGACTTTCACTCACCAGACCTGAAGTTACTCCCCATAGTGTGTGCAGGTGATGACTCAACATTCAAGCAATTCAAACTAAATATTCATATGCATGGCAATCATTTGCACACCAGAGATCATTCATAAGCACATGAATATAGAAATTCATTTGTTTTCAAAAAATGAATAAGCAACTTGAAAAGAAACTATATACCCTATTTGAAGTGGATGACCTTTATATGTAATTTGACTATGGATATGTGGCGGAGAATATTTTCTCACGCATAATGATAGTTTCCAAACAAGCAAGACTTGTTCTTTCACATGTCACTATTTGATATACCACATAGTCTTTACACACAAAGAGCATATACCCCAAAATTGGGTATAGGTTTCATTGCATTTTACACAAGCCCAATTCTCTCCTCAATGTAATGAATCTATCTTCAGACAAGGGTTTTGTGAAAATGTCAGCCAGTTGCTTTTCAGTGGGTATGAAGCTAAGCTCCAGGGATTTATTGGCTACCTCATCTCTCAAGAAGTGATGTCTAATCTCAATGTGTTTGGTTCTTGAGTGTTGAATTGGGTTCTTTGAAAGGTTGATAGCACTAGTGTTGTCACATAAGATAGGTGTGCATCCAATGTCAATGTTGTAATCACACAATTGACTTTTTATCCACAACACTTGTGTCGCACAACTCCCTGCAGCAACATATTCTGCTTCTGCAGTGGAGAGTGCAACCGAGTGTTGCTTCTTGAATGCCCACAAAACCATGCAACCACCAAGGAATTGACAATACCCACTAGTGCTTTTTCTATCAATTTTACACCCAGCATAGTCAGCATCAGAATATGAGATTAAGTTAAAGCTACTTCATGCTGGATACCAAAGACCCAAATCATACGTACCTGATAGATATCAGAAAATCCTTTTATCTGCAACCAAATGGCTTTCCTTTGAACTAAATTGGTATCTAGTACAAAGACAAACACTAAATTGTATATCTGGTCTACTTGCAGTAAGGTAAAGGAGAGAGCCAATCATACCTCGGAATTGCTTTGCATCTACCATTTTACCTTTTTCATCATTTTCCAATTTTATGCTTGTGCTCATGGGTGTTGAGGCAGGCTTGGCTCATTCAAACTGAAAACATTTTAGTAGCTCCTTTACATATTTTTCTTGATTAATGAAGAAGTCATCTTCATGTTGTTTTACCTGTAAACCAAGAAAAAATTGAAGCTCCCCCATTAAACTCATCTCAAATTCATTGTGCATGTGTTTAGAGAACTCTTCACACAGTGATGGGTTAGTGGAACCAAAGATGATGTCGTCCACATAGACTTGAACAACAATTATGTGATTGCGAACTTTCTTAGTGAAAAAGGTTTGGTCCGCTTTACCTCTTGAGTGGTTTTTACTCACCAGAAAATTGCTTAGTCTGTCGTACCAAGATCGGGTGCCTGTTTCAAACAATAAAGAGCTTTGTGCAGTTTATAAACATGGTTAGGCTTTTCATTATCCTCAAATCCAGGTGGTTGAGAGACATAGACTTCCTCTTTGATGTAGCCATTCAAGAAAGCAGTTTAACATCCATTTGAAAAAGTTTGAATTTGTTTGAGCATGCATATGCCAACAAGATTCTAACTGCTTCAAGTCTAGCTACAGGTGCAAAGGATTCTTCAAAGTCTATACCAAATTCTTGACTATATCCTTTTGATACCAGTCTAGTCTTGTTTTTATCACTTTAACCTCTTCATTTAGCTTATTCCTAAATACCCATCTAGTGTCTATGACAGAAATTTCAGGGGTTCTAGGAACTAAACTCCAAACATTATTTCTTTGAAACTGACCAAGTTCCTCATGCATAGCATCAATCCATGAATTTTATTTTAGAGCATCTTCAACATTTTTAGGTTCCACTTGAGAGACAAAAGCTAAATGATCTTGTTCAACTATTTGTCTAACCTGAGATCTAGTTTGAACGTTATCATTTACATTTCCTATTACATTATCAAGTGGGTGATCTTTGGAGTACCTCACATTTGTGATTGTTGAAGGACCAGGTTGATTTTGGACTTGAGGAAGGTGATCTTGTGGAGGTTGTTCTTGAGAAGGGTTTGCTTGAGGAGTTTCACCTTGAGGCTCTTCCTCTTGTGGATCTTCTTCAAATTCATCATCTTGCTTTTTGAAAAGTATTTCATGATCATCATCATTGTACCTGCGAAAATATCCACTGTTAATTTTTGTTGCTACTTGAGAATTTCCTTTTGCTTTTTCATGTTGTTTCCTAAGTATTGTTCCTTCATCTCCATCATCATACCTGTGTAAATTTGAACTGTTAGTCTTTGCATAATACTCATCAAAAACAACATGTGGAGTTTCTTCCACAGTTCGATTTTTATTATTAAACACTCTATATGCTCTAGAGTGTTCTGAGTATCCCAGAAAAATACCTGGATCACTTTTGGCTTCAAACTTGTCTAGATAAACTTTATCATTGTTATGTATAAACACTTTGGAGCCAAAGACCCTGAAATACCCAATACTGGGTTTCTTAACTTTTAACAGTTCATAGGGAGTTTTCTTCATCACAGGTCTTACCATGGCTCTGTTGAGAATATAATATGAAGTGTTCACAGCTTCTGCCCAAAAGCTCCTTGAGAGTTGGCTTTCGACCAGAAGAGTGCGAGCCATTTCCACCAAGGTCCTGTTGTTTCTCTCCACTATGCCATTTTGTTTCGGAGTCCTGGAGAGGAGAACATGTGATCTATCCCGCGATGCCTGCAAAAGTCAGAAAAAGAGTTGTTGTCAAACTCTCCCCCATGATCAGTGCAGATTGAGCATATTTTATGAATGTTCTCATGCTCAATCTTATTAAAGAATTCTTCAAAGACTTTAAGTGCGTCATTTTTGTGACCCAAGAATTTGACCTAAGTGAACCTAGAGAAGTCATCTACAATGACAAAACCAAACCATTTGCTATTGAGACTAAGAGTTCTAGTAGGTCCAAAAAGGTCCATGTGCAACAGTTCATAAGGTTTTGAAGTGATTACCGGTGCTTTTGATTTGAAGGATTTTCTGGTTTGTTTTCCCTGTGCACATGCATCACAAAAACTTTCATTTTTATTGAAGGAAAGTTCAGGAAGTCCACTTACCAATTTCATCCTCATGATCTTGTGCAAAACATTGTAGCTCGTATGGCCAAGCCTACGATGCCACAAAATCAACTCATCCTATTTACTCGCAACAAGACACAAATTTTTATTTTCTGGTTGATCTAAATCAACTAAATAGATGTTGTTCACCTTTTTTCCAGAAAACTTGAGACCTCTTGTTTCTTTATCAACAATTTACATGCATTTGATTCAAAAATGACTTTATGACTTTTATCACACATTGGCTTATGCTAAGCAGATTGTGATTAAGACCATCAACTAACAACACGTTGTCTATTGAGTTAGATTCATACTTACCAACCTTACCTGTACTAATGATTTGGCCCTTGTTGTTACCTCCAAAGACAACTTGACTTCCGTCTTTCTCCACCAGCAAACAAAATTAATCTTTATCGCCCGTCATGTGCCTCGAGCGGCCAATATTCAAGTACCATTTGTTTTGATTTTGGGCTGCTAGACATTCCTGCATAGATGGATCAGACAAGAGGTTTTGGTACCCAAATTACTTTGGGTCCCAATTTTTCATTCATGACAAGAAGTAAATGCTTTGGAATCCAAACTTGCTTGCATTTCAATTTGTTTAAGTTATTCCAGCATTATTTTTCATTGTGCCCAAGTTTCTTACAGAAATTGCATGATGAAGATTTTCTCAAAACATTTGTTTTGTTATTTTGTTGAACATTCATTTACATTTTCCCTTTTTGTTGCCTGGATGGCTGTCCCTTGGAAGCATACTTCCAGGCCTGTCGACAGCTCTCTTTAGGTCTGTCGACAGACTTCTTAATTTTTTGAACAACTGAAGTCTTTTGTTTGGGTTGTTGTTGCTTACCCTTTGCTTGAGTTTTCTTGTTCTTGGGAGGAACCTGTTTGCTTATGCTTGGACTACAATCAACGAAAGATGTAATCAATGTCTCTCCAATTTTCTTTTGTTTTACAGGTTGATACCTAATCCCATGCTTTGCAAAAAAGTATTTGATCCCAAATTGCATCGAGATTTTGCTTTCCTTTACAAATCTTGTTAGATCTTCAGATTTTACTTTAAGATCATTTTCAGATTTTTCCAACTTTTTCTTAATCTCTTGATTTTCATGTTGAAGAGTTTCAAGGGAATTGATTAGGTTTTTTTTTTTTTTTTTTTCACTCTCTTGCAATTTTACTATTATGCAATCCATTTCTTCACAGTGAGATTCCTCATCAATTTTCATCATTTCAATCTCTTTATTTAGGACTACAATCTGTTCATCATTGGGTGTGCTATGAACAAATGAGTTGATTTTCTTTTTCAGTGCTTTGTTTTCAGACTTGAACTCATAAAATTTCTCAAAGATCAATGTATAAGCTTCTTCCCATTCATCTATTCAAAGGAAGAGTTTACCTTAGTGGAGTCCTCACTCCTTGCAATTAAACAGTGAATTTCTTCATCTCCTGAGCTTGCTTGTGCGTCCTCGTCTTCGTCTCCATCGCTCTGAGTTGCCAACATTGCCTTGGCTTTCTTGAAGGTGAATTTTTCTTTCTTCAGTTTCTTCTTGAGCTTTCGGGTATTCTCCTCTCATATGCCCTGGTTTCTTACACTCATAGCACACAATCATGTCAGATTTCTTGTTAGACTCAAATTTATTTGAAAAATCTTTCTTTTGAAAAGATTTGGAGTTACATGAACCTTTCCTTTTGAATTTAAGGAATTTCTTGAACTGTCTAGTGAGCATGGCCATTTCATCATTCTTACTATCACTAGACATTTCATTATCATCACTTTCCTGTTGCATGTCCTTTTGGAACTGGAGAAACTTTTGTTGGAAGCTTTTAGAGCAATAGATTTTCTTGGATTTTCTTCAGTTTCTTTTCTCTTTACATTTATTTCATAGATCATTAAGGAACCAATTAGCTCATCTAATTTCATTTTTGAAAGATCCTTAGAATCCTCATGACGGTGGCCTAAGTATTCCAGAGGATGGAAGATACCGAAGTATCTTCCTTACTAAGTGACTTTTCCTGAGTATTCTTTCTTAAGACCTTTCAACCAATTGATTATTAGCATGAACCTTGCAAACATATCTGATATGGTTTCATCATTTTCATTTTAAACTCTCATATTCCAATACTAGCATGCTTGCTTTGGTTTCCCTTACCTCAGACGTACCTTCATAGATGAGTTCAAGCTTGTCCCACATTTCTTTTGCTGAAGAACACATGGAAACTCTTGAATACTCCTTGGGATGCACAATGCACTGCATCATGTTCAATGCACTCCAATTGAGAGTTCCCTTAGCAATTTGGTCCTTTGTCCAAGTATCTTCATCCTCAGGCAGCACATATGCTCCTTTGCTGATGATCTTCCATAGCTCAAAGTTTTGAGCTGTCAGAAAAACCTGCATACAATTTTTCCATACGGATATTAGTGCCATCAAAGAAGGTGGCCTGGACATTGAATGTCCCTCAGCCATTAACCCCTTGTTAGATTTCATGAGATCGAGAATCTCCTGATCGTAGATCAAACAATTAAGACAGTAATCGGAGAAACCTCACTATGATACCAATTGAAAGATGCGCAGAATTATCTAATATGATAATCTAGAAGGGGGGTTGAATAGATTACTGCAAACTAGAAACACTATTACCTTCTTTTTGATGGAAACACAAACTTATCGAAATCTCAAACATATTTAATTTGAATTCGAATTACTATGTGTGTGCTTGTTGTAAATAAAACAAAAAAAACCTTCTACATGTGTAGAACCAACGTGCCTACCAATCATCTACCTTGAAGACGTGCAAACCACAGGACACGAAGATTTATGGTGGTTCGGAGTACACACTTGTGTATCCTACGTCCCACCGTCCACACAACACGCAGAAAGACTGCTTATGAGTGAGTTCAACACTACAACACACCCACACCACGTTGTCTGATGCAATTAAGCAATCAAACAACACCACACACGCAGATCAGCACAAGAGATGCTTGATCCACTACCACACACACAGTGTATGAAAAGTAGTAAGAGAGAAGAGTTCAGAGTTGTAGAATCAAATCCTGAGATAGAACTCTTCGAGGTGGTCGTCCAAAGAACTCCAAGCTTCGTATTGACAAGTATCAGATGATGGATAAGCTTGAACCACGGACGAACCAGCTTCAACTCCGTTCGGAAGATGGATCTTCCTTTCCATGGACGGAGGGTTGAATCGGAGCAGTAGGGAGAAGCTTTTACTCTTGATTTTGCTTAGGGTTTGATATGGTGGCTTCTTTCTGCGAAAAATACCTCCTTATGTTCTATATATATGAGTGTCCAAGTTAGGAGAGACGTGGTAAAAGGAAACACCCAAATACGAAACATATCCAAATCTC